>CM066032.1:18481248-19681248 GCA_033557465.1 Ichthyophis bannanicus
TCAGTCAAATGACCTAGCCTAAAAACAGCACACCAAAAAACATGCGTAACCAAATGCAACACTACCGGACGGACAACTGCAACGCTTCTTTTTTTCTCCAGGGGAGGAGCGGATGGCGCTTGTGAGGACTGATTCCTGCTGCTCCTGGAAGAAAACCTATGTTTACACGGTGAGTAACTATACTCTTTACCTCCAGGACCGCAAGACAGGAAATAACGTCCAGTCCGTCACATATGCAGGGTGACTCCCTAGCCCCGGGGGGGGATCTGGCTCACCAAGGAACCCAGGGACTGCCCTGAACAAGAGAAACTCCCTCTCACGGCCCAGCATCAAAAGAAAGGCTTTTCACTGACAGAACCTCCACCGGTACGCCCAACGGAGGCGCTGGAGGGCAGGAGTTGCCCTAAACCTCAAAGAGATTCCAGAGAGTACTGACTGGCCAAAAGAACTGCTTTCCCTACGGGACTCCCTTTCCAGGACCGGTAATAATGGGCGCCGCAAAAGTATGGCTCTGACGGAACCAGAGTTGCAGCCCTTCACGATGTCCACAAACGGTCCGAGCGGAGGTGAGCCAACTGAGGACAGCCATGGGCCTGAACAACGATGGGACGTGACCCGAAACCACGTGCCAAAAGGCTTACAAGAACAAGGTCGCAGAGCCCTGTAAAGCCCAGAGTGAGTACACAGTCAAGCTACCACAGAGGGACAGGGTAGCCGCTTGGACCACAGACTAACCCCAAATATTTTTTTTTTTTTTTTTTTTTTTTTTTTTTTTTTTTTTTTTTGTTTTTTTTTTTTTTTTTTTTTTTTTTTTTTTTTTTAATTTTGTTTTTTTCTTTTTTTTTTGTTTTTTTTATTACTGTTTTTTTTTTTTTATTAGGGTCAAAAGATAATATGAAGAGACTGAGGAGCCCTTCTATAGCCCCTGCGTATGGTCAAGGTAGAAGGATATGGCATGTTACAGTCCAGGGTATGCAGAACTGCCTCAGCTGGGCTTGAATTGAGGCCTAGGGAAAGAATGTTGGAAGAAACACCTCTTGGTTAAGGGGTGCGCAAGGAGGAGGACAACCTTTGGGAGGAACTTTGGATGAGTCCTAAGGACCCCCCATTGTTCCTATAGAAGCGGGGTGTAAGGCCTGTTCACAGACCAGGGCCTGAAGGCTGCACTCCAACTCACCTGGACGAGGTTACAGGCTATAAAGAAGAGTGTCTTCCAGGACAGGAAGCGTAAGAGGGCAAGTAGCCATCGGCTCAAAAAGGTGGTGCGAGCCAGGTTGCTGCAAGAACACATTCAACTCTCAATTCAGGAGCAGTGAGGACGGATTGGAGGCTTGAGCAAAAGCAAAAGCCTCTGGAAGGAAAAGCGGGACACCCAAGGGGTGAACCGACAGAGAATGTCCTTCTCCACCATGTGAGTGGTGAGCTGCTAGAGCTGGAGAGGTGGATACGAACAGATTGGACTTAAGGTCCACTTGTTTTTGATAAGTGCAGTGAAAGTACTGCAAAGCACTACTGGCACCAGTACCAGGAGAAAGGATCCTCTGTACGTATAACTGACACCACACAGAAAACCTTTTACATTTGGAAGAGCATAGGTTTTCCTAGTGGGCCTGTTGCTCCTAGAGGCCTAGGACAATCTCTTCAACTTCCTGAGGTTAGGCCCAGGGAGCCAAAACTACCCTTGCAGCCTCCAGGGGCCATCAAAATTGAGGAGCTTGAGACTGGGGTTGCAGAAGGGGAACCCTGATGTTTCCCTGAGAGAGAAGGTCGGGGTGCTCAACCCCAGAGGCAGTGGGGGATCAACTGCCAGCTGAAGCAGGAAGTGGAAACCAAGGCTGTCTCGGCCACCATGGGGAGCCACCAGCAGGGGACCGGGGCCTTGTCATGAACGGACATCTTGAACAGGGTTCGGGCACACCCAGGGCGTGGGAGGAAACGCATACAGGAGGCCCTGAGACCAGGGAATCACAAAGAAAAGCATCTGCTGCTATCCGCAGAGGATGCGGTTGCCTGGAGCAGAACTTTGGCAGCTGTTTGGTTCAAGTGGACTGGCAATCAGATCTATGGAGGGGAAGTCCCGTTTAATCCCACATTTCAGGAAAATCTTTTGAAAACCACCAAGGATGGAAATTTTTGTTTTATTGACACATGCAACAGAAAAACAAACAAAAAAGCAAAAACAATCAACCCCAAACAAAGTCCCACCAAACCCCCACCAAAACCCCACCCCCCCGACCCCCCCCCCGCCTAGCACCAAAACAAGTATCACAAACCCCCCACCCGTGACCCAACCTCCCCAGACCCACCACAACCCAGTACACGTTGCCCTTCTTCCCAACAACAAACCCCCACAAAAGTCCCTGACAACTTGTCCATGTCCACATCCCCCACACCTAAGTCACAATGTCCATACCCGACCAAACCTCCCCCTGCAAGAACACCCCAGCGCAGTCCACACATTGTCCGTCTTGCAATCCCTGAACCCCTGCCCCGCACAACACTCCCCACCAGTCCAAATGTTCATTATGTCTGACTCTCAGACTCCCTCCCCAACCATCCAGAGACAGAGCCCCCTATCACCATCCCTCCCCTTCATGCAGCAGCAGCTTCCCCCTCCATCCAACCCGATCCCTGCCTCCTCCCCATCCATCCATAGAAACAAACACCTCAAAAGCAAACCTCCCCACCCCCCCCCCAAACAAAAACATAAGGGCCCCTTGAGGCCATCCCCAACACAATCCCACCAAAACAAATCATAACTAATCATACAAATCAAAAGCTAAATACAAAAGAGAAACAGAACCCTGTGCTGCCCTGCAATCCAGACAGCGGAGCGGGATGCCCAGGACACAAAAAGAACAAAACATAAACACCAACAACAAAAAATTGGGCACGGCCACCCCTCTAAGGAGAAAGGGAGAGCGGACAACTGGTCAAACCCCTCAAGCAGCACAGATCACCCCCCCCCCCCTCCCGGGAGAAAAACACCCCAAAATCATACCGAGAAGTAAACCCCAGGGAAGGGAAACCAACCCCTCCTATCATACCCCTCCCCCAGGGAAACAAAACAAACCTCAAAGTCCTACAGGGACGAGAACCCAGGGAACCCCTCCCCCTTCACGGGGGGCGAAAGGGTGAGGTGACGCCACAGACGCTCCCAACGATGAGCCTCCACCACCCGCCTTTCACATTGCGCCATGCTGGACACTTCCTCCAGAATGTCCCGCACCACCTCGTCGAGGGGCAGGACCAACCCCCGGGTCGAGACATGACAGCGCGCTCGCCACAGGTGGTTAGCGCACTACGGCCGTGACGAGGTAGAGGGTCCCGGAGTCCTGCCTTAGAGGAAAGGACCAGGCCCCGTACACCCACTCCGCATACGTGAGGAGGGAAAGGTCACGCAGGTGAAGAGCAGCGGACACCAACCGGCAGGCCTCCACGTGGAAGGGGCACTGCCGGAGGAAATGGTCCATGGTCTCCGTCTGCCCTTCACAACCAGCCCTCGGACAGCCCCGCTCAGCCTGAGACCAGTACTAGAGGTTGACCCTAACGAACAAACGCCCGTGGAAAGACAACCAGGCAACATCCCGAACCTACATCGGCAGCCGAGGGGAGTTCAACAGCCGAAGGCCCCGCTGCATCACATACGCTGGACAGTCCCGCAGGGCCCACCGTGGTTGAAAGTGGGAGGCGAGTTACCATCCGGTACAATCCTTTCCGCCCCAAGGACTGGGCGAGCGGGTCGGTCACCCCCACCGCAAAATGAGCCCCACATCGCAAATACGTACGATGGGGCCTGTTCCCCGCTCCGGCGCACACGTGGGACCGAGGACGCCCCTCCACTGCTCCCAGAAGCGGGAGAACCATTCCCGATAGGAGGCACCCACCAGACCCACCCCCTTCCCGCATCCTACCCAAGTGGAACGCCATAGACAAGGACTGACAGGAAGACACGGGGGTGCAACCTACCCCAACCGCCCTCGGCCCGATCCAGGCCACCGATGTGGCGCTGGACGGGGTTCACGCGGTTACCCCACAGCAAACAGAAAAAGACGGCACAGACAGACGCATGACAGGACGACGGAAGGACGAAGACCGTGGCCACGTGTAGAAAGAGAGGAAGCAGAAACGTCCCGAGAGTTTGATCTTCTCCTCGTACGTACACCTCCACCCCCTCCACCGCAGCACCCGACACCGTGCAGTCTCAAGACAACGGTCCCAATTGGAACTCCGCATAGTCCTCCGACCCGAAGACGAGGCCCAAAACGCGGACCTCCCCCACGGGAGGAGGAAAGGGGGCGCAGGAAGGCGGGGAGGCCTCGAGGGGCCCAACCACAGCGTCTGGCACTTGCTGTGGTTGACAACAGAGTGGGCCACCTCCGAGTACTCCTCCACGGCCTCCCGCAGGGCCTCTACACCTTCAGTGCCGTCCACGTAAACTGAGATGTCGTCAGCATAGGCAACGACAGTCACTGGGGGCGCACCAGGCGCCTCCAGGCCCCGCAACCCACCTGAGGACAATCTCTGGAGGAAGGGGTCGAGGGAGAAGACATACAGCAGGGGGCTCAAAGGGCACCCCTGCCGCACCCCCGAGGCGACACCAAACGGCCGTCCGAGCCACCCGTTAATAAACGGGAAGCTCACCCCCCCTCGGTACAGCGCCTGCACGACGAAGAGGAAACCTGCAGGGAGGCCGAAGTGATGGCAGCACCACCCACAGGTACCGGTTGACTGACTCGATCGAAGGCTTTGGACTGATCCAAGGAGACCAACCAGTGGTCCCGTTGGAGCGACCGGCCTCTCTCCACCCACCTCCCGGGACTGTGGCGACAGCGTCCAGAACCCCTCTCCCCCGAACGGAACAATACTGGGAAGGGGACAGCAAAACGCCCGACTCCTCCACCAGTCGGTTGGCCAAACACTTGGCCAGGATCTTCCGGTCCGCGTTCAGAAGAGGAGAGCGGCCGCCAAAAGTCCAAGGAAGCTATCGTCCTTCCCCTTGGAGAGCAGCAGCAGGACAGACAGACTCGCGAATGACCGCGGGGAGAAGAAACCCCGTATCCATGATCTCCTGAAAACAGGGAGGTCAGGAAAGGGGCCAGCTGGGCGAGGAAAGTGCCGATAGAACTCCACAGGGAGCCCATCGCGCCCAGGCACCTTCCCCAACGGCATGGCACGAATCGCCCTCTCCACCTCCACCTGCTGAATCGGAGCAGCAAGTGCATCAACCTGTGCCTGAACCACAGTCCGAATACAACGGGGGAAGGCCCAGGTACTCTCGGATATGGGTGAGGTCCACGGGGCGATCCCCAAACAGGTCCGAGAAGTATTCCCCCACCATCCGCAAAAAGGTCCTCCTGGGAGGTATGAATGGTACCGTCCTCGCCCCGCAGGGCCATGACCTCCCGACGCGAACCCTCTCCTTGCAAGTCAGGAAAGGGTCTGGAGTGCCGACCCCACCAGCCGCCCCCTCAAGCAGAGGGAGGCATGGCGATCATAAAGCAGGCCACGGAGCTGGACGCGTACCTCTTCCACCTCCTCCCGCGCTGCCCTCGGATACCAACGATCCAGCGACCTCCGGAGGACAGTGTAAGTGATGGGTAGCGGGATCGAGCCATGGAGGTACCCCGGGAGAACGGAAGAGTTGGCGGGCATGCGTCTTCACCTCGTCCCACAGGCGCCACGGGAAGGAAAAAACACCCAGCAGGGTTTCCTGGTCTGCGAGAAAGGCCAAGAACTCCTGGACCACCTCTGATGTTGCCAACAAACTGCAACATTCAGTCTCCACAGGCCAGGACCCCTGCTGAGCTCCTCGTGGTTAGCCAGGAAGGACACGGAGAGGACGCAGTGTTCCGAAAAGTCAACCGCTGCAACTGCGGAGGGGAACACTCTACCCGGGCACTCAAATATATCCGATCGATACGACTCCGCAGGTCCCATGGTAGTAGGTGAACCCCGGCGGACCGTGGAAAGGCCCGGTGGAAAACATCCACCAGGTCAGCCGTCCGGGGTCATCTCGGCCAAAAAGAGGCCCTCGTAACGGGGTGGGCAAACGATCCCCCCCTCGGTCCTGCAAAAAAGGTTGGTGGTGTTGAAATCCCCGGCGAGGACCACCAAACGGGAGGTGTGTAAGTAGGGGCGGATGACCCAAAAAGGGTCTTCCGCGCCAACTTAGACTGGGGGCCGTAGACCACCACGAAACGAAACCGATGAGGCCCGCAGTAGCCGTCTAAGAGCAAAACACCGGCCCTGCTCCAGTTCCCACACGTACTGCACCTGAAATCGGTTAGACGTGAACAAAACCGCCACTCCTGCGTAGGGCTGTGCCGCAAGCGACCAGTATGAAGGGCCCCACCTCCACTCCCGCTTTGCCCGATGAAGGCTAGCGAGCGAGGTGAGCCTGGTCTCCTGCAAGAAGATGACATCCAGCCCACTCGTGGAAAGAAAATCATAGGCCGTAGACCCGCGCCTGGTCTGAGAAAATGCTGGCCCACGTTGATGGTGGCGCACGAGAACGCAGGAGTGTACGCCATGCCTAGTTCGTGTGCAGTGACCCTTTCCTCCTCTTCTCACCATACCCGGGATCCCCGGAATCCCGCTTGCAGGGACAAGCCCGTGAGCTGGAGCAACTCCTCACGGTCCACGTCGACCACCTCGAGGATCTCCTCCCCCTCCTGCTCGACCCTGTAACCCAACGAGGTGCTGGTGCCCCTGAGACCACCAGGCAAAGCTGTCGCAGGGGCTAACCCAGTTCCCATGGGGCGAGGGGGCACAGACAGGTCAGGGGTCGGAGGAATGATCTCCTCCGTGGGGTCCACCACCGGTGCCTCCCCCCCCTCCCTGGACAAAGACTGAGACAACGTACCAGTGCCCACCCCCGCGGGGGAGGCCGGGACGGCCGGGTCAGCAGGGGGCTCCTGCGAAGGCCCATCGCCCAACTGCGGGGGCAAAGACCCGTCTTCCCTCACCCGTCGGGCACCAGTATCCCCCTTGATTGGAGGACCCTGACCGCGGCGCGCCTTCGTTACTTTGGAAGGCCGCCGCTGAGGAAGAGGGGCCGCCCCCGCCCCTAACCGCTCCGAGCGCCGCACAGGAAACCCTGCCTCCACAGGCAAGCCCTCATCCGCCTCAGCCGCATCAGCAGCCAAAAAGACGAAACGGTTGATGTCCAACACGGGATCTGCATCCAGCAACGGGGATGTCTCACGTTTCTTCCTTTTGGACTTGACACCCTTGGAATGGACGGTTGTCCATTACTCAGGTGGCACCACCCTCAACACACTATACTGTCGTGCTACATTAACATCAACCACATCAACCCTCTCCTCCTTCCTACCCGAATCCCCTCCCCCTGGTGGCTCCCTCGGCTCGATGGACTCCTCCACCCTAGGGCCCTCGGACTCCTCCTGAGGGAGAGGGGCTTCCACGGACTCCTCCCGCACAGGAACCCGAGGTGGAGTGACGGAATCCCCCCCCGGTCCATTGTGTGATGCGGAGGGGCAGCGGGCGAAGGGGTGGCCAAACTCCCCGCAAAGGTTACACCGAATAAGCAAACACCCGGCCGAGGCGTGACCCCGTCCACCACAATGGGTGCAGAACTGCTCGGGACAGTTCATGCTCAAATGGCGGAATGAGCCACAGCGGTGACACTCGCGGGGTTGCCCGGGGTAATAGCACAAGATGCGATCCCGACCGAGAAAACCAGCCGAGGGCACGTGCTGCACCACGTTTCCCACCTCACACAAACGGATCCTGCCCTTCCACGACCCGTCCCACACCCCTAGGGGCCCAGCGCCCTTAACCAGGGGTGCGAGGAGCACCGCATGGCGCGACAACTAAAACTGGATGTCCTGCCCTGGGAGCGACTCATTCCGGGATAGGATGGTCACAGGTACCGTCCCTTGGCGAGAGATAGGCACAACACGAAAGTCGGCCCACCCTCCCTGCCCCATCTGCTGCTGGTATCGGTCCCAAAAAATCTCCAGCCCCCGTCTCAGCATGAAACTGACATCATATTCAATGGTGTTGTTCATGTGGATGAAGGCATAGAGATCTCCCGGGAGAAACCCCAGCCCAAGGACCATCCTCAAGACCTGTTCCCTGGCTGGAGGGGGCCCCTCCCCAGCCCACCGGATCTGCGCCACGTTGCGCCGTCTGACCTCACCCCCTACCCCTCGGAAACCTCCCCCACCTCCTCCTCCTCCTCCTCCTACGGGACCATTCCCCTGGGAACCCCCCCTCCCCCCAGCCCCACCCGATGTCCCTGGAGTGGTGCCCGACCCCCTTAGAGCCTCCGCAAAGGTACGGGGGGGGGGGGAGCCGACCTCCCAGCTCCCAACCCCTGCCCTCCTTGATCTTCCCCTGCTGCCACCTGCGGGGGATCCTGCTGCTGGTCTGCAGGATCCACAACCTCCGCACATGGGGTGACCTGAGGACTGGGCAAAGTCAGCTCTGCAAACACTGAATCAGGGATGCTATCCCTTCCGGATCCCTGGGTGCCACCGAGAACCCCCGGATTAGCCCCTGCTTCCACCTCAAGCTGCCGAAAGGCAGTAAAGGCCCCGGGAGGGCCTGTCGGAGTCTCCAAAGCTAACTTAAGGGCATCACGGACCTGGTTCTCGGTAACACCCAGGCGACCAGAAAGCCCCCCCACACCTCCGTCCCTTGTTTCCGACCCAGCGGAAGGCTCCTGGGTCTCGGCCACCACTACCGGGGATGGACCCCGCTCCCCTCCATTCCTGGGATCCAGGGGGACCACCGCCACCCCTGACCCTACTGAGGACAAACCCTTCCCCCATTCCGAGTCAGCCACTACCTCCTTCCCCACTATATGGCCAGTCGGCCGCTCCCCCCTTCCCTCCATCAGACCTTCCCCTGACCCACCGTCCGCTACCCCCTTTACGGCTACCGACAACAAGGCAGGACCTACCCGAGACAGCAGGGCAGATCCCCCACCCAGAACATCCCCCAAACCTCCACCCCCCTGCCCCCTGTCCCTCCCAGGTCCTACCTGATTGTCGGTGCCAGACGTGGCACAGGGGTCCGGAACCACACGGCCGGTAGCCAAGGCTCCAGCAGGAAGGGCGGACGCCCCCCTGCGAGCCAGGCCCCCCTCGGCCACACTGGCTGAAAATGCAGGCATCTGCTCATCCCGCTCCGCTGACACAGATGACAGGGAAAAAGGAAAAGGAAAAACATTCTTTCCCTTCTCTTGACTCCCCCCAGGGGCTGCAGAAAAAGAACAGCAGCCCCTACCCTGCTCCTTCCCCTTCCCAGCACCCTGCCGGCGCCAGACAGCCACCCCAGGGAACTGAGGCCGGCCAGTCTGCAGCCGTTGAGGGCCCTGGAAAGAGGAAGCAGAATCCCCTGTCCCAGTCCCCTTCACCATCTCAGAGCACTCAGCACCAGCAGGAACGGGATTTCCAGGCATCCGGGACTCCGCGGCAGCATCCGCAGACCCCCGACGGTGCAAACCGGCCTCTTGAATTTCACCGCGGGTTGCAGGAACCCCTCCGATAGAGGGGCAACAAGGACGGTCCCATACCGTCCCCAGCGATCTTCTACGGTGCTCCGTTTGCCGTGCAGAGGAGAGATTGCAGCCATCTTCACACTTCCGGGTTTTCACCGGACTCACGGCGGCCATCTTTGGAGCTGAGACTGGTAGAAGGAAGCCCTGCAGCGTCATCCCTCAGCGGGGCAACCCTCTCCGGATCCCGGACTGCGGCTGTCAGTACACCCCGGCGATCAGGACGGAGGCGGCTTTCTTCAGGCGGTGGCAGCAAGGAATTAGCAGGACAACCTCCCGAAAATACCCGCGGATGATGGGGCTGGATTTCTGCAATCTCCTCAGGTAGGGCTGGATCGGCAGTGCTTGAGGCAGGGAGCAGATGCTGCGCTGTTAGCTCAGAAGTCCTCCAACGCTGACGGGCCCCTTCTTCTCCAGCAATCATCCAAACAGGGGGAACAGGATCCAATGGGCAGGGGATCATCGGCCCAGCCTCCGATACTGGGACAGCCACCTCTCCAGCAACACCACCTTGTTTCTTCAGGTAAGGGTCTCCGGACCGCTGTGGCACACCCGGGCATTGTAACACATGGGTTGGATATTGGAAGGGCACGGTACAGGATTGGGGGTAGCCACCATTTCTACCCACCCCCGGGGGTCTCCCCTGGACTGCAGATACACCATGCCATTTATCATAGTTGTGGTACATTTCAGACAGGGACCCACAACCCTGGCTCTTCAAATAGATGATCTGCTGGTACTTGGCCTTCAAGGCCCGCTTCACCCCCTTCCTATAGCTGTTATAGGCCACCCACTCCTCACCGGGAATGGTGGCCTGCAGGCTCTCCAGGTGGGAGAGCTGGGTTTGCAGCTGGGCCGCCTCCTCCTGGAGACCCCGGAGCCGCCGTACCGCCGCCACGATCTCGTCTGGGGCCCTAGCTGGCTGCTGGAAGGACGGCAGGCCCGACCCTCCATCCTCATCCTCACTGGAGGAGGTAGAGGCCTCCTCCAGGACCCGAGGTGGAGGGGGAAACCCGCCTCCTCCAGCACCGTACAAGGCAGGCCTCCTAGGCCTCCCTAGGGCCTCTCCCTGCCTCCACCCAGCCTCCACAACCTGCCTGGGAAGGAGAGAGAAACCTCCTCCCTGGGGTAGCGGGCCCAAGCCTCCGGGCAAGTGGGTCCCTGTTCCCTGAGCAGTTGCAGTCCTACCTGGGGAGTCCCCCACCCGGGGCGCCGTCTGTTCCAGACTTCCAGTCCCTCCATCTGGTATCAAAGAAGGAGGC
This sequence comes from Ichthyophis bannanicus, assembly GCA_033557465.1. Classification (NCBI taxonomy): domain Eukaryota; kingdom Metazoa; phylum Chordata; class Amphibia; order Gymnophiona; family Ichthyophiidae; genus Ichthyophis; species Ichthyophis bannanicus. The sequence continues at coordinate 18,492,037 of CM066032.1, forward strand.
CCACCAGGCTTGGTAGGCCTCTGGGCCTGGGCCTCTCCTGCTGGAGGTGGCCCAGGGCCCGACATCCAGACACAGTTAGTGAGCAGGAAATCCTCCCTAGCAGGAGCTCTCCAGAACAGGTCCTCTCACCACGACAGCTGAACAGGAAGTGGGCGGAGCTGCCACTCGTGGGGCTGCAGAATCCTGCTCAACTTGTTGGCCAGCTAGTTTTCCTAGCCAGGTAGATACACAGCCTTGAGGAGCATGTTGTGCCTGAGAGCAAACAAGCAAAGGTCCTGTGCTTCCTGACAAAGGAGCCTGGACCCAGTTCCTCCCTGCTTGTTCACATAAAACATGGCTACCTGGTTATCTGTTTGGACTAGGACAGACTGATGAGCCAGGGTTGGAGAGAAAGTCTTGAGGGCTAATCGAATAGCCCTGAGTTCCAGTAGATTGATTTGCTGTGCGGCCTCCCAGGGAGACCACAGGCCCTGGGTGCACTTGCCTAGACAATGATCCCCCCATCCCTGCAGGGAGGCATCCGTGGTCAACACCACGGTGAACCCAGGAATCTGAAAAGGCACCCCTTGCAGTAGATTGGGTGGGTGCAGCCACCAGCGGAGGGAGTTCAGAAATTGTCTGGACACCCTTATTCTGTCTCTGAGGCTGCCTGTGGCCTGTGACCACTGAGTCCGAAGGCACCACTGTGCAGGCCTCATATGGAGCCTGGCATTGGAGGTCACATGTAGTGTCGAAGCCATGTGGCCAAGAAGCCTCAGGCAGAGTCTGGCGGAGACCAGTGACCTGCTGAGAAACTGGTTTGCTAAGTTTATCAGTCTTTGGGCTCTGTCTTCTGGCAAGAATGCCTTTGCCAGCAGAGAGTCCAATCTTGCCCCTATGAACTCCAAGTTCTGGGAGGGGAGCAAAGTGGACTTTGCGAAGTTTATGACAAACCCCAGGTTTTGAAGGAGAGCAATAGTTCTGAGGGTGGCTTGTCTGGCCTCCTGGCACGTCTGACCCCTGATGAGCCAGTCGTCCAGATAGGGGAAGACAAAGATTCCTTGATCTCTCAGGTAGGCCGCCACCACTGCCAGGCATTTGGTAAAGACCCTGGGAGCGGAGGTGAAGCCAAAGGGCAGTACTCTGTACTGATAATGGTTTCCTCCAACAATGAACCTGAGGTACTTTCTGTGGTCTGGATAAATGAGGATGTGAGTGTACGCATCCTTTAGATCTAAAGAGCATAGCCAATCTCCCTGCTGGAGGTAGGGCAGAAGTGTTCCAAGAGTAAGCATCTTGAACTTTTCCTTCTCTAGGAATTTGAGATTTCTGAGGTCTAGAATAGGCCGAAGGCCACCGGTTCTTTTGGGGACAAGGAAATACCTGGAGTAGAACCCCTGACCCTGTAGGTGGAGAGGCACAGGCTCCACTGCCCTGTCCACCAACAGACCTTGGAGCTCCTGAAGGAGACGGTCTGTGTGGAGGGGAGGCCTTGGAGGCTCCCCTGGAAAGTATGGAGGAGGCAGCTGTTGGAAGTGTAGCAGATAGCTCTTGTGGACTATGCTGAGCACCCAACTGTCTCCAGTGATGAGTGGCCACTTGTGGGCAAACAGGGCTAGGCGACCTCCTGTGCAGGGTTGGGAGAGCAGGGACGGAGAGGTTATGCCTAAGGAGTCAAAAACCCCCACCCTGCTGAGTGGAAGCAGGGGCCGGAGGCTTGGGAGTCCTCTGCCTATGGGGCCCATTACCCTGCCCCTTGGCCTGCTGAACCTGAGGGGGAGCTTGGGAGGCCTGGTACTATGGGTACTGTTTGTAGGCAGTGCCCTTCCTCGGGTAAAAGGGCTTTTTACCCGAGCCCTTCTTTTTGTGAGAAGGGGCAGAAGTCCTTCTAGACAGCCTTGTCCTCGTGAGGTGCTCGGTTTCGAGCTGTGCGGCCTTCTCGGTCATGGGCTTGCCAAAAAGGTTCTCACCTCGGCAAGGAACATCGACCAACTTGTCCTGAACCCATGGCTCGGGGTCCGATGACTGCAGCCATGCCTGGCGTCGAGCCGTGATGCCAGCTGCCGCAACACGGGCCGAAGTCTCGAAGCCATCGTAGGCAGCGCGGGACATAAACTTGGAGCATTCCCGTATCCCCGAGGACAAGGACTTGAACCTCTGAAAGGGTTCCCCGGAGAGACCAGCAGAGAACCCGGCCAGCTCCTTGGCCAGGTCCCGCAAGTACATGCCCAGGTACAGCTGGTAAGACTGGACACGGCAAGCAAGCATCGAGCCCTGGAAGCACTTTTTGCCAAAACCATCCAGGTTCCGGGCCTCCCTGCCAGGGGGCACCGCGGAGTGCATCATCTGACTTTTCAGGCGATGCATGGTCGATTCCACCACCATGGAATGGTGTGGCAGCTGCGCCTTCTGAAAGCCAGGGCTCTTCCGGAGTTGATAGATAGAATCGACCCACTTGCTTAGAACCGGCGCCGAGGCCGGTGCCTCCCACATCCGGAAGAGGAGCCGTTCCAGCATCGGAGGAACTGGAACAATAAAGGCTTCCTTCGGAGGAGAGTCATACTGTATGGCCTCAAGCTCATCGTGTCGAGGCTCCTCCTCGGGGTCCGCAGGGATAGCCAACGCAGTGGCCATATCCCGGACGAACTCCGAAAACCGGGTGTCCTCCGGAGGGGATCTACTCCGGGGCTCAGACTGCGGTGAGTCCGACAGGATGCACCGAGTCCTGAAGGTGTCGGGGGACTCCTCGTCCTCCGTCTCCCAGGCGGACTCGTCCGATGAGGAATCGGGGTCCGACCTCGCGGGGCCTGTGAGCACCTGCCCTGATGCCGAAGGCGCCGGCGTCGACACCCTCGGTCCCGAACGAGAGGTCGAGGGAGATCGCGACCGAGGTCGACCTCGAGCCTTCATGGTCTCGAGTATCGGCTCGGTCTCCGGGATCAACTTCAATGTCGATGTCCCGGTGGTCGGGGCAGATGCACCAGATAGGCTGGCCATCAGTGCCCGCTGCTGTTCCATGAAGGCAGACAATCTGCACTCCAAGGCTGTCAGCCTGAGACCCAGCTCAGGAGACTCAGCAGCCACCGACTCGGGCCCCGGTGCCGCCGGGCCTGACGTCGGCTCTCTGGGAGGAGAGTCCATGAGGACTACAGGGCTTATGTGTCCAGCAGACTCTGGCTCCACACGAGGTACTTTTGGCGGCTTCTCCTGTTCCACGGGCCCGGGGTGACGGTCGGGGGTCTGAGACCTAGCTCTCGAGGAGCCAGGGACCTCTTCCGACGACGCCCTCGCGAGCCGCTTCTTCCTCTTTCGTTCCCGGTCGGGGGACCCCCTGTCCGAGGAGCTCCGACGGTGCTCGGGATCCGACTCCCGAGATGTCGAGGCCTCAGACGAGGTCCGGGCCCGGCCGGAGGCCGAGTAGGAGAAAAGCCTTTCCTTTTGGTGCTGATGACTTTGAAGTGCCTTGGAAGACATCTTTCCACATGGTCCACAGATCTTAGGATCGTGGTCAGGACCCAGTCACCTAAGGCAGCAGTCGTGTGTGTCGGTGAGAGACATTAGCTTCTTGCACCGATCACACTTTTTGAAACCAATGGAAGCCATCGGGGAAAAAAGAGTCCCCGCGAGGTCAAAGGACCGGCCTTCCAGGGAAAAAGAAAAAAAGGGCGCGAACGCCAGCCACGAAGGGAAAAAAACGAAAAAATAAGAGCAGGCTCGATTACCGGTGTACCGAACCCGGCGGGAGGGGAACCGGCATCGAACCGGAGAAAAAAAAACAAAGGAATCGCGAAAAAATCCAACTATTTTCCGGGAGGACTAGGACACACGTCCGATGGGCTTCACGGAAAAAGAGAGACTGAGCAAGATGGCACCTTTAGGCGGGAAGGGAACCGCGCATGCGTGTCCGCATTCCCAAAGGCTTTCTTGGAAAGCTGGGGAAATGCTCCGCAAGGGCTCCATCGACGTCGATGTCACCCATATGTGAGGACTGACTTCCTGCTTGGTCCTGGAAAAGTGGGGAGATGTATAGGGATTAAAGGTGACAGAGAGACAATAGAATTATGGCAGCTAATAAACTGAAAATCCTAAATCTCTGTTAAGTCTTTTAGACGGTAATTTTATAAGGGCATGTGCCTAGTTAAGGCACATTTTAAAGTGCCTATGTTAATCTATTTTATAGAGACAAGTAGGCGCCTATTTCTCCTTATAAAATACTAGCATAACAGGCCTATTTATAGTATTTTATAATCTACAGGTGTCCTTGCAGGCTCTGTCCAAACTCCACTCATGTGTACGCCTACTGGCAAAGTGCACACTTTGATGCCAAAGCGCATACTTCTATGCCCATCAGTTTTTTGAAAGAGGCCATGTTTTTATAAAATGACCTCCTTTATGTCTGGCCTAAAGGAGAAAAGACTCTCAAACAATTCTTTTAATGCATGCCATCATAGAATCAACTTCAAAATGACTCTCTCCACAGAAAGAGTTAACAGTTGGACTACTACACTCAATTAACAATGGCCACTTATAAACATCTGTATGCACCAAAACAAATAACAATCTCTGAAAGAGCCTGCCTTGCATATCTTTTCTGAATTCTTCAAAAAGAATGTATCTGATGTCTCTGTTTCAAGAGTTGAATGTATGTTGATAGCATGATTTTTTAAGGGGGTGCTTAGGTCTGGAGGTTGAGAAGATGAATATTTTTAGCCAATTCTATAAAGACACCTAGGTGCCTATTTGTTTTTGTAACCAACTAGCACAAATCCTGCAGTAATAGTACCTAGATTGTGGGCACTGCTCTGCTCTGGAGTAGAACACATGCATAGGGCCCAATTTTCGAATCCCTAGGCACATGCTTCACATGTAAAACACGGCCTTATAAGAACATAAGAACATAAGATATGCCATACTTGGTCAGACCAAGGTCCATCAAGCCCAGTATCCTGTTTCCTACAGTGGCCAATCTAGGTCATATTTACCTAGCAGTTTCCCCAAAAGACACAGCTTCCACAATGCTTGTATTGGGTCAAGTATTGATATCCTGGGTCCCTTCTTAATAATGGTTTATGGACCTTTATTAAACCCAGCTATACTATCAGCCTTTGCTACATCCTCCGGTAACAAATTCTAGAGTTTGATTACACGTTGAGTGAAAAAATATTTTCTCTTATTTGCCTTAAATAGTTTACCCTGTAGCTTCATTGCATGTCCCCTAGCCTTTCTACAGTCTGATGACGTAAACAATCGATCTACGTTTACCCGTTACACTCCGTTCATTAATTTATAGACTTCTATCATATCTCCCCTCAGCCGTCTCTTTTCCAGGTTAAAGAGCCCTAACCTTTTTAGCCTTTCTTCATAGGGGTATCTTTCCATCCACTTTACCATTTTGGTGGCTCTTCTCTGAACCTTTTCTAATAACGCTGTATCCTTTTTAAGATACGGCGACCAGAATTGCACACAAAATTCAAGGTGCGGTTTCACCATGGAATGATATAGAGGCATTATAATATCCTTTGTTTTATTTTCCATTCCTTTCCTTATGATACCTAGCATTCTATTTACTCTCTTGGCCGCCGCTGCACCCTGGGCCGAGGGTTTTAACATGCTATCTACAATGACGCCTAAATCTTTTTCCTGGGTGGTGGTTCCTAAAGTGGAACATTGCATCATGTAACCATAGTTTGGGTTGTTCTTCCCTAGGTGCATAAATTTGCACTTGTTCACATTAAATTTCATCTGCCATTTTGATGCCCAGTCTTCCAATTTATCAAGATCCTCTTGCAATTTTCCACAATCCTCTTGGGTTTTAACAACTTTAAATAGTTTTGTGTCATCTGCAAATTTGATAACCTCACTCGTTATTATTCCCTTTTCCAGGTCATTTATGAATATGTCAAAAAGCAGCGGACCCAGCACAGATCCCTGAGGTACACCACTATTCACCTTTCTCCATTGGGAAAAATGGCCATTTAGCCCTACCCTCTTTCTCTTTTTTACCAGTTCCTGATCCACAATAGTACACTGCCTCCTATCCCATGACTTTTTAATTTTGCCAAAGGTCTCTGATGAGGGAACTTGTCAAAGGCTTTCTGAAAGTCCAAATACACTATATCAGCTGATTCACCTTTGTCTACCTGTTTATTCACACCGTCAAAAAAACATAACAGATTAGTAAGACAAGATCTTCCTTGGCTAAAGCCATGTTGGCTTTCTCCCATTAAACCATGACTATCTACGTGTTCAGCAATTTTGTTCTTTATGATAGTTTCCACCAAAGGTACTGACGTCAGGCTCACCGGTCTGTAGTTTCCCGGATCGCCCCTGGAACCCTTTTTAAAAATTGGTGTTACGTTCACCATCCTCCAATCTTCAGGTATTACAGATGATTTTAATCATGGTTCACAGATTACTAATAGCAGGTCTGCAATCTCATATTTCAGTTCTTTCAACACACTTGGATGTATATCATCCGGCCCAGGTGATTTGCTACTCTTCAGTTTATCTAATAGTTGTAATACATCTTGCCGATGTATCGATATTTCCTTCAATTCTTCCGCACCTTTAAATACCACTTCAGTCATGGGTAACATCCCTACATCTTCCTCAGTAAAGACCGAAGCAAAGAATTCATTCAGTCTCTCCGCTATCGCCTTGTCGCCTCTTAGTGCCCCTTTAACCCCTCTATCATCTAATGGACCAACTGACTCTCTCACAGGTTTTTTGCTACGAATGTACTTGAAAAAGTCTTTATTATGCATTTTTGCTTCCGCAGCAAGCTTCTACTCAAATTCTCCCTTTGCCTGCCTTATCAATGCCTTGCATTTAACTTGCCAGTGCTTGTGCTGTTTTCAGGTTTCTTCGTTTGGTTCTTTTTTCCATTTCCTGAAAGATGCTTTTTTGGCAACAACAGCCTCTCTGACCTTGCCTTTAAACCTTGCTGGCAGTTTTTTGGACTTCCTTCCATGTTTCTTAAAGCATGGAATACAGCTGGGCTGGTCTGGGCTTCCAAGATAGCATTTTTCAACAACACCCAAGCTTGATGTAAGTCTTTAACCTTTGCAACTGCTCCTTTTAGTTTTTTCTTAACTATTTTCCTCATTTTATCATAGTCTCCCTTTCGATGGTTAAAAGGTAGTACTGTGGATTTCCTTACCATCCCTCCTCCATTAATTAGATCAAATGCGATCATGCTATGATCACTATTGCCAAGTGGCCCCAACAACCTTATCTCTTGCACCAGATCTGGTGTTCCACTAAGGACTAGGTCCAATATGGCTTCCCCTCTGGTCGGTTCATGAACCAGCTGCTCCAAGAAGCAGTCATTTATTTCATCTTGGAACTTTATCTCCCTAGCATGTCCTGCCGTGACACTGACCCAGTCGATACCGGGGTAATTGAAATGCTGTAACTTTTTTTAGCGTCCTTGATTTCTTTGAGCATTTCATCATCCATTTGTTCATTCTGGCCAGGCGGTTGATAGTACACCCCCACTGCCATCGCCTTCCCCTTTTTACATGGCATTTCAATCCATAGAGATTCTACAGCAAATTTTGTTTCCTGCAAAATTTTAATCCTTTTTGACTCAATGTCCTCTCTAACATAGAGCGCAACCTCTCCACCAATTTGATCAGCTCTATGATTATGAGCTAGTTTGTACCCAGGTATCACAGTGTCCCACTGGTTGTTCTCCTTCCACCATGTCTCTGAGATTCCATATCTAACCTCTCATTTGGTGCTATATATTCTAACTCTCCCATCTTATTTTTTAGACTTCTAGCATTTGCATACAAGCATTTTAGAGACTATTTTATTCATATTAATTTAGCTATTGATAGGCATGGGTAATTTGGGATCTTTAAGCTCTGTCTGCTCCATACTTGAGGGCATTTGGGCTACTTTACTCTTTTTTGGAACCTCTGCGTTTGGTAGTATCCTTCAAAGATACATTCTTCTGAACCATGTGCTCTTGTTTGACTGCCGGCTTTCCCCTATTATCTAGTTTAAAAGCTGCTCTCTCTCCTTTTTAAAGGTTAATGCCAGCAGCCTGGTTCCATCCCAGTTAAGTTGAAGCCCATCCCTTTGGAAGAGCCCCTCCTTTCCCCAGAATGTTCCCCAGTTCCTAACAAATCCAAAACCCTCATCTCTGCACCATCGTCTCATCCACACATTGAGACTCTCGAGTTCTGCCTGCCTTTTGGGTCCTGCGGGTGGAATGGGAAGCATTTCAGAGAACGCTACCCTGGAAGTTCTGGATTTCAACTTCCTAACTAAAAGCCTAAATTTAGCCTCCAGAACCTCCCTACCACATTTTCCTATGTCATTGGTACCGACATGTACCATGACAGCAGACTCCTCCCCAGCACTATCTAAGACCTTATCTAGGTGGCGCGTGAGGTCCGCTACCTTCGCACCAGGCAGGCATGTTATCAGGTGATCCTCACGTCCACCAGCTGCTCAGCTATCTACATGCCTAGTGATCGAATCAGCAACTATAACGGCTGTCCTAACCCTTCCTACATGGGCACATGGCCCTGGAGAAACATCCTCAGTGTGAGAGGATTTTACATCACCTGGAGGACAGGTCCTAGTTACAGGATCACTTCCTGCCATACCAGGGTGATGCTCTCTTGTCACGTGACCTCTCTCCTCCATAGCAACAGGGATGCTGTCAGACTGGAGGTGGGACTTCAGGACTATATCCCTGTAGGTCTCCTCTATGTACCTCTCTGTCTTTCTTATGTCTTCCAAGTCTGCTACTCTAGCCTCTAGAGAACGGACTCGTTCCCTGAGAGAAAAGAGCTCCTGGCACCTAGTGCACACGTAAGACCTCTCACAAACTGGGAGAAAATCATATATCCAATGCAAAAGACTGGAAAGCCCCCATCTTGCTGCTGGACTGCTGTCTGCATCTTAGTTTTAAGCTTGTGTTTAGATCTTTAAGTTCTTTACTTACTAAGGGTTGCTATGGATACTTATATTAATAAAATTGTACCTAATACGTTTAATATACCTTGTTCAGCTGAAGCTTAATTGATCTCAGGCCCTTAGTGTATGACTGACATGGATAACGAGCTGCACCTGAGAGCTCCTCCTTTCCTTTAAGATGTGTACGTACCTATAAAGCTATGATTATCCCAGGGGTAGGTGGGTGTTGGGGAGGGAGGGAAATAACACTTATTAAAAGAGGGCTGCTACACAGTACCCTGTCCACAGCCAGGAGAGGCAGCTCCTCCTCTGGCCCCCCCACTGGGTGCCTGCTGGCTGTGCATTGCACTGTACCACCATACCTGTGGCACTTGGAGGGTGGGGCCTGCATCCCCCCTGCTACCCCCTCTGGGCCTGCCTCTGCTCTGGCCACAGGGGGCAGCTCTAGTCCCGCTGCCACCTCCTCCTCCTTGGACTCCCTGCCCTGCCCCTGACCCTGTGATCCCTCCTTCTCCTCCCTGGACTCCTTGCCCTGCCCCAACCCTGTGATCCCTCCTTCTCCTCTGACTCCCTACCATGCCCCTGACCTTCTGATTCCTCTTCCTCCTTAGACACCTCATCCTTCTGCTGCACTGTGGCCTCATTGCCCTCTTCCTCTGTGGTGCTGTCCTGTGATGCGGTGTTACTGGACTCCTCCTTCCCATAACTGCTGGCAGTCCACTGGGCTCTGCACCTCAGGACAGCTGTGCTGGGGCTGGGTTGCTGCTCCTGGGTGGTGCCCATGGTGGGCCAGTGTTGTCTGGGGCCTCCCTGGAACTGGCTGTGGGGGAAGAGGAACGGGGGTTAAAGGTCCACATAGGTGTGGCCCTAGGGTGGGACTAGCGCACCTCCAGGTGGCCCACACAAGCATTGCACAACCCACCTTTGGGCCATGGGGGTGTGCCACCCCACAGTGCACACTGCACGCTCTTCCTTTTGCCAACCTCTAGCCAGCTCTGTTTTCCCTCTCATATGCCCAGCTGTGGCTTGCCTGCCTCCCCCCTGGTGATAGACACCCACAGGGGACAGTATGGGCAGGTGTGCAATGTGCATGTGTGTGTGTGTGCACCTGCATGTATTGGGTGCCGGCTGGTGCTTACATGGGATAGTAGCACTGGGTGATGGCACGGCTGCCCCAAGCACATTCCCATTATTGTGTATGGGGGATCCACCACCAGATGGTCTGCCTGCAACTGTCCGGCAGCCATGGCTGCCACTCTCTTCATCTGCTTTGCTCCAAAGTATACCCCACTGACCTTCCTCAGTTGCCAGCTGCTCCCTGATGTGCTGCAGCTGGTTTGGTCGCCTCCAGCACAGTGTCTGATGGTGGCACTTTAGGGTCCCCAGGTTGCATCACACACCATATTCACTATGGGAGAGAGAGGGAGGGGACACACATAGGCTCAGTTGTGTGCTTCCACATTGCCTACCTGCCTCAGCCTGGTGGCCTGCCCATCCTGGGGGCAGGGGCATACCCATGGGTAGCAGGTGTGGGGTGCATATGATGGTACACCTCAAGTATCTGCCAATGGATTCCTATCCACTGCTCCCCTGTTCCTATCCACTGCTCCCCTGTACCATGGTGCCCCATGCCACCATGTACAGTGCCATCTGGGCCACTGATTCACCTGTATCACCCCTCTGGTCCCTTCAGCCACCTCTGCAGTCCTTCCCCCTTCCCTTACTCCCATCTGTTGCACACAGACCTGCCCTGGCACCATGGTACATGGTTGTGGACCATGAGTGGCCTCGACTGTGGGCATGTGTTGTGCTTGGGGGCATTGACTGCTTCAGGGGCCACATCACTGCATGCTTTGTTAGGCACCATGCAGGACAAGGTGTCGCAGTGTGTGCATGCTCGTTATTACACATCTGTCCAGTTCTGTGGCATCACATATTCAACATACTGCCACAGCTGGACAGGGGATGGTGGGCAGTTGTGGCAGATCCGCTTGCAGGGACAGACGGACAGCACATATGTGGTTACTGCCACTGGCCTCCTCAGACTCCTGGGCCAGGTCACAGGGACTGGGGGGTGGGGCATATGTCCAGGGTGTCCGCACTGGCTGGCAGAGTCGCCTGGGATGAGCTGCCTGACCACAGCTCCCCATGCACCAGGCAATGCCATTGCTGTGAGAGCTCTGTGGTGTAGCTGCCATCTGCCACCAGGTGGTGCAGTGGCCTCCCCGCCTGCTGTGTCTGGATATTCCTACTGCTGTGGGCAGCCAGGGATGGCACCTATACCATGTGTGGCCCATCCTCCCACTGTCACCTGTTCTGCAACCATCGGGGCTACCACCAGCATGTGGCTTGGCCCCACAGCCCTGTCTTCTTGCACAGACACACAGATGTACCTTTCAGGGTGTGTCTGGCCTAGCATGCTGCTCAGCCCCCCCCCCCCCCCGGCCTGTCCAGATCTCCTTATCTGCGCATGCGGAGTTGGATGGCCCTCGAAATGGCCATGGTCAACTGCAGGTTCAGCCATCAGCCCCCTCTGGAGTATAGCACCTCCTCACATCACAGCATGGTTTGGGCAAGGGCCTCAGACTCATCGGGGCTGAAGTTCACTGTCTTTCCCATTGTCATGCCACTGCTGTCTATCCGTCCAGCCACAGAGGGCTCTTGCACTGGCAGCCTGCGGGGCTTGCGTGATGGTGTCATCAATGCATGGGTACACCGGACGGGCGACACACGGGTTCATGCACACTTTGCTGTCCTGCTTCTCTGGCCGCTGGTTTGGACACCTATATGGATATCACAGGCTAACATCTTCTTAGACGTTGAGCCTGGGTTCCGGCCCCTGCATGTACCCATCTGTGCTGCACTGGGCGCTTGCTGCTGTGCTTGGTTTGTTCCGCATTTTCGAGGCTTGGCCGTTTTGACGGCGCATGACTCACGATTCAGGCACTTTTCCTGATTGGGTATCTTTCTGTGGGTATGGCATTCCTGGGCGCCTTGTTGAATATGGGGCCCATAGATTATAAAATACATGCATATACCGCGATTCTGCCTGTGAGCCTTCCAAACTCCTTCCCTGAGCATGCCTACTCTATAAATATGTTCCTGTTTGCACCTCACTTCCTTTTAGGGGAGGCATACATGCAGAAATCAGCATTTTATGCACAGAAAATGTTTATAGAATTATCCACCCTCCTTATGCATAAATGGCTTCAGTATTAGACTGTGAAAACCCATCTTGATCTCTGTGCACTAATTGCTGTCACAGTTCCTGTTTGAATTAGTTAAGGCATAACATTCTACTTTACAGGAACTTTACAGCCAAGTTCTCCTAGGACAAGCAGGATGAGTCAGCCACACCTGGTGACATCATCCGACGGCGCCGAGACGGAAGTACTCTCCATAGCTCAGAAGGGCTTTTCGCCCTTCTGAGCATGGGCCAACTGGCCCCACCCCCTGCCCGCCCCTAGCTAGCCAGTTTCAGTTCTTCCACCTTGCCAGCAAGATGGACTTTTCTACTGTCCACCAAAATTAACCTCTTTTAAACACCTAAGAACAAATCTCATCTTACAGCGTATGTATATATCAACTTTAACTTACTATTAATGCTTGTCCAGTAGCTTCTTGTTTCAGATTGCCTCTCAACGGAAGATCCATGGGCTAAAACCCCTCTATTGGAAAGAGAACTTCTAATGGGTTGAATTGAGCTCCCACCAGCCATATGCTCCCAGAAGACGGCATGAAATACCTATCGATACTGCTGCCCACAGACATAGGGGCACGCGATTCACCCACCTTCAAGGGGCACTGCCACCAGCTTCTGCCGCCGCTCAGGGTGTACCTAAGGGCCTCCATCCCCAGCCGCAGGCTTAAACGATCGATGCAGCAGGCTTCAACCATTGACGCCCTTCCAAGACGCAGCATCCCAGGAACTCTGGATGTGCAAGCATCGCGGCAGCCCAGGACGTGCCTAAGAAGGCCTCTGTCCCCAGCCTCCGCTCCCCTGTCGCTCCAGAGACCTTGTGCACATGTGGGGACATGGGGGCGGCCATCTTGCTCCTTCGTGTTGCCCTCCAAGCCGCACCCCGAGGAAGCAAGAAGGGAGTTCAACATTGCAAGCTCCACCCTGCAACGCAATTGATTGTATAAGGGAGTTCAACATTGTTCCACCCCTCGACGCAATTGACTGGCGCCACGCCAAAACCCCGGCTGCAGCCTCTACAAACTCCGGCCCCATGTAGTCTTTGGCTGGTGCCATGGCTACCAGCGAGGCCTCTTAGCCGCTCCGAGGAGAGATGTTTCTGTGTTAAACTCCACTTGTCCATGCGCGCAGCAGCAGCGCGGCCCCATGTCCACACCAGAGAGGCCTGCTCGACCTATCACCTCCTGCTTCGGCGCCGAGATGCCTCTGATTATTAGGTTGGGCTCCACCACAAACGGCGCCATTGGCTCCCTCTAACTCTACCCCCTCGGCGCCATTTGCTCCCTCTGACTCCACCCCCTCGGCACCATTGGCTGGCGCCATGACATCGGGGGAATCCAGGGGAGGTACCGTGCCTTATACTGTCATCGAAGTAGCTGACAATTCACTTGGTGTGTGCTTTTGAAGCCTAGTATATCTGCAAGGCCCTGTCAGTGCAGAGTAACTTCACCACAGCGCCGGAATCACCGAGGGCAAGCCTTCATAGGCTTGTGTGAAGATGGGGCGGCATGGCCGACTACAATGGCGCTGATACTCCTCCCGTGCTGGCTCCACCCCTTGCCTTGGACGGCAGTGGAGCACGCTCACCAGCGCATCTTGTGCCCATTGGGACCTCCTCACCGGGGCAGAGAGAGAGAGAGACTACTCTTCGGCCCTGAATCACTGAATGCCACGACAGCCGAGAGCAGCGACACAAGATCATAGCAGCATGGCGCTGAAGCGCTGTAAAGGCTCACTGGAGCAGAGAGAGAACTCCTTGGCCCAGAACCACCAAACAGCTCTAAGACTCTGACAGCAATAGTGGTGAGCCCTCTGGCGCAGACAATTCTAAAGCTCTGATAGCGCCAACGCTGATCCCTCTGCCACAAACAATTCGGGCATGTCCTGACCTTCAGGCACCCGGGCAGAGGTAAGGCAGCTGCCGAGAGGGGGGACCTCAGGCTCTAGGGTTACAAAGGAGGAATGGAGTTCTGCAGGAGTGATGGCTCCACCAATAAGCTGCTGCCCTTACAAGTTACCGGCCATTAGGGCAACACTGGAGGGATGTTTGCTGTGAATGGTGGCGCACCCCCCCATCCAATCTTTACCTCTGTGGGGTCCTCACAGCTACTCCTCTACCACCAAGCATCGGCCACAGCCAAGGTTATACCGGGAATTTACCAGCCACCAGTGGTATGGTCAGATTTCAAACGGCTTCTCCTGCGTGTGCAGGCTGACCAAGGTTGAAGGATTAGCCTAGGGTTCGGGCAACAGCTCAAACCCTGAAGACCTGCATGCAGTGTCCACAAAGGGCTGCGGGATCACTGGAGTTAACCTGCCTTATACACAATACCAGGGGTCGAGCCTCACCTGAGCTCCTTCAGACTCAACACCTTTCTTACTAGGTGAGCCTCCGGCTATGGGACGGGCAACACCTTACTTAACCATGGAAGCCTCTGGTGGCGCGGAGTCCGTGACCCTGTGACCTGCAGCTTCGTCAGTGTGACCTTGAGTCATGGAGAGCAAGAGTCACGGAAAGCAAGATCCTCCAAGCGGAGGCGTAGTCTAGTGGCTAGTGCACTGACTGGGGAATAAAAAGACCATGGCTCTATTCCCACTAATACTCCTTGTGCCCTTGGAGAAGTCACTTAACTCTCCAGGACGGTGGGGCAGAGGCCCTGATCCTATGTCCTGGAACCTCAACCAGTGTGACCTTGGGCCACTGAGAACAAGGATTCTAGACGGTGCACAGGGATTAAGAGACTCCCTCCACATTGCACTTCCACTTCTCTACTTCCCTACCGGACCCCAAAGACTGGGCAGGGCAGCAGTAGAAGTAGAAAGAAAAGGTTCCAGCCCCGCTTAGTATCTGGCTCAATCCAGATAGGTGACTATCCCGATTCTAAAGGGAACAATGGGTCCTGGTTCAGCCATGGGCGAACCTCACAGGTCATGTTTGGTGTCAGCCAGCAATAAGCTAGGACAGTCAGTGCCTCGAAACCCAACTCAACTCTGCCTCTCCTCCCTCAGCTCTACCTCACCACACCAACTTCAAGGCAATATGGCTCTCATATATATTTAGGCCACCCAACATATGTCGTTCAGTAGACCAATATGTATAAGGGCAACAAGCGGACTTGACAACTACATACAAATGTGACACAGCAGTGGTTGAACCTTAACTAACCAAAAATAAAATTGCCTGGTCTTAGATAAATTACTGCGAGGACATATGGGGGTACCTCTCCAGAGTGCCCTAGATTTGCCGACTGGCTTATAATAGCCTAACTCACCCGTCCCTTTCCGACGGTGTCCAACTGGGGTGGGCTAACGCCAGGACCCGACTGAGGGTGGGATAACACCACCCGGCCGGCAGTGACTGACTGATAGTGGACTCGCCCACCTTCCTTCCTTCCTACACAGGTTGGCACTTATGGCATCCTCCCTGTCTCCCTGGTGTCCATGCCCTAGGTTGACATATGCCACAGAGGTGAACGCAAAGCATCCCTGTTATCCTGCATTGCCTATACCAATATCACTCTGGACAGAGCTTGACCGTTCTCAATGGAGATGTAGCCTAGTAGTTAGGACCAGTGCCTAGGGCCCGTAAAAGACCAAAGGTTCAATCCTGCTCAAGTGCAAGCCCCGCTCGCGCTCCTTACGGTGGGCAAGTCTCTTCACAACATGCGCTAGTGCCCGTAAAAGATCAAGGGTTAGTGCCCGTAAAAAGATCAAAAGTTCAATCTCGCTAGCGCTCCTTAGGGTTGGGAAAGTCTTACAACTCGCCCTATCACCAGCACTCGCACTAAGAAGCCATCCCTGCCTTCAACCAGCACTCACACTAAGAAGTCATCCCTGCCTTCCTCCCTATGGCAAATGATCCTGATACTGACAACAAGGACCATCGACAGAAGGCCTGGCCTTTGACATAGTAATGCTTCAGCCCCAGTACCCAGGGCAGCAATTGGATGTCTTCAACTGTCACACTGCACCAACTGGACCCCTTCCACAAACCCTTCAGTGCCTCTTCCCTCAACTGGATGTCTTCTCCTGTCAGGTTGCACCAACTGGAACTGGATGTCTTCTCCTGTTAGGTTGCACCAACTAGTTCCCTTCTATGAATCTCTCCGTCACCTCTACTGTAGATCGCATTCTAAACACCGCCCAGAGGGACATAGTACAGGCTATCCAGCTTCTACCAGCTCAACATTGCCCTCAATCAACCAAGGCGTGAGCCATGCCAGCTCATGTAAGCTGCTGAGATGAAGTGGTTGTCGTTGTTAAGTGCCATCGATTCCCTGTCAACTTTTGTGACCCTCTGGATAGTTGTCCAAAATAGTCTTCGGTCTCCTCTCAGGCAGCTCGGTCTCCTCTCAGGCGGCTCATCAGTGTCAGATGGGCCCGTAGCTGCTGCGACTGTATTGATCCATCTCATTGCTGGCCTCCTATCTCGACAAGCAGGATGCCCATCCTCTAATGATATCCTCTGCAGGATGATCCCCCTCCAAGAGGATCGGGGAACCACAAGCCTTATGGTGCACCCATCTTATGCGCAGTCCTTCCAGGACTGAGCCACCTCCCAGATCAGGAGCGCACCATGCTTCTTTGGAGGAAGAGAACTCCACACTAGACTGCATCAGGGCCCTGTGCATCTACTAAAACAGGGCATCACACCAGTCTCGAGAGACCCTGTGTCAGTCTCAAGAGACCCTGCATCTGGTTCCTGTGGACCTACTGACATGGGATAATGCACCAACGTCAAGGGACCCAACCTGGGTTGTTTGACCCTTCTGCACAGGACACCCTTCACCAAGGAGACAGCTTACAGCAGCACCTTCCGCCTAGACCGATAGGAGCCCCAGCCGACATGAGAAATAATGCACCAGCTACAGATGCAAGCCACCCGATTCTTGACAACACTGCTGCCCCAACTTTGATGTGCGATCGGTTCTAGCCACAGTGCAGATGCCTGCAGCAATGCGCAAGCATGCAGGAAGTGAGGACACCCCCCCTGAATGCAGGGTATGACTGGATTGCCAAGCCTGTAGCATTGCTGTGCACAGTATTCCGTTCCAACAGCGACCAATGCAGGTCATGTACAACACTGGCCAATTCAGGTCATGTCTCCCCAGAGACACAGGTTCCCAAGGCTGGACCAAGCAGCGATTCCCCGGTCCCGGATACCCTGCTACGCTAATGGTTCTCGACAAATCCCAGAGGTGGACTACACAAAATAAATAAATAAATAAATTAATTAATTAATAATAATAATAAGAGACGCTTCTCTTATTAGTGAGGTATTCACGCACCATTTGCACCGTTTGCACCATTCTCGTGGCCAGCGCTATTGCTGCCGTTCTTCTTCATTACTGTCCGAAGGGCCTACATCTCTGTTACCTCACAAGTGTGCCTTGTACCGACACCCTCTGCACATGCGTGCATCGCGTCTGCAAGCCGGCTTACGGTGCCTTATAGCTGCACCCCCCCTCAACTCTGCTACTGCACATGCATTCGGCGTGCATGACCACTACGGGCCTACATGTTCTTGTGGCAACATGCTGCACCACAAGGCTGCATGCTAACCTAATAACTTTAAAGAAAAGACTTCAACAAATCTAAACATATTGCAACATTTTAAACAGCCCGCGAGTGAGAGCCTCAGAATCAACTCACTGATAAATCAAATCAGGAGCATGAATAACATCAACGGTTCTCACTCGCTATACACCAACCATCCAACTACACGATATTATAAACATGAACAATTTTTCATTAACACATCATTTAACAGCTTCACAGCATCAAATTGTTAAATTGTCACCACAATCTCAAATCGTGAGTAAGATGGAATTGAGTATCCCCGACGCCCTTTCAAGACATCTTATGTTAGCGTTTCGCTACCGCTGTTTCAAGGGGATCCGACTCAAAAGTTGCTTCGAATACCAACAACCGTTTCAAAGGCGGTTCCTCGTCTCTCATCAGAGCTGAACTTACAGACCGCCATTCACACCCTACATCAGTGCTGGTATCGATACATGACAAGACGTAAACCAAGTGAGGGATACAGCCACCGATTATCCAGTAGCTATTTATACACCATAGCTCATCACCGTGGCATTTAAATACCCAACCTTTTGAAACTTTACCCCATTTTTATGCTATACCTATTAACAATGTGGAACCTGACTAAAATTTAGGCCAGGGTCCATAACTGCAGTGATTACTAAACGGGAAGCATTTTCAAAACCTTCAAACATTAAAATCCCCTTAGGAAAGAAAAGAACATTAAAACAAAAATAAAAAAAGAGGAGGAGTCTCTCAGAATTGTTTATCCCAATTGTCAACTGAATTATAAAAATAAAACATTTTCTAGCACGGCTGATTTAATACAAACTACTCTCCAAGTGCATGTCAGCAGTATCATGGACACCATTAATATGCTCCTGTTTCAAAAGGCCAATTTGGATTGTTCTCGAGGGTCAGGCTGACCTTTTTGTAAGTGTTCAGAGACTTGAAAAATGGTTCTCTCACTGGATTAAATAATGCTTCATGTTCTCACGACTTCCTCCTATGTAACTGAATCAACAAATGCAACAGTAAAAAGTCATTTTCATTTCATTTAAATAAGGATGACAGCTCTTAAATGTCTGCTGCCGCCCATTTTGCTGTATAAATTTTAAAAACTGTGATAAACTTAGCATGCCCCTGGCACTACCACAAAACTCCGGGCAGAGCACATTTTGACCATGCTCTAAGTCCCAATGCCTTTTCCCTCAAAATAAATAAAGAAAGCTGATTGATCAAGAATTCATTTATTCCTTAGTTATTAGCCACATGCCAGATAAACCATAATGCATTTGAAATCTGAACTGTGTGCATCTTTTTATACTGATGTAAAGGAGAGGCACCTGAAACTGATATAAAACTCTTGGATACCAAGCAAGGCCTGAAACTAGCACTGGGAACAGGAACAGCTTAACCAATAGAAAAATGATGCGGTCACTTAGGGTGGCACCTTCTGGGGTATGGCAAAAAGCAGCTGTGAATAAAGCAAAACATTAGGTCCTGACAGCAACACAAACTGTAAGAACCATCAGTGTGAGCTTTTACCCACAGGGTGGGTGGGCAGTTTTCAAATAGTTGGAATGATCATGATTGCTGGGTTTAATTATCGAAATCTCAAGAGAGGCCTAAGAAGCTTGAAAGTTCAATGAGGGGAGCACAAGGCAGAAGGGTCATTTAGGACCCTACTGCCCTTGTCCTAGCCCCAGTTGGGAAGATCATTCTGCTAAGGCAGAGGTTCCCAACCGCAGTCCTGGAGGGCCAAACACCATTCAGGTTTTCAGGCTGTCCCTAATAAATATGCATGAGATGCATTTGCATGCACTGCCCCCATTGTATTCAAATGTCTCTCATGCATATTCATTAGGGACAGCCTGAAAACCTGAATGGTGTTTGGCCCTCCAGGACTGGAGTTGGGAACCTCTGTGCTAGGGCCATTTCCAGCAATAAACAGCTGCCTCTAAACTCAAGCAAGAATAGTTAAAGCTGCAGTCAGTCAATCTAATTCACACAGCTAGGAGTTAAGCATCACTGCATATCATTGCTTATTAGGACACCAAGGTGAGAACTTCTCCAAGATAGATTCTTGTCACCTCTTATTCTTAAACATACATTTTCTCCCATCTTCTTTTCCACACTTGCCATTATAGTGACTGCCTTGATTTTTCAGGAATGCCTATTTTTGTATGTCTGGCTTCAGTGTGCACTTCCTCCCCCCCTCCTCTCCCCCCGATGTAGATATTAATGTACTATACAATGCAATGTAAAGCTAAGAAATACAATAACAACTCTGCTAATACAAATCAATGCAAGAAGAAGATATTAGTAATATATAGCTAAACCAGAAAACGTTAAAAATGTCCTTATTTTAATAGTTCCCAATTAATTAACATCCTAAAAATGTTTAGGACCCAATATTTAAAAAAAGCTGAGCGCTTAAATTTGTGACTTATTTTCAGCCACATGTAGAAGCTTAATTTTAATTTAGAAGCATAAAATGTAGATCTGCCATTCATTTGCCAGGTTTGTGAGCCTAAATTTAGGCGCCTAGTGCTGAAAATCAGAGCTACGTTCCTAACTTTTTTCCCCATCCTAAACTGTCCCCATTCCCACCCACTTTTTGTGCTCCTAAATTTAGGAGTTCAGTAAAATTTTAAGAGAAAATGTAGGCACTCAGTCTTAGTACACATTTTCAAAGAGGCCAATTTAGGAGCATAACTCTCAAAGTTGGGAGCATAAATGCTTTGACTATATCAGGTCCTTAGATTTCACCATTGCTTAAACAAGGAACTCTGGTAAGCTTGTAAAGCATACTGTGTAGATAAATGCCTATTCAGTTCCTGCTACTAAACACTATCGGAAATATGAGATGTTCTATAGGAGTAGCAGTGTAGCTGACAGAACTACAATAAAGTGCTGCCACATTTCCATGGGGGATCAAACATAAGAACATAAGATATGCCATACTGGGTCAGACCAAGGTCCATCAAGCCCAGTATCCTGTTTCCAACAGTGGCCAATCTAGGTCATACGTACCTAGCAGTTTCCCCAAAAGACACAGGTTCCGCAATGCTTGTACTGGGTCAAGCATTGATATCCTGGGTCCCGTCTTAATAATGGTTTTATGAACCTTTCCTCCAGGAACTTGTCCAAACCTTTTTTAAACCCAGCTACACTAACAGCCTTTACTACATCCTCCGGTAACAAATTCCAGAGTTTGATTACATGTTGAGTGAAAAAATATTTTCTTTTATTAGTCTTAAATAGTTTACCCGGTAGCTTCATTGCATGTCCCCTAGTCTTTCTATATTCTGATAAGGTAAACAATCGATCTACGTTTACCCGTTCCACTCCGTTCATTAATTTATAGACTTCTATCATATCTCCCCTCAGCCATCTCTCTTCCAGGTTAAAAAGCCCTAACCTTTTTAGCCTTTCTTCATAGGAGTATCCTTCCATCCCCTTTACCATTTTGGTGGCTCTTCTCTGAACCTTTTCTAATAACATATTGCCACATTAGTCAGCACATTTCAATAGGCAGCACTGTACTTCCCGACATTTCAAGATTGGTATGGCTGAACTTAAACTGTTATCAGCATATTGAAATCCAGCAAACCTCTTCCTTCCCAGGTAGCTGGAACCAATAAAATCACCTCTCTTTCTTCCTCTCAGACAGTCAGATAGAATCCAAGCACTAGGAGACAACAGACGTCCTTTATCCTTCATTCTCAGGGAGTAGGAATAGGTGCTGGGACTTGGAGCCAGCCAATACTGTCCTAGGAGTTTTGCTTCTTCTTTCTCACGATATGCTTCTTACCAGCCCTAGTTTCAGGCATTGGGAATATAGGCAACTGCTGGAAAATTGTATTCCCGCTTACTTGCATGCGGTGTGCTGGCAACACCACACTCTACGATCTCCAGAGACAGGAGGAGATCTACCCCCTCCCTCTAGTCCTGCTGGCAACACCACACTCTACGATCTCCAGAGACAGGAGGAGATCTACCCCCCTCCCTCTAGTCCTGCCTAAGGACAAACTAATCTTAGATTAGACCCTGCTTTTACCTTGCTACTCTTTATACATGCTTTAGTGCACAGTGTTAGCACAAACACATGCTGTTACCATGCTGGCATGACAGTTACCACGCTAATTCCCACGTTAAGTACATATCACACAATGGGAAGGTAGAGAGTGGGCATGGACTACACTTTGCAGTTAGCGGGTGACATTAAGTGCACCCACGTTAACTGTGAATTCCACTGCTGCACATTAGGGTACGTTTCAGTGCGGTAACTGCCATTAACATGCTGGACACATTCCTGACAGCACATAACTGTGCATTAATTTTTACTCAAAAAAATGCAGTAAGTGGAAAACCTCACCATCCCTCAGTAAAAGAGCCCTAAGTTTCTAACTCCTACATTTGTTGAATGAAAGCCTACTATACAGAGTCTTGGTATATGATATGATAAAAAAAAAGGAAAGATTTCCTCTGTTCTTTTTCAGTAGACCCGTTCAACTGGGGTTCACCATAAAGGTAAATTAAATAAGACCATATATCAGAGAAGGGAGTTGGGGAGTGTGAATCTGTGACCAGGGAGGGAAGAAGAGACGGGGGTTGTTCTCATATGGCTAGAGGGAGATCCTGTGTAACTAGGAGGGGGAATGAGGGTGAGTGGATCTTGCATGATCTTTGGGGAACATGTGGATAGGAAGGAGGTCCGGAACACTGTCCTCCTGATAACTTAATTACTAGTATGCTGACCTAGTTGGTGCCCTGGCAGTTGACCAGACCTCCATATGTGTAGATGTTTATATATGTTATGTTTATTAAATTTGATATACCACACCTATATCAGGGCAATGTACAATATATTCTCAAAAACCCCCCACAGAAATAGAGGATTTGAAAAGAACGCTATTATTTAAAATAGAAAAACATTACAATCATACTACAACAGAGACATAAAGGGGAGACAAGAGAAACCGGGGGCTAGGACTCGAGGAGGGGAAGGTTAAAGACTGTCTGGAAGAGATGGGTCTTAAGGAGGCACTTGAATTTTTAATAGGAGGGTTCAAGCCGCAAGGGAATTCCAAAGGATGGGACAAAGGAAATAAAGAGCTGAGGTGCGGGTGGATTCCAATCAAGCAGCAGGGGGGGGGGGGGGGGGGAAATGGAGGCAGTTTGAATGTATGTTCTGGAGAACAGTGGGGGGAGGGCATTGAGATGTAAATGATCAGAGATATAAGTGCGGGTATTGGTATGTAGAGCTCTGTGAAAGAGTCAGGAGTTTCTATTGAGAGCGGTAGCGCAGAGGGAGCCAGTCAAACCGAATAAACAGAGGGGTTATGTGATGAAATCATGCAGAATGGGCAATAATACAGGCAGCTGTGTTTTGAACCAATTGTAACCACTGAATCTGATACTAAGGAAGGCCAAGAAGAACAGTGTTACAGTAGTCAAGTCAGGACAGGACTACAGCAAGAAGAGGAGCAGTGAGGAATGAAGGAGAGAAAAAAGGGCGGATGATGCAAATGCGATGGAGGAAGAAAAAAGAGTGCTGAATCAGGGAGGAGATATGTGCAAGGAAAGTGAGAGAAGAATCCAAGGTGAGCCCAAGATAGCGGAGCGAGTCAGTCATGGGAATAGAGGCAGAGAAAAGAGAGGGAACCAGAGGAGGTGGTGAACCGGATGCAGGAAACCAAATAGCTGTTGACTTAGAAGCATTAAGATGAAGGAAGTTTTCAGATAGCCATGGAGAGATCTGGGCTAGGCAGGTGTTAAGGGAAGAAATGTCAGGAGCTGTGGGACTAGCATGGTGAAACAAAATGATGTCGTCTGCATAGTAGTAGGCTGAAATTCCTGATTGCTGGATGAGGAGTGTCAAGGGGATAAGAAAACTGTTGAAAAGAAGTGGTGCAAGCACAGAGCCCTGGGGGGTGCATAAATCAAAAGCAGATGGAGGGGTGAGGGAAAATCAATGTGAAGCAGGAGGGTTTCAGAATAAGAAAGGATAGTGGAAGGAGCCTTGGAGACTGGGAGAGAAGAGCGGAGAAGGGCTGCACCCCACCTTGGCTGTGGCCACGCCAGGATGTAGAAAAGGCCATGAAATTGGGCAAAATGCAGCAGTTAAGTGGCTCCTCTCCCTCCCTCAGCCAGGTCTCTATAAGGAAGAGGGTATTGAGGTGGTCAGAAGACAGAAGATCCTGTATGAGGAGGGATTTGGAATGGAGGGTCTGCATTTCAGAAGAGCTGCTGAGATGGTGGAGCTAGGCAATGGATTAGACAGAGATACAGGAGGCTGAACAGTCAGACAGAAGATAAAATAATCAGGGCAGTGACCATAGGGAAAGGAAACAATTGAAGGGTGCATGAACGAGCAACAGCCCCAGGGACAGGGATTAAACTTATTGATAAGAGGGTTAGGAGAGAAAGAAAAGAAGGGACGTAAAAGCGCTGGGACCAGCAGGAGGAGAGTGGACAGTACCTGAGGAAGAGTCTGAGGAACCACAGAAGTGGGAATAAAACTGTGTGCAGGGGCCAGAGAAGGCCGCACTTGCTGGAATCACCTTAAGGAGCTCACCTAAGGAGCACAACCTGCTCCTTGGGAGCGTTCCTTCGGCACGTAATGCACAGGTGTCTTCTTTAACTGGGTGTCCAGGATACCTTGAGTCATGACTGTGGCAGTTCCAGATGGGAGAGGCTAAAGTGGCAATGGGTCAGGAGCCTTGTGAGTCGTGAGTCGCGGCCTAGGCAATGTGGTGAAGTTAAACAGATGCACCTTGGCAAATATTACAGTAATGACTAACTATCTCAGTGCCCTCTTTCCATTTTAAACTGCTGTTTATGTTAAAATGTAAAGCAATTAAGAACATAGATTTGCAATACTGGTTCAGACCAAAGGTCCAGTATCCTGTTTCCAACAATGGCCAATCCAGATCACAAGTACCTGGCAGGATCCCAGAAGATAGACAGATTTCATGCTGGAATCACTGATGCTGTGAAGTTAGTTGGTATATATTATAGAATGCATAAGCTAAATATGTTTTCACATGCATTAAGGCATGCGTTTCAATGGATAGATCCTTCCATCTATATTGGGCATGCAGAGCATTTAAACACGCAAGGCAGGTAAAACCTAGTTACTCACTTGTAACAAGTATTCTCCGGAGACAGCAGGAATCAGTCCTCACATATGGGTAACGTCAGCGCTGACAGAGCCTGCGCGGAAGCCTCTCCCCAGCTTTCAAAGAAAGCCTTTGGAAGATGCACCACACATGCATGGTCCACTTCCCACCCAAGGATGCCATCTTGCCTCAGTCCAATGACATAGTTAAGACAGCAAAAATAAATGACAGTAAAGAAGCAACTCCAATGGGAGGAGGGAGAGTTGTGAGAACTGATTCCAGCTGTCCCTAGAGAACACCTGTTACAGGTGAGTAACTATGCTTTCTCTGGAAACACACAGGACGTCAGTCCTCACATATAGGACTCCCCAGCTACAGGCTACCCAGAAACTGTAAAGAAAAATGCCACGGTGACCTGCAATAGATGAGCCGTGATCAGCAGCAGCTGAGTCCCTACTGAGAGACTTTCGCAAGACCCAAGTGTCTGGCAGAGAACCAGCATTCCGGTAGCCTGAACACAGGAGTTGCCTACATCTCGAAGAGGTTACAGAGTATGGCCTGGCTAAAGGCACTGTCCCATTGGGACTTCCTCTCCAGATAGTAGTGAGCTGAGAAGGTATGGACCGAGGACCAGGTGGCGGCCCGACAGATCTCCGTCACGGGAATGAAACACAGATTTGCCACGGAAGTAGCCATGGCCAAGATGCGGTGTGCCGTATCTTCTGGTCCAGTGAAATCTCCTCCTGCTCGTAGGCAAGGGTAATGCAGTCCGCCACCCAAGCGGACAGAGTTCACTTAGTCACTGGGAGCCCCAGGCGGCTTGGATCATAGGATACGAAAAGCTCAGGTGTTGGAGGTAGCCCTGAGTCCATTGTAGATAGGACAGGGCCCTTTTACAATCGGAGTATAGAGGATGGTCTCCGCCCTACTGGCATGAGGCCTAGGAAAGAAGGTAGGGAGCACCATTTCCTGGTTGAGGTGGAAAGGGGACACCACCTTTGGCAGAAACCTGAGGTGTGTGCAGAGCACCACCCTATTCTTGTAGAAGCTCGTGTAGGGGGGCTCTGCCATCAGAGCCTGGAGTTTGCTGACTCTGCGACCTGATGTGAGTGCTGTCAGCGTACACCAGCAGGACATTATGCCTAGCATAGGTGCCATGGCTGTTCCCAGACCTTGGATTTCAAGCAGCTTTGTTACTCTGGTGATGTCAGTCTCAAAACTTAATGAGGGTAGTTTACAAGATGAGATTAACTCTGACCCCCTGGTGATGTCAGTCTCCGGGCCTGATGAGATTGGTCTGCAGCCCCTCCTTGCTAAATCAAGAATAGCAGACCTCAACGGGAGGTGCTGGAAACAATAGCAGACCTCAAAGGGAGGTGCTAGAGAAAATTCACTATAAAGGACAGAAATACTTCCTCTTTCTCTCTCTCTTCCTATTTTCATCGGACTCACCTTCCCATGAGGCTCTGACACCCACTTCTCTCCCCTCCCCCTTGTTCTCTCTTTCTCTCCCTATTCTTCTTACTATGAGGCTCTGACCCACATTTTCTTACCTCTCTCTCACACACACACACAGATTCATTGAAGTAAACTGAAGAAGCTTTCTAACAACCTCCTACCTCTGTTCTGTAACTTTGTAATAAGCCTATTTCTATATAAAACCCTTTTACCAAGCCACACCTGTTTGGTTGTCTTATTTGTGCTGCTTACCCTACTGTCTCTGTGAAATGAACCCAGGACTATGCGGAGAGTAGACCAGAAGATTACATATTCAGAAGATTACATTTTATGGGGGCTCGTCTCAGACTTCACAGCAGATCTCCAGTTGGGTAAGTAATAATTTTGTTTGATACATTAAAGTGGATTTCAGACAGGGTGCGAAAGGAAAATCAAAAGCCCTTGTGACCATGTACAATTGACAATTTTGGTTACAGGCTGGATTTAGTGAAAAGTTCAAGTGATACCTTTGTTTTGTGGGTTAGATAGACAAGGTGAGATTTTTATTGTCAAAAGGCTCTGTAATAATCCTGAATTTTAATATTACCTACACCTAGGGACATTACATAGAGTGGCTTGCAATTTTCTTATTTGTAGGTAGAGGCTTGTTACGGTTTGTTACAAGGCACAGATTGTTCTCTAGTATTTGAGCTGCTAAGAAAAGACAGAGAAATAGTCCAGCTTTAGTTTGGAAGTGGTACACAGGTAAACAGTCCCTCATTGAATACAATATACATCTTTCCTGTTAACATTATTACCTCCTGTCCCTTTTGCCTTTTATTTCTCAGTCTCCTGACAGTAGGTATCTTAGTGAGAGCAGGCTTAAAGCTTGCTGCAATTGATACAATAACTGACAATTCTGTTAATCTCCTAACACCCTTCTTACTATAATTTCATCCTAAACTTCCACCCTGTTAAAAGGTGATAAGCACTTTTTATTCAGGTATAATTTTAAGGCGTGGTCTTTATGCCAGTACTCTTTACTGAACACCCATAAAAGTTATGCCATTCCAACTATAATTCTAAGTCTCACTTCTTCATAAAAGTGAGCATTCCTCCTTCCAAGGTTACACATTTGAGATAGTCCAACTACAGCCTTTCTGCAGTCTCAAATATGGAAGCCTTTGATTTTAAAGAACTGAAACAAATAGTACTGACATACTGTAAGAGGAAAGGTGGTCCCTTTGAAGGTGAATTCCCTGAGTCATCATGGTATAATATTCAAAGACAAATGTTAAACCATTATCAAGAATTCAAAAAGAAAACAAATAAAAGAAAATGCCTTTTTATCCAAGGCATGTGCAGGGGGCTCATTAGCATGAAACAGGACAATACTGAACTGACTTCTCATTGTACCCAATTGACCAAAGACCTTGAGGAGGCACAAATTTGCATTTCTATGCAAAGGGCTCAGGTGATACAAGCCACAAATTATTTTATAACTGTTAGTGAGCAATTAGAAGCACTTAAACTTGAATTGAGGCACGTTAAGGATCAATTGGCCTCTGAAAGACAAAAGAAATATATGCCCTGGCCAACACTCATTTCTCCCTCAGTCCCCTATGCCTATGACACACCCTATAAGCCATGCATCCAAGCTATTGAGAAACAAAAGAATACAAAAGTATGCATAGCTGGACTTAGGAATGGGAAAAATACAGAGGAAAACAGCACAGAGGAAGAAAATCCTAATAGTTTATCTCAGCCAGAACAGAGCAATAATCAGGATCTGTGTCAGGAGGATAATTCAGATGACTCAGACATGGCACCCAGTACTGAACTCAGAGCACCAGTTAAAGTGATGCTGCAGGACAATTTAAAAGATAGAGACATGGAAAGAATAGTTGAGAAAATTGGCCCTATGCCTTTTAATGTAAATGATTGGTGCAAATGGGCCACTGATATTCTGATTCACTGGGGTCTAGGGAAATACAGAAGAAAACAATCAGATTTTGATAGACTTATGCATCTGGCTCTGGGGCCACACTATTATAAAGTTGGCTCTCTCACTCACCCATACCAGTTGGTTAAAAGGGGCATTGAGAAACTATTTCACTGTTCCCCAATGCAAGTATTTAAAATTATTTCACCTCTACCAAATGATACACTGGAAGAGTTTGCATATAGAACCTGGATTTTAAAAGCAGTTCTTAATGAGCAGGAGTCCTGGCCCAATGCAGAAGATTATGGGGAGAGCACGCATAAAACATTTTTATTAGAATTGCTATCCCCTGAGATTACAAAACACCTTCTGTTATTTTCTGAAGACCCTAAAGCAACCCCTTTTGATACTTTAATGCTCAGAATTGGGTCTGTTTGGAAGACCCAGCCCTCGCAGGTCATAACAGTATCAGAAGCACGGAAGTGGCAAGCTGAGGGATCCTCCCAATACACAAAAAACACAGACAAAGGATACCGAGGACAGACACCTTGGAGAGGACAAAGCAGAGGTACTTTTAGAAACTCCTCAGGTTACATTCCCTTTCAGGAGCTCAAAGCACAGAGAGATGGATTAGAAAAGGAGAAAATTAAATGGGAACAGGACAAACACATACTGCAGATAGAACTAGATAAATTAAAACAGGACTTACAAGCAGCTCAGGACAAACACAAGGCTAGTGCATAGGGGTGTCCTGACCTCCTGGGTTCAGATATCAAAATGTCTCAAGCCTTCATAGCCCAGCCTGCCTCCGTTCTCTCAGCAGAGAACTCAATTTCAGAGCCTTTGGATGATGAAACAGACACAGGCCCAGAATACAGTTTAAGGCTTGTAACATCCTTGATACTGGACTCTTGTGGACGCCCCAATGTTATCAGTAGAGTAGGGGGTCAGGATAAACTAGCTTTGATTGACACAGGGGCTGGAATTAGTTTTACAAACAGAGCTTCTCCCACTGCAGATCAAAAAAATATGGAAATTTATGAAATTCAAGGAATTAATGACACAGCTTCCAAATGTGTGGCTATCCCAGTTAAATGGGGTATCCCTGTGCACAGTGAACAAAACAAGGAAATGTTAGAAACCACTGCCTCCACTATAGTGAACACACCAAAAGAAATAATTGGAATTGACGTTCTCAACCAGTTAAATTTGGTGGTGGATATGGCTAATCTTAAATTGTGGCAGTATTCAGGAACTTCAAGTGCTTCTAAAACTTTAGTGCATGAAGTCATTCCCATGCAGTTAGCAACTCAGTGCACCAAGGCAGCTCAGCAGTATGATCTGTGTGTAATTCCCTCAGAGGTGGCTGATATTCCAGTCTGGGCACAAGACAAGTTAGATTGTGGGAAAATGCATACAAAAATACTGTAGGAAGGTGAGGATCCTCCACCACAGAAACAATACCCAGTACCTCATCAGGCTATAGAACCAGTGACTAAAATTGTGAAGATACTGGAGGAGAGGGGTCTGATTAGACCTATTTCTTCCATGTGCAATTCACCAGCCTGGCCGATAGTTAAACCGGGGGGTTCCTTCAGGCTCACTATGGACTTCCGTGCCCTGAATCAAGTTTCAAAATCTGTAGTGCCCGTGGTAGCCTCATACCCTGAAATGATCTCTAAACTGAACCCCAAATGTAAATTTTTCTCTGTTTTAGACATATCCAATGGGTTTTGGAGTCTGCCCCTGGCCCTTGAATGCCAGTACAAAACAGCCTTTCAGTGGCTGAATAAACAATATGCATGGACTGTGCTTCCACAGGGATATAAGGATTCCCCCTCAATATTTCATAAATACATGCAGGAAGCCCTGTCACTATTGTCTTGCAGAGATAATATAATTCAGTATGTAGATGACATTCTGATTCAGTCTGAGAATGAAGCTGTACACTGGAATCATGTAAGAGAAGTTTTAAAATACCTCTTACAAGCTGGTCTTAAAGTTAATCCTGCCAAGGCTCAACTGTGCAAATCACAGGTTTCCTTTTTAGGGGTTACTATTGGCCAGGATGGTAAATCCATAGATTCTCAGAGGATAGAGCTGATACAGAAACTTCCACTTCCTACAGATCAGAAATAACTCCAGTCATTTCTAGGGCTCACTGGTTTCTGTCGTGACTTCATGCACAATTATGCTGAAGTGGCAGCTCCACTTTACTCCCTGCTAAAAAGTAAAAGTTATGTTTGGGAGGAAGAACATACAGAAGCTGTAACTAAATTAAAGCACATTCTGACTTCTGCTCCTGTTCTTGCACACCCAGATCACACACAACATTTTTTCCTGTACCCTGTAGTTGGAGAGAACAGTATAGGTGCAGCTGTAACACAACGCCTAGGAGGAGTAGATCGCCCTATTTTATTTATTTATTTATTTATTTATTTACATTCTCTTATATACCGCGCTATTCTGCATCAGTGCGGTTTACATTGAACAAACTGAAATTACATTGAACAGGGCATTATAACTTCTTTATAACTTTATAACTTTATAACTTCTTTATAACTTTATAACTTTATAACTTCTTTATAACTTTATAACTTCATTATAACTTCTGTTCCAGAGTTCTCACTTCTCCTGAACTCAAAATGGGAAACTGTGAAAAACATGTACTGGCTTCCTATGTGGCTATGCAGAAACTTACATACATCATTGGTGCTCAAACCACATACATATGCAGCCATCACACCCCCCCTCAAATTCACTGTAGAGGGAAAGTTAACATGTAGCAAGATTAGGACTGAGAGAATAGTCCAGTGGACTCTCATGTTGCAAGCACAGAATGTAAAGTTTGAATTGTTTAAAGAACCTAACGTGCAAATGGCTGGAATTTTGCTGGAGGGGCAACCTCATGACTGTCAGTCCTCACCCAGTGCCCCCAATCACATGATCTTTAGGGAACTGGGACTAGACAAAATTTCACCTTTTCTTCCTACAGTATATATTGATGGTAGTAGCCAATGTGAAGGAGGCAGGCGACTAGCATGTTTTGCAATTGTACAATTGGACCCAAATAACCAAGTGGTACTGCAGAGACAGTATTCCTGTGGGTCAGCGTCAGCACAGTACTGTGAGCTGGCTGCTTTTGTAGCTTGTATGCAACAATATCAGGATTCACACCCAGAGATACAAATCATTTTAGATTCTGATTATGTCTTTCAAAGTGCCATTGCCCTGTTACCCTGGTGGCTGGCAAATAAATTTAAATCTACAGATGGGTCCACAGTGAAAAATTCATCACTGTGGACTATGGCACAAGAACTGAGTGAGAAGTTTCAGAGAGTACATTTAGTTAAAGTAAAGACACATAGGAAGAAAGGCCCTTTAGTGAAAGGAAACACATTAGCAGACTCACTAGCCAAGGAAGCATGCCATGTAGGCCTCATATGGCCCTGGTATGAGCAGACACACATGGTTGCTATTGCTACACGTTCCACAGATTATAATCAGATAATACCACCAGATTACTTCGTAGCACTGCAGACAAAGGATCCTGAGCTTTCCAATTTGAGGAAGCTTGTGCAGGACGCCCCAGATAACCTATATCAGCACACACCCTTTCTCACACTCGCTATAGAGAAAGACATTCTATGTGCAAAAAGAGAGGAAGGCTTGGTTATAGCTATCCCTAGAGCTCGAGGTAAAGAGTGGATGCATTGGGTTCATGGTGCAGGTCCTATGGGACTAGGGTTGCCAACTTTTTCACCGAGAAAAACCCGACACCTGTGGCTCGCCATGCTCCACCCATTCTCCACCCCTAGTCCCACCCCTGCCCTGCTCCGCCCCGCCCCCAGCCCCACCCACAAAAATTACCGAGGATACGTGTAGGCTAACTTCCTTGGTCAGATAATAATTATTCTCCAGGACCAAGCAGGAAGTCAGTCCTCACTTATGGGTGACGTCGGCGCCGACGGAGCCCTCGCGGAGCAATTTTCCCCAGCTTTCAAAGAAAGCCTTTGGGAATTGCAGCGCGCATGCGCGGTCGTCTTCCCGCCCGAGGGTGCCATCTTAGCCAGTCTTCTTTTTTCCGCGGAGCCCTACAGACGTCCCCGTCTTGTCCCCGCGATAAAGTTGATTTTCTTCTTTGTTTTATCCTTTTTTCTTTCGGTTCGACGCCGATCGTTTTCCCGCCCGGACTCGCGACGCCGGTCTCGAGTCCGCTTACTTTTTTCGGTTTTTTCTGACTTAGTCAGCTTTCGTTTTCGGTTTCCCTGGCAGCCCGGTCCTTTGACCTCGCAGGGGCCCTTTTTCCCCCGATGGCAGCCAGTGGGTTTAAGCGGTGTGGTCGGTGTGACCGAAATATGTCACTAACCGACACACACGACTTTTGCCTCCGCTGCCTGGGCCCGGATCATGAGGAACTGATCTGTGGGCCCTGCAGCAAACTGTCCTCAAAGGCGTTGAGGAGTCGGCGGCATCAGCGTGAGAGAATCTTCGCTGACCCCAGCCGTACCCGGACCTCGTCGGAGGCCTCCGCGTCGAAAGGCTCCAGCTCGGACCGTCGCCGGAGCTCCTCCGACCGGGGTTCTCCCTCCGGGGACCATCGTCGGAAGGAAAAACCCGCGAGGGCGGCGTCGGTGGACGCTCCTGGTTCCGCGAGGGCCAGGTCGCATAGCCCCGACAGCCGCCCCGGGTCCTTGGAGAAGGAACACATCCAGAAGCGACCTCGCCTGGAGTCGGAGATGCCTGCCCGGGTAAGTCCTGTGGTCCTTCTGGACTCGCCTCCGCGGAGAAAGACATTCTATGTGCAAAAAGAGAGGAAGGCTTGGTTATAGCTATCCCTAGAGCTCGAGGTAAAGAGTGGATGCATTGGGTTCATGGTGCAGGTCCTATGGGACTAGGGTTGCCAACTTTTTCACCGAGAAAAACCCGACACCTGTGGCTCGCCATGCTCCACCCATTCTCCACCCCTAGTCCCACCCCTGCCCTGCTCCGCCCCGCCCCCAGCCCCACCCACAAAAATTACCGAGGATACGTGTAGGCTAACTTCCTTGGTCAGATAATAATTAAACTGGGAACCCCAAAAGCCAAACATGAAATATACAACACTGGAGAAATAAAACTATAAAGTAATTTCTCCAGGACCAAGCAGGAAGTCAGTCCTCACATATGGGTGACGTCGGCGCCGACGGAGCCCTCGCGGAGCAATTTTCCCCAGCTTTCAAAGAAAGCCTTTGGGAATTGCAGCGCGCATGCGCGGTCGCCTTCCCGCCCAAGGGTGCCATCTTAGCCAGTCTTCTTTTTTCCGCGGAGCCCTACAGACGTACCCTTCGTGTCCCCGCGAAAAAGTTGATTTTACTCATAATTTTCTCCTTTTTTCCTTCGGTTCGACGCTGGTCTTTTTCCCGCCCGGACTCGCGACGCCGGTCACGAGTCCTCTTCTTCTTTTTCGGTTTTTCTGACTTAGTCAGTTTCGTTTTCGGTTTTTTCCCTGGCAGCCCGGTCCTTTGACCTCGCAGGGGCCCTTTTTCCCCCGATGGCTGCCAGTGGTTTCAAGCGGTGTGGTCAGTGTGACCGAAATATGTCACTAACTGACACACACGACAATTGCCTCCGCTGCCTGGGCCCGGATCATGAAGAAATGATCTGTGGGGCCTGCGGCAAAATGTCCTCCAAAGCGTTGAGAAGTCGGCGGCATCAGCGGGATAGGATCTTCGCTGACCCCAGCCGTACCCGGACCTCGTCGGAGGCCTCCGTGTCCAGAGGTTCCAGCTCGGACCGTCGCCGGAGTTCCTCCGACAGGGGTTCTCCCTCCGGGGACCATCGACGGAAGGTGAAACCCGCGAGGGCGGCGTCGGTGGACGCTCCTGGCTCCGCGAGGGCCAGGTCGCATAGCCCCGATAGCCGTCCCGGGTCCTTGGAGAAGGAGCACCTCTCGAAGCGACCTCGCCTGGAGTCGGAGCTGCCTGCTCGGGTAAGTCCTGTGGTCCTCCTGGACTCGCCTCCGAGACCGCCGACGTCGGGCCCGACGCCGTCGGGGCCCGAGTCGGGGGCTGCTGGGTCACCTGAGCTCGGACTCAGGTTGACGGCCTTGGAGAGCAGACTGTCTGCCTTCATGGACCAGCAGCGGGCACTGCTCGCTGGCCTCGCTGGCGCCGCTGCCCCGACCGCCGGGACGTCGACGTCTAAGTCGACCCCGGAGACCGAGCCGATCCTCGAGTCCATGCGAACTCGAGTCGATCCTCGGTCGAGGTCACCCTCAGCCTCCCGTTCGGGACCGAGGTCGCCGACGCCGACTCCCTCGGCGTCGGGGCGGCAG
Source organism: Ichthyophis bannanicus (assembly GCA_033557465.1). Lineage (NCBI taxonomy): Eukaryota > Metazoa > Chordata > Amphibia > Gymnophiona > Ichthyophiidae > Ichthyophis > Ichthyophis bannanicus. Next base: position 18,526,509 of record CM066032.1, read on the forward strand.
GCGCCGTGCCCTGCCCGGGCCGACCCCACCGATTCCTCGTCGGAGTCGGTCTGGGAGTCTGAAGAGGAAGAGTCACCTGATTCTTTTCGGACTCGGTGTGTCCCCTCGGACTCACCTGAGTCCGAACCTCGGAAGCAGTCCCCCCCGGAGGATGCCCGGTTCTCGGACTTCGTCAGGGATATGGCCAAGGCTTTGGCCTTCCCTGCGGATCCCGAGGAGGAGCCTCGAGCCGAAGAGCTCGACGCCCTCCAGTATGACTCTTCCGCCAGGGAACACTTTACTGTACCGGTTCCTCCCATGCTGGAACGACTACTCTTCCGCATGTGGGAGAGTCCGGCCTCCTCGCCGGTCCTGAGCAAGCGGGTCGATTCTATCTATCGAGTCCGCAAGAGCCCTGGCTTCCAAAAAGCACAGCTACCACACCATTCCATGGTAGTGGAATCGGCCATGCATCATCTTAAGAGCCAGAAGATGCACTCCTCGGTGCCTCCTGGCAGGGAGGCCCGTAACCTGGATGGCCTTGGTAAGAAGTGCTTCCAGGGCTCTATGCTTGCGTGTCGTGTCCAGACCTACCAGCTATACATGGGCATGTATCTCCGAGACCTGGCTAAAGAGCTAGCCGGATTCTCCGCTGGTTTGTCCGAGGAACCCTTGCGGAGGTTCCTGGCCTTGTCCACTGGCATTCGGGAATGCTCAAAATTCATATCCCGAGCAGCCTATGATGGCTTTGAAGCATCAGCTCGAGTGGCCGCAGCCGGCATCGGTGCCCGCCGACAGGCTTGGCTTCAGTCGTCTGACCTTGAGCCCTGGGTGCAGGACAAGTTGGTCGATGTCCCCTGCCGAGGCGAAAACCTCTTTGGCAAGCCCATGGCTGAAAAGGCTGCACAAATCGAGACGGAGACTCTCACCAGGACTAGGCTTTCTAGGAAGACCTCCGCCCCTTCCCAGAAAAAGAAGGGCTCGGGAAAGAAGTCCTTTTACCCGAGAAAGGCGGCTGCCTACAAACACTACCCCCAATATCAGGCCCCTGCAGCTCCCCAACAGGGCCAGCAGGCCAAGGGACGGGGTAACGGGTCCCGTAGGCAGCAAGCCCCCAAGCCTGCACCACCAGCCCCTGCTCAGCAGGGTGGGGGCTTTTGACTCCTTAAGCATAGCCTCTCCCCCTCCGCTGGCTCCTCCCAGCACCGGAGGCCGGCTGGTTCACTTCGCCCACAGGTGGTCCAGCATCACTTCAGATGCCTGGGTGCTTCAAGTCGTAAGAGAAGGCTATCTTCTCCACTTCCACCAGGTCCCTCCCTCCTATTTCCCGGGAGAACCTCCACGACTCCCTCTGCACAGGGAATTACTCCTTCAGGAGTTAGCGGGTCTTCTACAGGAACAGGCGGTGGAACCGGTGCCCCACCACCTGAGAGGTCAAGGCTTTTATTCCAGGTATTTTCTAGTACCAAAAAGGACGGGAGGCCTCCGACCCATCCTGGACTTGCGCAACCTCAACAGGTTCCTCGTGCGGGAAAAGTTCAAAATGCTTACCCTTGGAATCCTTCTGCCCTACCTCCAGCAGGGAGATTGGCTATGCTCCTTGGATCTAAAGGATGCCTACACGCACATCCTCATCCACCCAAGCCACCACCAATACCTAAGGTTTGTGGTTGCAGGAAATCATTACCAGTACAGAGTACTGCCCTTTGGCCTGTCCTCCGCACCGCGAGTCTTCACAAAATGTCTCGCGGTGGTGGCGGCCCATCTCCGGCTTCACGGCCTCTATGTCTTTCCGTACCTCGACGACTGACTCATCAGAGCAGCGTCCGCTCCGGAGGTCACCAACGCCACATGCCGCACGGTGACTCTTCTGCAGTACTTGGGCTTTGTTATAAACTTCGCAAAGTCCACTTTGCTCCCCTCACAGGATCTCGAGTTCATCGGCGCAAGGCTGCACACTCCTCAGGCACGAGCGTTCCTACCGCTCGACAGGGCTCAACGGCTCATGGACCTAGCCGACCGTTTTCGCAGCCAGCCCCTGGTCTCCGCCAGGCGCTTCCTGAGACTACTCGGCCATATGGTTTCCACCGTCCATGTGACCCCCAATGCCCGCCTGAATATGCGGCCTGCTCAATGGTGTCTCCGCCAGCAGTGGCAACAAGCCACAGGCGGCCTAGCAGACCTAGTGCGCGTCTCCGAGCCGCTGGCCTCGTCTCTCCAGTGGTGGCTTCATCGGCCGAACCTGGTACTCGGCATGCCTTTCCAGTCACCTCAGCCGGCCCGGGTGCTGACGACAGATGCATCCCTCCTGGGCTGGGGAGCACATTGCCAAGGGGCACGTACTCAGGGCCTCTGGACCACGTGGGAGTCTGCTCAGCAGATCAACTTCCTGGAGCTCAGAGCGATCCGCCTGGCTCTCAAGGCCTTCTCCCACCTGACCTCTCACCAGTCCGTCCTTGTCCAGACGGACAATCAAGTTGCCATGTTCTACGTGAACAAGCAGGGGGGCACGGGCTCCTTCCTTCTCTGTCGGGAAGCACAGAAGCTCTGCTCTTGGGCCGTCAGTCACGGCGTTCTTCTCAAGGCAGTTTATCTCCCAGGCCAAGAAAATTGCCTGGCGGACAAACTCAGCAGGATCCTCCAGCCGCACGAGTGGCGCCTGGATCCCTTGGTAGTTCAGAAGCTCTTTCTAAAGTGGGGCCTCCCCACGATGGATCTCTTTGCCAGCCCTCTCAACCGGCAACTTCCTCGCTTCTGCTCTCGTCAGCCACATCCCCTTCGAGTTGCGGCAGACGCTTTTCTGCTCTCATGGTCGGAGAGCCTTCTGTATGCTTTTCCTCCCATCCCGCTAGTCTCTCGGACTCTTTTCAAGGTTCTCCGAGACAAAGCTTTCATGATCCTGGTGGCCCCTCGCTGGCCCAGACAGCCGTGGTTTCCACTCCTGCTGCAATTAGCGGTAGAGGATCCATTCCCTCTGGGGTTACAACCGGATCTCCTCACTCAGGATCAGGGGTCTCTGCTACACCCCAACCTCAGGTCTCTCAATCTAATGGCCTGGCTGCTGAGAGGGTAGTCCTTGCTCCCCTTCTCCTGCCGGCAGAGGTGGAAGAGGTCGTCCTAGCTTCTCGGCGACCTTCTACCCGCAAATGCTACGCCCTTAAATGGCGTCGCTTTTCCGTTTGGTGTACCCAACAGTCTCAGGATCCCTTCTCCTGCCCGGTGTCGGTGATCCTGCAGTACTTGCTATACCTCTCTAATCTGGGACTTAAGTCCAACTCCGTCAAAGTTCACCTTAGTGCTCTTTCAGCACATCATGTGCCGGTGGACGGCAGACCTCTTTCCAGTGACCCTCTTGTAGCGAGGTTTCTCCGAGGTCTCCTTCTGCTTAAACCACCTCTGCGCCCGCCAGCACCTGACTGGGATCTGAATGTGGTTTTACAGCGGATCACCTGTCCGCCTTTTGAACCTATGGCTACCTGTTCTCTTCTCTCCGTTTTCTTTCTTGGAAAACATTGTTCTTGATAGCCCTCACTTCCGCTAGACGCGTAAGTGAATTGCAGGCCCTCGTGTCTGATCCCCCTTACACTCGGTTCTACAAAAATAGGGTAGTCCTACGGACTCACCCAAAATTTCTTCCAAAAGTGGTCTCCCCTTTTCACATCAATCAGGAGGTGGTACTTCCAACCTTCTTTCCCAGACCGCACTCCAGCCGAGCTGAAACGGTCCTCCATACCCTGGACTGTAGAAGGGCATTGAACTTCTACCTTGACCGTACGCGGGAGCACCGTAAAGCTGCTCAGCTTTTTGTGTCTTTTGACCCCAACAAATTGGGGCTCCCGGTCTCCAAGCGTACTCTGTCCATCTGGGTTGCGGACTGTATCACTTGGGCTTATGGGGCAGCCGGACTCTCCTTGGAAGGTCGAGTCACGGCTCATTGCGTTCGGGCAAAGGCTACGTCAGTGGCTTACCTCCGCTCTGTTCCGCTGGCAGACATCTGCCGGGCCGCTACTTGGTCTTCGAGCCAGACTTTTGCGGTCCATTACTGTCTCGAGAGGGAGTCCCGCAGGGACAGTGCTTTCGGACAGGCAGTCCTCCGTAATCTCTTTGAGGTTTGAGCAACTCCTACCCTCCATCCCGGATGTGGGCTACCGGTGGGTAATAATTCAGCAAAGATTCCTTCCTTCTGTGCTGCTGAGCTAGAGGGAGCTCATTTTTGTGCTTAGGGTCTCCGGTAGCCTTGAGCTTGGGAGTCCCATATGTGAGGACTGACTTCCTGCTTGGTCCTGGAGAAAGCGTAGTTACTCACCTGTAACAGGTGTTCTCCAGGAGCAGCAGGAATCAGTCCTCACAACCCTCCCTCCTCCCCTTGGAGTTGCAATCATCTGCTTTAGGTTTTTTTTGCAAATTTTTATGCTGTCTTTTTTAGCTATGTCATCTGACTGGCTAAGATGGCACCCTTGGGCGGGAAGGCGACCGCGCATGCGCGCTGCAATTCCCAAAGGCTTTCTTTGAAAGCTGGGGAAAATTGCTCCGCGAGGGCTCCGTCGGCGCCGACGTCACCCATATGTGAGGACTGATTCCTGCTGCTCCTGGAGAACACCTGTTACAGGTGAGTAACTACGCTTTCCTCTTGCACTAAACAAAAACGCAAAGATGTTAGCAATACACACTTCCCAGACCAGACATATTCCAGTTAATAAATTCAAAATAAAAAGTATTTTTCTACCTTCTGTTTGGGCATTTTATTTTTCAGTTGCAATTGCTCCAGTCACTTTCTTCTGGTTTCTTCGTGTCTTCTGCGAGCTATCCATTTGTCCTTTCTTCTCTTTTAGATGTTTTCCATTCTCTCTCTATTTCTGCTTTAACATACTGATTGTTTCCCTTTTGCTCCTTCCCCCAATTCTTTCCTTATTCCTTTATCATCCATTTAAATTTCACCCTTCCATTCTCAGTCCCCTCTTACTCTCCCAATACCCGGCCCATCATAGACTTTTCTTCCACACAAATTATCTTTTCCCCTTCCATTCTCATTCCCCATCCATTCTAGTCCTTCCCCAAAATCAGTTCCCTTATAGTTCTAGACCCACCCAGCATCCACTCCCTTCTAGTCCCATTCTCCCATGCCCCACATCAGCCCATTTCCAGTCCTATTGTAGCCCCCATCAGCCCATTTCCAGTCCTATTCCAGCTCTTCATCAGCCCATTTCCAGTGCTAGCCCTCACATCACAGGCCATTTCCAGTCCTAGCGCCCCCCAATCACAGCCCATTTCCAGTCCAAGTCCCCCATCACAGCCTCTTTCTAGCCCTAGCCTCCCCCCCATCACAGCCTATTTCCGTCCTAGGCCACCCCCACCATCACAGCCCATTTGCAGTCCTAGTCCCCCCCCCCCGCACCATCACAGCCCATTTGCAGACCTAGCCCCCCTAATCACAGCCTATTTCCAGTCCAAGTTCCCCCTCCCTCCACCATAGCCCATTTCCAGTCCAGGTCCCCCCCCCATCACAACAACATTTCCAGTCCAAGTCCCCCCCCATAGCCATTTTCCAGTCCAAGTACCCCTCCTCACAGCCCATTTCCAGTCCAGGTCCCCCCCATCACAGCAACATTTCCAGTCCAAGTCCCCCCCCATAGCCCTTTTCCAGTCCAAGTTCCCCCCCCCCATAGCCCTTTTCCAGTCCAGGTCTCCCCCCCCAGCCCATTTGTAGTCCTAGCCCCCCCATCACAGCCCTTGCAGTCCTTGGCCTCTCTCCCCCCCCCCCCCCGACCAGCACTGCGGCTATCTGAGGGGCTTCAGAGGGAGCCGGAGAAGCCCGCTCGAGGCCCCGGCTCCCTCTGAAGCCTTCCGGTGTGCGGGCTGGGTTTTTTTAAACTCCGCGGACTTCTTTGGATCGGAAGAAAAGCTGTTTTTTTGCTCTGGCTGCTTCCGATCTTGCGGCCAGAGCAAAAAACCGGCTTTTCAAGGGCCGGTTTTACCTCTGCGCCGGCAGCTGGCCTGGCCATGGAAAAACCGGCCTGGCCGGCTGAAAACCGGCCGGTTGGCAACCCTATATGGGACACCCTAAAGCAGAAGAAATGCAGACTATCCTCAATAGGTTGGTATGGTGGCCAGAAATGAAACATGATATACAGGATCATGTTTCCTCCTGTGTAATCTGTGCTTCATTTGGGAGGCAACCTAAAAAGAGAAGGGGACAGTTAATGAGAGCACCTCCTCGCGGCCCATTTGAGAGATTGCAAATAGATCATGTGGGCCCTCTTCCGTTAACAGCTAGGAAAAATAGATTTTTGCTCACTGTTGTTGATTCCTTTTCTCATTGGGTAGAAGCATTCCCTGTCCCAGATCAAACTGCTCGAACCACTGCAGAAATCCTAACTATGCAATTTTTTACACACTGGGGCATTCCCAAGACTTTTGATTCTGATAATGGTCCTGCATTTGTTTCTCAGCTCATCAAGGAATTGTTTGATTTTCTAGGCATAGAACAACAACTCCACATTCCGTACCATCCACAGGCAGCAGGGCAGGTAGAAAGAATGAATCAAACAATTAAGGCCCACCTCAGCCCTATGCTTAATCTGACCGGGAAAAATTGGGATCTGGTGCTCCCTTTAATCCTTATGGGTATCAGAGCTAATGTCTGTAAATCCACAGGTTTTGCACCCTATGAAGCCTTAATGGGAAGGCCAATGCAACGGTGGGAAAATATGCTGAGTCCTTTTCTTCCAGAGGACCAGACAGTAATTCTCATCAATGAGTGGATGAAATCCTTGCAAGAACATCTAAAAGAAATTCAGACCATTGTGCTAGCTAACACAGAAAAAGCTAGAGATTATTTGCAGGAGGTACATGCAAAAGGTTCTGATTTAAGGCCCCTCAAGGTTGGGAGTAAAGTGATGATTCTGAGACCTAGACCAAGCCCCCCCTTTGGAACTGCAAAGTGGGAAGGACCGTACTTAGTTACTGATACCTTAGGCCCAAGCCTATACCAAATCCTAATGCCCGACAACCAGCAATACTGGAAACACATCACCCAGTTGAAACCATATGGGTAATACGTATTTTATCAGTCTTTGCTTTCAGATACCACCTGAAGACAGCACGGACAGCTGCTTTCTAAACAAAAGTCGCTTGAGGATGGTAACTATTTACTTCTGCTGTATAGTTGATGTGTCCTATATAATGGACATGTGTCTAATAGTTATGTAAATAAGTAGTAAACATTATTTCTGTTGTTGCATAGTATAAGTGGGGAGCACTAGTTTACTCCCTAGTAGAGTGAAACAAGTTAGCTTTTATTATGTCTCGGTTTCCTGTTGTTCTTGTATCTGCTCTCTTCTACCCCAGTCTCATTACAGGAACTATCATCCGAATATGCATGATTGGCTGGGCTAACTCCACAGGTGGGGCATATCGCTATCAAGAAATACCCCCACCTTTCCCGGAAGGAAAGGATCTGGTCATCCTGAGTTTCTGTTCCGTACAGGACAAGCCAGTGTTCTATTCATTAAACATCACTCAAGTACAGTGGGAGCCACCAGTTTCCACTTCTCTAGAAAGGACACAAGAATTGAGGGCACCTCCAGAACATTACTTTCTAGATCCTCCTGCCTATATTTTGTACAATATTTCCTGTCAGGACAAAGAATGTTTCTTTGTCAGTTGCTCCCAGAATGCATGACACCCGCCTTCCTAAGAACACTTTGTTGTACAGTTCAAACAATACCTGGTGCAGTCATACACCACTGGTCTCCATCACCATTAACGGGACAACTTATTCCACACCGCTGGTTACCAATGACTCTATGGACATTCCAGACTTTATCTCATATGCTGTGCATCCATTACCACTTGGCAGGGGAGAAGAGACACTACATAAACTGCTCAACTTTACAGAACTCCATGCCTATATTGATCACCTTAGAACAACATCCACTGAAGTGAATCACACCATCTCTTATGAGAATGGACACACTTGCTACAAGATGCTCATGCGTCTGTCTGGGAATTGTTATTTGGTTACTCAACTAATGCTTATCATGTCTGTAATGTTTTTAGTCACCCTATTATTTTAACTGCTGTACAAATATTGCTATGCATATCATAATTTTCCTGTGTTGTAAAATGAAACACATGCAGCGCATGTCCTACAAAAACACCAACAACATTTTAAGGTAGTTACACTTTCCTACTGCTGATCATGTCTGTAATGTTTTTTATTCACCCTATTATTATTTTAACTGCTGTACAAATATTGCTGTAAAATGAAACACATGCAGCGCATGTCCTACAAAAACACCAACATTTTAAGATAGTTACACTGAATTTCTCCAGCATCTACCGCTACATCCAGGCTAATTTGGCCTGCTAATTTGGCATTTCCTATTACACTGAATACCAGAGTCAGCTGCAGTCTAGTATTGCTTCCTATCCTCACTCATAGCATCCTGGTACCTTTCGGCTTTAACCTCCTCAAAACTTCCTGCAGCCCTTATGCACTGTTCACTCTCTCTAAGACGGGCACGGAGGTAGCATATTGGGTTCTCCTCCCCCCCCCCCCCCCCCCAGTAGTGGCTGCCCTACCGAAGACACGAGGTTTGGACTCATAAGGGGACTTGTTTATCTCTAGAACACTAGAGACAGTACTGTGCAGGACAGGGGACCTGCTAAACATAGCAAGGTATTTAATACAGGAGGTATTAGACAAGCTGCCTACTATCATGTAATTTATTTATTTATTTATTTATTTCAACTTCTTATATACCGCACTCTTTGACATCAGCGCGGTTTACAAATAACAGAAAGGAACCAGAACAACAGGCTGTTTGGTATTACATATAACAGGAGTATCAACTTGGATAACATGGGAGAACTATTTACATGGAGTATAATCTATTAGCTAGATAGCATGCTCGAACTATTTACATAAAATTAGCAGTGATGCTTGGAACAAGAGGGATATTGTGGATTATACTAGGGTGAGGCTGTTATGTTACGGTTCATGTAGGGTAGTATTTGATGAAAAGGTGCAGTTTAAGGGCCTTTCTGAACTGGGTTAGGTCGGTTATGGCGCGGAGATCAGGTGGGAGAGCATTCCAGTATTTTGGTGCGCTAAACATGAAAGCTCTGTTTGATGTTGATAGGCTGCACGTTGTTATAGCCTTTGGGGTTGTTAGTGAGTTTAATGCTGCATGTCTCCTATTTCTATTTGATGGGACGGATTGGATGAGTTTGGTAAGTGATGTGGACGATAAACCATTTAAGGCCTTAAATGTGAGGATGAGGGTTTTGAATGTAAGTCTTCCGTGTATAGGGAGCCAATGGAGCTCTTTGAGGATAGGTGTGATGTGTTCACTTCTGGCCGCTCCTAGAAGAACCCTGGCAGCGGTGTTCATTGCGAGTTGCAAGGAGCTTATGGTGGATTGTGGGAGTCCTTGTAGAATGGAATTGGCGAAGTCGAAGTGCGGCAGTATCAGTGCTTGGTAGATGGTTCTGAAGTCTTCGTGGTCTAGTAGGGGACGCAGGTGTCTAAGGGTGCGTATTTTGAAGTATACAGATTTTACGATATTGTTTATGTGTGATTTCATGTCGAGCCTATGGTCTAGTGTGACTCCGAGGTATTTTATTGTATCCTTGGTGCCTAGGTCAGCTCCCTTGACACTTATATGTGGTGGAGGGGTGAAGTTGGGGTCTCTTGTGATAAAGAGAACCTCAGTTTTCTTATGCTGAATGCGGAGGTTCTGTGACAGGAGCCATTGTGAGACTGCATCGAAGCAGTTTGTTATAGGCAGTAGATCCATTTGCATTGTGGAAAATGGCATGTAGAGTAGGATATCGTCAGCGTATATCATACATTTCACATTGAAGGACCTGATGATATCGCAGATAGGCTGCATATAGACGTTGAACAAGAGGGATGAGAGTGAGGACCCCTGCGGAACACCTTGTCTTTGATGGAAGAGTTTTGATTCTCCTGTTGCGGATTTGACGTATTGCATTCTGGTGTCGAGGTATGATTTACACCATTCAAGTGCTGAGTTGCAGATGCCTTTTCCTTCCAGTCGACCGAGGAGAATCTCGTGATTTACTGAGTCAAACGCTGCTGCTATATCCAAGAAGATTAGCACGACGCCTTGTCGGATGTTGTCTATGGTATTGAGAATATCATTGAAGAGGGTGGTAAGCAGTGTCTCAACGCCGTGGAATTCTCTGAAACCGTGTTGAGAATAGTCTAGAGGGGCTGCGGAGTCGATGTGGTCTTGGATTTGGCGCTGTGCCTCTTTCTCAAAGATCTTTGCTAAGAGGGGGATACTGGCTATTGGCCTGTAGGAGTCTGGCCGTTTTGGATCCAGTTTAGCGTTTTTTAGTAGTGGCCTGATGGATGTGAGTTTTAATGCAGATGGGAAGGCGCCAGTAGTGAAAGAGAGGTTCATGATTCTTGCAATGAAGGTGCTAAAGTCACACCGCAGATCCTTTATCCAAAAGGCTGGGCAGGGATCGGTTTGCGCAGTGGTCGTGTTGAGTGAGGAGATGGTGTCTTCAATGTGTTTAGAAGAAGGCGTGTGAAGTGCGGATAGGGATGTTGGGCAGGTCGTTTCTTGTATATTGTTTTTTGAGAGTTCATCTGTCTGTAGGAGTTTTGATTGCAAGTAATGGCAGCTGGGACAGGTACCACAGGTTTGCTTCCACCATTTCCAGGCACAAATAATAAATAAAAATAAAAAAGGTGTGGGAGATGTCAGCATACACCAGCAGGACATTATGCCTAGCATAGGTGTCATGTCTGTTCCCAGACCTTGGATTTCAAGCAGCTTTGTTACTCTGGTGATGTCAGTCTCAAAACTTAATGAGGGTAGTTTACTAGATGAGATTAACTCTGACCCCTTGGTGATGTCAGTCTCCGGGCCTGATGAGATTGGTCTGCAGCCCCTCCTTGCTAAATCAAGAATAGCAGACCTCAAAGGGAGGTGCTGGAAACAATAGCAGACCTCAAAGGGAGTTGCTAGAGAAAATTCACTATAAAGGACAGAAATACTTCCTCTTTCTCTTCCTATTTTCATCGGACTCACCTTGCCATGAGGCTCTGACATCCACTTCTCTCCCCACCCCCTTGTTCTCTCTTTCTCTCCCTATTCTTCTTACTATGAGGCTCTGACCCACATTTTCTTACCTCTCTCTCTCTCACACACACACACACACACACACACACACACAGATTCATTGAAGTAAACTGAAGCAGCTTTCTAACAACCTCCTACCTCTGTTCTGTAACTTTGTAATAAGCCTATTTCTATATAAAACCCTTTTTCCAAGCCACACCTGTTTGGTTGTCTTATTTGTGCTGCTTACCCTACTGTCTCTGTGAAATGAACCCAGGACCAAGCGGAGAGTAGACCAGAAGATTACATATTCAGAAGATTACAAGTGATACAAGAAATATGACCTTCGAGGAAAGGTACCGCAGGTGGCAGGTCACCAGAGGCTCAAACGGAGGCTTCATGAGCTGAGAGAGCACCACATTTAGATCCCACTCTGCCGCTGGATTTTGATAACATGAGGCCCCGCAAGAATTGGGACACAAGGGGCTGTGCCGAGAGGGACTTTCCCTCAATGGGATAGTGATGCACTGCGATGGCACTCAAGTGTACTCTGACTGAATTGGACTTTAGTCCCACCTCCGACAGGTGGAGCAGGTACTGGAGAACTAATTGTACTGAGCAGGAAAATGGGTTTTCCTGTCTTTTTGCACACCACACCAAAAACCAGTGCCACTTGAAGGTGTACGCCCTTCTTGTGGAGGCCTTGCGCGAGGTCAGAAGAACTTCCTCCATGTCCCATGGGAAGTTGAAGGGAGCTAACACTACTCTTTCAGCAGCCAAGCCATGAGTGAGAGGGACCCCAGATTGGGGTGTAGGAGAGAGCACTGTTCCTGTGAAAGTAGCCCTGAGGCTCGGCCCAGGGGAATTGGCGCCACCGCCGATAGGGAGAGAAGCAGTGGGAACTAGGGCTACCTGGGCCACTGGGGAGCTAACAGTATTAGTGATGTTCCTTCACACTGGACCTTTAATAGGGTCTTGACAATCAGCAGTGTTGGAGGGAAGGTGTACAGGAGGCCTTCCGTCCATGGGATGAAGAATACATCTTCTGCCACCTGGGAAGGGTGCAGCTGGTGGGAGCAGAATCAGGGCAACTTCGTGTTGTCTGGGCTGGTGAACAGGTCAATCGAGGGGATGCCCCAGAAGAGGAACAGCTGGGAGGCTATTACTGGATCCAGGGCCACTCGTGAGGCTGGAGGACTCCGCTCAGTATGTCTGCAAGGGCACTGTCCTGGCACGGGAGGTAAACCGCCCTTAGGAGCATACCCCTGCATGCCGCATAGGCGCAGAGGGCTACTGCCTCCTGGCAGAAGAGGTATGACCCTATTCGCCCTTGTTTGTTCACGTAGAACATTGTGATCTAGTTGTCGGTCTGGATCAGCACCGGGAGGTGCTGTAGCTGGTGGCGGAAGGCTTGAAGAGCCAGGAATATTGTCCGAGCTCTAGCAGGTTGATTTGCCACCAGGATTCCTCCTGAGACTAGCAGGCTTGCATATGGAGTCCCTCACAATGCACTCCCCAGCCAAGTAAGAAGACGTCCGTGGTGAGGACCCTCTGGGGGTGGGTGCCTGGAAGGGCATTCCTGTCTGAAGGTGACATGGGATCTGCCACCATCAGAGGGAGTCCACCAGCTGATGGGTCACTTTGACTCTGTCCCTAAGCCTGCTTGTGGCTTGTGCTCACTGACAGCAGAGGCACCACTGGGCTGCCCTCATGTGCAGGCAGGCATATGGAGTCACGTGCATCGTGGAGGCCATGTCTACAAGAGGTAGAGTAGAAGCTGGGCAGGTAGTGCCCAGCATTGGTGTACCTCTGCGGCCAACTCTCTGAGGCATACTGACCTCTCCTGAGGCAGGGAGGAAGGCTTTCACTTGGAGGGTATCTAGTTGTGCCCCGATGAACTTTAGACACTGGGCCAGAGTGAGGTGAGACTTGGGGTAGTTTATGATGAACCCCAGATGCTGCAGGGCGTTTATGGTGCGCCTTGTGGCGCATTGTGCCTCTGGAGCTATGTCCCCTTTTATGAGCCAGTCGTCCAGGTAAGGGAAGACAAAGGCCCGTTGAAGCCGGAGTTGGGCTGCAACCAACGTGAGGCATTTTATGAAGATCCTTGGTGACGAGGCCAGACAAAGGGCAGCACCCTGTATTGGTAGTGCTGTCCCCCTACCACAAACAGGAGATATTTTCTGTGGATGGGATGGATTAGGATGTGTGTGTAGGCATCCTTTAGGTCTAAGGAGCAGAGCCAATCTCCCTACTGGAGGATTGGCAGCAGTGTTCCAAGGCAGAGCAACTTGAACATCTCCCGGACCAGAAACCTGTTGAGTTCTCTTAGGTCCAGGATGGGCCTGAGGCCCCCTATCCTCTTGGGGATGAGGAAATACCTGGAGTTGAAGTCTGTGCCCCAGAGATGTTTCAGCACTGGCTCCACTGCCTTGTCCTGAATTAGGCCTGCTAGCTCAGTGGGAAGCAGGGTCTGGTGAAGCAGAAGTCTGGTGGGCTCTCCTGGGAAGTACAAGGGTGGCGGCCGCTGTAGGTGGAGGTGGTAGCCCTCCCTGACCACTTGTAGCACTCAGGTATCGGTGGTGATGGCTCTCCATCTGTGGGAAAACAGGGCTAGGTGATCCCCTGTGGGCAGCAGGGGCCTCCTGGGGGAGAGGAGGCCACGCCCAGGGATTCAAAATCTCCCCCCAGGCTGGGCCGGAGCCGGCACCTGGGACATCAGGATCTTTTGTTTTTGGGACCATGTCCCTGGCCTTTTTTGTTACTAGCCCTGTTGAGGGGCCAGGAAAGCCTGGAAGTGCAGTGTACAGCTAAAGCCCCTTTTTTCCTTGGGAACAATGGCTCTTTCCCCAGGGCTTTCTTCTGGGTTTGCACCGAGGTCTTCTTTGAGTGTCTGGTTCTTTTCATGAGCTCAGTCTCTATCTCTGCAGCCTTATCCACTATGGGCTTCCTGAATAGGTTCTCTCCTATGCAGGGGACATCAATCAGTTTGTTCTGCACCCACTGTTCCAGGTCGGATGACTGCAGCCATGCTTGGCGTTGTGCCCTGATGCCTGTGGCGGCCACCCTGGCCAAATGACCTGAAGTCATTGTAGACTACTGGGGATAAAAACTTAGAGCATTCTTTTACTGCCAAGATCAAAGGTCTTAAACCTCTGTAGAGGTTCCCTGTCGAGGTCTGCCGAGAATCCACTGAGCTCCTTTGACAGTTCCTTCAGGTACATGCTGGTAGGACTGGATCCAGCATGTTAGCATCGAGCCTTGAAAAGCTTTGTGGCCGAGGGTATCGAGGGTTTGGGCCTCCCTACCGGGTGGGACTGACAAATTAATTTTTTTTGGCTTTTGAGCCAGCACATGGCCAAATCCACGACCATGGAGTTGCGGGGAAATTGGGTCTTTTCGTACCCAGGGCTTCGGCGTACCCGGTACAGGGAGTCGAGGCACCTGCTAATGATTGGTACCAATGCCGGTGTTTTCCACATTGAGAGGAGGAGGCTGTCGAGGATCAGGGGCACTGGGACTGTAAGGGTTTCCTTCCGAGGTGCCTCGTAATGGAGTATTTCTAATTCCTCAGTGCATGGGTCCTCCTCAGCCTCGGTCTCAAGTGAGAGCCTTGGCCATGTCCCACACAAAATCGAGGAAAGTGACGTCCTTGGGCAGGAAACAGCGCCGGGTCATCGGGGGAGATGGGTCCAAGGGCACATCTCAGTTTCGACTTCTGTCCAGGGATTCTTCATCCTCGGTCTCCCATTCGGATTCGAAGTCAGAATATGAGTCTGATGCTGCGTGGTTGCCTTGGTTGAGGGTTGCACCATGCAGTCCGTGACCTCCGGAGCATCTGCTGTCTGAGCCGCAGGCACTTGCCGGGGAGGACCAATATCCCGAGAAATGGGACTGGGACCTCATCTAGTGCCAGGGATTTTCTCGAGGCTGGTAGCGCTCAAGGACCGGTTTGACATCCGGGAAAGCTCTCGATGTCGAGGGTCCAGTCGTCAGGGCAGATGAGCCGGACATGAACGCCTGCTGCAAGATATACTTCTCTCTAAGGCTGCCTCCATACCATTGGCTCCACAGCTTTTGACGGGGCACCAAGGACTTTGAGCCCGGCATCGGTACTATCGAGGGGGAGTCCTCAATGAAGATGGCCTCGGAGGCCCAAGGCCGTTCGGCGAGTGCCGAGAACTCCTTATTAGGCAGCTTGGAAGGCCGCTCCTGCCCCAAATCCTCAGACTCGCACCTGGGCCTGCGGGTCCTGGGGTGGGATTTCTCCTTCTTCCCAGAGCCATCCTCCAAGGCGGACTTTGAGGGTTTCGTCTACTTGTGCTCCACTTCTGGGGATTTCTGCTCAGAGGAACTGCAGCTGTGAGATTCCGAAGAGGCTCTGGCTTTGCGGGGCACCAAGGTATCAGAGGTGGTTCTGGATCGTGGTATCACCGGAGACTCCGGCGCGGAGTCAGACTTCTGAAAATATTTTTCCTGCTGCTGATGGCGCTCTTTAAGACCTTAAGAACATAAGAAATGCCATACTGGGTCAGACCAAGGTCCATCAAACTAAGTATCCTATTTCCAATAGTGGCCAATCCAGGTCACAAGTACCTGGCAGGTACCCAAAGTTCACAGCTTCCACAGTGCTCATCCTGGGGTAAGCAGTGGATTTCCCGGGTCCTCTTTAATAATGGTTTATGGACCTTTTCTCCAGGAACTCATCCAAACCTTTTTTAAACCCAGCTTCACTAACAGCTTTTACTACATCCTCCGGTAATGAATTCCAGAGTTTGATTACGTGTTGAGTAAAAAAATATTTTCTCTTATTAGTCTTAAATGGGTTACATTCTAGTTTCATTATGTGTCCTCTAATTTTTCTTCTTTTTGATGGCATAAACAATCGATCTACATTAACCGTTCCACTCCATTCATTAATTTATAGACTTCTATCATATCTCACCTCAGCCTTCTCTTTTCCAAGTTGAAGAGCTCTAACTTTTTAAGCCTTTCCTCATAGGAAAGGAGTATCCTTTCATCCTCTACCATTTTGGTGGCTCTTCCGCTATATCCTTTTTAAGATACGGCAACCAGAATTGCACACAATATTCAAGGTATGGTCGATCCATGGAATGATACAGAGACATTATAATATCCTTTGTTTTATTCTCCATTCCTTTCCTTATGATTCCTAACATTCTATTTGCTTTCTTGGCTGCTGCTGCACACTGGGCGGAGGGTTTCAACATATTATCCACAATGATGCCTAAATCTTTTTCCTGGGTGGTGGTTTCTAAGGTGGTACCTTGCATCGTGTAACCATAGTTTGGGTTATTCTTTCCTAGGTGCATAACTTTGCACTTGTCCACATTAAATTTCATCTGCCATCTGGACGCCTAGAATTTCAATTTATCAAGATCCTCTTGCAATTTTTCACAATCCTCTTAGGTTTTAATAACTTTGAATAATTTTGTGTTATCTGCAAATCTGATCACCTAACTTGTTATTCCCATTTCCAGGTCATTTATGAATATGTTAAAAAACAATGAGCCCAGCACAGATCCCTGTGGTACTCCACTATTTACTTCTCTCCATTGAAGAAATTGTCCATTTAGCCCTCCTCTCTGCCTTCTGTCTTTTAACCACTTTGTACCTCCATGGGACTGCCTCCAATCCCATGACTTTTTAATTTCGCCGAGAGTCTCTCATAAGGGACCTTGTCAAAGACTTTCCAAAAATCCAGATACACTATATCAACCGGCCCACCTTTGTCTACCTGTTTATTCACACCTTCAAGAAAATATAACAGATTAGTAAGGCAAGATTTTTCTTGGCTAAATCCATGTTGTGTTTCTCCCATTAAACCATGACTATATACATGATCAGTAATTTTATTCTTTATAATGTTTTCTACCATTTAACCAGGTACTGATGTCAGACTCACAGATCTGTAGTTTTTCGGATCACCCCTGGAATTCTTTTTAAATATTGGCGTTACATTGGCCATTTTCCACTTTTCAAGACTAAAGTTGATTTTAATGATAATTCACAGATAACTAATAGTAGGTCTGTAATCTCATATTTCAGTTCTTTCAATACCCTTGGATGTATACCATCCGGTACAGGTGATTTGGTACTCTTCAGTTTATCAAATAGTTGTAATAGATCTTCCCGGTTTATCAATATTTCTTTCGATTCTTCCGCTATATCACCTTTATTTACCATTTCAGGCACGGGTAAATTCCCTACATCTTCTTCAGTAAAGACCAAAGCAAAAAATTCATTCAGTCTCTCTGCTATGGCCTTGTCTTCACTTAGCACCCCTTTTACTCCTCTATCATCCAATGGTCCATCTGACTGTCTCACTGGTTTTTTGCTACAAATGTAATTGAAAACATTTTTATTATGTATTTTTGCTTCCACAGCAAACGTTTTTTCAAATTCTCTCTTTGTCAGCCTTAACAATGCTCTGTATCTAACTTGGAAATGCTGATGTTTCTCGTTTTCGTCATTTGGCTCCTTTTTTCATTTCCTGAAAGATGCTCGTTTGGCTGCAACAGCCTCTCTGACCTCGCCTTAAACCCATGCTGGCAATTTTTTGGCCTTCCTCCCACTTTTCTTAAAACATGGAATACATCTGTTCTGGGCTTCCAAGATAGCATTTTTAAACAATGCCCATGCTTTATGCAAATCTTTAGCCTTTGCAGTTGCTCCTTTTAGTCTTTTGTTAACTATTTTCCTCATTTTATCATAGTCTCCCCTTTGAAAGTTAAATGGGAGTACTATGGATTTCCTTGCCGTCCTTCTTTCATTTATTAAATCAAATGTGATCATGCTGTGATCACTATTGTCAAGTGGCCCCAATATCCTTATCTCTTGCACCAGATCCTGTATGCCACTAAGGACTAAATCCAAAATAGATTCCCCTCTTGTTGGTTCATGAACCAGCTGCTCCAAGAAGCAATCATTTATTTCATCTAGAAACTATCTCCCTAGCATGTCCTGCTGTGATATTGACCCAGTTGATACCCGGGTAATTGAAATCAACCATTATTATTGTGTTGCAACTTTTGTTAGCATCCCTGATATTTTTCAGCATTTCTTTATCCATCTGTTCATTCTGGCCAGGCAGTTGGCAGTACACCCCCACTGCCATTGCCTTCCCCTTTTTACATGGAATTTCTATCCATAGAGATTCTACAGCATATTTTGTTTCCTGCAAAACTTTAATCCGATGTGACTCAATGCCCCCTCTAACATGGAGCACAACCCCTCCACCAATTTGATCTACTCTATCATTGCGATATAGTTTGTACCCAGGTATCACAGGTCTCTGAGATACCAATCATATCTAACCTCTCATTTAGAGCTAAATAGTCTAACTCTCCCATCTTATGTTTTAGACTTCTAGTATTTGCACACAGGCATTTTTGAGGCCGTGTTTCAATCATATTAATCTGGTTATCATTTGATAGAGTTAATTTGGAATCTTTCAGCTCTGTGCTTAAGGGCATCTGGGTGACTTTTATCTTTATTGGAAGCTTCTCTGTTTGGAGGTTCAAATTTCTCTGTTTTTTTAGTATCCTTTAAGGATACATTTTTCCGAACCATGTGCTCTTGGGCTACTGTTGGCTGTCCCCATCTTCTAGTTTAAAAGCTGCTCTGTCTCCTTTTTAAATGTTAATGCCAGCAGTCTGGCTGCATCCTGGTTAAGGTGTAGCCCATCCCTTTGGAAGAGTCCCTCCCTTCCCCAGAAAGTTGCCCAGTTCCGAGCAAATCCAAAACCCTCTTCTTTGCATCAGGGGCGGCCCAAGGGGGGTGCGGGGCCATGTGCGGAGACTCGGTGCGGGGCCTCATTTGCATAAGGTGCCTCATTTGCATAAATATTTGCATAATGTTACCATACACTACTAACTTTTAGTAAACATGCCTCTTAATGAGTATATGGATAAAGAAAGACTAAAAGGTTTCTACATTACTATAATCCAGTACCAACCGCCAGGCACATTAGGAACTACTACAAACACTGCCCATTTAGAACCCATAGCAAACCTGCCGTACCCTAACAGCACTACCAGGACTCACAAAGCACCATACCCTAACTATCAAAAGACAACACTGCAAATATTAAACCAATACATTTCAGAGAACAATAATACATGACCTACTGGGGAAAGAACAAGTGGCAATGTCAAATAGGAATTACATAAACAGAATACCTCAGCTCAGTTACACATGCAGAACATAGACCATCACCAAACAAGGAATCACAATTTAGAAACAGGAAGACAATAATTAAACTGGGAACCCCAAAAGCCAAACTTGGAATATACAACAACACTGTAGAAATAAAACTATAAATTAATTTCCTCTTGTACTAAACAAAGCGCAAAAATTAATGATGCACATTTCCCAGAGCTGACATATTCCAGTTAATAAATTCAAAATAAAGAGATATTTTTCTACCTTTTGTGCATTTTTTTTCAGTTGCAATTGTTCCAGCCACTTTCTTCTGGTTTCTTCGTGTCTTCTGCTAACTCTCCATCTGCTGTCCATTTGTCCTTTCTTCTGTCTTCTTGTTTTTTTTTTCCATTCTCTCTCTACATCTGCTTTAACATACTAATCTTTCTCCTTTTGCTCTTTCCTCATTCCTATTTCATCCACTCAAATTTTATCCCTCCATCCTCAATCCCCACTTACTCTCCCAATATCCGGCCAATTGTAGATTTGTCTTCCCTCCCACGCAAAATATTTTTCCCTCTCCATTTCACTCTCCCAGCTCCATCCCATTCTAATCCTCCCCAACATCAGCTCCTTTCTAGTTCCAGCCCCACCCAGCATCTGCTCCCTTCTTGTCCCTGCATCAGCCCATTTCCAGTCCTAGTCCCCCATCAGCCCATTTCCAATCCTAACGCCCCCACAGCCCATTACCAGTCCTAACGCCCCCCACAGCCCATTACCAGTCCTAAACCCCTATCAGCCTACTTGTAGTCTTAGCCCCCCCATAGCCCATTACCTGTTGTAACCCCCCATCAGCCCATTACCTGTCCTAACCCCCCCATAGCCCATTACCTGTCCTAATCCCCCCATCAGCCCACTTGTAGTCGTACCTCCCCATAGCCCATTACCTGTTGTAACCCCCCATCAGCCCATTACCTGTCCTAACCCCCCCATAGCCCATTACCTGTCCTAATCCCCCCATCAGCCCACTTGTAGTCGTACCTCCCCATAGCCCATTACCTGTTGTAACCCCCCCATAGCCCAGTACCAGTCCTAATGCCCCCCACAGCCCATTACCAGTCCTAACACCCCCCCAAAGCCCATTTCCAGTCCTAACACCCCCCACAGCCCATTTCCAGTCTTAGCCCACCGCCCCATAGCCCGTTCCAGTCCTAATCCCCCCATCAGCCCACTTGTAGTCGTAGCCCCCATAGCCCATTACCTGTCATAACTACCCGCATCAGCCCATTACCCGTCGTAGCCCCACCAGAGTCTATTACCTGTCCTAACCCCCCATAGCCCATTCCCAGTCTTAACCACCCCATCAGCCCACTTCCAGTCCGAATCCCCTATAGCCCATTACCAGTCCTACCCCCCCATCAGCCCACTTGTAGTCGTAGCTCCCCATAGCCCATTGCCTGTTGTAACCCCCCATAGCCCAGTACCAGTTCTAACCCCCCCAGCCCATTACCAGTCCTTACGCCCCCACAGCCCATTACCAGTCCTAACGCCCCCCCACAGCCCATTACCAGTCCTAACCCCCTAACAGCCTACTTGTAGTCCTAGCCCCCCATAGCCCATTACCTGTTGTAACCCCCCATCAGCCCATTACCTGTCCTAATCCCCCCATCAGCCCACTTGTAGTCGTAGCCCCCCATAGCCCATTGCCTGTCATAACTTCCCCCATCAGCCCATTCCCAGTCTTAACCCCCCCCATCAGCCCACTTCCAGTCCGAATCCCCTATAGCCCATTACCAGTCCTACCCCCCCATCAGCCCACTTGTAGTCGTAGCTCCCCATAGCCCAGTACCAGTTCTAACCCCCCCAGCCCATTACCAGTCCTAACGCCCCCCACAGCCCATTACCAGTCCTAACCCCCTAACAGCCTACTTGTAGTCCTAGCCCCCCCATAGCCCATTACCTGTTGTAACCCCCCCATAGCCCATTACCAGTCCTAATGCCCCCCACAGCCCATTACCAGTCCTAACGCCCCCCACAGCCCATTTCCAGTCTTAGCCCACCGCCCCATAGCCCGTTTCCAGTCCTAATCCCCCATCAGCCCACTTGTAGTCGTAGCACCCCATAGCCCATTACCTGTAATAACGTCCCCCATCAGCCAATTTCCAGTCTTAGCCCCTCCATAGTCTATTTCATGTCCTTACCCCCCATAGCCCATTCCCAGTCTTAACCCCCCCCCATCAACCCACTTCCAGTCCAAATCCCCTATAGCCCATTACCAGTCCTACCCCCCCATCAGCCCATTTACAGTCCTTACCCCCTCCCTCCCTCCCTCCCCATCAGCCCATTTACAGTCCTTACCCCCCCCTCCCTCCCTCCCCATTTACAGTCCTTACCCCCCTCCCTATCAGCCCATTTGCAGTCCTTACCCCCCCCCCATCAGCCCATTTACAGTCCTTACCCCCCCCTTCCTCCCTCCCCATCAGCCCATTTACAGTCCTTACCCCCCTCCCTATCAGCCCATTTACAGTCCTTACCCCCCTCCCTCCCTCCCAATCAGCCCATTTACAGTCCTTACCCCCTCCCTCCCTCCCCATCAGCCCATTTACAGTCCTTACCCCCCTCCCTCCCTCCCTCCCTCCCCATCAGCCCATTTACAGTCCTTACCCCCCCTCCCTCCCTCCCTCCCCATCAGCCCATTTACAGTCCTTACCCCCCCATCAGCCCATTTACAGTCCTTACCCCCCTCCCTCCCCATCAGCCCATTTACAGTCCTTACCCCCCCCCCCTCCCTCCCTCCCTCCCCATCAGCCCATTTACAATCCTTACCCCCCCTCCCTCCCATCAGCCCATTTACAGTCCTTCCCCCCCCCCCCATCAGCCCATTTACAGTCCTTACCCCTCCCCCCCTCCCCATCAGCCCAGCTAAGTTTAAAAAAAAAAAAACAGAAACCGGCTGCTGCTGCCGCTGTGGCAGCGGCAGAATGGAGACTCCCGCGGGGCCCCCCTGTCCAGCAGTCTTCTAAGCGGCCTCAGCGCGGGCTTTTCAGAGCCGCGCGAAGGGAGAGTTTCCCTTTCTCGCGGCTCTGTTAATCCCGCCGCGGGGCTGATGGGATTTCCCATCAGCCCCGCGGCGGGATTAACAGAGCTGCGAGAGGAGAAGCTCTCTCTCTTCGCGCAGCTCTGACAGCCGACGGAGGCCTCATAGAAGACTTCAGGACAGGGGGGCCCCGCGGGATTCTCCATTCTGCCGCTGCCACGGCGGCAGCAGCAGCAGCAGCAGCCGGTTTCTGGTTTGTTTTTTTTTTAACTTAGCTGGGCTGATGGGGGGGGGGGGGTAAGGACTGTAAATGGGCCCCTCTCCATTCTGCCGCTGCCACGGCGGCAGCGGCAGCAGCAGCCGGTTTCTGTTTTTTTTTTTTAAAACTTAGCTGGGAATCTGGGATGCAAGATGTTTTTTGCGCGGGGCCCCCTGAAACGCGGGGCCCTGTGCAAAAAACATTCTTGCTCAATGGACGGGCCGGCCCTGCTTTGCATCATCGTCTCATCCACGCATTGGGACTCTGGAGCTCCATCTGCCTTTTGGATCCTGCGTGTGGCATGGGAAGCATTTGAGAATACTACCCTGGAAGTTCTGAAATTCAACTTCCTACCTAAAAGCCTAAATTTGGCATCAAAAACCTCCCTCCCACATTTTCCTATGTTATTGGTATCAACATATACCAAGACAGCAGACTCCTCCTCAGCACTTCTAAAACCTTGCCTACGTGGTGCATGAGGTCTGCTACCTTTGCACCAGGCAAGCATGTTACCAGACCTTTGAGGTCATGGTTTTGCAGAGTTTCCAGCCAGAGTCATTATTCTCCAGGCCAAGGCATCAGAGGCAGCAGTCGTGTGAGTCGGTGAGTGACATCATTTTGCCACACCGGTCACACTTTTTGAAGCCACTGAAGGCCATCAGAGTAAGGGTGTCCCCTCCTCCCATCAGGGATCCAAGGCCTTCAGCTGAAAAAGGGTGTGAATGCCGGTTAAGGGACACCTCGATGAAAAAATGAGAAAAATGAATTGACGAACCTGAGGAGCGATGCCGAGGTGAGCTGGCTCGGAAGCGGGAAAGAACCGGTATGCAAACCAGACAAAACTTAACAACAAAAACCAGACTTTTTCTGGGGAAAACTGGACAACATCCAGTGAGCTCAGCGGAAGAAAGGAGACTGAGGCAAGATGGCACCCTTGGGTGGGAAATGGACCACGCATGCGTGGTGCATCTCCCAAAGGCTTTCTTTGAAAACTGGGGAGATGCTTCCATGCAGGCTCCGTCGGCACCGACGTCACCGATATGTAAGGACTGACTTCCTGCTTGTTTTCAGAAAATCATATTTGTAACTCCGCTCATCCCACTGTGATCACAAATTTTCTCTCCCTCCACCCTCCTCCACTCATTTCCAGTTCTCATTCCTTTTATTTCTTCTACTCCCCAACTTAGATGGAACAAGTATTCCTAGCTTTTCATTTGCTGCTTCTCCATGCTGGCATTTCAGCCATTTTTCTGCCTTAAGAAGCTTTGTGTGCTGAACACAAGGTCTGCTCAACCATTAGGCAAGACTAGCCGGTAGTCTAAGACAGCAGCCTCTGAAGGGCAGCAAAAAACACAGCAGTCAAAGTAAAAGAATAGCTCCTGATAGCCAGACAAACTCAAAGAGGCATCAGTATATTCTTTTACATACAGGGAGAGTGGACACACATCAAGGGCATAGCCACCCAGGCCCATGGCCCCTCCACTTTGGCATCAGGCCCACCCAAGTCAGGGGCAGCAGAACAGTTGAATGAAAGAACTGGAGGCAGTGTCAACATTCACACCGCTTTATGTCCACCCATGTTAATCCCAGGCCCCACCAAAAAATCAGCCATGGCTACACTACTGGCGCTATATACTGTATACATACAAAGCAAAGGTTAATGTTTAGAAGTATGGTGTCCAATTATACATTTTCACAGGATTGTTGTGGGAGGGATGGTGTTTTGATGATCATGATTTTTTAGTTTAATGATCAAAATCTTGGTGGGGGCAGGTGCTGGTAAGTATGGGTGGGGCAAGGCAGGGGGCATATGACTGAAGGTTCACCTAGGGTGCCCAAAACCCTTGCACTGGCCCTACCTGAATGGCTCCCCCTCTTTCCCACACCTAGTTAAGGTTATGCAAAAATACTGCAGAGGATTAGCTCTCTCTCTTTAAATCTTTGTAGCTATCATGGCTTCTCTTTCTTCTTAATCATGTCAGACAATGGCAACACCAACTCATCAATTTTAAAGACCTTTTTTTTGTAAAAAATGATCAGTCAATTAAACAAGATAAACACTAAGGGAGTCATCTTAGCTCTATTCGGGCTTTGGACATCCAAAAAATGGCATAGAGACATCTCCAGAGCCATTTGAGAAGCCGGATCTGGGGACATCACCAGTGTGAGAACATACAAATCTGAATGGGGGCATGGAGGGGGCATGGCCAGGGCGATCCCAGGAACTTGGATGTCCCTACCTGATTATAGAAACATCATGGATGTCTGGCTTCACATCTAAGTTTAGACCTGCTCCGAGGCATGAACAGCAACAAATAAGCTTCTGAAAAGTGCTTATTTTAGCTGAAAAACATCCAGAGGGTGTAGAGAAGAAGGCACACTATCATCCCCAGTACTTAGCACAATGTCAACAGCAGCAGCAGCAGCAGTGGGATTTGACCACTGGCTGCCTTGTTCCTAGCCAATGCTTCTAACTATTAGGCTATCCTAGATGTCTGGCTTCTGTAATATCCTTCTGGGGATGTCTAAGTAGATGCCCCACAGATGTCCATATCAGGCACGTCCAGGTTTGTGAAATCACATCTGCACCTGGACATGCCTGCATATTTTCAGACATTCTGGCTTAGATGTTCTAGATTGCACTTGGACGGATCTTCTAAAATTCCCCTCCATGTGTCCAAGTATTCAAACATTACTTGTCTGTCCTTTCTGAAACAGAGCGCGTTTATGAATTTATCTGACAGTACCACTTGTCCCAGCCACTGATTGATAGTGTAACTAGTGAAGATTTTTCTAGCTGGTGCCCTACAAGGAAAGCAGGGGTGGAGCTGTGATGCTATGGAGGTTATAGGCAGGAATGATGTAAAAGGAAACATTTTTCTCACATCTTCTTTTTGACAAACTATCTGGATGAGCTCTGAGCTTCACTAACCAATGAAGACCCAGATACTGATTTAGGCCTGGGACAAGATTAAAATGGGGTCATTTCAAAGTCACCTATTTCCTTCTTCTCTACACCTAGGCTAGGGTTAAGAAGTCAAAGCCTCAGGTCTTATTGAGGATGGACTCTCGCTATACTGTAGAGGGGCAAAAGGGGAAAGAACAAGTGAGCTCATGGAGTATCCATTCACAGATCCTGAGAGGAGGCAAAGACAGATTCTGAATAAAAATCATTCAAGAGTTGCAGCGTGGAGAGATGCTACAGGGTATTCTATCTGAAGGAACCCAAATGAATGTTGATGCTGAGGAAAGAAGATTAAAGAAGACTTCGTCAGTCAAGAATTTAGCCTCTAATTTTGTGTCTTGTTATAGGAAATAGACTAACTTTTCAAAAACTGCCAGATACTTGTGGCCCGGACTGCACACTGTCAGAGACACGATCCTCAGCATGGCTTTTCTTTCATGCTATTTTTTGTCCTTTTTGTCTGCCGTTGTATGCCTGTGAAGTAACAGAAGAACTATTTCCTTTTAATTTTATCCGCTAACTTATATTTTTAACCTTCCAACTAACATGATTTTGTTTCTTTGGAAATGGACTATTGGGAGTGAGAGTGGAAAGTACACTTGGGGCAAGAAGTTGTCTTTAGACTATGGTCTTGAAGAACATTTGCCACATGCTCCTCTGGACTCAGAAAGCAGGAAATGAGAAGAGGTCTTCCCCTCTACCTCTTGTGTTGCCCCTGGAGCTGCTCATGCATTGGTTCCCCCAGGGGGCCGGCTAAATGGACCTAGCAGTCATTCCTCTCTGGCACCCTTTACTCAAAAAATTGAAAATAAATTAGAGAAGAGGGCTACAAATTGACACAAAAAGCAGGAGCAACACAAACAACCTAATATACTGGGAATATTTGACTCTAGGTCTCAGTGACACACATTGGGGGTTATTTTAGAAATGGTATTTACACATGGAAATTGGAATGTATATGTAAATAAATTAATTTTGGAAAGCTGCTATTTACATGTGGAGATGCACACTATGGGGGAAATTCTGATTTGCGAATAGCAGGGTTTGGACTGTGGGCCGGACGTCTAACCCGCGCACAGCTCCCGAGCCCTATTCTGCTGCCAGCGCTCCCCGCACGTACAGAGCGTTTGTGTGAGAAGCGCTGTACATGGGTAGAGCAGGATAGAGAAAGGGAGTGGCCAGGTACCTGGACGTACAGAGACTATTCAGGACAGGTCTCTGTTTGTACCCAGGCACCAACATGTACGTCTGGCTTATTTCACCCTAACGGTGGAATAAGTGGTGGGCACTGTGCTATTGGCGGGCTGCAGCCCCGTCTTCCCAATTGTGACGCTGCTGTATGGCAACTTGCTGCCCGATTCTGGCCTTGGGAGCCCCCGCTGAGGGTGGGACCCATGGCTGGCCTGCTGTGGCCTGGATCGGGTTGTGGGGACCCCCCTGCACCTGGCCCCGGCCCTGGGGGGGGGGATCCCTAGGCCCGATCGCCGGGTTTTTGCTGCTTATTCCACCTCTGAGGTGGAATAAGCAGCATGTCCCCATGGGATAGGCAGGACATACAGGGACGTGACCTAAATCGGCCCTGTATGTCCTGCTGGACTGGCCTGCCCCCGCTTCTCCTCGATCCTGTCCCCCTCCTACTCTCCCTGTCTTGATGCACAGGATGTACGGGGAGAGCCAGAGGGGGAATCGGGCTGGATGGCTTGCGGGGCTGCACGTCCCACCGGGACGTGCAACCTCGCAACCCGCCTCCCGGAATCGGGTCCATAGTGGGCAAGAATTAATTCTAAGTGTTATAGGATACATTTTTTTAATGATGGTTTTATCTTTCTGATATCAGATGGGATGTCAGCATATAAACTCTAGTTTAAAATGTTTGATATGTCTCATTTGTTCGTAGTAAATCAGAAGTGTTGTATCCTATCCTACTACAGGAATGTTACTATGGAAACGAGAATTTGTGTACCCTGGTTGCCATAGTAACAGACATGTTTACATGCTTAGCATATCTGATAATTCATTGTTAGATAAATATTTTGAACCTACATTACATCTTACATTAAGCAGATTCTTAATTATGTTTCCCACTTCATATGTCATATGATGGTAACTGTTGAGATATGTAAGTTCTGCTTCTTCCACTTTTTAAAATAAAATGCTCAAGGCCGAGAACAATAAAACAAAATACAAAGAAAACAAAGATATATCAAACAATTTTAAATCAAAATATAATAAGGCCTATAACCATTGGTAAAAAAACCAATACAGCGTTTTATTTTATGCATTCAGAGATCAAGAAAATGTAGCAGAAAGATACAGAGGCTTGATTAAGAAGAATTCCCAAGCACACCTTGACAAATTACCCATACATGTTACATCTTATGGACTCCAGAGAAGCTCTCTTTGGCACGATGGAAGTACTACACTGAGTAAATTTGAGAGGCTGAGATCATACTCCACTGGCTTAGCAATGAGGTTCATGACTTTCATGGCATGCGCAAAACTAAACTATATGGGGAAATTTCCCTTAGAGAACTACTTAATTGTACCAAAAGATCCACATGCACTGAAAATGTTGAGGTATGAATGTAAAGATTCGGAATCCATCTCCATCATTAGATTTGGACAAACATTGTGATGAGCAGAAAGAAAGAGCAAGAATCCAGCCGTACACATAGGAAAGGCAGCAACAGGATATGTAAACAAGAGAAACGAGAAAAGAGGTAGTGGTTAAAGTACAAATACAGCGGGACATACAAAGGCATACTCCAGGAAACATATCTCAATCAAAACTGGACACACGAATGGTTAAGGAGTGGTCAACTGAAACCAATGGAAGAGAGATTGATAGTTGTAGCCCAGCACACTGCATTATGGATGCGATAATATCATAACATAGCATATGACGGCAGATAAAGACCAGTATGGTCCTTCTAGTCTGCCCAGTAATTTGGCTAGAGTGGCTGTAGCTGCCGCTCTGTGCAGGTCACCTCCCTCTATTTATTGAAGTATAAAAGATATTTAATTTTGTTTTGATTTCATCCTCTTGCTATAAGAGGATCCATTGTGTCTGTCCCATGCCATTTTAAATTCTGTCACTGTATTTGCCCCCACCACCTCCTTCGGGAGGGCATTCCAAGTATCCACCACCCTTTTAGTGAAAAAGTATTTCCCAATATTGCTTTTAAGTTTACCGCAACATCAGTAAATACTTTTTCATTAAAAGGGTGGTGGATGCTTGGAATGCCCTCCCGATGGAGGTAGTGCGGGTACATACAGTGACAAAATTCACTGTATTTGCCCCCACAAGCATAGAAGCAGAGAAAAGCATAGAAAAAATGGCAAAACAGATTCTATAAGGAAGAGCTGGAAGCAGTTAGTCATCTCATAGCTGGCTTTAAAGTTCTGATGGGAGAAAATTCCTTTACAGAAAAGCACAATAAAGTGGCATGTCTCACCTACTGGAAACTTTGTAAACACTACAACACATATTTAAGAAGGGATCCAGGATATCAATGCTTGACCCAGTACAAGCATTGCGGAACCTGTGTCTTTTGGGGGAACTACTAGGTACGTATGACCTAGATTGGCCACTGTTGGAAACAGGATATTGGGCTTGACGGACCTTGGTCTGACCCAGTATGGCATATCTTATGTTCTTATTTAAGAAGGGACCCAGGATATCAATGCTTGACCCAGTACAAGCATTGCGGAACCTGTGTCTTTTGGGGAAACTGCTAGGTACTATGACCTAGATTGGCCACTGTTGGAAACAGGATATTGGGCTTGATGGACCTTGGTCTGGCCCAGTATGGCATATCTTATGTTCTTACTGTACCAGAAAAGTACTTGATCATGACACTAAGGGGCTTGTTTACAAAGCCGCGGTAGTGGTTCGCGATCGCGATCGCAGCCGCGGCCCCATTGAAATCAATGGGGCCGCGGCTCCGATTACGATCGCAAACCGCTACCGCGGCTTTGTAAACAAGCCCCTAAGAGAATTATAAAGAATGAAGAGTTTCTTTCTCTTGGGATATTCCCATTCCAACCAGACATAGCGGTAAAGAAGTAAAACATGAGAACTGCACCGCTAATAAAGGTGTCAGTGCCAAGTGATTTTCAGTTTATCATGTTTAGAGAGAGAAGATCCTCAAGTATCAAGAAATGCAATCAGAGACAAGAAAATGTGGCAGAAAATACAGCAATGTTTTCCATCGAGTTGGGTACCACAGGCTTGATTAAAAGCAACTTCCAAGAACACCTTGTTACTTATAAATACTACAATCCTAAGTATTCCTGAAGGATTCTCTTTAGTATAATGCAAGTACTAAGGTGAGCATTAGCAGCAAATTTGACAGACTGAGATCATACTCTACAAAACCTGGTTTTGCAGTGAGGTTCAGTCATGGTATGTACAAAACGAACCCATTTAGAAACACTGCACCCAAACAGATAATCAGGTTAAGGCAATAACACCAGCCAACAGTGAACACAATTAGAATCAAACTATTAAAAGGGGATCAAAAAGGAAGTAAAATGGATACTTCAAGTCACTAGCCTGGTTTAACTTGAGTTGTAATTTTCTCTGTTTCCTCTTGCCTGTCTTATCGATATTATGGAGTTCCTTTCTGCTCTTACTTTTTTAAATTTAAGATTGTTATTGATTTTTGTTCATTAACACATAGATATAGCTAATACAATTCTCCCCAAAGTGCCAATACAACTAACAAACCAATCTAAATCCCACTGCCTCCCCCCGCCTCCAATACTCATTCCCTCTAACTCCTCCATCAACTCAATGCGGTAAGGTAATAAGTCAGCAGAGGAACTTAAAGCATATAAATCAAACAGAGAAATCAAACAAACGCATGCTTTACAATAATAGTAAAAAAAAGGGGGGCAAAAAAGTCTCAAAGGCTTCCATACTTTGTCAAACTCCCTCTGCTTATCTAGCTTTATGACAGTCAATTTTTCCAAGTGATATATCTCATGCATGAGCACCATCCACACCCCTACTGTGAAGTGCCTAACCGTCCTCCATTTTGTAGCCACTATGCATAGATGTGCTAGCTTGCCTTGCTCATCCTCCCACCCTGTCCCCTTCATTCCCAGCAGCACATATTCCTTACCCCATGTAAACTCCCATCCCAGTAGTTCAGCCATCTTGCACCGTACATCGTCCCAAAAGGGCCGTAATTTGGAACACTCCCACCACATATGACTAAAGTCACTCACATCTTGGCACCCCCACCAGCACAGCTTCGAGAAGCTATGAGTCTGGTTATGAAGACGTGTTGGGGTTAGATACCATCGGTACAGCAGCATATAATTATTCTCAATGTGGCGAGATGCTTTGCACAGTGTCCGTCCCCGCATATATATTGACCCAAGCTTTCTTATCCAGAGCTTTCCCCATGTCTTTCTCCCAGTGGCGCTGAAAGGGCAGTATCCCTACACTATGGGACTTCAGAATCAGACGGTAAATCTTTGAAAGACTTTTGCATCGGGCAAAGGGGTACCAACACAATTTCTCAAAACCTGTAAGGTCGGGGGTCTGATTTCCAAGATGGCGGCAGGGATCTGTTGAGTTGGGATGCCTAAGAGAAAGGGTAAGCAACGGGCCTTCCCCGCTGAGCCTGCTTCTGCAAAACCCTCTTCGTCTGTTAGTACCGGGCCGACGGATCGATTTGTCCAGCTTACCAAGCAGCAAATTGGGGAGATTAGAGGGGGCTTGGAATCGCCGGCTCAGGATTCTTCGGTGTCTTCTGCCCCGGATGTGTCTCTCTCCCCAGGTGGTCAGTCTCCGCCTTCACCTCCGAGGCTCCCGGGTCCTCCACCAATCAGTGCTGCCGCTTCTCCCTCGGTGTTCGGGGTATGTGGAGCGGTGAGTCAGCGGGGCTCTGGTGTACTGGACTCTGGAGGGCAGCTGGTAATATGTACAGCAGCAATTTCCTCGGCGGTTGGTTTGGAAGGCGAACTTGCTGGACCGGTTGTGGGTGAGTCTGCGGAAGGAGGTGCCCCTCGGATTTCATCGTTAGACCAAGAAACGCCACGACTTTTTTCCTTGATGCGTCCTCCAGTTGTGTCTTTGGACAGCATTTGGGATGCCATTTCTAGTTTAGCAGCAATGGTGAGTCAACAACTGACTTTGGCCGAGATCCGGGTCTCTAATTTAGAAGTCTCGACTTCTAACCTTTTTGCCGAGGTTACTGAGCTTAAAACTCAAGTTTCTACAAATACTCAGTCACTTTCTCAAACTTCTGTTGTAACTGACTCCTTAGTCAAGGATAATGTGGTAACAAGGCTGAAGTTAGAAATATTGGAGAATGCTGCCAGATCCTCAAATATCCGTCTTCTCAATTTTCCTATGGTGCCTTTGGTCTCTCCGACAGATCTTTTTAAAAGATATTTGCAAGAGTCTCTGAGGGTATCACCAGAATTAATTCCTCCTGTTACTAAAGTGTATTTTTTGCAGTCTGGTCGGAAAACTGGGGAGAAAGCAGCGGATCTCCCAGAGATGAGTTTACTGGATGTCTCAGCGTTTCTTCAGATGCCTAAGGATGAAGAGCTTGCAGTGTCTACTTTGATTGTTTCCTTGGCACTTTCATCTGATAGAGACTGGCTTCTCAGGCTTTATTTCAAACATCGCAATTGCTTGTTTTTGGGTAAAAAAATTGGAATGTTCCCAGATGTCTCTAGAGAAACACAGCGTAGGCGTAAATCCTTTTTGTTGTTGCATCCTGGGGTTATCCGTTTGGGCGCTATTTTTGCCCTTCGCTATCCTTGTAAGTGTATTGTTAATTTTCAATCGCATAAGTATGTTTTTTTTCAGTCCGAGGATTTGTCCTCCTTCCTTAGTGCTCACATTGTTACTTCTTCCCCTCTCTAGCAATACCCCACCATTATTATTGATTTTGCTTGATTCCCTGTGTGCCTCTGGTATTGCCTTTAAATTTGTTCTTGTTTTTTTTTTTTTTTTTGCGGTGGGTGTTAGCATTGTATACTTTTCTTGCTATTATGTTTAAATTTCTTTTTCTTTTCCACAATGTCTATTAATGTACAAGTGTTATGCTTGATTCATTGTTAAACTGCATAAATATAAAATAAAAAAAAATAAAAAAAAAAATCCTGTAAGGTCCTTAGTTATCACCTCTCCCCAACCATCCCGGACCCCGGATAGCCAGTGGTGTACCTGCAGGTATCCATAAAAGTCTTGTCGGTTCAAACTAAATTTTGCCTGTAATTCCTCAAACAAGCAAATTTTCCCCCCCTGAAGCACACCTGAAATATTGTGTGCAAGCCCTGGCTTTCCCAACTCTTAAAAAGGGGTTCACATAAGCCTGGAGCAAATGCAGGATTCTAGTACAGTGGCTGGAGTAGAGATTTTGCACCACTCAATTGGCCACTTAACCTGAACTGTCGCCACAAAGCTGGGAGATGAGGGGTCATGCACCCGCCTTCTCTATCCATGGTAAATTTTCCAGGGGGCAGACTGCAAATCCACCTGATCTATCTGAATCTACGTCCGAAGGGACACCTCCTGCCAATACAAAATGTTAGAGAGTTGTGCTGTCAAATAATACCAATAAAGGTTGGGTACCACTAACTCCCCATTTTACGAGAACGATAGAGAATACGCCTAGCCACCCTTGGGGGCTGATAATTCCAGATATAATGGAATATTTCATGCTGCACTGCTAGCAACACTGGTTTGGGTACATGAATCGGAAGAGTGAGGAAGTAATAGAGTACTCTGGGCAATAAGACCATCTTTACACTGGCAATGCATCCCAACCAGACAAAGGGAAACGTCACCACCTATTCAAGTCCAGCAAGATATTTTTCCACAACGGCTCATAATTCAACCAATACAAGGTATCTCCACTCAGCTGAATCCCTAAATATTGCACCATCCATCAGAAGGGGAATTGCATCATTATGCTTTATTTTGTATCCTCTGCCAAGGTGAGATTAAGCATTTCCGTTTTATCAGTAATTACTTTAAAGCCTGACCCTCCCTGAAATGCCTCCATCTCCTCCTGGAGCTCCGCGAAGGACAACTCCGGTTCAGTTAAAGTCAACAGAAATGCACTAATGCCATATTCAAATCGATCGCATGCATATTTATCGAAGATATCCTGAAAGCTCAACTGGCTGGGGATCCACAAGAAGAGGTTTAGGGTCCCAAAGTCATTTCTGAATTACAGCTAAAAATTTCTATTCAATCTTATTTCTATATCCTACTCATATTTTTGGTATTTAGCCATATTCTTTTTCTACGAAAAAGGAAACCTACCACTTACTTGCTAGGACTCTTACAGTTCCTCCGAAGACAGTTCTTTTTTAGATCACAGCACTAGTTTCCTACCATGGTGAATTCATTAACTCAAATGTTATATATAAAATTATTATTTATTTACATTCTCTTATATACTGTGCTATTCTGCATCAGTGTGGTTTACATTGAACAAACTGAAATTACATTGAACAGGGCATTATAACTTGGAGATAACTATTTTACAGGGAACATGGGCTATGGAGGGTTAAGTGGCTTTACCACAAGGAGCACCTGTGGGACTAGAAACCCCAGTCCTTCCGGCCCAAGGTTGCTGTCCTCTAGTGGGATTTGAACCCCTGACCTTCCGGCCTGAAGTACCTTGCCCCAACCACTAGGCCACTCCTCCACTCCCTATTAACACTTAACACTAACACTTAACACTTTAAATTAACACTTTAGTTAGTTGCCCACAGCTTCCTTATTTTATATATGTGGACTTTAAGCTTCTTCACGTTAACCTAGAACTGACTTAATTCTATTTACATTCACTTTGTGATTTTACTAGCATACCAAACTACATTTCAGCATCTAGAATCCAGACGAACTCCTTAATAACGAGCAGAGATTCTGGAAGATCCATGCTCTGTAAAAGACTGCTGGCTCTGTGACAGAAAATCATTAATCTGTTTTGCGGGTTTTTCCTTTAACCACATCTATAAAGAATTTATTTACACTAACACTGCTATCAACCTGGATACTTAATACTTCACAGAAGTCTGCTAAATTAGTTTGGCAAGAACTGTTGTTTTCTTAGCTGTGAATCCATTCTTGGGGGAAGGGCTCTTACAGTCTGCTGCAGGGCCCACAGGAATAAAATGAAACTGGAGACAGACAGCATATGCTAACAGTTAGTAAATGATCCCATATATGTTTCAGCATCTTGCATGGCTTGATTTTCAAAAGCATAAAGAACATAACAAATGCCATGTGCGGTCCAACTAAGGGGCATGTTTACTAAAGTGTGTTAAGTGTGCGCTAACTGATTAGTTCGGGATTGTGGCAATAGCTACCGCGTCCTAAAAACAGCCAGCACAATAAAAATCCCAAGGGGACAGGGCAGGTTAGGGGTAGAGAGTGGGGGTTGACTGCATATTGTGGTTAGCAAAGAGATAATTAACATGCGCTAATATTGCAGTTAGCATGGACGCACTTAATGCCACCTCAGTAGATGACGTTAAACGTGACAAAGATAGTAGAAGGAGTGCCTAGTTAGTTGAGAAATAGGTTATGGGAAGGTAAGCTGGTATCAAGAATTTCACTGAGGTATCAGAGGGAGAAGACTAAAGGAATAGGGGTGTGGGACAGGACAGGAGCTACAGAGAGGCATACGCTGCCGTGGGTACACCATATGGCTGATGTCTTTGATAATTTAGGTGTAGACAGTTGGAGTTAGCCAGTCAGACACTTGGGAAAGACAAGTGTTGAGAGGGGAAAGATCAGGCTGAGAGGGACTTGTGTGGTAGAGAATAATAATATCATCGGCATAATAATATGCTGATATTCCCGATTGCTGGATGAGTAAAGCGAGTGGTGCAAGGAAAATGTTAAACAGGGGAGGTGCCAAAACTAAACTCTGAGGGACACCACAGGGAAGAGAATAGGGTTGGAGGTAGTGACACCCAAGATAACCAAGAAAGACCTGGAGAAAAAAAAAGAATGGAATCAGTGATACATCCGACACCATAGACCAGCATCCCGCAATCTAGAAAGAAGGAGTGAATGGTCCACAAGATCAAATGCTGCAGAAAGATCCAGGGACACCGCTACCGAGATATCATTGCGATCAAGTGACAAGTAGATCTCGTTAAGGAAAGCTGACAAGATGTTATCATACTGGAGAATATGGCACCGCAGCAGGTGGGGAAGGAAAGCATGCATGTGCGGCATACCTTCTGAAATGGTAAATAAAGATAAAAGGAAAAGGAGACCGCTATGGCTTTCGAAAGAAGTAGCTGAAAAAGTGAAGAAAAAGAAGGAGGCCTTCATGAAATACAAGAGATCACAGAGAGAGGAAGACAGGCATCTATATTTGGAAAAACTTAGAGAAGCTAGCAAAGTAGTCAGGAAAGCTAAGATTCAAAAAGAGGAGGAAATAGTCAATGCAATAAAATGGGGGGATAAGACATTTTTCAGATATGTTAGTGTGAAGAGGAAGGGCAAAAGTGGTATTGTCAGACTCAAGGGTGAAGGGGAGGAATATGTAGAAGCTGATGAGGATAAAGCGGAATTGCTTAACAAATATTTCTGTTCTGTGTTCACAGATGAAGAACCAGGAGTAGGACCTCAGAAAACAACCACAAACAGGAACAGAAGTGAGGGACATCTTGAACAATTTTCAGAAGACTGTGTTTATGAGGAACTAACTAAACTAAAAGTAGACAAAGCGATGGGACCGGATGGGATACACCCTAGAATACTGAGGGAACTTGGGGACGTTCTAGCAGCTCCACTGACTGACCTATTCAATGCCTCATTGGAGTCAGGAGAGGTGCCAAAGGACTGGAGAAAGGCTCATGTGGTGCCTTTACACAAAAGTGGAAGTAAGGATGTGGTTGAAAACTACAGGCTGGTTAGTTTAACTTCTGTGGTGAGTAAATTATTGGAAACGCTTCTGAAAGAGAAAATAGTGAGGTTTATGGAGTCCAGTGGATTACAGGATCCGAGGCAGCATGGATTCACCAGAGGCAGGTCTTGTCAGAAAAATCTGATTGATTTCTTTGACTGGGTAACCAGGGAGTTGGACTGAGGGAGAGCCCTAGATGTGGTATATTTAGATTTCAGTAAAGCCTTTGACACTGTTCCTCACAGGCAACTTATAAACAAACTGAGCACCCTAGGGATGGACCCTAAAGTTGCAGCTTGGGTTAGAAATTGGTTGGTTGGGAGGCGACAAAGAGTGCAGGTAAATGGAGCTCACTCTGAGGAGAAGGATGTTACCAGTGGTGTGTCCCAGGGATCTGTCCTTGGTCTGATTCTTTTTAACATCTTTGTTAGTGATATAGCGGAAAGGCTGTCGGGTAAGTTTGCCTCTTTGCGGATGATACCAAAATCTGCAATAGAGTAGACACCCAGGAAGGGGTAGATAACATGAGGAGGGATCTAGCTAAGCTTGAAGAATGGTCTAGAATTTGGCAGCTGGGATTTAATGTTAAAAAATGTAAGGTCATGCATTTGGGCTGCAGCAATCCAAGGGAGTAATATAGTATAGGGGGTGAAGTACTTTTGTCTACTAAAGAAGAGCGGGACCTAGGCGTGGTTGTGTCTGATGATCTTAAAGTAGCTAAACAGGTAGAAAGGCGACGGCAAAAGCTAGAAGGATGCTTGGGTGCATACGGAGAGGAATGGCTAGCAGAAAAAAGGAGGTGATAGTGCCTCTGTATAAGTCTTTGTTGGGACCTCATTTGGAGTATAGTGTGCAGTTCTGGAGACCGCACCTTCAAAAGGATGTGAACAGAATGGATCTTAATATGTACACCTTAGAGGAAAGGCGGGATAGAGGTGATATAATTGAGATGTTTAAATACCTCCATGGCATAAATGTTCAGGGGGAGAGCCTCTTTCAATTGAAAGCAAGTTCTGCTACGAGGGGACATGGGATGAGGGTGATGGGGGATAGATTCAGGAGTGATATGCGGAAATATTTCTTTACGGAAAGAGTGGTGGATCCATGGAATAGTCTCCCAGTAGAGGTGGTAGAGATGAGGACAGTAACTGAATTCAAAAAAGCATGGGACAAACACAGAGGCTCTATAAAGGAAAAAAGAGGGGACTGTTGTAGTTGTTGATATGGAAGGAGAGACTAGATAGGCCATGTGGTCTTTTTCTGTTGTCATATTTCTATGTTTCCATGTTTCTATGTTTCTAAAAGCTTCCTTTAGAAGCTGGGAAACATTCCATGCGGGACTCCATTGGTGGCATCACCCATACGTGAGGACTTATTCCTGCTATTCACAAAGAACACCTGCTACAGGTGAGTAACTATACTTTACTACATCCTCCGGTAACAAATTCCAGAGTTTGATTACACATTGAGTGAAAAAATATTTTCTCTTATTAGTCTTAAGTGAGTTACATTGTAGCTTCATTGTGTGTTCCCTAGTCTTTCTACTTTTTGATGGCATAAACAATCGATCTATGTTGAGCTGTTCCATTTCATTCATTAATTTATAGACCTCTATCATATCTCCACTCAGCCATCTCTTTTCCAGGTTGAAGAGCCCTAACCTTTTAAGTCTCTCCTCATAGGGGTATCCTTCCATCGCCTTTAACATTTTGGTGGCTCACTTGTTATTCCCATTTCCAGGTCATTTATGAATATATTAAAAAGTAGTGGGCCCAGCACAGATCCCAGGTAATTCATAATCAGAAGGATGCCTTTATTGAAAACTATCAAATGTTAGATGTCTGCAGCAGGGCTTGAGTCTAACAGTGGAGGAGTAGTCTAATAGTTAGACACCAGCCTGCTAGCCAAGAGACCAGGGTTCAATTCCCACTAGCACCCCTTGTGGCCTTTGGCAAGTCATTTAACCATCCATTGCCTCAGGAAAAAAAGCCTCACTATTTACTTCCAGTCAAACTGCCAAAAAAACCCAGGAGCTGCTGGATCACCAGGACTCGAACCAACATGAGATTGTCTGTAGTGCAAGCAAAATAAATGTATACTTCATTATTTTTTTGTCAGGTCTCACAAAACAGGGGAGAGTAATTCTATAACAACAACCCAATGTGAGTGACCCTTTTTAATCAGTGTGACTTCACAGTGAAACAAGCGAAAATTTAAATGGCTAAACTTAGCTCCATCTGTCCAGAATCCACATCACCCACAATATTCATACACGAGACGCATGTTTCGGGCCAACCGGCCCTGCTTCAAGTGTGACTCGCTTGGAAGAAAGGATCTGGGATTGCCAAAAAACGCCAAGTCCTATGGCTCGTATTTCACAATGCCTGCACCAATTGTGATTGGCTGACTGAAATGACATCACTGAAAGGAGGAATGAAAATCATGTACATGAAATAAATGTCTAGATAGGAGAGCTCCTCATAAACTCCCCCATACCAACTCCAAATTCAAACCACCGGAGATAACCGTTTGTAAATGAAAGATCCACCTTTGCTCAAGCCACTGTAAACATTGTATCCGATCGCCACCCCTCAGATCCGCTGAAACCTTGTCTATCGCAGCTCCCCCGATCGGGGTAGAGCGCCCAAGCGGGAAATCCTCCCGCTTGGAAGCTCCTGCCCTATCGGCAGGGCCGGATTTACCTATACGCCATGTACGCCATGGCGTAGGGCCCACAGCCGGCAGGGGCCCACAAAAAAAGAACCAGGTAATTTTTTTTAAACTCAATTAAAAAAAAAACCTGGTGGCTGCCGCCGCGGGGCCCCCTCTGCTGCCGCGGGGGCCCCGACTCCAAGCTGACGCGGGTCGGGTCGGGTCGGGACGGGTCTCTCCCTCCCTCCCTCGCTGCAGGCTGCGAGAGACGCGAAGATAGAGCGTCTCCTCGCGTCTGTGTTAAGCCCGCAGGGGCTGATGGGATTTCCCATCAGCCACTGCCGGCTTAACACAGACGCGAGGAGACGCTCTCCCTTCGCGTCTCTCGCAGCCTGCAGCCTGCAGCAAGGGAGGGAGGGAGAGAGACCAGACCCGACCCGACCCGACCCGACCTGACCTGACCGGACCCGACCGCTTCAGCTTGTAGACGGGGCCCCCGCGGCAGCAGAGGGGGCCCCGCGGCGGCAGCCACCAGGTTTTTTTTTTTAAATTAAATTTTACTTTAGGCCGGGGGGGGTAGGACTGGTAATGGGCTATGGGGGGGTAGGACTGGTAATGGGCTATTGGGGGGGCTGGGGCTGGAAATGGACTGGGGGGGTGGGGGGCTGGTAATGGGCAATTGGGGGGCTGGGGCTGGAAATGGGCGGGGCTGGGCTGGGCTGGGCTGGGCTGGGGGGGGGTTAAGGCTAGAGGTGGGCTGATGGGGTTAGGACTGGTAATGGACTGTGGGCTGTTGGGGGGGCTTAGAACTGGCAATGGGCTTTGGGGGGGGGGGTTAAGACTGGTAATGGGCTGTGGGCTGATGGGGGCTGTCTGGTAATGGGCTATGGGGGGGGGGGCTAGGACTGGAAATGGGCTGGGGGGTTAAGACTGGAGGTGGGCTGATGGGGTTAGGACTGGTAATGGTCTGTTGGGGGGGTTAGAACTGGTAATGGGCTTTGGGGGGGTTAAGACTGGTAATGGGCGGTGGGCTGATGGGGATTGTCTGGTAATGGGCTATGGGGGGCTAGGACTGGAAATGGGCTGGGGGGTTAAAACTGGAGGTGGGATGATGGGGTTAGGACTGGTAATGGGCTGTGGGCTGATGGGGGGGTAGGACTGGCAATGGGCTATGGGGGGCTGACTGGAAATGGGTTGATGGGGTTAGGACTGGAAGTGGGCTAATGGGGGGTTAGGACTGGTAATGGGTTATAGGGGGGGCTTAAACTGAAAATGGGGTGATGGGGGTTATGGACTGAAACTGGGGGGTTGGGGGGTTAAGGACTGTAAGTGGGGGGGTGGGGGGGCGTGGACGGGTATGGGGTTGGGGGGTTGCGAGGACTGGAAATGGGCTGATGGATGGCTAGGACTGGAAATGGGCTGATGCAGGGACTAGAAGGGAATGGATGCTGGGTGAGGCTGGAACTAGAAGGGAGCTGATGTTGGGGAGGATTAGAATGGGATGGGGCTGGAAGAGTAAAATGGAGAAGGGAAAAATATTTTGTGTGGGAGGGATAAAAAATCTACAATTGGCCGGGTATTGGGAGAGTAAGTGGGGATTGAGGATGGAGGGGTAAAATTTGAGTGGATGAAATAGGAATGAGGAAAGAGCAAAAGGAGAAAGATTAGTATGTTAAAGCAGATGTAGAGAGAGAATGGAAAAAAATCTAGAAGAGAGAAGAAAGGACAAATGGACAGCAGACGATGGAGAGTTAGCAGAAGACACGAAGAAACCAGAAGAAAGTGGCTGGAGCAATTGCAGCTGAAAAAATGCACAAAAGGTAGAAAAATATCTCTTTATTTTGAATTTATTAATTGGAATATGTCAGCTCTGGTAAATGTGCATCATTAACATCTGCGCTTTGTTTAGTACAAGAGCAAATTAATGTATAGTTTTATTTCTACAGTGTTGTACATTCCAAGTTTGGCTTTTGGGATTCCCAGTTTAATTATTGTCTTCCTATTTCTAAATTGTGATTACTTGTTTGGTGATGGTCTATGTTCTGCATGTGTAACTGAGCTGAGGTGTTCTGTTTATATAATTTCTTTTTGACATTGCCACTTGTTCTCTTTCCCCAGTAGGTCATGTATTGTTGTTCTCTGAAATGTATTGGTTTAATATTTGCAGTGTTGCCTTTTGATTGGTAGAGTATGGTGCTTTGTGAGTCCTGGTAGTGCTGTTAGGATACGGCGGGTTTACTATGGGCAGTGTTTGTAGTAGTTCCTAATGTGTCTGGCAGTTGGCACTGGATTATAGTAATGTAGAAATCTTTTAGTCTTTCTTTATCCATACACTCATTAAGAGGCACGTTTACTAAAAGTTAGTATATGGTAACATTATGCAAATATTTATGCAAATGAGGCCCCTTATGCAAATGAGGTCCGCACCCCCCTTGGGCCGCCCCTGCTGGGGGCCCACAATTTTTGTTGGCGTAGGGCCTCACTCAAGGTAAATCCGGCCCTGCCTATCGGGGCAGTGGGAGCAACAGCCCAGCAGCAGAGAGGGGCTTAAAAGCAGCGCCCTGACACAGACCTGAGCCGCCGCAGCCACAACACCCGCAGTCCTCCGCAGCTCCCCCGATCGGGGTACAGCGCCCAAGCGGGAAATCCTCCCGCTTGGAAGCTCCTGCCCAATCAGGGCAGTGGAAGCAACAGCCCAGCAGCAGAGAGGGGCTTAAAAGCAGCGCCCCGACACAGACCTGAGCCGCCACAGCCACAACACCCGCAGTCCTCCGCAGCTCCCCCGATCGGGGTAGAGCGCCCAAGCGGGAAATCCTCCCGCTTGGAAGCTCCTGCCCAATCGGGGCAGTGGGAGCAACAGCCCAGCAGCAGAGAGGGGCTTAAAAGCAGCGCCCCGACACAGACCTGAGCCGCCGCAGCCACAACACCCGCAGTCCTCCGCAGCTCCCCCGTTTGGGGTAGAGCGCCCAAGCGGGAAATCCTCCCGCTTGGAAGCTCCTGCCCAATTGGGGCAGTTGGAGCAACAGCCCAGCAGCAGAGAGGGGCTTAAAAGCAGCGCCCCGACAGGGCACGCCTGCGCCTGGCAGGCCCGTGCCTGAGGGCCTCACCAGAGGGCCCTTCGGCGTGGCCCTTAGGCGCGGCCATAGGAGCGGACACAGCACAACACATCGAAAAACGACAAGCAGAAGCTCGCCAGCAGAAACGCCAAGAAAAGACCAGATCAGCGAAGAAGCAACAGAGCGTCAGCCAAGTAAGCCCACACAAACACAGCATGGCCACGACAATATACCTCCTCCTAACCCACCTTATTCCCTGCCACTCTGCCATGAGCTACCCACCATCACAGACACTATGGATACCAACATCCATGCCAACATACACCCCACCACAACACACAAACTGGAAAGCACCCAAGAAAACCAAACACAACAAGCCCCCAAACCACCAGCACAATCCACACACAAACCCAACACACAGCCCTAAGGTAACAAACACCCACGGCACCACCTCCATAGAGCTAATCAACACCAGATCCATAAGGAACAAGATAAACACAATCAAAGACCACATAGACAAGCAACAACCTGACATCTTATGTATCACTGAAACATGGCTCACACCTACTGACACCGTACTCATCAATCAATTAGTCCCCCCACCACATACACAGCATTCAACAGCCCACGCACACAAAGGAGAGGGGGCGGAGTACTAATCATTGCAAAGAACACCCTAAAGTTCAAAACCCAAAACTCTAACTAACCTAACTTAGACCTATGCAACACAATCATGGTAGAAAACAAACAGATGGCCATATGTCTCATTTACGGAGCTCCACACGCTCCAACAGAAGAGCTAGCCTCCACCCTAGAGACTGTCTGCGCAGTCAACACAAGTCACAAGCCCCTACTTCTACTGGGAGACTTCAACCTCAGCTCGGCAACTAACAAAAACAAAGAGACCTTCCTACAAGCCATGGACTCCCTACAATACACTCAGCTGATCAATACCCCAACACATAGACACGGTTCATCTCCAGACCTCGTATTTGCCCTCAACTACCTCTGCAACAGAGGAGGAATCTCAACACCCATAGTCACCCCTGTCCCATGGTCGGACCACTACAAAATTAAAATAAAAGTCATATCTCAAGGAGAAAGA
The DNA here is from genome assembly GCA_033557465.1 of Ichthyophis bannanicus. NCBI lineage: Eukaryota > Metazoa > Chordata > Amphibia > Gymnophiona > Ichthyophiidae > Ichthyophis > Ichthyophis bannanicus. The sequence goes on from CM066032.1 coordinate 18,569,722, forward strand.
GCAACAAGACAATCGACACACCTCCAGTACAAAGAAGATTCAAAAGCTTCGACAAGAACAAATTCCTTCAGGACACACTACCCCACCTGGACTTTGAAACCGAAGACCTGGACGAGCAAATACAAAAATGGAACACTGTCATCTACAATGCAGCAAAAGCCAAAGAACTCAAAACAAGGAAAACACCCAATCTCAGAAGAAAGCACACCCCATGGCACTCAAAAGACATATGCAATGTAAAGAGACAGCTAAGAAAACTAGAGCGCCGCTGGAGACGCACCAAATCTCCCTCCACATAGGCATTATACATGACAAAACAAAAGAAATACAATGAACTCATCAATGAAACAAAAAAGGAGCACCACACAAACATCATACTAAAAGCCTACAACAAACCAAGAGAACTATTTGAGATAGTAAAAAAACCTAACAAATGAACCCAATCCCGAAAAAGACGTGCAGATCGACCCACAAGTCTTCGCAGATCACCTTCAAGAGAAACTAGAAGCTAGGCCGCAACAGCCCACAAACAGAATGGCCAACCATACCAGAACCACCACAACTTGGGAGAAATTCCACACACTATCCACAAAACAGCTATCAGACATCATCACCGCGCTCAACACAAGCACCGCGCCAACAGACCCATGCCCGGTAACCTGGATCAAGGCATCAAAGGACATCTACATAAACACCATACACAACATAGTACACAACTCCCTGACACAAGGCATAATGCCCGACCAACTGAAGCTAGCTACCATATGACCAATCCTGAAAAAATCCACATTAGACAAAAGCAACCCAGCAGCCTACCAGCCAATCTCCAGCATACCACTAATGGCGAAGATCATAGAAAAAGAAGTACAACACCAACTCCAAGACTATGTCGACACTCATGCACCGCTGGACTTACACCAACACGGCTTCCAACCAAACCATGGAGTCGAAACCCTACTACTATACCTACTCAACGACATATTCCAAACCATAGACAACCACAAAAAAGGAACACTAATGATCTTCCTTGACATATCAGCTGCCTTCGACACAGTAGACCACAAAATCCTCCTAACCAGACTACAGAACATTGGAATAAATGGCACCACCCTAAGATGGTTCAACTCCTACCTAACTGACCGACAGTTCCAGGTCAAACTCGGTCCCAACACGTCTCAACCTGCAAAGATCAAGCAAGGAGTACTACAAGGCTCTGCCCTATCAGCTCTACTATTCAACCTCTACATACAGCCAATCTGCAACATCATGAAAGAGCACAAGATTCACTACACCATATACGCAGATGACATCATGATCTACACCCCAGTCAACCTCGACAACCCAGACTACACAGGTATAACAGACTGCCTCAACAACATGTCCACCTGGCTGCACGACAACAACCTGACCATAAATTACAACAAGACAGAAGCACTTCTCATCACACGAAACAACAGCTTCAGCCTGCCACCCTCCATCAAAGTCAACAACGCAACCATACCGTTAAAAGATGAGGTGAAGTATCTCGGAGTAACACTTGATAGAGGGCTAAACTTCCAATCACACATCAGCAGAACCACCAAAAATGCTTACTTCAAAATGAGAATAGTTAGACACCTCAAACCACTCCTCACACACGAACACTTCCGCACAGTCTGCCAAGCTCTAATAACCCCCATACTTGACTTCTGCAACCCAATCTATACTGGCATGTCAAAACAATCGCTCAGACTACTACAAATGGCCCAAAACACGGCAGCACGAATAATAGCCAGTGCATCCAAACAAGACCACATCACCCCCCTACTAAAAGAACTGCACTGGCTCCCAATCAGTTCACGAATCAGATACAAGACAATCCTAAACATATTCAGGATCAAACATAAGAACTCCGCACTCAGCCTCATACCCCTCATACAACCGGACGCCAGCACAAGACCCAGAAGAAGAGCCACAGCAGATACAATCAACACACCAAAAGACTACACAAAGACATGCAAGTCCACCGCACGAAGAGCGCTGTCAATGGCAGCATCTGGAATGTGGAATGCCCTCCCGGATGAACTGCGAGCCACAGAAGACACCAAGGACTTTAGGAAACAACTAAAGACCCTACTATTCCTGGAGCACTATGGCCCGAACACATTTTGAGACCTCAACCATGGACTAACAACTTCCCCGCACGCTCTTTGCACAACCTCTGTATAAAGCTCATGATGTAAATAGCGCACTCTAATCATCACGCCCACACACACACACACACACACATCACTGTACATTTATGCACACCTTGAACCCAAATACAATTCAATTGATTGTTTGCTGTGTAACCGCCTTGATTAAAGGAAAAGGTGGGATAGAAATACCATTAAATAAATAAAAATAAAATAAAGCCACTGTAAACATTGTATCCGATCGCCACCCCTCAGATACACTGAAACCTTGTCTATCACTCTCCACTTAAAATCCTGAAACGTGTGACCCCGGGAGATACAATGTTCCACCAATGGGGCAGAGAGTGTAGATATCCGTATCTGGGATGCATGTTCAGTTAAATGGATCTTCACTGGACGGCTTGTACGGCCGATATAAAGCAAATCACAGGGGCAGCGCAATAAATATACAAGAAAACTAGTAGTGCAAGAGCTATCACCTGCAAACTTATACAAACGGCTGGTGGTTGGATGATGCCAACCATCTCCCTCCAGAGTGATGGCACAAAACTGGCAAGCTTGACAAGTAAATGGGAATGTAGTAGATACCACATCATTTACAAAAGATGATGTGTCTCGACGACATTTTCTTTCTGTGGTCATCGTCACTGGATTCGCTTCATGAATTTATTAGGTGGTTGAATACTTTGAAATCTAATATCCAGTTTACATCCCATATTGGTCAATATCATTTGGAAGTTTTGGAGGTTTGGATTGTCTAATCAGAGAGTGGTTTTAGTACCACTCTGTTTAGGAAATCCAGTCGACGTAACAGCCTCCTTCGGTTTCATAGTCACCACCCAGCCCCTTTGAGAAGAGGTCTTCCATATGGACAGTTTCTGAGAATACGACACATTTGTTCTACTGTGGAAGAGTTTAAGCGACAGGCCATGGATTTAAAGGCATGATTGTTAGCACGGGATTACCCTCTGGGAGTTGTCAAGAGAGCATACACTCGAGTCAGATATACCTATAGGGAATGGCTTTTTCAGAACCGGACGGGTGAATCGTTTACTGAAAGGGATAGAATTGTGGGTATTCTTCCCTTCATGGTGAATTCATCTGAAGCGGTTAAGATACTCCGATGACAGTGGAGTATTCTTAATCTTCATCAATGTTTTCAAGCTCCGGTCTCTTTTGCTTTCACCAGGGGTCACAATCTCCGTGATTAGTTGGTCCATTCGGCTATGCCAATTGACCGTCCATTGGGATCATCAACTAGCAGAGGACACATGGCTTGTCAAGCTTGCCAGTTTTGTGCCAACACTCTGGAGGGAGATAGTTGGCATCATCCAACCACTGGCCGTTTGTATAGGTTTTCAGGTGATAGCTCTTGCACAACTAGTTTTGTTGTATATTTATTACGCTGCCCCTGTGATTTGCTTTATATCGGCCGTACAAGCCGTCCGGTGAAGATCCGTTTAACTAAACATGCATCTTGAATACATACATCTACACTCTCTGCCCCGTTGGTGGAACATTGCATCTCCCGGGGTCACACGTTTCAGAATTTTAAGTGGAGAGTGATAGACATGGTTTCAGCGGATCTGAGGGGCGGCGATCGAATACAACATTTACAGTGGCTTGAGCAAAGGTGGATCTTCCATTTACAAACGGTTACCTCTGGTGGCTTGAATTTGGAGTTGGAATGGGGGAGTTTATGAGGAACTCTCCTATCTGGTCATTTATTTTATGTACATGATTTTCGTTCCTCCTTTCAGTGATGTCATTTCAGTCAGCTAATCACAATTGGTGCAGGCATTGTGAAATACGAGCCATAGGACTTGGCATTTTTTGGCAATCCCAGATCCTTTCTTCCAAGCGAGTCGCACTTGAAGCAGGGCCGGTTGGCCCGAAACACGCGTGTCATGTATGAATATTGTGGATGATGTGGATTCTGGACAGATGGAGCTAAGTTTAGCCATTTAAAGTTTCATTTGTTTCACTGTGAAGTCACACTGATTAAAAAGGGTCACTCACATTGGGTTGCTGTTATACAGTTACTCTCCCCTGTTTTGTGAGACCCAACAAAAAAATAATGAAGTATACATTTATTTTGCTTGCACTACAGACAATCTCATGTTGGTTCTAGTTAGTTTAGTGGTTGTTCTGTGCTCTTGGGTTTCTATTTTTGTGGCTCACCAGGACTCAGCATTGACTCAAGGCATACATTGCATGAGTCAGACGTTATTAACTTTCTTGGTTGATTTTATTTTTAAGGGACTGGAATATAAGCAAACAACTTATTTGTTGTTATGTTTTTTTGTAACTTAAAGTTTTATTGATATATTCAACATAATATAACAGCACATCACAATATGTCCAATAAGGAAATTCTTTTATTATTTTTAGATATTTTTTCTGCATTGGATTCTGTAATCATGAGCATCTTGCTGTTACATTTAATGCAATTGGAGATTTCTGGTTTACTTTTAAAATGGTTTGCTTCCATTCTGACAGATAGAGCCCATCAGAGCTGTCTCCCTAGTGGGGTATCCTCATGGCCCTTTTTTGCAACACAGGGTTCCCCATGGTTCTGCATTAGTCATACAGCCCAAGCTCTAAATACTTTGCCTCCTCTTATCCATAGTATTTGTGATTATCTGGAGTTTCATAAGACCTCCAAGGCTCATTTTTTGTCTTGCTTTTTCTTAAAACTTTTACATTATGATTTTTAAGCAATCACTGATATTATGTCAGTTTTTATTATTTGTGGAGTGTTTTATGTATGTTTATTTGTAAACCGCTTAGAAATGCATTCTACTTGCACAAAGCAGACATCAAATACCCCAAAAGACACAGGCACTTCTGAATTCATATTCCACTGATGACTATTCCGCCAAGTCAAAATGCCACTTTAAATTCTAGCTATAGCGCACTATAACTTTTAGTGGTGTAAAAAGGCAATAATCTTCCAAATAAGTTCTCAAAAAATGAATGCTCTGATTACAAGGAGCCATTAAAGAGAACACAACACAGCCATTTAGATCATGTCCAGACTCAATATGATACAATCAAGTCCACAAGGAACAGAGAAAAACACGCCACATCAACTGCGGAGTTTTTTCTCTTTTCTCAATATGGTTCAAAACAAGAGAAGTGTTTTTACAATTATTATTTCCTTCATTTGACCCAAGGAAACCAGTTTTGTTTGTTTCCTTCCTTCCTTCCTCCTCTATCGTATGAAAGAACAGAATGTACTGTCATCAGAAAGTTGTTAAGTGAAGCTTATGCTTGTACTACAGTGAACAAATTGCTAACAGAGAGCTGTTTAAGCAGCCCATGCCATCTTGCGTATCCCTGGAGTTGGTGAATAGTCAGAATCACTTAACTTGCATGTCCCTTGTAAATCTCCAGCAAAAACAGATCTCAAAATCCCTCAAGAAGGCATGTTAACAGATGTCACAAAAAGTCAACCCCATTTCCATAAAATAAACTGCAACTCAAGAATTTTATCCCATCGTATAAAATGACAAGAACGTAAGCTAGTTTTAGATTTAAAAATAAAGGGGAACCAGCGGTAAGATTAGACAGGAGAAACAGAGAGAAGACAGAGGGCACATTATTTCAAAGAACGGAGGTGCTTTAAGATGGAGAGTTACAGGCCTTCTGATGCATGGTAATTCATTCTTCTTCTCTGATGCTTTTGCCCTTTATGAATCCAACAAATTGCAGCAGAATTGAAAAAATACAGAAAATGATGGCAGAATTATACCATACAGACTATCCAGTCTGCTCATCCACACCTGCTACTAAACTACAATCCCTTTGTCTTCCTCAGAGATCCTCTTTGCTTGTTCCATGCTTTCTGAAGTTCAGATACTGCCCTTGCCTCCACCACCTTCACTGTGAGGCTCTTCCATGCACCCACCACCCTTTTCCATAAAGGCTAGTCTTGCCTAATTTCATTTCATTTATTATTATTTTGGTTGCGCCAGACCTTCTTCCTAAGCATTTCAACCAAGTCCTCCAAGTCGTTTTAACTTGATGGCGGTCCTTTGTTTGGGATCTCCAAGTCATTCCTTCATTTTTTGTGACAGTCTTGCTGGCATCTTGTTCAATCCATGGATGCTCACTTTTACCCTCCTCACTGTGGATCAGAGGCCCTGCCATCTTGTTACCTGAGCCTGAGGGGAACATATCTTCTGACACGCCCATTCCGAGTGGACTGAAGTAGTTTTTAAAGTCAAGATTGAGGTTCCCCAGCTCTATCAGCTCACCACACAATATCCATGGGAGCAGACCGAGAAAATAAAGCTGTTGCATCCAGTGAATCTGAATTTACAATTTGCTGCTCTGGTCCTAAGCTTTCAAGCCATCATGTAACATCACCTCCTCCTATTAAATACCATTTATGGCATGGGTAGTTCCCTTAACAAAGACTGAAGAAAAGAATTCACTTTGGGGCCCATATCAAGAGTACAAGAATATTTACAAGTTGCCTGTGCGTAACCGTGTCAAAGGCCTTTTTGAAATTCAACGACACCTCATCTAGCATTCTCTCCTGATTCAATTCTCTGGTCACCCAGTTAAGGAAATTGAACAGATTCATCTGACAAGACCTACTTCTGGTAAAACCATGCTGCACTGGATCCTGTAATCATGTACAGACTAGATAATGACATCCTTATTTCCACTTCAGAATTACCATGTCTAATCCCTTAGCAGCTGCTTAATGAAAGGTTATCTGTGACAAACCTTCCTTATTATCCACCCTGTAAATTTCTATGGGGATGAAGAACAGCACAGCCAAATGGAGTTCACAGCGGATTGAATCCTGTTTCATAAATAAAATACATTCATTCCATACATTTTTGGTTTATATAAAGTAAATGGCTTGTGATTTACTCTGCCCAGATCTACTGTAGAAGAATAGAGTGATACCATACTGTGATATTTTAAAGGAACCCTATTGAATACATATATAAACCAGCATTGCACTGCAAGCTAATATATATATATTAACAGAAAGAAAAGCATTTCTCAAGGGCCATTGTAAAAAGGAGCTTTTAAAACCGTGAAAAGAAATGTCTCATATATCACAACAGAGAAAGGTCCCACAGTAGAAAGCAACAGGGCAGGAAGGTTTCATGTTGTGATTTGCTTCTTTTGGGGTAATCGAAACTGATTTTATTTGACTTAAATGAAAGCACAGCACTAGTATTTGTGTTTTTCAATGAATGAACAACTGTATGTTCCACAGTACAATACCATGGGTCAGTAACACATTTTGGCAGAATGCCATAAACACGCAACACCTCCTTTAAAGATGATAACATACCACTCCTCTGATGCTAGGGATCCTTGCCTTTCTTGACATCTGATCATGAAATTCTGCCACTTCTGTTGGGGCACTCAACCTCCTCCATACCCTGCCTCCAGACACCTGCTGAGTGCATTGCTCGCTCTTCAGTGCCAACACACCAACAACAGATACATGGCTAAAATATACCAGTTCAAACCACCATTCTTCAGTAATCAGTAGAAATTAATGTACAGATACATGTTCTAGGAATAACCAAAAGCTAGCTATAATTTTATCAGATAGGCAACGACATATTTGATAAGGTCATTGATGCAAATTGGGGCGATTTTCAGAACATATACATAAGTCTGAATAATTGTTATGCCCGCAAGTCTGAGACCTACGTTGCCTGGAGTAATTTCAAAAGTTCAACATGAACGATTTTGCCATATTAAATATAGCGATACTTTCGTGGTATTAACATCAGAGTATTAATTTATTCAATTGACAAATACGTGACTCTGAAGAAGTGACCATTGTTGGATTTGTGGGATAATTTTATCACAAGCAAAATGTATAGACCATACTGTATAACCTAATAAATCCAGGGATTCTTTTCTCCAAATAATTGCATTTTGGGCGCAGTTTGTGTTTGGAGGTGTTGGACACAATGCTGTTGCTCTTCATTATCTAATGTTGAACACTAAATCCAATAGCACAGCAATATAAAAGGGTACAATTTAGCATGCCACATCCCCTTTATGATCCCATCTCTCACGGGAACTGATATTAAAGGCCACCCAGAAATCAGATGTGGCCACTCTCTCTAACCTTGCAGGCCGTAACTGCATTTTTAAAATGGACTTTAAAAAGTAGATGGTAGATGGAAGAAGAAAAAAACCACCTACATGTTCATATTACTATTAAGATATTGAGTTGCCTGCCAACCCTTAACCCCAGATATTCAATGCTGGGGTCATATTCAGCCCTGGCATTGAATATCCGGGGATCGCCGGAAGCCGCAGTAGCTAATCAGGCAGCAACAATACTGCATGCTGCCCGCTTAGCTCCTGCACCTTAAAGATAGGCAAGGATTTTCTTCGCCTATCTTTTAGGTGCAGGTCGCTAACCGGGCAGCATGCAATACTGACGCTGACCAGTTAGTTACAGTCTCTGCCTACGCTCTGCCCAAGAACGCCCCCCAACATGCCCCGATGCTAACCGGATAGCATCGGGGTGCACAGAGGAGTTAAAAGTGGATATTCAACGGCACTAACCACGTAAGTGTCGTTGAATATCCCCATTTAAAACATTTATAGGGTTTACTGGGCTGTAAACCATGTAAATGTCTTTTGAAAATCGGACCCATATTGTTTTTATGTAATTTTTTTCCTTGCAAAATATACTTTACCTATTCTCAACATGAAAGAAGCAATACTGTTTAAAATGCTTTAGCAACCAGCTTGGTGGCTCAGTGACAGTGTTCCACATTGCCATGTTGAAAACGTGGATTTGATTCCCAGGCCCAATTATTGCTCTAGGGGTCAACAGTGACTGAAGAGGCTGTTAGGGCAGAATTCACAGCTCCTGCACAGGAGGGCAATCCCAGCCATCACTCAGTGGGACACCTATTGGCCATTCTTAGGGTGCACAGGTACTAGGTCCCATAAGGAGCTGCTGTCTGTGGCCCTGACTAAGGTGTGCCAGTGTAATGACTGATTAGGTGGTGGTTATAAAGTAGGGGGAAGTCCCCTCAGGTATCTACCCCATAGCTGAATAGAAGCTGTTTCTGATTCAGCTGAAAGCTCAAGGGAGTAGAAGGAAACTGCCAAATTGATAAAAATAAATGCTTTTGCAACCAGGGTTCGATTCCCGCTAGCACTCCTTGTGGCCTTGGGCAAGTCACTTAACCCTCCATTGCCTCGGAAGAAAGGCCTGGCAATCTACTTCCAGTGACACTGCCAAGAAAACCCAGTTGTTTCTGGGTCACTAGGAGTCAGGACTGACTCGAAGGCACACATTGCACATTGCATAACAGTCCACATCAGTCAAAAATATTAGCTAATATGTACACATGCCTCAAAAATCATATAACATTCTGGAGAACCAACTGAAAAAGACTTGGAGTCTGATTCAGATAGGGGCATGTCCGGACAGTCCCAAGCAAGATGGGCCCATTTGGACCCGATTCTGGACCACAGAAACAAAACGTTCTCATGGTAACCAGAATCAGACACGAGGACGGCCTAGCGTGCCTCTGCCACCTATGGGGATATCCTCCCCGCAGACACCCCGACTCCTGTGTCCTCGGCCCCCCCTATTCCCTGACCCAAGGCTGGCTTGCTGTGGCCTGGATGGGGAGCAGAGACCCTCCTGCACCCGGCCCCAGCCCGGGGGGGGGGGGGGAGGAATCCATGGGCCCAATCATCAGATTTTCACTTCAGGCCCTGCAGGACATATAGGGCTGTGACCTGAATCGGTCCTGTACGTCCTGCCAGGCTGGCCCACCCCTGCTCTGCCTCAATCCCGCCCCCTGCCGGTTTTCCCTGTCCTGATGCACAGGATATAAATGGAGAGCCGTAGGGGGAATCGGGCCCCAATGGCTTACGGAGCTACATGCCCTGCTAGGCATGCAGCCCTGCAACCCGTGTTTCAGAATCGGGCCCTTAATATATTTATTTATTTATTTATTTATCCATTCTTATATTTTATTTTTTATTTATTTATTTACATTTCTTGTATACCGCACTATTTGACATCAGCGCGGTTTACATCGAACAAAAATTCAGCACCAAAAACAGGGACATAAAACTTGGATAACAGGGTAAAATCAGTAACTGGGATCATAAAACCTGGATAGCAATGAGATTACGAATCACGGAATATAACAGTAAACTATTGACATCTTAAATGATAGCGCAGATGAGATTTAAGACAGGCCCGTAGAACCTTATACCAAAGGTCTGTGGAACCTTACTAAGTGGGAAATTCTGGTTCAATAGGTGATTCGGTGTGTCTATAATTCACAGAGAGGGGGCGTGCCTCAGCACTCACCGGGAAGTATTTAAGGAATAAGTAATGTTTGAGGGCTTTTCTAAATTGCAGTTAGCTGGTGATTGCTCTAATATCTGGCGGTAGTGCATTCCAGAGTTTAGGGGCACAAAGGCTGAAAGCCCGGTTTGCTGTTGCTGAAGTGCTTCTAGTAAGTTCACGGGGAACCATTAGCGTATTTAATGCAATTGATCTCCTTGATCTATTCGGGGCTATGGGTTTGATGAGTTCGGTTAATGATGTGGGGGAGAGATTATTTACCGCTTTGAATGTAAGTAGTAATGTTTTGAATATGATCCTGGCATGTATAGGAAGCCAGTGTAACTGCATCAGTAGGGGTGACACATGCTCACACCTAGATACCCCATAGAGAACCCTCGCAGCGCTATTCATTGCGAGCTGTAGGGGGTTCAGAGTGGATTGAGGGAGGCCTAGCAAAATGACATTAGCATAGTCAAAGTGAGGCATGATCAGAGCCTGGTAGATGGTGCGAAAATCCTCAGGTTCAAGCAGGGGGCGAAGATGTCTTAGTGACCGGATTTTGTAGTATATGATTCTTACAGTATTGGCTATATGTGCTTTCATGTCAAGGTTCTGGTCGAGTGTAACACCCAGATATCTTATATTGGGTTTTGATTGTAGCTCAGCATCCTTCACCTTCAGGAACTGTGGGGGGCTGAAGCTCGGGTTCTTTGACATGAAGAGCACCTCTGTCTTCTTATGCTGAATCCTTAGGTTTTGTGACAATAGCCATTGTGATATGGCATCAAAGCAGTTACTTAGTGGGGATAGGTCCAGTTTGTCTATGTCTATATACCGCGCTATTCAGAGTCAGTGCGGTTTACATAAAACAATAATATTTGCATTACATCAGAACAATGATATCAATGCTTACATTGTAACAGGAAAATAAACTTGGATTGAATGGGGAAGAGGAAACTAATAAGCTAATAACAGAATTAAATAACAGAGTTAAATTATGAACTATTTACAGATTTACAGGTTAGAATTAATAGTGAATCATGTATAGGACTGTGGAGACAGTGAGATGTACCTGGTGTGGTGGTCAGGTATATTCTTAGTTATGAGGTAGGTTGTGGGAGTAAAGAAATGGATGAAAGAATATTAGTGTGGAGGGGGGTTAATAAGGTGAGAAAAATGGAGGAGGAATAGATGATGCTTTAAAGCTTTTCTGAATTGGGGAAGGTCCCTAATTGCTCGGAGGTGTGGGGGGAGGCTGTTCCAGATTCTTGGGGCGTAGAATGCAAAGGATCTGTTCCTGGTTAGTTGGTTACACTTTATGGATTCGCGGGGGATAGTAAGAGTGTTGGCGGTTGCTGATCTTCTCAGCCTGCTGTTTGGATTGATTGTAAGGAGTGCTGAGATAGATGAAGGAGACAGTCGGTTAATGGCCTTGAAGGTTATGAGTAGAGCTTTGTAAATGAGTCTGCTGTGTAGCGGTAACCAGTGAAGTTCCATCAGTATGGGCGTGATGTGATCACTCCTGGCTATGCCGCTGAGAATGCGTGCTGCTGCATTCATGGCCATTTGGAGAGGGTTAAGGGTGCTCTTAGGGAGACCGTGAAGGATTATATTTGCATAATCAAAATGAGGGATTACTAGTGCTTGGAAGATAGTTCTGAAGTCCTGTGGTGCTAGTAGAGGTTTAAGGTGCCTTAATGTTAAAATTTTGTTGTAGACGGATTTGGTTGTGTTCTTTATATGCTCTTTAAAGTTAAATTGGTTGTCTAGTGTGACTCCCAAATACCGTATGGCTGATTTGCATGGGAGTTCTGCATCTTGTACCTTCAAGGTGGCGGGAGGGGGGGGGGCGAAGTTCTTGTTCCTGGAGATAAATAAGACCTCCGTCTTCTTGAAGTTTATCCTCAAATTCTGGGATAGGAGCCAGTCGGTAATTGCGTTAAAGCAGTCGACTAGTTTGGAGATGTCAGGATGCATAATTTTTACTGGGGTGAAAAGTAGGATGTCGTCTGTGTAGATTAGGCTGAGGATGTCAAATGAGCGGATAATGTTGCAAATCGGCTGCATATAGATGTTAAAAAGTAGGGCAGATAGGGAGGAACCTTGAGGGACTCCCTGCTGTTGCTGGAAAGGCTCCGATGTTGATGATCCTACCCGGACATATTGCAGACGATTAGATAGATAAGATTTGCACCATTCCCATGCAAGTCCTTGAATTCCTTTTTCTTGGAGTCTGGAGAGGAGTAGATCATGGTTGACAGAGTCATAAGCCGCGGCTATATCGAGGAAGATTAGAATAAACCCATCTTCAATGTTATCTATGCCTCTGGATAATGTGTTGGAGAGTATGGTGAGTAATGATTCTACACTGTGCGTCTCACGGAATCCGTGTTGATAAGGGTCTAGAGGGGCTGTTGTGTCGATATGTTGTTGCATCTGTATTTGGACCACTTTCTCTATGAGTTTAGATAGTAGAGATATGCTTGAAATCGGACGATATGATTCAGTCTTGGATGGGTCCAGACGATTGTTTTTCAGGAGAGGACGGATGGAGGTTTGTTTAAGCGAGGTAGGGAAAACTCCAGATGCAAATGAAAGCTTCATGATGTGCGCTAGGGTAGGACTAAGTTCTTTGTGCAGCGTCCTGATCCAGTAGGCCGGACATGGATCATTAGGTGCTGTGGTGGTGTTGATCGAAGAAATAAGGTCAGAGATGTATTTCTTTGCTGGGGGGATGAATTCTATAAGAGGAGACTGCGTGATAGGCAAGTGGCTAGGCATGGGGCTCATGACAGCATTTGTTGTAAGAGGTTTGGACTGGAGGTAACTAGAATATAATTGCGGATGAATTGAGGCTGTCTGGGGCGCAGGTGTGGTTTTGGTAAGGGATTTGACTATGCTGAAGAGGTCACGTGGTTTGTTAATCGAGCGGAGGAGAAGTTCAGTGTGGTATTCTCTCCTCTTTTCAGATATAAGCTCCCTGTGCTGCTTCAGGTGGTTATTGTAAGATGCTTGATCTTCTGGAGAGCGAGAGTGGCGCCATTTTCTTTCGTGCTTCCTTAAGAGCAGAAGGGATGATTTGGCATGGCAATCATGCAGGGGAGCTAAATCAGTTGCATTCTGTACCGACTCTCCTCTGGTTTTATTCCTCCCAAGGAGTTTTAATAAAGCAGCAATGGTAATCGGTTGGGAGAGGACATAAAACAGAAAAGCTGCAAAAGGACTGCTGAGCAGGAAGCTACAGCAAGACAGACAGAGCTCCAGCAAGGCACTTGGTCATGAGAGAAAATGCATTTTCTAAGCTGCATTGTTTGAATGCTTAAAAAAGGACTTGCAGAATGACAGAAAGTATAACCTCAATATCTTAATTAGCCACAGTAGATTACAAAAGGGAACCCCTCACTTTCTAGCTTGAGAGATTGAAACAGCAGCACATATATCAGCTGCAGTCTTTGCTTGGACTTTACCAATAAAGTTGAAGTTATTTCAAGGACTATATGAATGATTCTACTGGCACACTTACCCTTGCTTGTAGAAAAAGAATCATTGGTGCACACAAGTGCCAGAGTGAAAAGGAACAGCCAAGAAGCCATACTTCCAGGTCCTGCAATCACAAATCAGAAGGAGACAAACATTAAAGCTTTATCATATTAGGAAGTGCCAGTTAGAAAAAAAAACTTATTTAAAATACTTATATACCACCTACATGTCCAAATTTATAATCAAAGTGGTTAATAATCAATTTACAGTAAAATACATTTCCTTTAATCTCCCCCTTCCCCGCAATATTTACCATAAACTTCCCCTAACAGCAGCAGGACCCCTCTCCTCCCGCCTAGCCTCATTATTTTAAAGTTAAAGCATAACATTTGAACACTGTTTTTAGTACTACACAGCCCTCTCTGGTTAATTCCACTTTCTATATCCAGCAACTGATAGGGACATGGGAGAATGCTCTAAATTTGCAGCTTCTTCTGGGGAATCCAATTAAAACATGCTAACTCATGAAGAACTATTGCTTTTACCTTTTTCCAGTGTAGTACAGAATTGCTAAAAGAATAAACAAGTAATCTGTGCAGCGAGAAAACTAGCATCACAGCCTACATAGACGTGCACCAAGCATTCTGTTCTTCCACACAGAATGTTCACTGAATGTTGTAGTGTCATCTCTATTTGAAATGAGATGCCCCTCTCTGGAGACTATAAATAAATCTATATCTCTGTCTTATGACTCTTTAAATTAAAAGCATTTCATTTTCATTTTTGAGATAGTCTGTATGGCCTATCTTTCTCTGAGGCTCAAGGAAAAAGTAGAACTCTTTAAACAATGTTCTTGAATGGAATGACTCAGAAGCTCATCTTTAGTCAATTAGATGTGACATGTCAGAGAGGGTTAGATTCCTATTACAACTAATAATAAATCATTTCTGTAATGCTGAAGGAAGGACTGTGCAAATATACATATGGAACAATCCATGTTCTATGAAGCCTACAGTTTGGTCGAGACACGCACACATGACAAACAAGAATCTACACAGGAAATGAATTTATTATAGAGAATTGGTTAAGCTTTAAAAGCAGCCTCAAAATATGGTCTGAGAGGGAGCCTAACACACCAACTCAGGAATTCTGTTCCAGGCTTATGATACAGCAAGGTAGAATCACAATTGGAAGTTAGCAATGAAGGCGAAGATATGAATAAGAGCAATTTGCTCAATTAAAGTAGCCCATAAGGAAGGGTGTCATGACACAGAAAATAGGAAATGAGGAGCTGCAGAGTAAATGCATTTGTAGATGAATTTTAAAAAAGCCTGAACTACATACAGAAGCAAATGGGAAGCCAATATAGTAACTCAAGAAAAAGGGTTACATGACTAGCAACACTGAAGGAAGATTAGCTCCAAGCTGAATTTAAACAGACTAGTATAGAATGATGGTTCAGTGGGAGACATGCAAGAAGCAATTTCAGTAGTCTAAATATAAGAAAGAAGATGAGTATTTTATAAGCATGTTCAGAAAGAAGGAGATTTGAGCAAAGGAAAGAGAATGAAACAACACACTTTAAACACTGTTTTGGATGTGTGTGGAAGTGAGACGGGCATCAAAGGTGACCCCAAAATTATGGGTTGAGGGGACCAGGAGGATGAATGTGCCATCCACAGGGACAGCAAAAGAGGGAAGTGTGTTGGGGGGGGAAGATAATAAGTTTCATTTGCCTATGTTTAGTGAGGTGCCAGACCAAGACAAACCACCCATCTGGGCAGCAGCAGAATGGGATAGTGTTGACGGCGGAGGATCACATTTCTGTGACAACGGCAACAACACCAAACTTAAACTGCGCGGAAGAAAGGCCCGGCAATCTACTTCTGTATCTTGCCATGAAAACCCAATGGATAGTTACAACAAAACAAATTGTGCTATAGTGCTGGAAGATGAGACCCCCAGGTCAGAAGGCACTCAACTAACTACTGGGGAAGAGCTGAAGACTTCTCAGAGTAAAGCCAGCATTTATGATGTGATTGGATCAAAGCCCTGGGGACGTCTGACTGCTGATGTAGCTGCGCATGAAATGAGAGTCAGAAGTGTAAAGATATCTTACGCATTGGAACATGGAATGTACGAAGCATAAACCAAGGGAAGTTGGAGGTGGTCAAAAATTAAATGGAACGTGTACAACTTGATCTGTTGGGTGTCAGCGAACTGAAATGGACTGGCATCGGGCATTTTGCATCAGATGATCACATGGTCTACTATGCCGGAAATGAAAGACAAAGAAGAAATGGTGTTGCATTTATGTTTATATATGTTTATTGTCACTTCAAGTTATCAACAGGACAAAAGAGGCATACAGAGTTATCAACACAAGATCAACAAAACACCAACCATCATGGACACAATCTACACCATTAACCTAAGAACTTCGAAAGTAGAGTAAACCTCACATGCCTTCATCTCCCAGCCAGCAACCTCATACAATGCCCCGCCATCATAAGAAAGGAGATTTTAGTGGTTTAATCTGACCTTCCCCCCCCTGTCCCCTTCCCAACCCATCCCTCCCACCCCCTCCCACCCACCCGAACTGGCCAGCTTACCCTGGAATCCGAATCACAGGAAATAAGTAAGTAATTCTGTCCACTGGTGAACACCTAACCCTCGCTCAATATTCTAGTGCGAGTTCCACTGGGTAGTGAGTGTAAGTGAGGCCCCCACCCTTCCAAAAAATGCTGCCAACGCCTCGGATGGCCACTTTCTCGACGCTTTTCCATCAGCAACACAGCATGCAGACTCCCCCTCCAAAGCCCATACGTTGGACCCCTGGCATCCATCCATCTCTGCAATATAGACCCACGAGCAATCACCAACACCACTCGCATCCATTTCAGTACCACCTGCCCCACATTCTCTCCCCCAGAATCCTCCCAAATATCCAATACTATATTCTTCGCCGTGAAATTTAAGCGCGATTGCACCCACCCACCCAAATAAGTCCGAACCTTTCCCCAGAAGGCCCGAACCCATGGACAAAGCCAGAACATGTGTCCTAACGTAGCTGTATTCTCCCCACACCATGGGCAACAATGGGATTCACTAATACCTGCCCTCCAAGCACTCAGGGGGGCATAGTATAAGCACCTTACCAATTTATATTGCATATCTCTGTGCCGTACCAGCACACTCAGCTTCGGGATATTAGCCAGGCTCTGCAGAACCCTCTCCCCTTCTATCACTTCTCTCAAATCCTGAGTCCAGGCAGAGGCAAGCTCCTCCAACGGGGACGGCGACTCCAACTCCCACAACATTCTGTGTAACCAGGCCACACCTGTCCCAAAATCCCCCCCCCCATCAATCCTTCTTTGATACCGGAGCTGACTGCTCCCCGCAGTGCCCCCGCAGATATACTGCGAACGTAACTTCGGACCTGGGCATAAGGAAAAACATCCCGGCCACCCAGAGAATACCGCCGACTTAATAAAGCGAAAGACTCCAATTTGCCTTCGTTATTGATCAGATGCTCCAAATTCACTATACCAAGCTGATTCCATCTAACAAAACTCCACCCAGAAGTCCCAGGAAGAAAGTCCCCGTTCCCTTGAAGCGGGAGATAGGGAGAATAATTAGCTAGGAGCCCTTTGCCTCTACAAAAATGCCTCCATGCTTTACGAATGGGATCCAAAAGCGTACGTTGGGTGCCTGACCCAAGCCCTTTAACCTACTTCGCATGCAGAATATATCGTAAATGCCAGGGCCGCACCAGCTCTCGAAGCATATCAATCGGGGTGTATACCCCCAACTCCCATATCCAATCCCGGACATGGCGCATAAAACAGGCTAAATTGTACTTCCGAAGATCAGGGAGTCACATTCCCCCTCTGTCCCAAGGTTGGCGCAACACATCCAAACACACCCTGGGCTTCCTGCCCTTCCAAAGCAACTGATTGATCACTCTATCCATCTTCCGGATATCAGAGCGCTTTAACAGCAGTGGGAGCGTCTGAAGCACGTACAGCAATTTTGGAAACAAAGCCATCTTGTATAAAGCAATACGACCACCCAGCGACAGCGGCAGATCCCTCCATTTATCAACACTAGTGGCCAACTCCGTCAGTATCTTCTTAACATTTAACTGATATAAATCTACCAACTTTGTGGGCAGATAAATTCCCAGATATGTAAATTTCCCCTCTGCCCATTTCAGAGGGAAATCTCCCGACCACCCACTATGCGACGCCTCCCCTACCAGCAAGTTTAATCGGAATCCTGAGGGTACCCCATAATCTTTAAGAAGATCCAGCAACCGAGGCAATCCCTCCTGAGGGTCCGCTATATGCAGAAGCAAATCATCAGCTGCTGTTATTGTATCGATCCATCTCATTGCTGGTCTTCCTCTTTTGCGTTGACCTTCTATCTTGCCAAGCATGATGTCTTTCTCTAATGATCTCTCTCTCCGCATGATGTGTCCAAAGTATGAAAGTCGAAGTCTTGTCATCTGAGCTTCTAAAGAAAGCTTAGGTTTGATCTCCTCTAGTACAGACTGGTTTGTTCTTCGGGCAGTCCATGGTATACACAGTATTCGCCGCCAGCACCATAATTCAAAGGCATCAATTTTCTTCCTGTCTATCTTTTTCACTGTCCAGCTTTCACATCCATATGATGTTATTGAAAATACCATGGCTTGAACAAGTCGAATCTTTGTATGGAGAGAGACATCTCTGCTCTTGAGAATCTTATCGTGGTCTTTCATAGCCATTCTGCTAAGAGCAATGCGTCGTCTGATTTCTTGACTGCTTGTTGCTTCTTTATTGATAGTTGATCCAAGTAGGTTAAAGTTATTCACGATTTCAATTTCTTCTCCTTCGACGATGAACCTGTTGATTATGCCATTTGTCATGATCTTTGTCTTCTTTACATTAAGGTGCAGGCCCATTTTGAGACTATGTTCTTTGATTGTGAGAAGCAAATGTTTCAGATCATCTTCACTTTCCGCCAGTAATGTGGTATCATCAGCATAGCGAAGGTTGTTGATGAGTCTTCCACCAGTCTTCACACCTCTGTTGTCTTCATACAATCCTGCTTCTCTGATGATTTGTTCTGCATATAAATTAAACAGGTAGGGTGAAAGTATGCAGCCTTGTCTTACACCTTTGCTTATTTTAAACCATTCTGTTTCTCCTTGTTCCA
The DNA here is from genome assembly GCA_033557465.1 of Ichthyophis bannanicus. Classification (NCBI taxonomy): domain Eukaryota; kingdom Metazoa; phylum Chordata; class Amphibia; order Gymnophiona; family Ichthyophiidae; genus Ichthyophis; species Ichthyophis bannanicus. The sequence goes on from CM066032.1 coordinate 18,588,892, forward strand.
TTCAAAGTGCTGCTTCTTGATCAATGTACAGATTGTGCAAGAGAACGATCAGGTGTTCTGGTATACCCATGCTTCTTAATGTGGCCCAGTTTCTCATGGTTTACACAGTCAAAATCTTTGCTATAGTCGATAAAGCACAAATAGATATCCTTTTGGTATTCTTTAGTCTTTTCAAGGATCCATCTCACATCCGCAATGATGTATCTCGTTCTTCGCACTTTTCTGAACCCTGCTTGCACTTCAGGTAGTTCTTGTTCCAGGTATGGTTGTAGTCTCTTTTGAATAATCTTCAGTAGAATTTTGCTGGCATGTGGGATCAGAGCGATTGTGCGATAATTTCCACAGTCAGTTGGATCACCTTTCTTTAGTACTGGTATAAACACAGATCTTTTCCAGTCAGTTGGCCATGATGCTGTCTTCCATATTTCTTGGCAGAGCCTTGTAAGTACGGTAACAGCTGCATCAGATTGCTGTAATACTTCTATAGGAATGCAATCAATGCCTGGTGCTTTGTTCTTTGATAAGGCTTTCAATGCTGCTTCAACTTCTTCTTTCATCACCAATGGTTCCAGATCATAAGGTACAGGTTGAAACGGCTGTTGGTCCACTTGATCTTTATTATATAAAAACTCTGTATATTTCTTCCATCTTTTCTTGATCTTCTCAGCATCATTCAACATAGAACCTTGAGCATCTTGTAACATTCCAATTCGAGGCTGGAACTTTTTCTTTAACTCTCGTAGCTTTAGGAAAGCTGATCTTGTTCTTCCTCTAATAGTTTCTGCTTCTATTTCCTTGCATGCGTCATTGTAGTACTTTTCCTTGTCCTGTCTTGCTGCATGTTGGAAATCTCTGTTGAGTTCTGTGATTGTCTTTCTTTCTCCTCTGGCTTTAGCTTCTCTGCGTTTCTGGGCAATTTTCAGAGTTTCTTCAGTCATCCATTTTGGCCGTTTTTTCTTTTTTACCTTTTGTAGAGACTTCTCGCTTTCTTCCAACACAACCTTCTTGATGTCATTCCATAACTCTTCTGAAACTCTATCATTTGTATCTAAAACAGCAAATCGATTTTGCAGGCAGTCTTTAAATTCCAGTGGTATATTCTCAAGGTCATATTTTGCTGCATTCATGAGTGGTTTGCTCTTTTTCAGCTTTAGCTTGAGTTTGCATACTAGTAGTTGATGATCTGTACCACAGTCAGCTCCAGGTTTTGTCTTTGTTGATGTTATAGAGCTTTTCCATCGTTGACTTCCACAGATGTAGTCAATTTGATTTTTATACAATCCATTGGGTGAAGTCCATGTGTACAGTCGCCGCTTGTGTTGCTGGAAGAAGGTGTTCGAGATGAATAGATCGTTGGTCTTGCAGAATTCTATCAGTCTTTCTCCAGCTTCATTTCTGTTGCCAAGTCCATATTTTCCAACTACTTTGTCTTCTTCTTTGTTGCCAACCTTTGCGTTCCAATCACCCATGACTATCAGGATATCCTGTTTGCATGTTCTGTCAATTTCAGCTTGTACTTGTTCATAGAACTCTTCAATTTCATTCTCTTCTGCAGCTGTTGTTGGGGCATATACTTGAATTATAGATGTGTTGATAGGCATTCCTCGTAGATGAATAGAGATTAAGCGTTCGCTGACTGCATTGTATTTCATTACAGTTCTTTCAAGTTTCTTCTTTATTATAAATGCAACACCATTTCTTCTTTGTCTTTCATTTCCAGCATAGTAGACCATGTGATCATCTGATGCAAAGTGCCCGATGACAGTCCATTTCAGTTCACTGACACCCAAAAGATCAAGTTGTACACGTTCCATTTCATTCTTGACCACCTCCAACTTCCCTTGGTTCATGCTTCGTACATTCCATGTTCCAATGTGTAAGACATCTTTACAGCTTCTGACTCTCATTTCATGCGCAGCAACATCAGCAGTCAGACGTCCCGAGGGCTTTGATCCAACCACATCATAAATGCTGGCTTTACTCTGAAAAGTCTTCAGCTCTTCCCCAGTAGCTAGTTGAGTGCCTTCCAACCTGGGGGTCTCATCTTCCAGCACTATAGCACAATTTGTTTTCTTGTAACTATCCATTGGGTTTTCATGGCAAGATACAGAAGTAGATTGCAGGGCCTTTCTTCCACGCAGTTTAAGTTTGGTGTTGTTGCCGTTGTCACAGAAATGTGATCCTCCGCCGTCAACACTATCCCATTCTGCTGCTGCCCAGATGGGTGGTTTGTCTTGGTCTGGCATCTCAGCTGAGACCTGTCCATCTTGGGAGACCCTGCCAGAAGTTAAACTACCGATAGTTTAGCTCTCAGCATCACTGATGCACACAAGCCCTCACAGCACGACAAGCTGCAACCAACCCTTCTACACAACCCTTAAACATTTGCCTGACAAAACAAGCACTTTTCCGATGCCTGTTTGTGCCTGGAACAGCTATAGACTTTGACATGTCTCGGGATGTCCAGGACCTTTCTGAAATCAGGCAGAGATGTCCAAGCTCTTGGAAACGCCCCAGCCATGCCTCCACCATACCCCCTTCCAACATAAACATCCTCACACTGGGAATGTCCACAGACTAAGCTTCTAAAATGGCTCAGGGGACGTCTCAGTGCTTTTGACGGTCTCTATGCTAGTTTTAAGACGTCCAAAGCATGAATAGGACTTCTAAAATAACACCCCTTATATTCCTCAAACTGGATAACTTGGCAGCCCTGCTGAGGAAAATGGAAGCGTATTATTATTATGATTTTGGCACCAATATAGAGCTCAAAGCTGGATACTTTACCAGAAATTACATTGATAGAGCATTAGTAATTATTTTAGCAACATCCTTAACCTGCAGCTATTTTTTGTGTTATACCTTTGACCAGTCTTCTATAGGAATGTTTAGCATTTTCTTGAAAGTGTGTATACTAGTTCAAAGGGTCAGCTAAACTGAAATGCTCTGCTGTGTGAACAGAGGTAAAATGCAGTGCTGTCAAACCTCAAAGGGGGAAAGGACTGTGCAATTAAAATGGCTCTGCTCAAGATCTGAGACTTAGCATGCACCTAAAAATGCTTATTCCACCCCCAGATGTGCTGCAGACTTCCTACTGGATAGCTGGCATTCCTTGATTCTGTCTGTATGAAATTACTCAGTGAACACATATTTGTGTACAAAATAACTTAGAAGAGTTGGTTTTCTATTCCATTTAAAAACATATAGCTTAATGCTATTAGTAGATTGCATTAAGGTTTTGCACCTAAGGTGGGTACGCACCTGTGAAAGTTAAGGCACAAAAGGTACAAAATCTTTGTGTCAACTATTGGGTATCTGCCCAACAATTTTGGGAGAACAGCCGCGCAGTTAGGGCAGAGTAAAGTTTGCTATTGTGCCTAAACAGCACAACCGTTAGCATGGAATACAATTAGAAACACAGAAAGATGATGGCAGAAAAAGACCACATGGCCTATCTACTGCCCTTCCATATCAACTACAATAGTCCCCTTTTCACCTTTAGAGATCCTATGTGTTTGTCCTATGCTTTTTTAGATTCAGATACTGTCCTCATATCCACCACCTCCACTGGGAGATTATTCCATGCATCTACTATTCTTTCCGTAAAGAATTATTTCCGCATATTACTCATAAGTCTATCCCCTTTCCCTCTCATCCTATATTCCCTCGTAGCAGAGCTTGCCTTCAATTGAAAGAGACCCTCCTGTGCATTTATGCCACAGAGGTATTTAAATGTCTCTATCGTATCTCCCCTATCCTGCCTCTCCTCTAAGGTGTACATATTAAGATCTTTAAGTCTGTCCTCATATACTTCATAATGAAGACCACGAATCGTTTTAATAGCAGATGTGTCTAAGTAGATGTTACACTGTATATATTGCAAAGTACCTGTTTTGACCTCTGCTAATTTACCATAGGAATCTGCTACATTGTATCCACCACTCAGCAATTGAATTGTGTACCCATTATAACTTAGGACTGCCATCTAGCTTCTAACCTTTATCTCCTCCTTTGTGCCTGCTGTCAGTTAACAGACCAAGAGTCCCGTTAATAATTTCTTGGTGATCTGCCCTTAGCTACCCGTTCACATTTACATAGCGCCTTACCAAGATGGGTTCCCCCATTACCACCATAGTCGGATGTTATATCATCCTCTCAAGTTGGTTTTCCAGGTCTCTTGCATTATCCCCACCCTCCAACCAGATCCCAATACTACAGAGCCATGGAAGGAGATGGTCTAGTGAATCCCATAACAACACAAATTGGGACTCCCGCATGCACCACCCCCATCTGTTACACATTGCACTTCAACACTCTATGAAACCCGAACAGGTAGAAAACCCCTACCCTCATAGCCTAAAATGTGCCCTCATCAATGCCCATTCAATCCGGAAGAAGTGGCCAGTTGTCACCGACATAATTTCCCTCCACGACCTTGATATACTCATGGTCACAGAGACGTGGCTATCCGCCGAAGACAACGTCATACTCAACCAGCTCCTCCCCCCGAATTTCACAGTACATACAAGTCATAGACAAGTCAAAAGAGGAGGTGGTGTGCTCATCCTCACCAGGACAGACCTCCATTTCCAGACAGTGGACTCCACCAGTACAAATCACCTGGAGACCGTCACCATTTCCAACAAATGCTGCTCAATCAACTTGCTTTACAGAGCACCCTCAGCTTCTCCGGATGATCTCGCTGCTATCATTGATCTCGCATCCAACACTCATAACCCAAGCATCCAAAATTGGATCCTAGGTGACTTTAACCTGCCTACACTACAAGAAAACCAAGCTTCATCCTTCCTTGATGCCCTGGCAAATCTTGGCTTCAAGCAATTAGTTAGGGATCCTACCCACATTAAGGGAAATATCCTGGACTTAGTATTTGCCCCGCAGATATCTCTTAACTCATCTCAGGATCTCATATCGTCGATAACTTCTGTTCCTTGGTCAGATCACAAACTGATCATCCTCCAGATTCCTTCGCACAAAGCCTATTCAAAGAGCAACAAGATACCAAGCAACACCGCAAGACCACCCTCTCGATGTTTCAAGCCATACAACAGAGATCTTATCCTTGCGGAAACTCAACAACTCATCAACGAAACCACCCTGAACCTTGATGACCTAAATTCTCACTGGAACAATTGCTTCAGCGCAATCGCCCTAGGCACACCAAACAACAAGCCCCCAGGGAAAAGAGCAAATGCTCCATGGTACACAGCTGATCTTAGAGTATCTCTTACCCAATTACGGAAACTCGAGAAACGATGGCGCCCATCTCATTCTTTAAGTGACCAGACAGCATACAACTGTCATCTGGCTGCGCATCGCAAGGCAATCACTGAAACAATGAAACAGTACTACTTGGATACCTTAAAGAGATCACTTAATAAACCACACAACCTTTTTGACCTGGTCAAGACTCTATCAAAGGAACCATCCTCTGGGCCTCAATTTGAGATACATCCACAAGATTTTGCAACCTACGTACAATCCAAGATCTGCCAGACCAACAAAACCTCTACAACAACCACCATCCCAGATCAAGATTGCCCAACAGCCCTAACCTTATTCTCTACCCCTACCAAGAAAGAAATTGAAAATACTATTATGGCCCTTAACACCACCACATCCCAGTCCGATCCATGCCCAGCCTTCTGGATTAAGGAGCTCCGCAGTCACCTCAGCCCAGTACTATACAAAATGATGAACCTCTCCTTCTCAACCGGCTCATTCCCTTCAGCCCTTAAGCATACCTCGATCAGACCTCTGCTAAAAAACTGCAAGGTAGAATCTTACAGACCTATATCCAGCATACCTCTACTCGCGAAGATCATTGAAAAAGAGGTTCAATGACAATTACAGGATCACATCGACACCGCTGCACCGTTAGACCCCTGCCAACATGGTTTTAGGGAATTCCATGGAGTGGAAACTCTTCTTACCACTCTCTTCTGCAAGATAATCACCGGCATTGACGACATCCGTCAAGGATTTGCTCTCATCATTTTGGACATCGCTGCAGCTTTTGATTCAGTAAGTCATGAGCTTCTCTTAGGACGACTAATTGAGAAAGGCATTAATGGAAGAGCGCTTGAATGGTGCAGATCTTACCTGTTGGGAAGATGGCAGCATGTTCGTTCTGGAGGGACAACTTCAGAACCCTTCCACCAAAGCCAGGGAGTCCCACAAGGTTCCTCTCTTTCTGCCCTATTGTTCAACATTTACATGCAGCCAATTTGTAAGATCATTCGGTCCTTCAATGTTGATTGCATGTTATACGCTGATGATGTCCTGCTTTACATACCCTTCTCTACTGAACATTTGGACCTCTCCCCACTGACGAGCTGTTTCAATGCAATATCTGACTGGCTTCTCTCCCAAAACCTCTGAATACAACCTAAGAAAACGGAAGTACTCTTCATTACGAGGAACCCTAACTTCACCCCACCACAATATCTTAAAGTACAAGACGCTGAGTTACAATCTAAACCTTCAATACATTACCTGGGAGTCATCTTGGATCAACGCTTGGACATGAAGGCCCACATAGGAAATACAGTCAGAGCAGTATACTACAAGATCCGCTCACTTAGGCATTTACGATCCATGCTGGAACCAAATGATTTCAGGACAATCTACCAGGCATTGATCATACCTCATTTTGACTATGCCAATGCCATCCTACAAGGTCTACCCCAATCCACCTTGAACCCGCTGCAGCTCGCCATGAACGCGGCAGCTAGGGTCCTCCACAGAGCCTCTAGGAGCAACCACGTGACGCCTCTGCTGATAAAGTTACATTGGCTACCCACCCAGGCTAGAATCGTTTTCAAGACCTTGTTACTCACTTTTAAAGCTGTTAACAAGCTCTCCTCTGCATCCTTAACTGCCCTCATCCATACCACATCTCCAAATAGAGCAAGAAGATCCACGGCTATAAACTCTCTAAAAGTCCCAAAAGCACTAACTGATTGCACTACATCTACAGCCAATAGGGCCTTTAGTCTCAGTGCGCCAAGATGCTGGAATGCATTACCCCCAGGTATCCGGGCTATTAAGAGCCTAACTCAGTTTAGGAAAGCCCTCAAACTCCACCTTTTCAACAAGTACCTCATAGAGCCCAACGTCACCCCATAAAGTCCAACGATACAATTCGCTAGCAAATATATGGATGCCCAACAACACGCCAAGACAGATACTATAACCCTTAGTGGTGCATATGTTTCTATGAAACTCCTGTTCATATGACTCTATGTAGCCAGTTTTGTAAATAGTTTACCCCTGTTAGCCAAGCTTTTTGCCCTGTTATCTGTAAACTCATACATGTTAACTGTACTCAGCATTTTTTGTTCCATGTAAACCGCGCTGATGCTGAATAGTGCGGTATATAAGAGACTGTAAATAAAATAAATAAATAAATAGCCATTCTCTGCACCAACTCTAACCTGCTTATATCCTTTTGAAAGTGCGGTCTCCAGAATTGCACACAATACTCCAAATGAGGTCGCACGAGAGACTTATATAGAGGCATTATCACCTCCTTTTCTCTGCTGGCCATTCCTCTCCCTATATACCCAAGCATTCTTCTAGCTTTCGCAGTCGCTTTTTCTACCTGTTTAGCTACTTTAAGATTGTCATACACAATTATGCCCAGGTCCGGCTCTTCTTTTGTGGACAGAAGTACCTCACCCCCTACACTGTACCACTTCTTTGGATTTTTGCAGCCCAAATGCATGACCCTGCATTTTTTAGCATAAAATTTCAGCTGCCAAATTCTAGACCATTTTTCAAGCTTAGCTAGATCCCTCCTCATGTTAGCTACTCCTTCCTGTTTGTCTACTCTATTGCAGATTTTGGTATTGTCCGCAAACAAGCAAAACTTACCCGACAGCCCTTCTGCAATACCACTAACAAAGATGTTAAAAAGAATCAGACCAAGGACAGATCCCTGCGAAACACCTCTGGTAACCTCCTTCTCAGAGTGAGCTCCTTTTACCTGTACCTTTGTCGCTTCCCACGCAACCAATTTTTAACCCAATCAGTAACTTTAGGGTCCCTCCCTAGGGTGCTCAGTTTGTTTATAAGTCGCCTGTGTGGAACGGTATCAAAGGCTTTACTGAAATATAAATACACCACATCTAGGTCTCTTCCTCAGTCACCCAGTGAAAGAAATCAATCAGATTTGTCTGACAAAACCTGCCTCTGGTGAATCCATGCTGTCTCGGATCCTGCAATCCATTGGACTCCAGAAAAGTTACTATTCTCTTTTTTAGTAGCCTTTCCAATAATTTACTATCCACAGAGGTTAAACTAACTGGCCAGTAGTTCTCAATGTCATCATTATGTCTGCTTTTGTGTAAAGGGACCACATGTGCCTTTCTCCAGTCCTCTAGCACCACTCCTGTCTCCAAAGAGGCATTGAAAAGGTCAGACAGTGGAGCCGCTAGAACATCCCCAAATTCCCTCTATATTCTTGAATGTATCCTATCCAGACCCATGGCTTTGTCTACTTTTAGTTTAGTTAGTTCCTCATAAACACAGTCTTCTGAAAATCATTTAAGATCCATGTCACTTCTGTTCCTGTTTGTGGGTGTTTTCTGAGGTCCTGCTCCTGGCCCTTCATCTGTGAACACAGAACAGAAATATTTGTTAAGCAATTCTGCTTTATCCACATCAGTTTCTGCATATTCCTCCCCTGCACCCTTGAGTCTGACAATAACACTTTTCCCCTTCCTCCTCTCACTAACATATTTGAAAAATGTCTTGTTGTTGTTAAGTGCCGTTGAGTCGGAGTCGACTCATGGCGACCCTCTGGATAGCTACCCTAAATTGTGTTCGGTCTTCAGTCAGGCGGCTTATTGTTGATAGACTGGTACCCGTAGCTGCTGTTATTGTATCGATCCATCTCATTGCTGGCCTTCCTCTTTTGCGTTGACCTTCTATCTTGCCAAGTATGATGTCTTTCTCTAATGAAAGATGTCTTATCCCCACATTTTATTGCATTGGCAATTTCTTCTTCTTTTGTACCTTTGCTTTCCTGACTACTTTGCTAGCTTCTCTAAGTTTTTCCAAATATAGATGCCTGTCTTCCTCTCTCTGTGATCTCTTGTATTTCATGAAGGCCTCCCTTTTTTTCTTCACCCTTAATGTCCACTATCTCAAAAAAAAAGTGGCCAGTGAATGGCTTTGGACTATATATTCACACATATTTGACACATATGACCTTTAAAGCGATCAACATGATTGCCCCTTCAGCAATCTCAAACCTCCTCAATCACACTCCTAACATTAGATCCAGGAGATCCGTAGCTGCAAATACCCTAGCCACACCATCAGAAGCCATAAAATGCACGCGCACAACCACAGACAGGGCTTTCGCACACTACGCACCCAAATGTTGGAACAACCTACCACCTACCATTAGAGCAATCACGGACCTCAAGCAATTCAGAAAAGCCATAAAACACCACCTTTTCCTTCTACACTTCTCCCAATCCCAGTGCCCATCATCAACCCTCTAACACATTCCAAGCCCTCATAGTAAAATTGTAAATATATTATTTATAAAAGATGTTAATAAAATCTCTATTCATTGTATATCATTTCATAACATATATGTACATAGTTTCCCTAAGTTGAATCCCAGTTGAATTTTCCTGTTTCTTGTAAACCTGTTGCTTGCTGTGAGTATTCTTGTTCAATGTAAACCGCGCTGATGAAAAAGAGCGAGGTATAGAAAAGCTATAAATAAATAAATAAATAAATAAAAGAATCAAATAAAACAAGACCAATTTAAAAAGAAATTGTATAAAAACTGTAACATTGCTAGGACATGATTATTGGTACCCTTATAAACAATTCAAATCAGTTTGAACAGAAGAACCACATTCCCACTGCAGTAAAATTAGAGGCACCTGTGCTCACATGACTTGAATCAACCAATGAATGATGGCTCTAATATTTAAAATGGCCACATTCACTCCTTGTTCCATTTTCATAATGATGAAGACAAGCGAACTGCCTGAGACTGTCGGAAAAGCCATTATCACCAAACATCAAACTTCAAAGGGGTACAAGGCCATCTCCAAAGATCTCCTGATTCCTTTGCCTACAGTTTGCAATGTTATTAAGAAGTTTTCTGCTCATGCAACTGTCAAGAACCTCCCAGAACATGATGGTAAGAGGAAACTTAATCCAAGAATTGTGGAAAGGTTAGTGCAAACTGTTAGAAAAACACCACGTACAACTCCAAAGAGCTTAAGTGTGACCTGGAGCAATCTGGAGGGTTGGTTTCAACCTGCACCCTATGCCATGCAGTAAACAAAGAGGACTTCATGGGCGAAAGCCAAGGAGGACCCCACTGCTCAAAGACAGACATAAAAAGGCATACCTGATCTTTGCCCAAACCCACCTTGAGAAACCTCAATCCTTCTGGAAAAATGTTCTGTGAACAGATGAAGTCAAACTTGAGCTCTGTGGCAATGCTGACCAGTGATACATTTATAGGCAAAGAAATTAAGCTTATAAGGAAAAAACACCCTTCCTACAGTTCAATATGGTGGAGGTTCCATAAGGTTGTGGGACTATTTTGCTGCCTCAGGAACTGGAAGCCTGGAATGTATTAAAGGATTCATGAAGTCAGAGGACTACCAAGGTATTTTGGAACAAAATGTGCTACCTAGTGTCAGAAAGCTTGGTCTGGGTCAAAGGTCATGGGCCCTCTAGTAGGAAAATGGCCCACAACATAAATCCAAAAGTACAAAAGAATGATTAAAAAGGTACAAATAGACTGTTTTAAACTGGCCAGCAATGAGTCCCGATCTCAATCCAATCGAGAACCTTTGGAAAGAACTGAAATCTTTCATTGGTAAAAGGAATCCTGGAAACATTCATGAGCTGGAACAAATCACAATTAAAAAGTGGGAGAAACTACCAACAGATGCGTGAAACTTATAAATGGCTTCAAGAAATATTTGGAGGCTGTTATCACTGCCAAGGGTTGTGCAACCAAATTTTAGTGAAGGGTGCCCTTAATCATGTCCAGGTCATATTTAGTTTTTTCTCAGAAATTGCTACATTTATGTTGCACAGACATCTTTTTTTTTGTTATATACCTCTGAACATACTGTTAAAATATTATGATGGCATACAGTTGGAATATTTCCCATTATTTCTCAAGATATTGTACACAACATACCTAAAATGCAAGGGTGCCAATAATGTTGACCGCAACTGTAAATGGGCTCTTATATGTTTGAAAGCAGAATTGCAACCTAGCTGATCTTCTGAGTTGGCTGGAATGACTACCACAGGATCTTCCTCCGTTAGTTTCCTTGTTGTTCACATTCCTTCAGACCTTCCATCCATCCATTTGAAAAGCAGTTTCAGCACTCTCTTCTAGTGGTGTTAAGCATGAATTACATATCCTTACTTTTTTATGCAAATTAGAGCTAAAAATCTCTGCATGAGATGGAAAAAGGCAGGACTACCTCAGCCTGTACTTGATTACCTAAAGCTATCAACTAATCCTACTTAGGTTGAATAAGAGAGACCTCAGGGTGATCATATCTAATGATCTCAAGTAGAGAAACACTGTGTCAAGGGAGCAACCAGAGACAGTGAAATATAAGGGTTTACAGGGATGAACTTAATCAGCAAATAACAAAGAGGCAATGATGCAACTGTACAGGTCATTAGTGAGGCCTCATCTGGGGTACGATGTCAGATTCCGCAAGAATATATATGAAATTCTCCAAAAACTACTACTCCAGACAAATATCTAGTAGTCACATAAAACCTTGGAAGGCTTTTGCAAATGCATCCAACATAATCACCTAACTATTCATAATAAAGGAACTAACCTCTCAATTATAATCCCACACCCCAAATCCAACCCTTTACTCCCCCTTCTCTTGAAGTGTATGCACACACATCAGGATATCCCCAGGATTAAAACACTGATCCCAAAAGCTTTTCTTACTGTACATAGTTCTCAACTTAGCCTTGTACTAGCCTAAGGCATGTTTGAATATCTGTACATAGTTCAACTGTTTGATGTAATGGTTGCAGAATTGTTGTAATCTGCAAATGTTGTTTAATGTAAACCGCATTTGATCTTTTGGAAACTGCGGTATATAAATGCAAATAAATAAAATAAATAAATGACCCACCTTGAAATGATTCCTCCTTAAACCTCCTAGATTTCAAATAAATAAGTATTTACATTGTTTTAATGGTATGTATATATTTGTTTAATGGTATGCTTATTTTACATTTCTTTATATTCATTCTAGTGATTCAGTAATATAAACAGCAGTACAGAAAAGTCACTTTCAGGGCGAAGCATCTGCAGTACCCAAACTGGCCATCTTAGAAAGATGGCAGCATTAACCAACACACCAAAAAGCAAACCACAGTTTCTTTGAACAACACGTAAGAAAACCAAGTTTTAAATTTTCTAGAGCTATCTCTTCTTTTCTTCCTCACTTAAACGTATTGATCTGATGGGAAGAGTTGTAGCAATTCATACTCTGTATGTCTTGCTTCTTTGCATTTATTGGTTCTCATTTTTTCTTGGTTTGATTTATCTTGCTGTCATGGATTCAGCGGCCACACCTCTGGCAAATGTGAGCACTTTCAATGGTGTATGCTCCCTTGTATCTCTGGGCACACTTGGGTCTCCCAGTTTCCAAAAATATGAAGTGTGGCAGTCTTTGATGGGAGCAGGATCTGATTGGCGCTGAACCCACGCGCTTCACGCTTTGCCACCCAACGTACCTGCTATATAAAGGATCTGGAAATGCTGACAGCCACCAGCTCATGAGTTTTGTGGCCATCCCCACTCCCCCCTTAGTGCTTACTTCTCCTGTTCACCATGGCTGGCCCAGCTGCCCGCTGTCTCACTGGGAGAAGTGTGGGAAGCATGGGTGAGAAGCGACCCCTCTCTCCCCCCTTTCTGGAGCTACTTGCACCATGGCCCAATGCCCTGAATAACAGCTGCCTGGCGGATCTCCATGGGCCAGCTATGGCACCAGTAGGTGAGAGAAAATGGAGAGCACATTCATCCCTCTTATATGGACCCTTGTAGGCAGACTGAGGTGCTGCAGCCATACTCACTGCGCTTATGGATTTTCTTTAATCATGGAGGATTGATTGGCAGCCCTATGCCTAATCTCTCAGTTTGACTATCCTTGCAGATAATTGGCAGATGGATTAGTAGAATGGCTTCTAGTCCCTCCTGTGAATAATGACTGAGAAAGCGGCTGTCTTGGCTAAATTCTCCCAGAGTGCAGAGACTACACACGCTGAGGCCACAGCTCCTGGGCAGACTCCAGGGAGTGCTCCAAGCTGGTGGACCCTCCTACCATGTCAACGCCTGCTACCATAGCTGACCTTTTCGAGATCTTACAGAAACCTTTCCAAGTGGACTTTACCAAGGTGGTGAGTGACATTAAAGCTGAAATCAAAGCCCTGGATGACACAGTTACACAAACTGAGGTCAATATAGGCAAACAGATAGATGTGACTGCACTGTTCCAATCCAAAATCCATAGGCTGGATACACTTACAAAGGACTTAAGAGAGTGACACAATGACCTTAAAAACTGGCAGGACCGAAACAACGTTTGGATCTTGGGGATACCTGAAGCAGCCGGAGACAGGGAAGACACAGGAGAACTGGTGTGGCAGCTCTATTCTTTCTGTGTTCCTGGGGCCGCAGAGCCAGTCAAATTGGAGACAGCACATAGAGGAGCCGGCCCTAGGGCTGGGCCTGGTTCCTACCCATGCCCCATCATTGTTTGCTTCCATTTGTTCGAGGATAAATCATGGCTGTTGCGGAGTTTGCGAGGGAAGCGGTCCATCTCCTTCCAGGGCCAAAAGATGCAGATCTATTAGGACCTCTTCCAATACACTTTGGAATGCAGGAGTTTCAAACCTCTAATTCAGCTACTCCAAGAGAAGTCTATTAAATACAGTTCCTGTTTGCAATGATCTTTGAGTGGGACAACACCCAGCACAAGATTGTGGAGCTCGAGGACTGTCTGGACATGGTTAAATTACTACAATAGGGGGGGGGGGGGGTAGATGCAGCCTGGGCCAGCCCAAGGATCATTGGGACTGGCAGGCCTCTACCTCTACGATCCCTGGTTCCTGGTGTCAACTTGCATGAGCAGTAAATGGACACTACAAAACCTCCGTGAATGACTATGTTATTGCCATGTCTGCTCTCTCTTTCTGTCTTCTTACCTGCTACTATCCCATAATCTCTCTTGATATGGACTTGTTCAATTCTAGGGAGAGGGGTTCTCAGCTGCTCTCCTAGGGTTGGGATAAGAGGTAACACGTCTCTCTCAGGCTTTAGTTGGGGGTTGAAGGGGAGGGGGGTTGGGATGATGTTTGAGGGGATGAATTGCAGGGGTGTTTGAGGGGATGAATTGCAGGGGATGAATCTTGAATGTTAGCTGAGAGATGTTTACTGTAATTCTTTACTTTGGCTGATTAATTTCGGGTGGGTCTGGATCGGGCAAGGCATAGGTAGGCAGTTAACTTCCTTTCTACTCAGGGCGGCTTGGTGGAGAGTCCTAACTGCCCCATCTAGAGGTTGGTGAGCTATGGGAGGGTGCTTCAGGACCTGATACACTGATGCCTTAGAGCTCCATGCTCAGTGCCCCTATTTCTTTTTCTCTTTCCTGGTAAAGTGAGCTTTAGGCCCTGTTTATCAGGGAGCAGGTAGAGGTGTGGGGGGGGGGGTGGGGGGGAGAGGTGCAGGACAATTTTGGATGGGTGGAGTGGTTAGTGGAAGAAGAGGTGTTGTACAATAGAGGGGATTAGTTTTGTGTGAGACATCACTGGGGCCTATGACATCTGGGGGGAGAGAATGGTTGCTAGAGTTAGGTTGGGGCGTTACCATGGTTAAACTAATTTCCTGAAACGTTAGGGGCCTTCATAGCCCCATCAAGCATAAGCAAGTGTTGGAGCAACTGTGGAGGGAGAAGGCAAATATTGTTTTCCTGCAGGAGTCACATCTAGCGAGGCAGAACCACTTACATCTTAAGTCCAAGACATTCCCACAGGTATATGCATCTAATTTTCATCTCATAGAAGGGGGGTTTTGATCCTTCTCTTAAAGGATTGTTCCTTCTACATGCAGACCCAAGTTGGAGACCCTGAGGATAGATTTCTGATTTTGAATTGGACCTTGAACGGGTGCTTACTATTTTAAATATCTGTATCCCTCCTGTGCAAATAGGATTGGGTCTAGCTGCTGTGTTAGATGCAGTACAGTCTCATCAGAAGGGGGAAGTGGTGATTGGTGAGGATTTCAACTGTGTGTTGTCTGGTATTGAGAGATCGGGTGGACATATTGGAGCCCCTATAGGATAGAACAAGCTTCACGCCCTGATAGAGCTATTGGGGCTTTTTGATGCCTGGCAGACTATTCATGGTGGGGAAAGAAATTATACCTTATTCTCCTCTGAGCATAAGAGTTACTCTAGGATTGACTAATGGCTTCTCTCGCAGGGATTGCGTTTGATTCTCGGGATCATGACTACTGGAACCTTGGGGGTATCAGATCATGCAATCATAGCAATTGTGCTGCAGGAAAAGGAAATGGAAGTGCCCCTGCGTGCGTGAGCCCTGCATAGAGGCCTTCTTAAGAATAAGGAATTTCTTCAATTGCTGTTGATGGCTGGCAGGAGTACTTGTCTTTTAATGACTCATCTGACATCTCTGCGTTCATGCTGTGGGAGACCTCCAAGGCCATCCTTCAGGGCCAACTTATGGCTCTCTCGAGTTGGTTTAAGAAGAGGGCGACCTCGCGGAAGGATGAGCTACAAAGGGAGATATGTGATTTGGAGATTCTACATAGGAAGGGAGCAGGTGATTGGGTATGGAAAGAGCTTGTGAGTAAATGGGGGAATTGGCATCCCTGGAAACTGAGTCTATTGCTACCACCATGCTCCACACGAGACAACACTTTTATGAACTCGGGAACAAAGCAAACCGTCTGCTCCTCTGGCAGCTGAAGTGATGGAGAGGAAAAAGGTTAATGCTCTTAAAGCAGAAAGTGGGGGTCTGCTGTACTGCTCTTCAGAGATGGCGGTGATCTTCACCCGATTCTACAATGACCTGTATTCCTCTAGTCTGGTGGCTGATGAGGATGAGATCCGGGAATGGATTACGATAGCAAATCTTCCCCGGTTGCCTATGGATGCGCGGGTCATGACTGAGCACCCCTTCACACTGGAAGCCTTACGCCAGCGAAAGCAGCAAGTCCTGATATGCTTCCCGCTGAGCTTTATACAACGTTGCAGAAGCAGTTTGCCCCTGTGCATGTCAGGGTCTTTAATGAGATCTTGATTCATGGTTCACTCCCAAAATCCTTTTATAAAGCCTCCATCACTGTTATTCCTAAAGAAGGAAAGGATGTGCTTCTCTGTAGTAACTACAGACCCATTTCCCTTCTAAATATCGATTATAAGCTCTTTACCAAAATTCTATGCGCTCATCTTGAATCCTGCTTGCAGGGGCTAATTCACCCAGATCAGACAGGTTTCATGAAACATAGATATGGATTTGACAATGTCCGACGGCTACTTGATGTGATGCATGGAGTTTGTGGTCGAATGGAACCGTACACAGTCCTATCCCTTGATGCGGAGAAGGCATTTGATAAAGTGGAATGGCCATATTTGTTTGAGGTGCTTAGACAATTTGGGTTTGGGCCAAACTTGTCTAAGTGGGTTGCAGCTATGTATGCTGGTCCAGTGGCTATGGTACTGGTTAATGGCTTTCACTCAACGAGCTTTTGCCTAGGATGCAGAACTAGGCAAGGGTGCCTACTCTTGCTGTTATTTGCATTAGTCATTGAACCATTTGTGTGACATGTTCGATGTAAGGTGGACGAGATAAGTATAAGACTGGGGGGGGGGGGGGTAAGAGCCACACTATCTACCTGTATGCTGACGATAACTTAATCTACTTTCAAGGCCTGTGTTACCATACCCACTGTGGTTGAACCTTATAGATCAGTTTTCCCATGTCTCCGGCTTCTCTGTCAATAGACAGAAATCTGTTCTTCTTCCTTGTCTGACAGAGGCCAGGGATTGGACCGGAGCAACTCCCAGGGACTTCCAAGTGGTTGACCAATTTAAGTATCTGGGAGTCCGTGTGCCTAGATTATTGCCTAAGTTACGGCAATTAAACTACCAAGTTTTGGTAGTTGCTTAATGAGCTTGATGAGTTTAATAGTTACGAGAATGGAAGAACTGTGCGGTCTCATGGTTGGGATGAATTAATGTGGTCAAGATGCTGGTGCTCCCAAAAATCTTATTTTTATTTATGCAACTATCTATCCAAGTGCCAAGGAGTTTTTTTCAAAGTGGTGAAAAGTGTACTTTTGCCATTTGTCTGGAAGGGAAAAGGACCCCGAGTCAGGTGGACCATGTTGGTGGCACCCAAGGCGTGCAAAGGATTGGGCTTCCCTGACCTTGTATTGTATTACTGGTGCTCGTGCCTTTGTGCACTGTAATTTTTGTTAACGGACTTGCGATCAGACTGGATCTGTATAGAAGAAGCCTGGATGGCCCCAAATGCTCTGAGCTGTTCTGTTCTTGAATGAGTCTGTCAAGATTAACAGAGCCTTATCACATCCGGTTTTAGGGCCCATGTGGAAAGTATGGCGCTCACTTTGCAAGCAACATAAAATGACTGCATGGCTCTCCCCATATACTACAAAAATAGCAGCTGTCCGAGGGCAGATCACTAATCAAATCAACAACGACTACCCTCAATACTAGATTTACTCCAACAACTATTATCGCTAATTTTCAGTAGTTAATTCCACACAACTCTAACAAGGCAATATTGACCTCAGAATGGCTAGAACCCTACATGTAGTGAATTAATCACTATAGGGAACAGCTGACGCATGCATCACAGGTCAAATAGCCACTACACTCACCCCAAGCTTTTCAATTTTTATTAATCTTAAACCACAAAATTACCTATGGGAACACACTATAACAACACATATTACAACTAAAAAACACATACACACTTCAATCATGACATTCAAACCATATCAAAAAGCGTCATATTAAAAACCGGCAATTGAGCATCACTGGAACAAAATATACCCCCCTACAAAAGGAAGGAGAAAAGAAATAAGCTTCTATAAATACGACAAACCATAACAGGTCTTTAAAATACTTATCTTAGAAATCTTTTAAGCTGTTCGTCCCCTGGTGCTCAATCGCTACGCTATAGATTTGCAATACCGGAAAACATCCAGTTAAATGAAACAGAGGAACATTCAAAAATAGCCAAGATCAAAAGATTTTACAATCAAAGCCCTACGAAAGCTCTCGTTTCGCCAAAAAAAGGCTTCATCAGGGGAAAATTCCATAACTCCGTAATGCGGTAATACTTTCAATCTCATATACTCCCATGTTGGCCTTTGCCATTGCTCGGTATATAGGACTGGGGAAACCAGGCTTGGGAAGCGTCCCGAGAGTAGCTTCCTATTTTGAAGATATCACCTTCGCTTCTAAAGACAGGATGGGTTTGAGTTGTTCCCTGAATTTCTTTCAATACTTTCTGCTGCAACACTTTATTGTGTCCATCCCTACGAGACAGAAGCTTTGTGCCCCTCAAAAGTGTGGGAGAGAGTTCTATTTGGGTCCACATGACTGAAGTCCTTCATTGCCAAACTCTACTAGGCACTCTCAAATGAGCAACCTCACCCTGGTCAGATTCTGCCGTATAAGAGGAGGTGGGGGGCTGTGATTGGAGATACATCTGAGGAGTTTTGGGATAAGGTCTGCCAGTATTCCCATTCTTGCTCAACCTCTCTGTCTTTGGTCAATATGCAACTTCGCATTCTGTTGCACATGTCTATCACCCCGGCAGATCTCTTTCGGTGGGGAAGAGGGAATGATGCACTATGTTGGCGAGACTGTGGGGGGTATGGTGATCTGGAACACAAGTAACGGCATTGCCCCAAGCTACAATGCTTCTGGTCGGAGATCCATCAGCATGTTTCTAGGGTCCTGGGTCTGTTGATTACCTTCTCACTCAAATCTTGTGTGCTGGACCACTTGATCCCTGATTTGACTAATACAGATCGTAGGAGACTTTTAAATTGTTTACTACTCGCGGCCTGGAGTGTAGTTGCCTGGCACTAGAAGTGTCCTGAACCCCAACCTGCACGTAATGGTGAGTCAAGGTGTGGGATATGTATAGGATGGAGAAGCTCACTCCTGAACTGTGAGGGAAACCAGAGGCAGTCGGCAAAGTGTGGTCTAGGTTTCTGGACTGGGAGGTTCGCTAATGTAATAACAGGA
Organism: Ichthyophis bannanicus; assembly: GCA_033557465.1. NCBI lineage: Eukaryota > Metazoa > Chordata > Amphibia > Gymnophiona > Ichthyophiidae > Ichthyophis > Ichthyophis bannanicus. Next base: position 18,608,250 of record CM066032.1, read on the forward strand.
CAAAACTGTTTTCTGTAGACTCCTGTTTTATGGTATACCCATGGATGTCAGGCTCTGCTGCCCTCTAATATGGTAATGATTACAGTGTGGCAGGTGAAGGCCTGTGATCCACAATGTCTGACATAAGTAAGCCTAACTAGCTTGACCTGTAAATGAAGCTTGTGAAGAGGCCCATAGGAATTGCACATCCCCCAAATATGCTGCTATAGAATTGAGAACTCAGTAAAATATTAGCTTAGACAAGCAGAACAGATGGAAAAATACAGAAATTCATGTTTAAAACTGCTGACAGAAAAGTTCTAGAGCCCTGCTTCACTGCACGTAGCAACTAGCCCAATAGCCTTGAAAGAAGGAAAGTAACAAGTTAGTGAACTGACCATTGTAATTGGGACTAGAAGGGGGGTAAGCAGGTGCCAAGCCCACTGAAAGAATATAATTGGATAATCATATCAGTACCGGGACCAATAGAAGAGGTACGGGAGGTACGGGAGGTTACCGGGACCAATGAAATGTTTTTCTATACCTAGAATGGAGTAAAAGTCTATAAAAGTTGTTGTATTGCCAGAAAACTTTGCTCAGCCATTTTGAAATTGACTTTGCTTGAGACTTGTGCACAAATAAATGATTTGGACCTTCTGAACAGACTCCTGGTATCATTGGTTTGTCTGCGCTCTGCTGCTACAACAGCTGTGGGTGGGAGGAAGGAGGGAGGGATATTAGGTAGGGCGATATGTAAATGCAGGGTGTTCAATGGGGGCAAATGCCTTTGTAACAGTCGGTGAGGTGGAGGGACTCCGATTAACGTTGATTAGTACGCTCTCTTAGCTTCCAGTCCTCTCTTTGATACTACTCCCACTCTTACCCTCTTTTCTCTTTTTGTTTTTTCTCTTTTTCTCCTCTTCTCAATGTGTGTTTTAACGAGGGGGGGGGGGGAGTTGGAGGGTATGAGGGTGGGGTCTGAGCTTCTGGGTCTGGGGGAGGGGGGGTTGAATCTTTTCTGGTGTGGTTTGCTATAGTTCCTGTAGTCTTTGAGAGCTCTGATGTAAACTTATTTGTATGCAAGCTGTTCATTTATTCTTGTTTCTGTTATCTCGTTCTTGTTGTTTGGAGATGTATTGCTCCCTTTAAGACCAATAAAAAAAAGATGAACATGAAAAAAGGAAAAGCAATCTGTGCTTTAATCAAAAGTCAGGCTACCTCTCAAAATGTTTTAAAAACACATACACAACCTATATATACACTGAAGCAATTTCCAACTGTCTTGCATGGGAGCAGCACAGAATACAAAGGTTTTGTGAGAATTCCAGCTTTATTGTTTATTCATAGACATCGTCAGACAATTTTAAAACAAAGAGCATGTACATCTTTTTAACACTGGAGTCTCAATGCAACCGCGGTTGTAAATGAACCAATGGCAGTTGCATGCTGCCTAAAGCACCTCGTGCGTTTCCTGGGCAACGCCTCTTATTGTGAGGTGAGCAGGTTATCAGCTAAATATCCACAAGTCTGTTGAATGACCTTTGAAAAGTGCTGGCTGCAGCAGTAATATTACAATATCACAACAGGTGGTTGCACTGTGATGCAGATTATACAGGGCATGATTCAGTGTAGTGCTTTCTATATTATCTTTCCTTTCAGAAAAAAAACCCCATGCATCCTGTCAAAACCAGATGCATGGATCAGACTTGCAATACAGTGAAAATCCTCTCTTTGCTATTGTATAGGCATTGACTCAAAGACATTAAAAAAAAATTACAGAGAAGAATGTCAAAAGGTCAAAGAACTACAGTGGACCTTGCCAACCTACTGTACGTCACTAAGTTCTCTTAATCGCTCATTGTGTTCTTGATGAATAATAAAGTCATTTTATCTTTGGGGGCTCTCACCCGAGCCCTCTGCACTGCAAGATTCCTGAGCTGCAAAAGAGCTGAAATATCTTCAGCATGAGGTATTTTTTTCTCACACCCCAAAAAAGACATTGGGACCATTTACAGAGATATCCAACGTTGTAGGTCTACTCTTGTGCATCATAATCTCACCACATAGGGCTACAGTGACTGGCAAGCTGCAATCTGATTTGATTCTGTGATTGCCATTTAAAAATCAGAATCAATCTGTTTCTGGGTGTTTTGCCAATTGATGCTGCCTTATGAAGTAACTACTGTTTACACAGAAATGGTAAAGATAAAAAAGCAATACACTTCACAATTATTTACCCAGGGTTAAGCTGTAATATTCTTAATAGTTAAGGGAGATGATATGTTTGTGCTCCAGAAAATATTGTAATAAGAGTATCTGAAGTACTCTAGTTAACCATGCAGTTTAGCATGTCTTGGCTTTCGTCTATCATTTTCTCTGTTGATCATTTTTCACTTGGTTGAATTAAAGAGCTGTATGGTCCTCAATACAATACTTTTTGGTGAACTATTATAGCTCCTTCATTCTCCTTCCATTGCTAGCATGCTAGACACAATGCAGGAAATATTCAGTGGTACTTATTTGGAAGCAGCATCCACTATCCAGATAAGGGCCACTGGCAGAAGCTATCTGGCAATACCCAGTGGCACAATCCAGACAGTGCTGCTGACCACCTCGGCACTATCCTCGGAATATCCAGCAGTCCATGGGCAGAGGGCAGAGTTTCCTGCTATCTGGATAACTATCCGCATGAAGTTAGGAGAGCAAAAAGGTCATCCTAACCTTATATGAATAACTATCTGGATGACGGACTAAATAACACTGGTCACTACCTTATACAGATAACACTGGTCAACATTGAAATCATTACCGACTTTAAAAGGCCCTAATCTGTAGTATCTTGGTGAGCTGAACACGAATATAACATTAAAAAATTTTTATTGGCTCTCGTTTTGAAGATATTGCATGTAGTTCATTTTTGACGTTTCATCGTGTAAATTTATCCAGTAGGACATCAACAACATCCCAAATAAGCCTTGAATGATATAATATTGCATCACATTGCCTATTACCAGCATGCACACATCATCCAGAGTTGATTTCATCATTTTCAGATGCAATGCAATACTACTGCCAGAAGGCTGCTGAAGCCATCTGACGTCAGCAGTTTACTATACGCAGTCGGAAAGGAAAGTAATCTGGTATTCTGTTCCGATATTGAAAGCCTCATGAATGCCTTAAAAATCACTCATGACCCACAAGACTGGAGACTATTTATAGACTCTTCGAAACTGAGTTTGAAGGCTGTGCTTTTGAACAATGGAAACTGTCTTCCATCTATTCCAGTAGCGCATGCTGTCCACATGAAAGAGACATATGATAACTTAAAGCATCTACTGACTTCCATTAACTATAACAAGTACAGCTGGCACCTCTGTGGTGACTTGAAGGTAGTTGCCCTTTTAATGGGACTGCAGCAGGGATATATAAAATACATGTGTTTCTTATGTGAGTGGGATAGCCGAGCAATGGATTGGCACTACTTGCGGAAGGAATGGAATCGCAGACAAAATGTAACAGTTGGAGAGAAGAATATCCAGCACCCAGCTCTGGTTGGGGCTCACAAAATCCTGCTACCACCCCGTCACATCAAACTAGGTTTGATGAAAAACTTTGTGAAAGCCATGGACCGCACTTCGCCAGCTTTCCGATACCTGCATAAAAAATTCCCTCGACTCAGTGAAGCAAAGATTAACGAGGGAGTTTTTGTGGGTCCTCAGATTTGAGAGCTCTTCAAAGATGACCAGTTCAACAACTTGCTGCAGGGTGTTGCGAAACAAGAATGGAATGCTTTTCGCCTAGTGTCAACAAACTTTCTCGGGAATGTTAGGGCAGAAAACTATAAGGAACTAGTAGAAGACATGCTGATGCAGTATCAGAAACTTGGCTGCAATATGTCTCTAAAGATCCAGTTCCTTGATTCCCATCTCAATTTCTTTCCTGACAACTGTGGTATGGTTAGTGATAAACAGGGCGAACGTTTTCACTAGGATATCGCAACGATGGAGCAAAGATACCATGGAAAATGGTCCACTACAATGCTGGCTGACTACTGCTGGACACTCCCCAGAGAAGCTCCCGAACAGCTGTACAAGAGACAGGCAAAAAAATCTAAGAAGTAGTCTATTACTTGGTTTTACAGGTATTAACCGAAGGCCTATTATATTTACTATTGACATGCATTTCGTGATGTAAACATTAATTCTTGTAGATTACAAAAAATCTAGAGCCAGCTTTGCAATTTCACTTTCATATTCGTGTTCAGAATATAAAAATTAATAATAAAAGACTATTTTTATTTCAGTAACATGACTTTTGTAAAAATTTGTTGACCAGTGTAATCAGCTCCTGGCACTATTCAGATAGTGCACTGAATATTCAGATTATTTTGCCATTGCAACTGGTGTTTTAAAAAAAAAATATTGGCCTGAATGATCTGTTGTCATTTCAATGATCGTTTCTTTTGCTGTCCGTAGTTACTCTGCTTTTTTCGGGCCTCATACCCCTGACAAGGTACTCTTAATAATTATTCATTTTCTTAAAGTCAGCCCTTTTGTAATCTAGGGCCCTTTTGTTAGCATAGTTGGCTCTGATCTAGTGTTTACATGGAATTACACAGAATGGCAATCACTGGATTCCAAGTTACCTCCTAGCATAACCGCAGAGATACTGAAAATGACAGAGGCAGGAGGCGCCTGATAGACTTCGGCTTGAGCTTTCAAGGACACGAGTCTACTTCGTCTGGTATATTGTTTAATCTAGAATTTGCAACCTGCCTCTGTCATTTTTATTACTCTGGCTACTCCTCTGAAAACTTCCATTCTCAGAGATACTGTCTCTATTTATTTATTTATTTATTTAAACATCTTTTATATACCGCAACCTTCCAGTGATCAGGTGCGGTTTACATAAAACAGTCAAGGAAACAGGATAACATATCTGTTTTTACATTAAACATTGCAGGAATTATGTACATTTTAACTCTGACAATTAACTTAGGTGAACTATGTACAATCAACTATGTACAGTTAACAAAAGTGAGTTCAACGAGAGGGGTAGTTATATATAAACATCATAGGCAGTGTTAAAGGTCATGATATCATGGGACATTGTGGTGTTAGGCTCAATGTGTTATGTAGTTATCCCTTTTCATTTTGGTGTTGGGAATTAATACCAGGTCCAGTGTTACCTTATCACAAGTAGACTGATCAAGAAAAACATCTTTTGAGAATTCTAGTACCCCCTTCGTCTAGTTGACCCAGCAGTTAGCACTCTTCAACCTAGATCTGTCATATCTGTATCTACTTGCTTTTGTGATAGCCACCTATAAATTGCATATATGCAGCATGACCCCAAAATGTTCTCTACACATTTAAAATGAAGAGAATTCTGAAGTTTCTGCTCCTAATATGATCTGTGAGTCCTGTGATATAATGAAGGATGGGTCTAAATGTTCATCACTGGGCAGCTAGCATATCCTTTTTAGGATTTGGAGGGAACTCATGTTCCCTGTAAAATAGTTATCTCCAAGTTATAATGCCCTATTCAATGTAATTTCAGTTTGTTCAATGTAAACCGCCTTGATATCATGAAAGGCGGTATATAAGAAATGTTAAATAAATAAATAAAAATAAATAAATAAACTAAAAAAACATAAAAAACGGCTTCCTGATAGTGTTCATGGACATCTCGGCGGCCTTCGACACTGTGTCCCACACCAAGCTATTGCAACGCTTACAACAGATAGGACTATGCAAAAATACCCTGAAGTGGTTTACATCATACTTAGAAGGGCGAACGCAACAAGTCAAATGCGACCAAAAGAAATCACTACAATTCCCCGTCACGCAGGGAATACCTCAAGGCTCAGCCCTATCATCAATGCTCTTTAACATCTACATACAGCCCATATGCAACATCATCAAGCACCACAAACTTCACTATCACATTTATGCTGACGATATTATGGTGTACGCTCCAATCAACCTACTAGCACTAAACACCACAACAATAACCAAATGCCTTGAAGACATGAATGACTGGCTCATAGCCAACAACTTAACGGTCAACTACAATAAAACTGAGGCAATGTTCGTCACCAGGAACACCACCTTCATACCTCCACCACCTATCAGCATCCTAGACAAACACATAGTAGTCAAAGAAGAAGTTAAGTATCTGGGCATAACACTAGACAAAGCTCTAAACCTGAAATCCCTCATCACCAAAAATGCAAACAAGGCAAATCAACGATTGAAAACAATCAGACAAATCAAACCAATGCTCCGTCAAGACCACTTCCGCACAGTGTGCCAAGCACTCATTACACCACTGCTTGATTACAGAAGCTCACTATATCAAGGCCTACCTCAGCAGACATTCCACCCACTACAGATGGTACAAAACACCACAGCACGCATCATTACAGACACACCAAGGACCGAGCACATCACTCCCGTCCTACAGCAACTGCACTGGCTCCCAGTGGTGACAAGAGCTAAATACAGAACAATCATGATCATCTTCAAAGTCATTCACCATCTCTCAGCAGACGCACTCCAAAACATCATAACAAGGGATAACAGCAATAGACCAAGAAGATCCAATAACAACAATATGATCGGCACACCTGCAGGCTATCACAAAACCAAGAAAACAACTTCAAAAAGAGCACCATCACTACTGGCATCTGCACTATGGAACTCCCTCCCAACGAGCCTGAGAACATTAGATGACCTCACAGACTTCCGCAAAGACCTCAAAACATTTTTATTTACAGAAACATATGAGCATCTAGGCAACATCCCATACCCAAACTGAAATACTACTTACGCCGCCAACTAAGTACGCACCCATCCTAACCACACACACAAGTTTATCATACCACGTTATTAAATACCCTCATGTTAAATGTTACCTTTAATTGTACTGTCTAAATGTTGATATGTAACTGTACTGTCTAAATGTTTACACGTACCATAATGTTAAATGTAACCCTCCAATTGTGATGTGACGTGACCACCTTGATTGAAGGATAAGGTGGCATACAAATCTGTCTAAATAAATAAATAAAGTACTTAAAGTCATGGAGGCCGATTCTGTGTGGGGTACGTCCGGGCTGTATGGACGACCAGGACATGGATGAGGCACATTTGTACCCGATTCTGCAACCGTGAGAGCTATATGTTCCCATGGTTGCAGAATCAGGGCACGTAGATGGCTTGGCGTGCCTTCCATTCTGCTGCGGGGGACGTCCAGGGATTTGCATGGGCAGAACTCTCTACACTCCGGCTGGTGTGCTGATGCAGCTGCATCCTGTCGCCATGGCAACAGCATGTCCAGCTGGAGGAATCACTTGCCCGACCGCACTGTAGAACCCTTTCCCCGCAGCCCAACCGCACTGTAGAACCCTTTCCCTGCCGCCCGACCCTCAGCGGGGTCAGCTAGGGCCGGGATCGTGCGGCAGATCATCTCCCACAGCGGAGCGGTGCCTAAGGGGGGCTGCAGGCCCTGATCACCCCCCCCCCTCACCCAGCACTTATTTCACAACCCTATATACGTGCAGGGAGTGCTGGAACTAGAATTCAGTCCCAGGCCTGTTTGCGGGTCATACATCCACTCCGGATGTACAACCCCACTATTCGGGCCTCTGAATCTATCCCATAATAAACATAAACATAAAGCCATGTATCTTGGGTCTGAGGTGGTCAAGATATAAGGCGTTGTTGGAGTGGGTCCAGCACAAGCATTATGCTGAGGAGTGGCAGGGAGTTTCTTCTCTTCATGGCTGGCTAGGCTCTTTATAGGGACTGAAGCTGCCCTAGTCTTGCCTGGTCTAAGCAAAGGATGAGACTGGAAGAGATGCAGACCTAAGAAAGGGTTTGTAATGAAGAGCCCATGTTATTTTTGACTACATTTCAGGAGGTGAGTTGGGCCAAAATGGTACTTCTCTTCATAAATCACTGGGAAGTTTAGTCTGTGTGCAAGCAACTGATCCCCAGTAAATCCCTAGTATCCAGATAGGAATGCTCCTGGACAAGTGTTTCAAAAAGAGACTTTTGGTCATTTTGTCTTTTTTGGGGAGGAACGTAATTTTCCCTATTTGGTATCTCCCCAAAGGAGAAATTTTATATAACCCACTCGTCTGGTTTGGTCCAGCAGGATGATAAGGAAGAAGGTATTTCTGAGAAGTAATTTGAGATCTTCTTATTAAAGGTCCAACGGCACTGTGTGTTGAAGTACTAGAAGAAATGGAGAACTTTGGAAAGTGTCTTCTGTGACAAAATCTTTCAGGAGATATCACAAAATCTGGGGTATCCAGTCCAATCAGTCCATATCCTGAAAAATAAGCAATGGCAGAGGGGAAATCCATCCAACACTCTAGAAGATGAGCACAGAGGAGACCAGGTGAAGAGATCTAATCTGTACATGAGTGAGAGAAAGAGAAAGGGTATTTTCTAGAGCACAATCATATCATCTCCCTTAACTATTATGTAGGGTTTTTTTGTTTGGTTTTCTACCTTGCAAGTACTTGATTTTGGGGATTTCATTTCATAGAAGTATTTTATTAAAAGGATCCCCTAATATGGACTGAGATTTTCACGGACAGATTTTTTTTGGACCACTGAAGTGTGGGGGATTTACCTTGTTACCTTGTTACCTTGAGGATCTGCCTACCCCGTTCCCAAGAACCCCCTTAGAGGATGGGACAGGGAGGGCTGGCAGGGTCTTAGAGGAGCACGCGTTCCTCTAGGACCCTGTGGCTTTCCTTGTTCCCTTTCCTCTGACATGACAAGTATGCGTCAGGGAGGGCGGGACAGGGAGGGCCAGCAGGATCAGAGGCATGCGCGCTTGTGTCAGAAAAGCCCCTCACCTGTACTACCTTTATTACCGGCTGGCTGGATTTGACATGAGGTGTTCTCCCGCTCCTGTGCCATCTTTGATTAGAGGCGGTGGAAAAGAGGGCTTAGATTGGGGCATAAAGTTCTGATACATGGCTTGGGAGGTTGGAGTATCAATGCACAGCAAGGGGAAGAAAGAAAAAACTGGAGATCTTTGACACAGAGGTGGAGGGAGACTGAGGAGATGCTGACAGGTGTGGGGAGGGGACACTGGATGACAGAGGGGTGATGCTGGATATGGGGGGAGACCATAGGGAGACAGAGAGGTGGTGCTAGATGTGGGGAGTAAGGGCCAAGTGAGACAGACATAGTGAGGCTAGGTAGAGAGATAAGGGAGATGCTAGATGTGAGGGTTAGAGAATTTGGGGTAGATGCAGATGTGAGGGAGAGAGAGAAGGAGAAGACGTTGGGCTGGAAGGGTTAGAGAGGAGAAAGACACTGAGCAGGGAGGGGGAAAGAAAGGGAGGAAGACATTGGATGAGGGTGAGAGGGGGAAGACAATGAGCAAAGAGCATGTAGGGGAGGGAAGATGCTGTATTTGGGGGAGAGTTAATTAAGACAGGAACAAGAGTTTGGGAGGAGAGAAGTGGCAGGTGAACTTCAGTCTCTGGAAAAGAGAATTAAGAGAAGATAGAATGCAGAATCCAGACAGTGGGACCAAGGCAATTAGAAAAATTAAAATAGCACGACCACAAAGGTAAATAATTGATTTTCAGTTTAAAGAATGGCATTTGTCACTTTATAGATTTTATATGTGCCATCTTTATATTTTGCATAGAACAGGAGGAACTGTATCAGTTTATTTCTCTGGTGTTGTGCTGCATGCAGAGTCTGACTTCTTGGGGCTTCAATTTAATTTTTGTCTACAAGATGCTGCAGGACTGGGGGAAGATGCTAGATAAGCGAGGAGGGGGGAGGAAGGTTGGACAGGGAACAACCAGGGAAGGAGAAATAGGGAGGACACTAGACATGATGGGGGATGGAATAGGTTGATGGCAGCGAGATTCTTGATGTGGGGGTGGTATAGGACAGGGAGGCAGAGATGTTGGACATGAGGGAGGGGGAACGAGAGAGAAAGAGGGGATGCTGGACAGGGAAGGGAGGAAGATAGATAGGAGATGCCTCACATGGTGGGGGTGGAAGGATACTGGGCAGGGAGAAAGAATATGCTTCTGTACACATTCGCACACATTGCTCCCAGACACTCAGCCCCTGCACATAAACACATACACACTGCCCCAGATGTTCAGCCCCCACACTCAGCAGAGCTGGCGTTAAGGGATGGCAAACAGAGCAATTGCCCTGGATCTCCATGCCAAATGGAGCCCTAAGTCTGCCACAGGCTGAAGGAGGCCTAACCCCCCATAGCCCAATACCAGTCCTAACCCCCCTCCCCCCATCAGCCCAGGTAGATTAAAAAACAAACAAACTGGCTGCTGCTGCCGCCATGGCAGCGACAGAATCAAGTGTCCCGCGGGGCCCCCCATGCCCGGCAGAGCCCTCCCTGCAGCATCAGCTCCCAAAGCGTAGGCTTTTCAGAGCCGCGAAGGAAGAGTTTCCCTTTCTCGCGGCTCTGTTAAGCCCACCGGGGCTGATGGGAAACTTCCCATCAGCCTCGGCGGGCTTAACACTGCTGCGAGAGAGAAGCTCTCCCTTCGCGGCTCTGAAAGCTGACGCTGAGGGAGCTGATGCTGCTGGAAGGGCTCTGCTGGGCAGGGGGGGCCCCATGGGACGCTTGATTCTGCCGCTGCCACCGTGGCAGCGGCAGCAGCAGCCGTTTTTTTTTTCAAATCTACCTGAGCTGATGCAGAATGTTTTTTGCGCGGGGCCCCCTGAAACACGGGGCCCTGTGCAAAAAACATTCTTGCTCAATGGGCGCTGGGCGCCCCTGCAACATGTAAGCCGAGACAATCGCCTCTTTAATCCATCTGGAAATCGATGCTCTCGATGCCGGTTCACCTCTTCTGGAACCCCCAAATAGTACAAACAAGCGATCCGACTTGCGGAAAGGCTCGGTCACCGACAGATAGCGATGCAAAACTCTCTTAACGTCTAAGCGACTAAGTCCCCGGTCCGAAGAGGGTCCCCCGCAAGACCGGCAGCGAGACCGACTGACTCAAATGAAAAGGAGAAACTACCTTGGGCAAAAATGATGGCACCGGCCTAAGGACCACCTTCTGAGAAGAAAAGCATAGAAAGGGCTCCCTGCACGACAGTGCCTGGAGTTCCGAAATACGCCTTGCCGAACAGATAGCCACCAGAAACACCGCCTTGAGGGTGATATCCTTCAACGAAGCTTGAGACAAAGGTTCAAATGGAGCCCTAACCAGCGCCCGTAACACTAAGTTGAGATCCCACGGCGGAACAGAAACCCGTTGCGCAGGACGGAGCTGGGAAATGGCCTTAAGAAACCGAACGACATCTAGGTGCATACCTAATGTTACTCCTTGCACCTTACCTCTGTAACAGGCTAACGCTGCCAGCTGAACCCTCAACGAACTCGCGGCCAACCCCTTATCGAAACCATCCTGCAAGAAGTCCAACACCACTGGCACAGACGCCGTGGCTGCGCAAATCTGGTGCTGAGGAGCACCTATCCTCGAAAATCCGCCAGACGTGCACATAAGTGAGAGAGGTCGAGCGTTTGCGAGCTTGAAGCAAGGTCACGACCACCGACCTGGAATATCCCTTCTTCCTCAGCCGCGCCCTTTCAATGGCCAAGCCGTAAGCGAGAATCTCTCCACCCGAGGCATCAGAAGCGGACCCTGAATGAGTAGATCCTGAGCCAGTGGAAGCCGCCACGGAGCGCCGTCTAACAGCCTGACGAGATCGGCATACCAAGGGCGCCTGGGCCAATCTGGCGCTATCAACAGCACTCTCCTGCTGTGCTCCTCGATGCGCTGAATCACCCGTCCGATGAGCGCCAATGGCAGAAACACATAGAGAAGACCTACCATGGCCAGGGGCGCAGAAGAGCGTCGATCCCCCTCCGACATTGGCTCTCTTCATCTGCTGAAGAACCGATTCACCTTTGCCGATTGAAAAGTGGCCATCAGATCCATGACTGGAGTTTCCCATCGAAGAACCAGCTGCTGGAACACTGAGGGATGCAGCTCCCATTCCCCCGCGTCCACTTGAACTCTGCTGAGGAAATCTGCCGTCACATTGTCTTTTCCGGCGATGTGCGCCGCCGATATTGCCTGCAACCACGGTTTTATCCAAGAGAAGAGCAGTCGGGCTTCCTCCTCCAAGGCCGTGCTCCCTGTGCCGCCCTGTTGATTTATGTAAGCTACGGTTGCCGCGTTGTCAGAGAGGATGCGCACCGCGCAGAGTTACCTGAGCTTCGAAACTTTGAAGAGCCAGAAACACTGCCCTCCGCTCCAAACGGTTGATCGACCAACCTCTCTCCAGCGGGGACCAAAGACCCTGAGCAAAGTTCGCTCCGCAATACGCCCTCCCAGCCCGCTAGGCTCGCATCCGGGGTGCTGCAACGGCATCCCTGCTCGCAAGCACTCCGGCCGCAACCACCACTGCAGATCCCTCCTGACCTGCCGTGGACAAAGGAGGCGCTTGCTCAGAGCATTGGACTGATTGGACCAGCGATGAAGCAGAGCCCGTTGGAGTGACCTCATATGAAATCTTGCCCAAGGAACTACCTCCAAGGTCGCAGCCATCGTTCCCAGCACTTGGAGATATTTCCACACCGAGGGGGCTGCGACATTCCGGAAAACTCACACCAGCTTGCGGAGGGCCAGGGCTCTCCGCTCCGTCAGGCAGACCAAACCCCTCTGAGTATCGAACTGCACTCCCAAATATTCCAGAACCTGGGTCGGGGATAGATGACTCTTTACCGGATTGACTACCCAGCCTAACGACTGGAGCAGAGCGACCACTCTCCGTGGCCTCCATACTCTCTGTCCGAGACTTTGCCCGAATCAACCAATCGTCTAGATATGGATGGACTAACACTCCTTCTTTGCGCAGCGCCGCTGCTACTACCACCATTATCTTGGTGAACACCCGAGGCGCCGTCGCAAGCCCAAAGGGAAGGGCCTGAAACTGGTAATGACCCCACGGCAGCGCAAAACGCAGGAACGTCTGATGGGATTCTCTGATGGGAATATGTAGGTAGGCCTCTGAGAGATCGAGAGATGTCAGAAACTCCCCTTGGTGCACCACCACTATAACCGAACGAAGCGTTTCCATTCGAAAATGCGGTACCCGAAGGCAGCGACTTACCCCTTTGAGGTCCAGGATGGGCCGGAGCGAGCCATCCTTCTTTGGCACCATGAAATAGATGGAATAACGACCCATGCCATACTCCACCGCCGGGACGGGAACAACCGCTCTCAGCTGCAGCAGATGGTCTAACGTCTGCCTCACCTGAAGTGCCTTTCGGGGACCCTTGCAGGGGGAAAGCACGAATGAATCCAGGGCCGGCCTCTCGAACTCTAAGGTATATCCGTCGCGAATGATCTCCAAGACCCACTGATCAGACGTTATGTGGGTCCAGGCAGAGAGAAAACCCCGGAGTCACCCTCCTACCGGTTGAATCTCTGCCCGGACCCGCTGCCCTTCATTGCGACTTCTGAGCTGTTGCAGGAGCCGCCCCTGCAAATCCTCTACTTGCACCTCGGAACCCTCGAAACCCCTGGTTCCTAGACACAAATCTCCCCCTTTGGGAACCTGCAAAACGGGGCGATCGAAATCTCCGAAAATCCCTAAATTGCCCCCGAAAGGACACTGAAGGCTTCCTGCGCTTGAGTTTATCTTCCGGCAATCTGCCACCTTTAGAGTCTCCCAAATCCTTCACCAACTTATCCAAATCCTCCCCGAGCAAAAGCTTTCCCTTAAATGGAAGCTTGCCGAGACACGACTTGGAAGATCCATCCGCCGCCCAATTCTTTAGCCAGAGGGACCTCCGTGCCGCTACTAGGGAAGCCATACTATTGGATAAGGACCTGATAAGGTCGTAGTGCACATCGGCCAAATACGCCACCCCGGATTCTAAACGCTGGAGCTCATGAATCTCCTCGACCTCCAGGGATTCAGACTGTCTGAGGTGCTGGACCCAGCGAAGACAGGCTCTGGCCACCCAAGCCCCACAGATGGAGGCCTGCAAGGCCACCGCATCCGCCTCGAAGGACTGTTTCATGAGACCATCCATCTTCCTATCGGACGCGTCCTTCAAAGCCGCACTGCCTTCCGCCGGTATTGTGGTCTTTTTGGTGACGCCGAGACTGCCGCATCAACCTTCGGAGATCAGAATTTCTCCTTGTCCTTATCTGCCAGGGGATAGAACTTATGCATAATCCTCGTTCCCTTAAGTCCGGATTCGGGGCAATCCCACTCACTCTGTATCATCTGATCTATAACTTTGTGAATAGGAAAAACCACCTGCGTCTGCCGAACCGCTTGAATAATGGGATCCGCGCCATTCTCTTCAACAACCGGCTGTTCCGCCGACAGCCGCAGAGTCTGAAGAGCCTCAGTAATCAGGGCCGGTAACTCTTCCTTCCGAAACACTCGAATGATCCTGGCCTGATCTTCAGGCTCGAGAATCTCACCTTCCTCTAATTCATCCATTTCAGCGTCGAAATCACAGTCATCCTCTCTCCCTCTTGCCAATCCGCCTCCGAGGGCAAAGGATCAACTTGCCTTGGCCTCTTGGCCGCCTTTGACGCTCCGTGCTCGCGCTCCATATTCCCGGTGCACGTGGTCGAGGAAGTGGAAGGTAGGGACCCAGATCCCAGCCCCTGCCGTCTGCGACAAAATGACTGATGCATTAACAAAACAAAGTCTGGGGAAAAATCCCGCCAGGTCTCCTCAAGATCCGTCGCAAGGGCCAGAACCTGCAGTCGGAGCAGAAGCTGAACAGCCTGCTACCGCCGAGTCCCCTTCTGCCCCCGAGGGACCTCCTTGGGCAGCGGGGACCAGAGAGCCTAACAGCTGCTGTTCCATATCCCCCGAAACAGAAGCACAGCCCTGGTAAACTCCTGCTTCAGAACTAAGGCCCTTTCGAGAGCCATAGATAACACAGGTACACTAAAAAAATTTTTTTTTAAACTGCCTCTAATGTTTCGATTGATTTTTACGTTTTTTGGTGCGCTGAATCCAAATCTGGTAACCAATTTGCTCCATCACGTACAGATTTTTTGCTACATTGGGTTAGCAGTTTGAGGTGAACGTTTCAGATTGAGTGCGATCGAGATAAAAGTTTCTTGGATGAATTCTTTATACTAATTGTTTAGTAGTTATTCAAAGAAGAATAAAGAAAATTGTAACAAGGCAGCACATAAGAATAGAGTAATGTAAAAAAAACACACTGTGATGGTAGCAAAATTGTCTGCACTTAAAACAGCCACATACATGTGCACAAACATTGAGCATATAAGAGCGAGGTTAGACACAAAGCAAAGCAAAGAAATGTGCAAAAAATGTTGTACAGGTATGTATGTAAGAAGAGAAAACGCAAACCGCACCATTGCAATACATGAAGACAAACACCCGATGGTGTGAAAATAAAATTCTAATAAATGAGATCCGACACTGTGGTAATAACTAGCAAATTTTTATTTCAAAGTTTAGTAAAAACACGATATTTGTCAACACAGTTTAGATTTTAAAGTCATTCTTGGGTCAATCAATCTCCTGGTGGGCCCGTTTCTTCTTCCCCCGAATGCTTCTCTTGGTGCGCTGCTTGGCGTATTTTTCATCTGGGGTTTCCCGCAGCAGCAACCAGCAGAAATCAGCCATTATAGTGGTGTTCCATCTTCCTTGGTACCTTCTCTCTGCGTCCTTGATGTCCTGGTGAAACCTTTCACCTTGTTCTTCACTGTACGCCCCCAAGTTTTCGGGAAAGTAGTTCACATGGGAGTGCAAGAAATGGACTTTCAGGCTCATGTTACAGCCCTGTTCTTTGAAGGCATTGAGCATCCTGGCAACAATATCCTTATAGTTCTCATCCCGCCTGTTCCCCAAGAATTTGAGAACAACATCCTTGAAGGAATCCCAGGCTTCTTTTTCCTTCTCAGACATCGTTTCAGCGAATGCTCCATCTGAAATGAGTTTCCTTATATCAGGGCCAACAAACACTCCTTCCTTTAGCTTTGCTTCAGAAAGTCGGGGGAACTTTGAGCAAAGGTACCGAAAGCACTCACCATCTTTTGGAAGGGACTTGATGAATTGCTTAATGAGACCCAACTTAATGTGGAGAGGTGGTAATAGAATTTTATCACGAGGTACCAAGCTCTCATGAAGAACATTTTTCTCACCGGGTCTCAAATACTCCCGAATTGGCCAGTCTTTTTTCCCCCAGTGTAGGTCGCGGGCCCGGCTATCCCACAAGCAAAGGAAGCAGGGATATTTGGTGAAACCGGATTGCTGCCCTAATAGCATGGATAGAATTTTAAAGTCTCCACAAATCATCCACTTATGCTCATCATAACGAATCTTCTGAAGAATCAGGGCCAAATTCTCGTATTTTTCTTGGAGAATAACAGAGTGAGCAATAGGAACTGAAGCGAATGTGTTGCCATTATGAAGAAGAACACCTTTTATGCTGTCTTTTGACGAATCAATGAACAGCCGCCATTCAGCAGGATCATACTTGAGTTTAAACTTTTCCATCACTCCGTATATATCGTTGCAAAATACCAAATCTTCCTCTTTGCTGAAATACTTCAAAAATTGTGTCTCGCGGTTGCGGTACCAATAAAAAGTTGTTCCTGGTGACAATAGATTTTTCTGTTTAAGCCGAGAACCTAGCAGTTGGGCAGCATCTTTTGGGAGTCCTAAATCCCGGACTAAATCATTCAATTCAGCTTGAGAGAAAAGTTCAGGTTTCGGATCTGGTTCAGTTTCAAACTCGGAAGTACTGGACTCATCGGGAAAAGCCATCTGATGAGTCTCATCATGATCAGAACCGTCCACACAAATATGATCCAAAGATTTTGGTGGTTCAGGCACAGGTACTTCGTTGCTATGAGGCATAGGCCTAATTGCTGAGGGAAGGTTGGGGTAACTTATTACGTTCTTATTTTTTAAGTTGTATCCCTTCACAATGCAAGAGCAAAAATAGCAGTCACTGCTGTGGTCTCTTTGTTCACGCCACATCATAGGTATTCCGAAACGAAATGCTTGTTTTTTACCTTTCATCCATAAGCGTAGATCTTCCTCACATGTCTTGCACACTTTGTGAGGAGCCCACGGTTTGTCTTGATCGCCTAACTTCAAACCGAAATAGGCGAAATATACTTTTTTAATAAATGCAGAAATGTTCCTCTGCCGCTTTTTCACGGTATATTCCCCACAAATAAAACAAAAACTGTCCGGAGAGTTGACGCAACCTCTGGCTCTGTGAGCCATCACAAATACACAGCACTGCAAACTACAACTGTAGTGAACCACTTCAGAATAAAGCTGGATTACGACTGAGCAAACAAAAGGTAATAATGAACTTGCAAGAAACTGAAATTTGACAGGAACGTTCATGTCGCAACCACCGTGTTTGAGCGAGCGAGCGAACGAGGCGAGGCGAACAGGAAAGAACATGCGCCAGTGCGAGTACTGGATTTAGCCCCCCGCCTCCTAATTGTCCTGTTAATGTATAAAATGAATACAAAACACTCTAAAATATCATGAGGGAGTGTTTCTAGTTAGTTAACCATTACAACCTCTATTTTGGGCCAAGAAAATAAACTGCAGTCGGCTAAAAAGAAATTATGTGAACATTCCTTATATGGGTAAGAAATCTAATTTTGCAAGAAAACATGACGTGATGGAACATTTTGGCTATTTTTCCTGGATTCAGCACCCCAAAATCTATAGGAATCAGTTGCAAAACTGGAGGCAGTTTTTTGGTAGTGTACCTGTGTAATACATTGGGAGCTGGAAGACATGGCCCCCCCGAAAGCGAAAGACCCTAAAAAACCCGAGCTCTGTGCCCGAGAGGCTACAGACCAGAACCAACGGCCTGCAACAGAGAACCCCGTGCAGCCCTGAAACTGTAACCCTGAGGAAACTTCACCCTTTAAGTAAGGAAGCTCTCTTCCATTCCTGGTCTGTGTATCATCTGTATTCCTTTCTTTTTGCTCCTTTTTTTTTTTTCTTTAGGTTTGCTTAGGTATGCACTGCTACCGATAGGCTAGGGTCCCCCTCCAAGGGACCAGCAGCCCCTGAAACCCTCTCGGCCGCTGAAGAATCCGGCGAAGAAACAAAAGAAAACAAAGTAAACAAAGGAAAAATAAACGAAATTAAGGAAACGAAAGAAATAAGTACCTGAACTGAAAAATCCAGATCGTGGCCCGCTACACCGCTCCGGAGCCCGATGTAGAGGCCGTGTTCTCTAGCGATGCCCACAGCACCGTGATTACAAAATGGCCGCGGTCCTCACCAAGCCTATTTTGGCGCGAAAACTGAAGCGCCCGAAAGGCCCGCAGTGAGTCAAATCCCCGCTGCCAAACAGACCCCCGGGTGCCGCTCACATCAATGAGCCCCAGCCCCGCGGAGCAGAACAGGACAGCCCCCGATTTAAAGACAGTGAAACCATTCCGACAGAGCCGTCTCTGAGCGAATATGGAATCCTGCTGCCGCTCCTCTGAACAAGGCTGCTAAGCTCACCCGACAATCGGGACCGCGGCGTGCTGTCCAAGGAGCTCTACCCCGAACGTCCTGGGGCAGAGATCCTTTAATTAGCAAGGAAGCTGAACCGGGCTGCGGCTGGGCAGGAGAAAAAGACCTCCAGGACTCACCCTGCTCCAGAACTAAACAAATAAGCCCCGCTTCCTTTCTTTTTTTTTTTTTTGTTAAGGGGACAGCCCCTGTAAATATTATAGTCCCCAATCCAATGTCAATTAGAGAAATATCTAACTATGCCGCTCCTTATCTGTTACTCCAGTGAGCCCAGCACCTAGGCTCACTACGTCCTCCTGCTGCATGAAGACTGGACACACTGGGGCTGAGGAGGAGTTCCAGCAAGCTACTTTCAGTAAGGACAAGTTTTGATTGGTCCAGTCTCCAAGCTGCAGGAGGAGGTGCACTACCCAGAGGTGGAGGACTAAGCTGGAGGAACGATAAGGAAATGCAAGATGTTTGCACATCAAGGAACTAAAAGAGAGTGAGAACCACAGCACAGTTTATAAAACTAAATTATAACTCGTTTTTATTTTGTTGTTATAAACCGTGTTATGGTTCTTGCTTTTTCTTTTTGAACATATATTTTGCATACAAAGAACCCCCTTCAACAGTGGGTGCAGAGCAGAACCAGGACCAGGACATTCACCCACAGAACTCAATATCTTAAAAAAAATTCTGATAATCTCACTAACAACAGCAACAAACATTCTCTAGTACCAGGCATATTGTGAACTAATACAAAACCCTACAATGAAGTCACTGAGTATCTATAGAGCAAATCTACCATACCATACCATATCAGAACCAACTTCCAAAACTCACATAAGGAGCCCATCCAAAAAAAGCATCACTGTAAATAGTACAGTGGGCCCTAGAACATCCATACACCTATTTGAAAAGCTGAACAATTCAGATTACTACAGTACAGATCCCTACATACAAGCTCCATTTTAACAGAACACCTGGTCTTGGTCACACACTCATAACACAGGCCCTCACCAAGTACAGAATAAGTGACTACAACCTAAAATAAAAATGTGTAGACAAAAATTAAATTGAAACCCCAAGAAGCCAGACTTCGCATGCAGTGCAACATCAGATAAATAAGAGATGCAGTTCCCCATACTGTGTAAAATATAAAGACAGTACAAAGTCCAATCACTAAAATGAAAATAAAATTATTTTTTCTACCTTAGTAGTCTGATCATTTTATTCTCTGATCATGCTGGTCCTGATCTGAGGCTTCTGCTTTCCTGTCTTCTCTTAGCTCTCTTTCTATGGTCTATATCCACCTGCCATTTCTTATCTCTTCATTTGTATTCCTCACTTCCTTCCATCAGCATATTTCTAGTCCCAGTAACCCTCCCCAGTATCAGCCCCCTTTCCAGTCCTCCCCTCACAGTACTTTCCAATGTGTACTACCTTGTATTCCCAGGACTGCCTCTGGTGTCCATTCCCTTCTAGTCCCCCTCCTTCCCCACTGTCCAGCCCTCTCTAGTCCAAATACCATCTCAGGTAGTGGCTCACTTCCACTCTCAGTGCCACCCCACCTCCCATCAGTTCCCTTCCAGTCACCCTATGCTCTGTCCATCCCCCTTCCAGTGCCATCTCCACATGTCAGCTCCCTTCCAGTCTCCTCCCCATTACCCAGCCACCTACCAGTCCCATCCCCAAGTGTCAGCTTCCATCCAGCCCCCTCTTTCCCCCCCATATCAGCTCCCTTCCAGCCTCCTCCTTCCCCCATGTCAGATCCCTTCCTGCCCTCTCTTTCCCCATGTCAGCTCCTTTCCTGCCCCCTCCTTCCCCTGACAGACCCTTTCAGCGTCTGCTCCCTTCCAGGCCTATTCTCTCATCCCCCCACATCAGCTCATTTGTAGCCCTAGTCCCTAGTTTTCTTCCAGGGCCAGCAGCACTCCCCTCCCCTCCCCACACAGCCCATTTCCAGTTCTAGCCCCTAGTCTTCTTCCAGTGCCAGCAGCTCTCTCTCCCCCCCCCCCATCAGTCTATTTCCAGTCCCAGCCTATTTCCAGTCCTATCCCTCTTAACAGCCCACTCCAGCCCCAACCCCCCCAATCAGCCCATTATCAGTACTAGCTCATTTCCAGTGCTAGCCCCCCTATAAGCCCATTTCAGTCCTAGCCCTCCTTAATCAGCCCATTTGCAGTCCTAGCAACCCTGATCAGTCTAATTCCAGTTGTAGCCCATTTCTAGTCCTATCCCCACCTGATCAGCCCATTACCAGTCTTAGCCCCCCCACCAGCCGATTTCCAGTGCTAGCCCTTCCATCAGTCCACTACCAGTCCTAACCCCCCTTGATCAGCCCGTAATGTCCTAGCCATTTCCAGTCCTAACTCCCACAATCAGCATATTTCCAGCCCTAACCCCACCTGATCAGCCCATTATCAGTCCTAGCTCCCCTAATCAGCCCATTTCCAGTCCTAACTCCCGCAATTTGCCCATTTCCAACCCTAGCCTCCCTTAAGCATCCATTTGCAGTTCTTGCACCCCCCCATCAGCCCATTTCCAGTGCTAGTCCTTCCATCATCCCACTACCAGTCCTAACCCCCCATGATCAGCACATTACCAGTCCTAGACCCCGTAATCAGCCCATTTCCAGTCCTAAATCCCCAATCAACCCATTTCCAGTGCTAGCCCTTCCATCAGCCCACTACCAGTCCTAGACCGCCCCTTATCAGCTCATTATCAGCCATAGCCCATTTCCAGTCCTAACTCCCCTGATCAGCCCATTTCCAGTCTTAACCCCCCCATCAGCCCATTTCCATTCCTAGCTACCCCCATCAGCCCATTACAAGTCCTAACCCCCTCAGACTATTTGCAGTGCTAACCCCAGCCCAGCCCAGCACCTCCCCAGATCTCCTCAGCCGATTACCAGTTCAAGCCCCTCCCGGGGAAGAGCTCTCTGTCACTTTACAGGCGCCCCAGCTAACCTTTGCAGAGCCACGAGAAGGGGGAGCATTTCCCTTTTTTCCCACGGCTTTGTTAAAGTTGAGCCCGCCGACACTGAGGGTAAATGAAGCATTTCCTGTCTTGCGCGAGACAGGAAATGCCTTGTTTACACTCAGCGTCGGTGGACTTAACTTTAACAGAGCCGCAGGAAAGAAGAAAAATGCTTTCCCTTCTTGCAGCTCTGCAAAAGTGAACCGGGGCAACTGTAAAGCAATGGAAAGTTCTTCTGGGGCAGCGGAGGTGTGTGTGTGGGGGGGGGGGGTCACGGGCCACTGATTTTGCTGCTGCTTCTCTTGTCAGCCCTTTTTATTATTTAAATTTTGAAGGCCGAGTGAGGTGGCCTTTTTGGGGGCATTTTTTGCTGGCCCAAAAAGTTGCCACCTGAGGCCACTGCCTCACTCGGCCTCATTACAGAGCCGCCCCTGCAGCCCCCTTTCTATCTGGTATTTTAAATATATTCTACCTGCTAATGCCCCAGTCTCCAATGAACTGTCTTACAGCTCTTCTCAAGTTGACAAATCTATTTCTTGAAAAGTGAATCACATTTGTACTCAACAAAAAATCTTTGATGAATATCAGATGGTGATTTAGTTGTCAGTTTAACAGTATTTACAAGTACACTGATTAGTCATTAAACACAAATACCAACTATATATAACCTACTAGACTGTTTATATTCAAGCAAACTAAAATGCAGTACTTTTAGAAGAAAATATAGAAATGGCTAAACTAACAAGGATAATGGTCATTAATAAAGTTTAATACAATTATTAGCCTCTAGATGCATGAACGCCATTATTTTTCAGATAAGCCAGTGTTTTTTCCAGAACGTTTTGCCAGCTAGGTGGCATGAAGGAGTAGCTGGGTGAGCTACACTACATGCCAGCTGGCAGCAGACAATGTAACTAGTCATCTTTCAGGAAGTTCCATATATGATATGTTTCTTTGTCACTGTTCCAAATTCATTTAAGTGTCTCATTCACATTATATTTAAATATACAGTCAAACCTCGGTTTTCATTTGCCCTGGTTTTCATACGCTTCGGTTTTCAACGTCTTTTCTGACTGAGATTTTGTCCCGGTTCTCATACATCGCTTCGGTTTTCAACGTCTTTTTTGACTGAGATTTTGTCCCAGTTCTCGTACATCACCTTGGTTTTCGTAAAGTACAGTACTGTAAATACATACACCCTCACGCTGCACACCGGTCTGTATACACTGCCGGAACGACCGCCCGGTCCCGGCCGCACTGCCCCCCGGACTCACCGATCACCAGCGTGATGAGAAGCGAAAGCCAGCTGAGCACGTAAATGAAACACATCCTCGAGCCTGGTCAGAGTCAGAAAGGCAAGGATTGCGCAGAGAGGAAGGCCCCGATCTCATCCACCGCCTGCCCGTTCTCTGGAGCGCCCCCTCAGGCTCGGAGGTAGCAGGGAAGAAAAGCTGTCAACGTAAGCAGGAGATGTTGCATGAATGTGGGAGGCAGTTCTTTTTCTTGCAGGGTACGTCTGAAGCTATATCATTAAGATTTTCTGCCATTCTGAAGCATTGAGCAGATAATGTAAAGGTATTTTAATGGGCTGAATCCAATGTTATTCCGAAGAGAGCTGGGCACAGCAGCTTGTCAGGGCTGGCTAAGGCCAGATGTTAACATACTGTACTGTACAGTACTGTACTTAGCTTGCTTTCAGTGATGTTAAATGTTCATTTATCCATTTCATTAGTCATTTATATTTATTTCTCATTGTTTTCTGTATGTAAAAATATAGTTATTCTCTATAAAATGTATTTTTTGTGAATATTTTTGGGTGTCTGGAATGGACTAATTGGATTTACATTATTTCTTATGGGAAATATTGCTTCAGTTTTCATACGTTTCGGTTTTAGTCAGACTTTTTCGAACAGATTAATCATGAAAACCGAGGTTTGACTGTACTGTTATGCTTTTTTAAGTGTTAATTACAAAATCACTTAAATCATTTTTCCATTCCTGTTCATTATTTTGCTATATCACTTCATCAGATTAAGTTAGTCGGGTGGTCAGTAAAATCAACGGGAGACACACCCATTCAAAAGATCCTAGAGAGAACACTGTAAGCGATTGCTCAGATGATGGAGGTTCCATATTGAAAAAAGGCTGTAAACCACATCGAACACTACATAGCTGTTATGTCAGCATGATGTAATGAAAATAGCGGCAACCTTTCCTCATCTGCATATTTTCTGCAACATTCATTCACCCTATTTCCATATAATTCAATGAGGGAACCCCAGCACTGGTAGACATTTAAGTTTGAATATAATGACAAAAATATGGCCTTGCCACCCTGAGTGAGCCCAATCTGATCTAATCTTGGAAGTTCAGCAGGATCAAGCCTGGTCAGTACTTGGATAGGGTCCTACTGCTACTCAGTTGTATAGCACTAAAATGTATACACAGCACTGTACATATACATGTAAGACATAGTCCCTGCTCATCAACAAAACTGGGGACTAGAGTATGGCAAGATACACATAAGTAGTAGACAAGAGAATGAGGAGCATCAGGATCCAAAAGCAGCCTCAAAGAGGTGGGTCTTCAGCCTGGACTTCAATAAGTCCAGAGAAGGAGTCCAACACACCAACTCAGGTAGTTTGTTCCAGGCATATGGAGCAGCAAGGTGGAATGAACAAAGTCAAGCTGGCAGTGGCAGAGAAGGGCACAGATAAAAGAGACCAGCCAGAGGAGTGGGATTTCAAGGAGGAGTGTAGAGTGAGATAAGAGAAAGGAAAGGTAGTGAGGAGCTGCAGAACAAATGCACTTGTAGGTACATAGGAGAAGTTTGAACTGGATGCAGAAATGGGTAAGGAGCCAGTGAAATGACTTCTTGGACTACCAGGTGCTGTAATTTAATTTAATTTAATTTAATTTACAGATTTTTTATATACCGCTCCTTCCATTGATCAGGTGCGGTTTACATGGAACAACAATAAAACAGTGAACTGTTTTTACAGATAACAAGTTGTAACTTACATTTAACAATTTGTGAACTATGTACAGAGTAACAGAGTTAAAAACTATATACAGGCTTAAATATTATTCGTTAGTCTTTGAATACATTGTTTTCAGGCTTTATTGGTTCGACCTTTTTTGGAATAGTTGTATTTGGCTGAAATATGACTATCCTTTATCTATCTGTGGGGTGGGAGGTGAGTTCGCCAAGGGTGCATAGTACATTGTGAATAAGTGTGTTTTGAGTTTTTTCCTAAACTCCATGATTTTGGGTAAGGATCTTAATTCTGATGGGATAGTGTTCCAAAGTATGGGGGCAGCATGGGAGAAGGCTTTCTTGTTTGTGGTCTTTTTGGCCTTAATAAATTCTTTTGGTGTAGTTAATTTGTTTAGCTGGTCTCTCCTTTGAAGGTTATGAGTAGGCTCAGTTTTAATGAGGTTATTTATAGACAGGGGTGCTGTTTTATTTAGAGCTTTGTAGGTGGTTAAAATAGTTTTATATTCTATTCGACTTTGAATCGGGAGCCAGTGTAGATATTCTAAAATCGGGGTTATATGTTGAAAAGGTGGGGCCTTTGTAATGGTCTTAGCTGCCGCATTTTGTGCCAATTGGAGCTTTTTCAAGGTCTGTTTTGTTACACCTAGTAGGATTTGATTTGCGAAATCGAAGTGGGGGGTTATTATCGCTTGTATAATTCGTTGAAAATCTTGTAGGTGCATTAGTGGGCGGAGTTGCTTTAATATTTTGAGTTTGAAATAAACCTTTTTTGTTATGTTTCTTACATGTGTGTCCATGCTGAGGTGTTTGTCTAGTATTACGCCTAAATAACGTACTTCAGTTTTTAGTTTGATATCGTTATTCTGCAGTGTGATTTGTGAGGGGGGAATGAATGTTGTGTTTTTTGTTACTATTAGGGCTTCTGTTTTTGAGTGATTGATGTATAGGTTGTTCTCATTTAGCCAGGTGTTTATTTCATTGAGGCAATCGTTAATAAGTTGTAAAGGGATATTTGGTATTTTGAAAGGGACATACATCATAATGTCGTCCGCATAAAGGTGATAGTGGACATTGAATTTTTTGAAGATTTTACAGATGTGTTTTAAGTATATGTTAAATAGTAGCGCTGACAGTGCTGAACCTTGGGGGAGGCCTAGTTCTTGGTTATATGTATTTGAAGTAAGATTACCGATTTGTACCGTTTGAGTTCTGTCCGTTAGGTAGGAGGTAAACCATTCTAGTACTGTAGATTTTATTCCTATTTGCCAGGTGCTGTAAACTGTAGGTTTACAGCACCTGGCAGTCTACTTCCAGGAGATAGTTACAACATGGACAACTATCCACAGGGTCACCAGGACTCAGCAGCCCTTAACAACAATGCAGTGACAAAAAACGTAATGCCTTTGGGAGCTGAAGTGCATGAGGAACTGTCATCATTCATCATGCAATAGAGGCATTTGATTAAACAGGAAACACCTTTTATCATCAATATATTCTTCATGAACAGACAGTATTCAAAGGACCCTAGCCAAGCACAAGATTGCCATTCACATACCTCACAATCTTTAACCCCCCGCATTACCGCCATGGCCTTCCCAACTCACAACATTCTTTCACACAACACAAATAGAAAGGAATAGGTTAACTGAGTTTATTGTGTCACAGATAAGATCTTCATAACTAATTTTCTACCCTGTACCTCCAGCAATCATGGGACAATAATGTGATTCTGTTTTTGTCTGTCCCACTCCTGCTAGTCCCTTCTACATCACATTCATTGCCCATCCCTGTAGTCTGAGATGCCCTGCATAACGTCTGCTGACACTCTTCTCTAAAGAGATGCATGACAGCACATATGGACACAACCATGCAATGTACACACATATGGCTGTGTCTGTAACCAAAGGCTGACTGCTGACACTCACTCGTTTTGCCCATTCCTAAGACCCATGTAGAAACTGCATATATCACATACAAACAGGTACTTTCATTCTGGGCTCCTATTTATTACGCAGGTATGTCCCTGCACATGTGTAATAGGCATTTTCTGCGTGCAAAGCATGCTTTACACGTGGAAAATGCTTCATGGTTTATTCACATGGAGGGGCAATTTAGAAAGGACATCCAAATGCAATCTGAGATGTCTAAGCCAGAATGTCTGAAAAAAAAGTAGGCATGTCCAAGTGCAGACACGATTTCACAGACGTGGACATGCCCAATATGGACATCTGCAGAGGCATCTACATACTGTAGACATCCCCAAAATAATATTTCAGAATCTGGACAGCTCAGAATCACCTAATGGTTAGTGTAGTAAACTAGGATCAGGGAAAGCGTAGTTACTCATGTAAAGCACAGTTACTTACCTGTAACAGGTGATCTCTGGGAACAGCAGGAATAAGTCTTCACATATGGGTACGTCGGTACCGACGGAGTCAGCGCGGGAATGCTTCCCAGCGTCCAATCAGAACACTTTTGGAAGCATCCCAACACGCCTGCGTGCTGCCTTCCCGCCTTTCCCAACTGCCTCTCCTCAGTTAAGTTTTAAAGCTGAGGCAAAGAGAGAAAGAGAGCAAGGAAAGGAAAGATAGAGATAGAGAAATGCAACTCCTAGGGGAGGTGGGTGGGTTGTGAAGACTTATTCCTGCTGTTCCCAGAGATCACCTGTTACAGGTAAGTAACTGTGCTATCTCCAGGAACAAGCAGGAATGAGTCTTCACATATGGGGACTCCCAAGCTGAGATGCCCAGAGGGAGTCCTAGCATGTTGCGAATCTAGAAAGAGCCATGCTACTCCTCAGAACCTCAGGCATCCTGGGAATGGAGGGTAGGAGTTGAATACAGAAAAGGTACTGTGGAACAGCTGGACTAGAACAGGACTTCTATAGAGGAAGACCCTGTATAGAGGGCATTTAGTAGTAAAATATTGTAATATGGCCTCCCTTGTTGGCATTGCAAAAGTCTACTGAGGTTCATATGGATCTGCTGGAAGAGCCAGTGAAAAACCTCAAGGAGTACCTCACTGGGAAGTAGAGGTAATAAAGTAGAAAAACAAATGGAGGTCAGAACCCTTCAGGGTGAGAATAGCCCCAGGGGAACTGGGGTAGTATAAGAGGTAAGGCTTCAGCGGAGACGCAGAATGTACTATTAGACAAAGCTTAAGCTGTTTTGGTCCAAGAGTAGTACAATCCTAGGACCAAAAGAAAAATGAGTCTGACTCTCCTGGACTGGCAATGGAATTAGTCCATGTAGGAGAGAAAGGGTATGGAGACCCCTGTATCTGATAAGGAAGTAAGGACAGACTTAGGAAGCGCTAAGCTTTAGATTAACTGAAGTTCCGCAATGTCTTTCCTAAATGGGGTCAATTAGGAAAGAAAAAGGTACATGGAGAGTTTCAGAGGTACCTAACCCTGAAAGGTTATGGTAAGGAAAAAGTTTGTTAATTACTACAGGAAGTGGTTATATGTGTAGAACCCCAAGTATGCTGGCACAGCATTGATAGGGGTAGTGCCCATCTGTCAGGATCATATAGGAATGTATGGATATCTGAACCTAAACAGACAGATAGATAAGTATGTGGATACATATCTACCTAAAAGATATATCTCACTAGATATATATATCTATATATATATCTATATATCTATATCTATATATATATGGAGACATATATATATATATATATAATTATACATTCCGAAATATATACACATATAGGGTATATATGCATATATATATATAGAGAGAGATATGTATGGGCAGAAGATACACAAATATATATATATATGAATATGTAGGCATATAGACACATGTCTCCAGGTACTTGGATGGAGAGATGCATAAAGAACTAGATCCCCCTAGGAATATGGGGAGAGAGAAAGATTAATCTAATAGCAAGAAGGGTGATACCTGCTTGAATAGATGTATAGAGAATCTTCTTTCCCTGGTTATGACTGACAGAGTCAGAGGAATGGTTTCCCTGACAAAAAGGAGTCTAGATTCCCTTAAGAATTCGAGCTCCTGAATAACCAGGATGGCCTACGTGAAAAATGCAGAGGATAACTTCAGTCTGCAGGCATCAAATCCAGATCTCTCCAGAACTGCAGTATGGTGATTGGATGGAGGGCGCCAGTGGAATAAGATACCATAGTGACCTGCCTAAAAGGGCAAGATGGGTATCAGGCGTCCTTGAGCTGCCACTGAAAGAAAAGTATCTCTGGCGAGAGTCCAAAAGAGATATGGGCCAAGGCATGGGATTGGCCATTCTTTAGGTTTTCACATGATGAAAGCTCAAAAGAGATTTTAGATGAGATGGTAAGGGTAGGGAACACCTACCAGCCATGAGAACATGACTGGGGGAACCCCTCCTAACCATCTAGGGTCATCTGCTAGGCAGAATACTAATGCTCTCTAGCAAAGGCCCATAGTGCAAAGCTACTCTGTAGAGTTGCAGAGAGCATACTGCAGGTTGGTTAGAAGAAAAAACTGACTGTTTTAAGCCAGTGGGCAACTTGACTATTCCGCCAAGGACAAGGGCAGAGAATTTCTTTTTCTCCTTCTTTTTAGATTGGGAAAAGAAACAACAGACATGGTAGGACTTCCTATTGTCTGATGAGCTGCCCTAAGGTAATAAAGGGGGAGACAACTCTGGAAGGGAGAATCCCCCTGTGGAATAGGTAGAGGACCATAGGGGCTTACCAGTATAAAAGAGCCACTCTTACAAACCGAATGTTGTAGTAAGAGGGAGGTAAGACAGAGTTGAAAGAGACTGACTATGCAGAAAGTCTCTGAAAAGTAAGATGATACATGCCAGTACAGGGAAAAACTGTCTTATTGATAGTTGTCACTTCTCTTTTCCCCAAAGAGGAAGAGAAACCTGTTAAGTATGGGCATGATCATCATAAAGACTCTTAGAGTAAAAGAAAAGATGTCTCATGAAGAGATATCTAGAAAAGGTTAGGATAAGATTAGTGCAGATACTTCAAGTGAAAAGAAGCAGACTGCCACTTTAACCACCAACCAAAAGGGGAAAATATGATCTATTTGAAACCCTGCGACTGCTGGGTTTGCTGACCCTGTTGAGGTTGTGGTTTCTTCAGACCAGAGCAATGTTTCCCCTGTTTGGGAACATCTGTATGATGGGCAGAAGAT
Source organism: Ichthyophis bannanicus (assembly GCA_033557465.1). NCBI lineage: Eukaryota > Metazoa > Chordata > Amphibia > Gymnophiona > Ichthyophiidae > Ichthyophis > Ichthyophis bannanicus. The sequence goes on from CM066032.1 coordinate 18,637,871, forward strand.
GGATAAAACTTTTTCCCCCTAGGGGAAGAAAGTTTGGTAGGACATTTCCTACCAAATGGGAAAGAGGAAGGCGTAGAACAGCCTCTGGAAACAGGAATGTCAGTGGTTAACTGAGCAAACTTGGAGTAAAGACTCCTTGTTAAAGAGATTTTCTCCAGTGCAAGGAGTATTTCCCAGTCTTTCTTGTGCCAATTTGTCCAAGTCTAAAGCTTGAAGCCAGGCTCTACGTCGTGCCCCTATAGCTATAGCAGAAGTCTTGCTAACAGACTCAAAGGAGTCTAGGGAAGCACGAGTAAGGGACCTAGAGATATTTTGAGCATGACTAACCAGTGAGGAATAGTCTGCACTTTTGGGCTCTTGAAGAAAAGGAGTGAAAAACAGTAATTTCTTTGTGACCTCTTCAAGAGATAAACCCATATAGAAAATATATGAGAGAATTCTTGCTGAAAGCATGGATGCCTGGAAGGTTTTGCGTCCAAAGGCATCTAAAGTCTTAGACTCACGACCTGGCGGATAAGAAGAGTACTTTTTAGTACTCTTCCCCCGCCTCATTGCTGATTCTACAACAATGGAATGATGAGGAAGTTGAGTCCTCTGAAAATCTGGAGAGGGGGGCACCTGATATAGAAGATCAGTTGCCCTAGAAGGTGGGGGTACCGTTAAAGGAGCTTCCCACATTCGTAGAAGGAGATCCTGCAAGGAATGATGCAAAGGAAGCATGATGTTCTCCTTTGCTCTCCCAGGAATATACAGGGATTCTGTATTCCCTTGTGTAGGATCCTGTCCAGGTATAGAAATGGCAAGTGATTTTGCCATATCCAGGAGAAAAGCTTGAAAAGAAAAATCCCCAGAGGGAAATTCTTTTAGACAGGCTAGATCTGCTGAAGAACTAGCATTGGCACCGAGGGATCTATCCAACTTTATAGGAATATAAGATCCTGAATGGTGGAGTATGGGATCCTTAGAGGATGGTCGCCGGTACCGCAGGAGATCGGGACCAGCAACAGTTGGTAGCACATCGTCCATGCTAGGGATCGATTCCAAACTCGGTATCGAGGGAAGCGAGCCTGATGAGAGAAGCATGGAAGGCACCGACAGCAATGGTAATGTGGATACCGGTACCGACTCCGGCACCGTATCTGATACCGGTGGATGAAGGTCAGTCGGTGACAACTCTAACGGTATCGAAGAAACCGAGAGTGCCGGACATGGATCATCGGAACCGTGTCTTTGGTACCGTCTGGTGTCGGTACCAAGGCGAGTCGGTACCCAGTCCTCCAGACTGGAGATCGATTCCAGACTCGGCATCGAAGGAAGCGAGTCTATCGATGCACATCTGGAGGGTACCGACGTCGGTACTAGTATCGGTACCGGGATGGAAGGTCGGTCTGCAGCGTATCCAATGGCCCCGTAGGTACCGAGGACGCCAGACTACGATCCTTGGTGAGGAATGTTTCATCCAACACCATTGCCGATGCCGGGGTATCGGTACCGCTCGAAGCGGATGCCACCACCGAGCATGGCTCAGGTATGTTCTGTGAGGGGTGAACCTCAGGAACAACCTGAAACCCCACACAGGCTTTGGAGGCCGAAGACTCCCACCGGGGTTTTAAAGCCAGTGTGTTCTCGAGGGCAAGGCCAGAGGCATCTCTATGCTGTGCATGAGATCTACCACTCGAGGACTGATTAGTCTTAAAAGACTGTTTTGAGGTTTCCTGATCCCGTGTAGAAGAAGAAGTGGTCGGTGCCCTGAAGTTCGATGGGGACCACGTATCAAGGGAAACCCGATGCTGAAGACTTCTTCCCACAATACTATTGCAGGAGGGACACTCCGGAGGAAAATGGTCAGGACCCAAACAGGTTAGACACCAATTATGAGTGTCTAAAATTAATTTTGTACCGCCACAGTTTGTGCATTTCTTGGGAGTAGTGGTTGGCGGTTCCATGAGGAAATTGAGTAGGCCTAGCAGGCCTAAAAAAACCCGTAAGGCACTAACAAGGAAAAAGTATTCCTTAAAAAGGAAAAATTTTTCAAGAAAAAAGAAGAGAAACACCGGCCGTACTGGTGGCGTCGGGGAAGGCAGCCGCGACCACAAGAAAACCCAAAAATAAAAGAAGAATTTTCTGCGGTGACAGGAGGATGTCCTGCCGGCTCCGCGGAAAAACTAAAACTGAGGAGAGGCAGTTGGGAAAGGCGGGAAGGCAGCACGCAGGCGTGTTCGGATGCTTCCAAAAGCATTCTGATTGGACGCTGGGAAGCGTTCCCGCGCAGACTCCGTCGGTACCAACGTACCCATATGTGAAGACTCATTCCTGCTTGTTCCTGGAGATCAGGTTTTCTCCAGGAACAGTAGGAATCAGCCCATGCAGAGCATTTCCCCAGCTTTTACAGAAAGCCTTTGGGAATGCTACCACGTATGTGTGGTCCCCTTCCCACTCAAGGGTGCCATCTTGCTCAGTCAGATGACATAGCAAAAAATGATTTAAAATAATGTAGGGAGGCAGCTCCAAGGGGTGGAGGGAGGGTTGAGAGGACTGATTCCTGCTGTCCCTGGAGAACACCTGTTACAGGTGAGGAACTATGCTTTCTATAGGAACAAGCAGGAAGTCAATACTCACATATGGGACTCCAAAGCTCCAGGCTGCCTAGGACTGAACCATGACCCGGCGACCCCTCGGATGGCTGTGAGTTGCAGAAGATGAGTCCCTACTGAAGGACTCTGCAGAACCCTAGGATCCAGTGACGCTATTACTCTGGTAGCCTGAACACAAAAGATTTGGAGGGCAGGAGCTGCCTACACACCAAAAATATTACGAATACTGCCTGTCCAAAGGCGCTGTCTCTTCGGGACTTTCTCTCCAGGCAGAAATGAGTTACAAACGTGTGAATTGAAGCCCATTTGGTGGCTCTGCAGATTTCCGGCACCGACACTAAATGGAGGTTGGCCACCGACAAAGCCATGGCCCACACGCGATGTGCAGTGATCCAGTGCTCAAGGGAAAGGCCCACATGCTCATAGGCGAGCGCAATGCAGTCCGCCACCCATGTGGATAGAATCTGCTTCATTACCAGAAGCCCCAGTCTACTGGGGTCATATGATACAAAGAGCTGAGGGGCTTTGCGATGGGCCTGGGTCCTCTGCAGGTAGAAGGACAGGGCCCGCTTGCAGTCTAGGGTATGCAAGATGAGTTCTTCCCTGCTGGTGTGGGGCCGTGGGAAAAAAGTGAGAAGGACTACTTCCTGGTTGAGGTGGAAGGGGGATACCACCTGAGGGAGGAATTTGGGATGTGTGCGGAGCAGCATCCTGTTCTTATAGAACCTTGTGTATGGCAGACCTGCCACCAAGGCCTGGAGTTCTCTCACACTCCGAGCGGATATGATGGCCACCAGAAAAATCACTTTCCAGGAGAAGTAGGGGACATGCAATGAAGCTACAGGGTAAACTATTTAAGACTAATAAAAGAAAATATTTTTTCACTCAACGTGTAATCAAACTCTGGAATTTGTTACCGGAGGATGTAATAAAGGCTGTTAGTGTAGCTGGGTTTAAAAAAGGTTTGGACAAGTTCCTGGAGGAAAGGTCCATAAACCATTATTAAGAAGGGACCCAGGATATCAATGCGTGACCCAGTACAAGCATTGTGGAACCTGTGTCTTTTGGGGAAACTGCTAGGTACATATGACCTAGATTGGCCACTGTTGGAAACAGGATACTGGGCTTGATGGACCTTGGTCTGACCCAGTATGGCATATCTTATGTTCTTAAGTATCTCAACTGGTATGTGGCCAGGGGCTCAAACGGCAGCTTGGTGAGTTGAGAGAGCACCACATTAAGGTTCCATTCTGTCGCCAGAGGGTGGAGAGGGGGCCTCGATAGCAGGAGGACCCGGAGGAACCTGGAGACCACAGGCTGGCTTGAGAGGGATTTCCCCTCTACAGGGTGATGGTGAGCGTGCAAGAGGTGCAGTAAGTACTGTTGCACTAGTTGCACATGGCAGGAGAAAGGATTTTCCCTTCTTTCTGCCCACCAGATGGAGAATCTCCTCCATTTGAATGCGTATGCCTGTCTGGTGGAGGGGTTTCGGGAGGCCAACAAGATCTCCTCGACTTCTCCTGGGATACTGAAGGGAGTCAAGGTTACCCTTTCAGCAGCCACACCATCAGCGCTAGTGATCCCAGGTTGGGGTGCAGGAGGGAGCCCTCCTCTTGGGACAGGAGGTCCAGATCCCAACCCAGCAGAACCTGGTGTGCCGCCGACAGGGAGAGCAGCAGAGGAAACCATGGTTGCCAAGCCCATCTGGGGGTGATCAGGATCAATGATGCCTGCTCGCTCTGTATTTTGAAGAGGGTCTTGGCCACCAGTGGGGTTGACGGGAAGACATAGAGGAGATCCTCGGACCATGGTATCAGGAAGACATTTGCTGCTACTCTCTCCGGGTGCGGCTGGCGTGAGCAGAAATGGGGCACCTGTGTGTTGTCCCAGGAGGCGAACAGGTACATCTCGGGCCTACCCCAGAGGCGGAAGAGTCACTGCACCACATTGGGGTGCATACACCATTCGTGTGGGCAGAGGACTCTGCTGAGCTTGTCAACCAAGTAATTGTTTTGGCCTGGAAGGTACATTGCCCTCAGGAGCATTCCGTGACAGAAGGAGTATGAACCCATACCCCTTTGCTTGTTCACATAGAACATGGCAACCTGGTTGTCCGTCTGGATCACCACAGGGTGACTGCACAAGATGTGGCAGAATGCTCGCATGGCTAGGAAAATGGCCCTGAGCTCCAAGAGGTTGATCTGCAGGAGCGACTCCTCTTGCAACCAGCTGCCTTGAGTGAGGAGGTTTCTGCAGTGTGCTCCCCAACCCAGGAGTGAGGCGTCCATGGTTAAGATCATCTGTGGTGTCAGTCCCTGGAATGGCATCCCTTTCTGGAGGTGGCATAGGGATGGCCACCAGTTGAGGGAGTCTGCCAGTTCGTGGGTGACTCTGATCCTGTTGAGTAGCCTGACCGTGGCTTGGATCCACTGGGAGTGGAGGCACCACTGGGCTGCCCACATGGGCAAACAGGCTAGGGGCGTGACATGAACTGTTGAGGCCATGTGGCCCAGCAACCGGAGGAGAAGGCGAGTTGGTACTGACCGACGAGTCTGTACCTCTTTCGCTAGCTGCACGAGGCAAAGTGCTCTTTTCTTTGTAAGGGAGGCCTTGACCTGTTATGTGTCCAGCTGAGCACCTATGAACTCCAGGTTTTGAGCTGGAGAGAGGTGGGATTTGGAGTAGTTGATGACGAACCCAGGTGCTACAGGAGGCAGATTGTTCGTCGTGTGGCTGGCTGGCCTCAAGAGCTGATTAGCCAGTTGCCCAGGTAGGGGAAGACGAAGGCCCCTTGTAGGCGCACGTTGGCAGCCACAACTGCCAGGCACTTTGTAAAGACTCTCGGCAAGGAGGCCAAACTGAATGGAAGTACCCTGCACTGGTAGTGATCTCTTCCCACCACGAACCTTAGGTACTTTCTGTGGGAGGGATGGATCCGGATATGGGTATATGCATCCTTTAGGTCTAAGGAGAACAGCCAATCTCCCTGGTGGAGGTAGGGCAGCAGGGATCCAAGGGATAGCATTTTGAACATCTCCCTCACCAGAAACGTATTCAAGTTTCGCAGGTCTAGTAGGGGCCTGAGGCCTCCAGTTCTTTTGGGGACAAGGAAGCACCTTGAGTAGAAATTGTTTCCCCACAGTTGTCTTGGTACAGGCTCTACTGCCCTGTCCCTGAGCAAACCCTCGAGCTCTGACAGGAGCAAGGTCTGGTGAAGGAGTGGCTGCACTGGCTCTCCTGGGAAGAACTTTGGAGGTGTTTGTTGGAACTTGAGGAGATAGCCTCCCTTAGTACTTGTAGGACCCACTGGTCCATGGTGACCCTGGCCCACCTGTGAGAAAAAGGCACCAGGCAGCCCCCTGTGGGCTGGGGAGGGTCTCGAGGAGGCCCTGCCCAGAGAGTCAAAAGCTCCCCCCAGTCTGGGTGGGAGCTGATGTCTGAGGCTTCTGGGCCTTTGGCTTCCTCAGCCCATGGCCCTGGTTCTTGGGCTGGGGGTCCTGTTGCTGTTGCCCCAAGAAGAAAAGGCAGTTTTCCTAGAGAGGTTTTGCCTGGTTATGTCCTTGGCCACCACCTCGGCTGCTTTGTCGGCCATGGGCTTGCCAAACAGGTTTTCCCCGGTGCAGGGGACATCCATCAATTTTTCTTGCACCCATTACTCGAGGTCAGAGGTTTGTAACTAGACCTGGCGCCGGGCCCCAATGCCCACTGATGCTACTCTTGCTGCAGACTGTGATAAGGAAGCTTATCATAACTCAGGAAGGAGCTATAGTAAAGGTGAAGTGACTCTGAACAAGCAACCTGTCAGTTCTGGTAGAAATAAGAAAACAGAATTTTCCTATAAAAGACTACCAGTCCCAGAATGCACCAGGTTTCCAACAGCCATTAGAGGAGCTGAAGTGGGGAAACGTGTGTTCAATCAGGAGGGCTATGAGGTAATCCCCAAGCACTCATCTCAAAGGGCAGGGCCTGATTCAGCACAGCTGTGCTGTGCTAGGGTGGAGCACTCATCAAAGCAGAATAAAGGTAGAGTTTATTCTACAGAGAATTATCCTCAGTTTCATCTGGGAGATCATTATCCTCATCCTCAGTTTCATCTGGGAGATCCTCAGGATCAGCTTGGAGATCCTCATCTTGGACAGCTTCATCATCTGGAGGATCATCAGAAGCAGAAGCCAGAGCAGACGGACAGAGAGGGCAAGAGACCCTTTGGAAGAAAGAAGAGAAAAGCATTTGGGAGGTCTAAAGGAGTCCAGAGCAGTACGTATACTGGAAGACATTCAAAAGGCAAGCTTACACCATTGGACTGGGGAAAGCCAGAGGAATGGTGCTGCAGGGCTAGGAATCTCCAGACGGTACCTGTGAGGGAGACGGCTGCACGTGGAAGGGACCCTAGGACCCGTGCCAGAAGGTATGTGAAGAGAGATCCAGTGTCCAGGGATCTGGATTGGAAGGCTGGACATAAGAACTGGACTACATACTGGCCAGGCTATTTAGAGAGGAACTCTAACAGCAATGGAAGCTCAGGTATGAACCCTGATCTATGCCCTAGCTATAACCTTGAAAGACAGCAGGGAAACAAGTATTCTCCTGAAAGTGCTCCATTGAGAAATTCCTCTGTGCCAATCCATGATATTGAACCCATGATTGTTGAAGAAGGGGGAGGAGTCTTAGATACAGGCTGTGAATACATGGATTGCTCTCTGTCTAAACTCCTTTGGTAATTTACTGTTACAAAGTACAGCAACCATCACAAAGAAATACAAACTTGTTCTTTAATCTACTCAGAAAAGCTCCTGAGTAGGATTTTGGGCCACGCAGTAGAAAGCAAGCCAGCTAAGGGGTTTCAGCTGGATAACTGCTAGCAATTGAGCCTTACCTAATTGCTTGTGAGCTCTGAGGGAATCATTTCTGAGTCTATGTGTGAAGATATAAGAAGTTAACCTGAAAAGAACAGTTTTTCCCTTCTTTGTGGGTTTTGCTTGTTGTTTGAAACACTGCTAAGAAAATATTAGCTAAAGCCTACAGAAAAGACCAGTTTGTTACCAACCAGGTCTTTATTCTTTTGCTTTGATTGCCTGACAAGTTCAACTGTTGTTTTCCTGATTTTGTTTTTCTAAGTTTAACACTGAAAGCAAGTATCCTGTTTTATGTGCTACCAAGCATATCTGTGTAGGGAGAAATAACCCCATAAATAAATATCTTATTGGCTTTACACTCAAGCACAACTAATTATTGTGAGCAGCTGTGTCTGGTGTGAATGGACTGCATTTCCCACAATACCTTGCAAATCATATTGATATATGCACTTGCCAAGACTGTGAACATTCTCACCCAGGCAGCCGTCTGACAAATGGCGTAGTTTTTCGGATTGCTTTTGCGCAAAAGGGATTTACTTGCTAAGGATTACAACTCAAGTCTGAAGGAAAAGACAGTTCAAGCTTAAAAGCTGAAAGAAAAGATTTTCCCTCAACTGCACTTTGGAGGAGAGGTGGCTGTTCCAGGTAACTGTTCCAGGAAGAAAAGACCCTGTGCAGAGCTGGATTCATCACTGGCATAAGGTAACAAGTACCTGGGCATGTCTAGTGGTGGATGGGAGTAAGGCACAGGGGTAATTGAAAAAAAAAAAAAAGAAGCAGAAAAAAACACCTGTTTGGAAGGTGGTGCCCTGTGGGGTTTTTTTTGTGTTTTCTTGCAGGGATCAAGATGGATCCAAGGGAACTACCTCAGTGGATGGCAGCCCAGTTTAGCAGGCAACAGGAGCTAGCACAGCAGGCTCAGGACACTGCTATGAAAGCCTTAATGGACCAGCAGAGGCCAGTGCTTGATCTGGTGCAAGCCATAGTTAAACTGCAGAACCAAAGTGGACCGGATGCAAGACCAGCAGTAAATACTGGTACACCACATGTGGACAGTGTGGGACTCAATCAGGGAATTGGGGCATTTAGTTTTGGGAAGCTAACTCCAGATGATAATGTTGATGATTTTCTATAGTCTTTTGAAAGAGTGGCACAAGCATTAGCATGGCCAGAGACCCAGTGGGCAGTAAGGCTGGCAGCCTCATTAACTGGAGAGGCGCTTGCAGCTTATAGAGCAATGCCAGCAGCCCAGGCTTTGAATTATAAGGATGTAAAGGCTGCTATTAGAGATCGCCTAGGGTTGTCTATTTCAGAGTATAGGCGAATGTTTAGAGCTACTACATTGAGAGTGGGTGAAACACCCAGGGCTCTGAGTCAGAGAATCAGAGGATTAGCTGTAAAATGGTTGGAGCCTGAGCAAAAGACGGTAGAAATGTTATTAGACATTATTATGCTTGAAAAATTTATGTCTGCGGTGCCTAAAGATTTGCACACTTTCCTTATATAGCAAAATTGCCAAAATCTTGGAGAGGCAACCATGCTAGCAGAGAGATTCTTGGAAGCCACGCAGGCTTGCCATAGAATGGGTGGCCCTCTTAAGATGGGTGCTGAGGCAAGCTGTGCTGTATCAGAAAAGAAAATAATTAAAAATGCTTCTGAAAATAAATGTACTGTGCCAAACCAGATGACACAGTGGAGTGAAAAGAAATGTTTCAAGTGTGGAAAATGGGGACATTTAGAAAAGGGATGCCAGACACACACTAGCTTAATGGGTGTGGATTTAAAACAGCCCAAAGAAGGATTTCTTTTGATGGTTGATGTGCAAGGAATTACCACAAATGCTTTATTAGACTCTGGGGCAGACCAGAGTATGATGTCAAAAAGGCTTTGGAAGAGGATAGAGGCCCAAGAAGGATTTGTGCCTAGAACCCCTGAAAGCCAAGTTCACATCAGATGCATTCATGGTGCTGCAACATCATATCCCACCTATAGGCTAAAGGTTAAGTGCCTGGGGGAACAAGAGGAAGTCCTGTTAGCAGTGGTGCCTAGGCTACCCTTTGATTTGGTTCTAGGAAAGGACTGGCCAAGATTTAAGCAGGGTCTAGTGGAAGGGCTAGGAAAGAAAGAGGGAGAAGGAATAATGGAAATAGCTCCCGAGCCTTTCTTTGGAAGTCCTCAGTCCCTAGCTAAAAAGATGGTTAAGCTTCCAGAAGGCCAAACTATAGGTAATAAGAGGGGCCTTGTATCCACCCGCTCGCAGGCTAAGGTAGAGAGCCAGCAAAAGGAGGAGGGGGAGCAGGCAGAGTTATTAGGAGACTTACCCTCTCATGATGATTTAATAACTCCATCATCTGGTAAAGTAAGAAAGTTGAAAGCACAAAAGCGGCATGAGAGACTTTGCAGGGCACAGGGTAGGCTGAGATGTTAGCTGGTCAAAGTTTACCCTCGGTGCCAGCTGAGTTAGTGGCAAAGTTTCCTAACTTTCCACAAGAGCAGAGAGCTGATCAAGCTCTCACCCGAGCTTTTAAGTATGCTCAGGAGGTCAGGGAGGAGTTGCCCAGATTCAGACTAGATAATGAAATATTATATAGAGAGAGTCAGGACCCCAGGAATGGGACCATACGTAAACAATTGGTGGTACCCACAACTTTCAAAGGGCTAGTACTTAGATTAGCACATGATCATCCAGTTGGAGGTCATAAAGGGATGCAAGGAACGCTGGATCAAATACTTATGCGTTTTTACTGGCCAGGTATTTTCAAAGAAACTGCCCAGTTTTGTGCTGCATGTCCAGCGTGTCAGCGAGTTACAGCGGCTCACCCACCGGTGGTGCCATTGATTCCCATGCCAATTATCACAGACCCAATTGGTCGTATTGCCATGGATGTTGTAGGCCCATTAGTCAAAACGCCCCGAGGTTTCCAATACATCCTAGTTATGGTAGATCAGGCAACAAGGTTTCCCTGGGCCATACCATTGAGGAATGTGTCTGCAAAAACAATAGCTTTAGAGCTAGTAAAATTGTTTTGTGAAGTGGGATTCCCAAGGGAGGTGTTGACTGACCGAGGGTTTTATGCAGGTGGAAGAGGGGGAGATCAGGATGCACTGTTAAATTTCCAGGAACAACTTGGATCTCCACTTTGAATACCATTGACCTTAAAGGTTTAACTGCTACAGTTGATTGGTATTCTTCGATTTGATTAGATTATGAAAAATTAACAAGTAGTCTCTGGATCTTGTCATTAAAGAAGAAACATTGAATTGAATGTGGCTGGTGACACTGACTGTGACGTCAAGAGGAGGAGAAGAATGAAGTGGTGATATATAACTACTACTACTACTACTTAACATTTATATAGCGCTACCAGTCGTACACAGCGCTGTATATTATAGACATGTAAGAGACAATCCCTGCTCGTCAGAGCTTACAATCTAGTCAAGTCTAGTAAGTATAGGTAACTGTTTGAAAAAGATACTGTTACCTATACTATGATTGTGGACATAAGGAGATATGTGGAGAGGAAAGAGAAATTACACTTACCTGCTAATTGTTGTTCCTTGAGGAACTCCAGTCCAGTCCCGCAACTCTGGGTAGTATACCTCTTCCAGAAGCTTGGAGACAGAGCATGTCATCCTTTTGATGACACCCATATACTTAAGCAGCTGGCACCGTCTACCAGCCTCCAGTAACCTATTGAAAAGCAGACTCACAGAAGTAAGAAATAAATAGTTGAAACAAGAATTTTCAAAAAAACGGTACCTAATAAACTTACTCCCTCCCCACCACTTGGGAAGGAATTCCCCCCCAAACGGGGAGGCTTACCTGTGAATACCTGGGCAATGCCTTCCAACATGAAACACAAGTCTGGCAGCTCCCTCAGTCTGGTCCCCAGACGCTTACTCACACCTATTCTTCGGTGCCTCCTGACCCCTGCCATTATTTATAGGATAAGAGTCCTAGACAGAGGTGCCGCAAACCTTTTTCTTAGATTCCACCAAGAGTGGGATCCGGGACTGGACTGGAGTTCCTCAAGGAACAACAATTAGCAGGTAAGTCTAATTTCTCTTTCCTTATCATCCCTCCAGTCCAGTCCCACACCTCTGGGATGTAACAGAGCAGTTAACCTAATGGGAGGGACCTGCAACACTGGCCTGAAGCACTGCCGATCCTAACCGGGCACCTCCCACTGCCTGGACATCCAGGTGATAATGCTTTGCAAAGGGATGAAGAGAAGACCAGGTTGCTGTCTTACAGATTTCTGCTGGCGGCACCAAACTATACTCTGTCCATGAGGCTGCTGGGGCCTTCGTGGAATGTGCTCTCAATCCTGTTGGCACCACTCTACCCTTCACGATGTAAGCCGACACAATCGCTTCTCTAATCCATCTGGAAATAGAGGCCTTGGCAGCGCCTCTCCTCTCCGTGGCCCATTGAACAGAATGAACAAGCAATCTGATTTCTGGAAGGATGCTGTCCGCTTCAAATATTGCCTCAGAACCCACTTAACTTCCAAGAGGCACAACTGTGAGTTCGTGGAGCCTATTTCCACGGTCGAAACAACTGGCAGAGAGACCGACTGGTTCAAATGAAAGGCCGATACTACCTTCTCCCGGGAGAATGAAAGAAAAGGCTCCTGGCAAGATAGAGCCTGAAGCTCCAAAATCCTGCATGTTGAACAAATTGCCATGAAAATTACTGTTTTCAAGGTCAAATCCTTTAGCGAGGTATGACTCAATGGCTCAAAGGGTTCCTTGGTCAGCGTTGATAGCACCAAATTGAGATCCCAAGATGGTACTACCGGCTGCTGCAAAGGGCGAAGGTGATCTACCACCCTCAGAAACCTCAGCACGCCAGGTTGAATACCCAAAGCCACTCCTTGAACCTTTTCCCGGTAACAGGAAATCGCTGCCAGTTGTATACTTAAGGAACTAGTGGCCAGACCTGTATCGAACCTGGACTGCAGAAAGGCTCAGATGTCAGGAACGGACATCATGGATGGGATAGACAGCCTATTCTCAAACCTCGACTCAAATATACGCCATACCTGGATGCACGCCAGGCAGGGAGACCTCTTCTGGGCCTTCAGCAAGGTCACTATCACCGGGCCAGAGTACCCTTTATTCTTCAGCCTCGCCTTTTTAAGAGCCATGCCGTAAGCGAGAATCAATCCACTTGCGGCATGTGAACCAGCCTCTGCATCAATAGATCCTCTTGGATCGGAAGGTGCCATGGCTGGTCCGCAAGCAACCGTGCCAGGTCGGCATACCACGGATGCCTCAACCAACCCAGGGCGATTAAAATGACGAACCCCCGGTGAGCCTCTATCCGCTGTATCACCCAGCTGATGAGCACCCACAGTGGAAACACATAGAGGGGTTCCTCCCCGGGCCACCTTTGCAAGAGGGCATCCAGCCCTTCTGACATTCTTTCCCTTCTTCTGCTGAAGAACCGGCTCGCCTTGGCTGACTGAAAGGTTGCTATCAGATCCATAACTGGAGTGCCCCAATGGCGTGCTACCTGCTCGAACACCTCCTGGTTGAGAGTCCACTTGTCTGGGTCCAAGTGCACCCGGCTTAGGTTGTCTGCTGTCACGTTGTTGATGCCCGCGATGTGCACTACCGATAAAGCCTAGAGGTGACTTTCCACTCAATCGAACATCACTTTGGCCTCTTCCTCTAAGGCTATGCTGCCTGTGCCACCTTGGCGGTTAATGTAGGCTATCGTGGTTGCATTGTCCGAGAGTACCCGAATCGCCTTCCCCTCTAGCCCGGACGCGAAGCTCTGGAGCGCCAGGAGCACCGCCCACATTTCCAGCCTGTTGATGGACCAGAGGGCCTCCTGTGAGCTCCACTGTTTCTGCGCAATGCGTCCCTTGCAATGGTCCCCCCAACTGGATATGCTGGCATCTGTCATCAGTGGGACCCATGCTAGCGACTCGAGGGGCATGCCCCCTTCCAGATTCTCCGGACGTAACCATCACTTCAGTGCTCTCTTTGTCTGACCTGGAAGTCGCTTGGATAAGGGCTGACTCTGGTGGGACCACCAATGCAGGAGGGCTCTGTAAGGGTTGCATGAGCGCTCTCGCCCACAGGACCAGTTCAATCATGGCTGCCATGGTCCCCAGATCCTGCAGACAGTGCCAGGACGATGGCTGAGGCATCTGCAAAAACTGGCTCATCAGCTGCTGCAGCCCCTGCACTCGCAGTTTTGGCAGAAAAACCTTTCTCACACTGGTGTCGAAGCATGCTATCAAATACTCCAGCTCCAGGGACAGCATAAAATGCCTTCTGGCCAAGTTGACCACCCATCCCAGACTTTCAAGAAGCTGCACCATCTTTTTTGTGGCCATTATGCTTTCATCTTTGGACTTCACCCGGATCAGCCCCCAGGTATCAACTCCACCTGGGCCCTGCTCGCTTCATTGGGATTTCTTGGGTCCAGAGGAAGAGGCTGTTCCAAATCCCCTTCTCGCCCCTTCAAAACCTTGAAACCCCTGCCCCCTGGAGGCACCTCTTCTTCTCTGAAAGGGGACAAAACGGGATATAAGAAAACACTTGAAGTCTCTCAGCTGTCCTTTCGATGAAGGGGGCAGGAGGCTTTGCTTCTGCTTATCCTTGGGCAGATGACCACCTTTGGACTCCCTCAAGCCCTTAACTAGCTTGTCCAGGTCCTCTCCAAACAGCATCTTACCCTTAAAGGGGAGCTTGCTAAGACGAGACTTGGAGGACCTGTCTGCCGCCCAGTTCCTCAGCCACAGATAGCAGCGGGCCGCCACCAATGAGGCCATGTTTTTGAGAGTTCTCTGATGATATCATAGTGGGTGTCCTCAAGGTAGGCCATCCCTGATTCCAATTTGGCCGCCTCTCAGGACAGGCCTGCCGCTGCTCCTCCAGCTGCTTCACCCGTTGTGACCAGTGAAGGCAGGATTTAGCCACCCAGGCCCCACAACTGGAGGCCTGCAGGGCGAGGAAGTTGATATCAAAGGCCTATTTGAGCAAGGTGTCTAGCTTCCTGTCCTGGTCATCCTTGAGGGCCGTGCTACCTTCCATCGGAATTGTCATCTTCTTGGTGAAAGCCGATACTGCTGCATCTACCCTTGTTGTTGTTGTTAAGTGCCGTCAAGTCGGCGTCGACTCATGGCGACCCTCTGGATAGCTATCCTAAATTGTGTTCGGTCTTGAGTCAGGCGGCTCATTGTTAACAGACTGGTACCTGTAGCTGCTGTTATTGTATCGATCCATCTCATTGCTGGCCTTTCTCTTTTGTGCTGACCTTCTATCTTGCCAAGCATGATGTCTTTCTCTAATGATCTTTCTCTTCGCATGATGTGTCCAAAGTATGAAAGTCAAAGTCTTGTCATCTGAGCTTCTAAAGAAAGCTTAGGTTTGATCTCCTCTAGTACCGACTGGTTTGTTCTTCGGGCAGTCCATGGTATACACAGAATTCGCCGCCAGCACCATAATTCAAAGGCATCAATTTTCTTCCTGTCTGTCTTTTTCACTGTCCAGCTTTCACATTCATATGATGTTATTGAAAATACCATGGCTTGAACAAGTCGAATATTTGTATGGAGAGAGACATCTCTGCTCTTGAGAATCTTATCTAGGTCTTTCATAGCCATTCTGCCAAGAGCAGTGCGTCGTCTGATTTCTTGACTGCTTGTTGCTTCTTTATTGATAGTTGATCCAAGTAGGTTAAAGTTGTTCACAATTTCAATTTCTTCTCCTTCAACGATGAACCTGTTGATTATGCCAGTTGTCATGATGTTTGTCTTCTTTACATTAAGGTGCAGGCCCATTTTGAGACTATGTTCTTTGATTGTGAGAAGCAAATGTTTCAGATCATCTTCACTTTCAGCCAGTAATGTGGTATCATCAACATAGCGAAGGTTGTTGATGAGTCTTCCACCAATCTTCACACCTCTGTTGTCTTCATACAATCCTGCTTCTCTGATGATTTGTTCTGCATATAAATTAAACAGGTAGGGGGAAAGTATGCAGCCTTGTCTTACACCTTTGCTTATTTTAAACCATTCTGTTTCTCCTTGTTCCGTTCGAACTGCTGCTTCCTGATCAATGTACAGATTGTGCAAGAGTATGATCAGGTGTTCTGGTACACCCATGCTTCTTAATGTGGCCCAGAGTTTCTCATGGTTTAAACAGTCAAAAGCCTTGCTATAGTCGATAAAGCACAAATAGATATCCTTTTGGTATTCTTTAGTCTTTTCAAGGATCCATCTCACATCATCAATGATGTCTCTTGTTCCTCGCCCTTTCCTGAACCCTGCTTGCACTTCAGGTAGTTCTTGTTCCAGGTATGGTTGTAGTCTCTTTTGAATAATCTTCAGTAGAATCTTGCTGGCATGTGGGATCAGAGCGATTTTGCGATAATTTCCACAGTCAGTTGGATCACCTTTCTTTAGTATTGGTATAAACACAGATCTTTTCCAGTCAGTTGGCCATGATGTTGTCTTCCATATTTCTTGGCTGAGCCTTGTAAGTACGGTAACAGCTGCATCAGATTGCTGTAATACTTCTATGGGAATGCTATCAATGCCTGGTGCTTTGTTCTTTGATAAGGCTTTCAATGCTGCTTTAACTTTTTCTTTCATCACCAATGGTTCAAGATCATAAGATACAGGTTGAAACGGCTGTTGGCCCACTTGATCTTTATCATATAAAAACTCTGTATATTCCTTCCACCTTTTCTTGATCTTCTCAGCATCATTCAACATAGAACCCTGAGCATCTTATAACATTCCAATTCGAGGCTGGAACTTTTTCTTTAACTCTCGTAGCTTTAGGAAAGCCGATCTTGTTCTTCCTCTAATAGTTTCTGCTTCTATTTCCTTGCATGCGTCATTGTAGTACTTTTCCTTGTCCTGTCTTGCTGCACATTGGAAATCTCTGTTGAGTTCTGTTATTGTCTTTCTTTCTCCTCTGGCTTTAGCTTTTCTGCGTTTCTGGGCAATTTTCAGAGTTTCTTCTGTCATCCATTTTGGCCGTTTTTGCTTTTTCACCTTTTGTAGAGACTTCTCGCTTTCTTCCAACACAACCTTCTTGATGTCATTCCATAATTCTTCTGGAGCTCTGTCATTTGTATCTAAAGCAGCAAATTGATTTTGCAGGCAGCCTTTAAATTCCAGTGGTATATTCTCAAGGTCATATTTTGCTACATTCACGAGTGGCTTGCTCTTTTTCAACTTTAGCTTGAGTTTGCATACTAGTAGTTGATGATCTGTACCACAGTCAGCTCCAGGCTTTGTCTTTGTTGATGTTATAGAACATTTCCATCGTTGACTTCCACAGATGTAGTCAATTTGATTTTTATACAATCCATTGGGTGAAGTCCATGTGTACAGTCGCCACTTGTGTTGCTGGAAGGTGTTTGAGATGAATAGATCGTTGGACTTGCAGAATTCTATCAGTCTTTCTCCAGCTTCATTTCTGTTGCCAAGTCCATATTTTCCAACTACTTTGCCTTCTTCTTTGTTTCCAACTTTTGCGTTCCAGTCACCCATGACTATCAGGATATCCTGTTTGCATGTTCTGTCAATTTCAGCTTGTACTTGTTCATAGAACTCTTCAATTTCATTCTCTTCTGCAGCTGTTGTTGGGGCATATATTTGAATTATAGTTGTGTTGATAGGCATTCCTCATAGACGAATAGAGATTAAGCGTTCGCTGACTGCATTGTATTTCATTACAGTTCTTGCAAGTTTCTTCTTTATTATAAATGCAACACCATTTCTTCTTTGTCTTTCATTTCCAGCATAGTAGACCATGTGATCATCTGATGCAAAGTGCCCGATGCCAGTCCATTTCAGTTCGCTGACACCCAACAGATCAAGTTGTACACATTCCATTTCATTCTTGACCACCGCCATCTTCCCTTGGTTCATGCTTCGTACGTTCCATTTTCCAATGCGTAAGACATCTTTACAGCTTCTGACTCTCATTTCATGCGCAGCTACATCAGCTGTCAGACGTCCCGAGGGCTTTGATCCAACCACATCATAAATGCTGGCTTTACTCTGAAAAGTCTTCAGCTCTTCCCCAGTAGCTAGTTGAGTGCCTTCCAACCTGGGGGTCTCATCTTCCAGCACTATAGCACAATTTGTTTTGTTGTAACTATCCATTGGGTTTTCATGGCAAGATACAGAAGTAGATTGCCGGGCCTTTCTTCCACGCAGTTTAAGTTTGGTGTTGTTGCCGTTGTCACAGAAATGTGATCCTCTGCCGTCAACACTATCCCATTCTGCTGCTGCCCAGATGGGTGGTTTTTCTTGGTCTGGCACCTCAGCTGAGACCTGTCCATCTTGGGAGACCCTGCCAGTAGTTAAACTACCGATAGTTTAGCTCTCAGAATCACTGATGCACACAAGCCCTCACAGCACGACAAGCTGCAAACCAAGTGAGGGGCATCCACCCTAGGAGACTGAAAATGTTCATGCTGCTGCTCCAGTAATGGGTACAGGCCAGCCATAGCCCGTACTCCCCCGAGGCCCGCCTCTGGCAGATTCCACTCTTCCTAGATCATTTGCTTCTGTGCACCGGAAAAACCTTCTGCGACTTCCGCACTGCCTGAAGCAGTGGGTCCTCCAACGCTTCATCTTCCACTGGCACACCCGCAGGCATGTTGAGGGCCTTCAAGGACTCCCTTATAAGCACCGGCAATTCTTTTTGGTGGAACACTCGCATCACTCGCGTCTGGTCCTCCTGCTCTGGGATCTCTCCTTCCTCTAGTTTTTCAGCGCAAAATTCTAGTTCCGAGTCCAGGTCTTCAGCATCCTGCCCCTCAGATGAAGGAGAGGACAACTGCCTCTCCTCTGAGAGTCGAGTCTTCTTGATGACCGCTGCCTCTGCAATGCTTGCCTTTGTGTCCGTTGCTCATTTTGTACTGCAGTCCTGTGCCCACAGAGCAGACCCCACCCCCTACTGGCGCATGCAAAAGGCCTTATGTAGCAGCAGGACAAACTCTGGGGAAAAATCTCCCGGAAACCCTACCTCTCCCTAATCCTGAGAAGTGGAAAGTCCGTGGATGGCTGGGGGAAGGAGACTGACTCCAATGCTGAGGCTGAGGTCCCCTCTGTACCCTGTACCTCCCTAGTTGGGGAGGGGGCCCTTTCCCGCCGCTCATGCATGTCCTTCTCTAATGTAGAGGCCACCTGTGCGCATCCCAGATAAATACCTTCATCTGAGACCACCCCCCGCCTGGTCCCGCATACCAGGCCCTGAGGTCTGGTTAGCATGGCAATCCAGTCTGCCACCTGTCCCTGCAGCAGAGACCCCGGGAGCAAAAGGGACCCTTTAGTCCAAAACTGAATCCAAGCTCCTTGAATTTGAAGAAATCCAATGGAAACAATATAAAATAAAACTAAAGAAAATAAAAACAAAATTAGTGAAAGCTAAAGAAAGGAAAGAAACGATAATCAAAAATGAAAGAAAGACAGGGTCCTATACCCTATCCTTCACTTCTCGGACAAAAATCAAAAGGCAAAGTAAAAACAAATGCTGAGCACAGAGCCTTGAAGCAGTCAAAGAAATAACAACATAAAAAATTCTATCTCCTTAGTTGTCCCTCAGTGAGTCCAGCATCTCTGGCTCACCACCTCCTCCAGATGTTTGGAGACTGAGCTTACTGGAGTGGTACCAGCTGCATATGTATACTAGTATCATCAAAAAGATGACATGCTCAGTCTCCAAGCTGCTGGAAGAGGTACACTACCCAGAGGTGCAGGACTGGACTGGAGGGATGATAAGGAACAGGTATCAAATGAAGAAGGGAGATAAGTACAAATATATTTATGTCCCTGATGCAGAACTGTTAAATTTATAGTTCAAAACACAACTTTGGGGCATGTTTACTAAAGGTTAATGTGCGTTTAAAAAAGTTAACGTACATTAAGTGTTGCCACTGCCCATTCATTTCTATGGGCCACTGCAGCACTTAACATGCGTTAACTTTATTTAATGTGCATTAGCCATTAGTAAATATGCCCCTTTGGGTTGGACAGGACAGGCTTGGATTTTATGAATGGAAGTGGGATTCAAATATAAAAAGATTGGATGTTATGAATGAAGTCCACAAAGATATGATTCTAAATTATAAATAAAGTAAAATGGACCTGAGTATTAAGTTGACAGGTAATATGAGTAAGGTCCGACAAAAATCGATTAACTTGGTAGAGTCTAGATCAAGGGTTGTGAGGATATTGTTGTAAATTACCACTGGGGCATCCTGAAAACCAGGCCTGTTTGCAATCTTCAAAGACTAGAGTCTGATGTCCCTGTTCAGGAGGTTCTTCTATATTAGTTACACTTTTCAGGTTTTTGATGGTTTCTATCCTATCATGTTGTAGAGTTTATGGTGCAGATTTGTACCATCTGGGTAACCGCTCTTCAGAATGCCTCTACTCTATCTACATTCTTTGGGAAATACAGTATCCAGCACTGGGCACAATTAGGTGAGATCTCACCAATAATTTGTACAAAATCATTACCTGCTCCTCTCTCTGCATCTTGGTATCCTTCTGAATCTGGCTCCTGCCTTGTTGGACAATTTGTCACCTTGAGATCATCAATCATTCAGAGGACTCAATATCTCTTCCTTTTCCTCCATCCCCATCCAGTTATGTACTGTTATCTTGGATTTCTGTGCCAAAAATGTATGACTCTACTAAACTTGATCACTGATATTAATTCCCTTGATTTTTCAAGACTGTAATGTCACAGCAGAGTTTTCATAAGGCTATAAAGGTTTAGAAATCCATTTGATAAAAACAATAAGACACGCCTCAAATAAGTTCTGCCAAGGTGACCTTATGCCTTCAGCCCTGGCCTCTTGGCATAAAATCCACCAGAAT
The DNA here is from genome assembly GCA_033557465.1 of Ichthyophis bannanicus. NCBI lineage: Eukaryota > Metazoa > Chordata > Amphibia > Gymnophiona > Ichthyophiidae > Ichthyophis > Ichthyophis bannanicus. Next base: position 18,658,187 of record CM066032.1, read on the forward strand.
GCTTGTTTTCAAAATTTCAAGACCATCATTCTCTCAGTTGTATAACAGAGAAACTCAGAGACAGTGTGAAGCGGTCCTACAGTAGGCCTGAATCCTATTATAAGGCTATTCTCCTACTTTGGCGCACAAGACAATCCTACTGCTCTTCACCCCTAGGGGACAAAAATAAATAAAAACAAAAAAAATACAAAAACAAAAATGGTATGAAAATTTTACTTTAAAAGTATAAGTTTTCTCATACAGTAGTATTGCACCAAGTTCTATTTAAAACACTGGCTATAGTGTAAACAGCAAAGGGCAAGATCATAAGTTCAAATGGAAACACTACCTCTTCCTTTTATCTTATCCAGTAAACAATAAAGACATCTCAACCAACCCACAGACCTTCCACTCATACACATACAATACAGATACCCCACAGACCACATACACACAAAACTGAAGCCATGATGATATTATGACTATGTTTATTAATTATATAGCCTGTTATCCGAGTTATATTCTCCTGTTTTCTGTAAACACAAAGTACTGTTGAATTGTGTATCTCACTGTTTTTTGTGAACCGCGCTGATGCCTAATAGTGCGGTATATAAGAGTCTATAAATAAATAAATAAATAAATAAAATAGTCCCATTCTACTCGAGTGCTTTAAGAAAAACTAAGCGTGAAATATGTAGCTGGATTTCATTTACATTTTTTTATCAATTGCAGCTGGGGAGCAGGAATTGTCCATAGAAGGAAGGAAATGCAGCTGGAACACTGCCGAGTAAAACTTTTGCTCCACAGCTCCATAGTCTATCATTCTGTGCTGCTCATGAGATTTATGAACTTAGTCAATTTGTTACATCAGAAACAACCCTATGAGATGCCATCTCTTCTTTCACAGCTATTTTGTGCAGGCATTTGAAGCACATGTAGTAATTACACTTTCAGTAAAGCTCTCAGCATTTGTTCGGGGGCTGATCTTATACGGCTATCGCAACAGATTTATCACAAAATTCTGCTCAGTGCATATTATACAAATTACATGAGTGCTTGAAAAGTAATAGATAGCATCCTAAAATGGTATGTTTAATTTAAGTCTAAACAACCCATACCAGATCAAGCCCTTCTTAAAATACACTTAGGGGCATGTTTCCTAAAGGTTAACGCGCGTTAAGTGCTGCCACTGACCATTCATTTCTATGGGCCATTGCAGCAGTTAAGGCACGTTAACTGTACTTAATGTACATTGAACTTTAGTTAACATGCCTCTTAGGTGCTCACACATATACAAAACCTCACAATATCTGTGACCTGAATACAGGGGTCCTGTCCAAGTATTTTAATAAAAACTCAATTCACCTTTTTTTTAACTAAATGAGATCTATGTATAATTTACAAACATCTCATTGGAAACTAGTCCACCTGCCAGAATCAAAGGCCGCATCACCTGGGCATGGAAATGGATCTTTTCCTCCCTGGTCCAAAGCCCACAGCATGCTGCAGTACTTTAATTTATTTTTCTTTTAATAAAGACCAAAAAAAGAAAGGAAGTAAGGTATTAGTCTGGCAAAAATTAAATTACCTTTAAAAACAAACAAACAAATAGATAGATTCAATTGAAAGAATCCCAGCATTCAGAAAATGTTTGCATCCTTAAATATTCATTAACCCAATAAAGGCACCACTCACTCAACAATTTTGTTAGTTTTGTTTCAACAAATGTTATTAAAAAACGTGTTAAAAGCTTTCAAGCATTCCCATTAGTTCTGGAAATGTCTTTCAGCAGTTTGATGGCATCCCTGCCAGCACTTCAGTTACCCAGGGCCTGCACTGTCAAAGGGGCTATCATTCACTCTGCATGATAACCCTTAATACTTATTAATGTCCAGAGGGGTAGTAGTGTTAGTCTGGAGTAACAAAAATGACAGAGGCGAATGATATCTGATAGGTTAACCAATTTATTGAGGCATGAGCTTACGAGGGCAAGTTCACTTCTTCAGAAGCATCTGACGAGGTGGACTCTTGTCATTGAAAGCTCATGCCTCATCTAGTTAACTGGTTAGTCTATAAAATCTTATCAGCATGTGTGATTTTTACTTACTAACATGACCCTGACACTGCAAATGAGTGGTGGTGTATTAAAGGCAGTAGTGCTGAAACAATGATCTAGTCTTTGGTCTGAGATTCTGTCTTCGACTATATACAGTCCCATGTGGAATGGTTGTTAATGCTCCAGATAACAAGATTTAATTTGTACATATCTGCATAACTATTTCCAAAGGGAGGGAAAAAAGATGACAAACTGTAATTATTACCTAATTTTAGCTGAGTAGAGTAAGGCACAGGGAGATGCAACAGGATCTTGCTCCAGGCCACCAAGACAGTCAATAACAAACAAGCATGTCAACTCAGAATGCCTGAACACTAACTCAGTTTTGAAATTGCAGACCATTGTTCCTTCCATATTATCTTCATGGCCCAGAACCTGGCTGCACGAATAATCACTGGAGCCCCTAGTCGAGAGCACATCACCCCATTGCTTATACAGCTCATTGGCTTCCCATGACCACCAGAATCAAATTCAAAGCCCTCACCATAACATTTAAGATCCTACACGGCGAATCTGCAAACTACCTTCTGCCTTTCACTGCCAAATCCAAAACTAAGCGGTCCCGAAGAACCCCTACTCTTAACCTCCCACAGATCCTTACCCAGAAAATCAGGAGTAAGCAGTTCACCTCACTATTTGCCCCCAAACTGTGGAACTCCCACCAGCATCAAGAGAAATCCCAGACTTAAATGAATTCAGAAAGAAACTTAAATCACACCTCTTTCTGAATGAATATAGCACAGATACAGACTCAGGAACCCAGCCATTTAAAAAATCATTCTAAGGACACAATATGCAAATAACCTGTTTATCTATACATAAGTTAACCTTTTCTAACCAGCAGAACCATAACTGTTACACATTTGTTAATTGTAAACCGCTCTGAATAGAAATAAGTTTAAATAAATAAATCCTTAACTGGGTATATTTTTTGGAAAATGGCTCTAGAATACCCAAAAGAGAATGTAAAACAATGGATCATATTTATATAAAAATATTTACAAATTTCTCCTGAGAAAGGAATGGGACAAGATGTTTTCAAAATCAGGGGGGGGGGGGGGGATCCTGCTATATGGGCTTTCGCTGACACTCAAGCAGAAGGGTTCAGTAAAGGCGACAGAGAAAAAGCTGTTGCTCTTTTGCAAAGATGAGGACTAGAGTACAAAAAGAAGACTCCTTAGAATATTGCTGACCTGGGGAGTATTGGGGGAAGCCAAGAGAGATGTGCTCTCATGCACTCAAATCGGGGCAGGTGTTAGACATACAGGGGTCCAGGGCAGAAACCGTGGAAGGGTCCCAAAGCCCACCTTCAAGCTATTCCTCCTTCAAAATGAGGCAGGCTTGGGGCCCCTTGTGGCATGGGGGCCCAGGGCAATTGCCCTGTTTGCCACCCTCTAACGCCAGCCCTGACTCAAGTGAGGAGCCAGGGAGGCAATCATCGGGGCTGTACTCTTGAGGGGGCACCACAGGAAGGGAAGTAGGACTTTTTCCTTTCCCCTGAACAGAGAATGTGTGTGAAGAGTCAGGAGCAGACTTCAATTTGCTGTGTACAGGACGGGAGATCCTGAAATCAAAAGGAACACAGCATCATCCTAAGATTTGTCTTACACACAAAATGCAATGCACACAGATACTAGTAATTTCTGTCTTCAAGAAGATGGGAGAAAGAGACTTATTGAAATTTCTGGGGTTTGAAAGGAGACGAAATCCTTGTAGAAAATAGTAGAAAACCGAGAGTTTCCAGAAGGTTATTACCCAATAAGCATGAAGAGAAATGTGTCTATGGATGTTACAATTTCTCCCTCAGAAGCGATTAACTGCTAAAGCTTTAATTGTGATTTTGGGTATTTTTGTACTTTGTAATATTTTTGTTATTTTCTGCCTGTTCTATTGGTTTGATGGACTTCCTGTATTGAAATAAAAATTGGATTGGAGCTAGCTTTTCAGGAGCAGAGTCTGAGAAGAGCGCTATAACTCTTGAGGCCTATTCTAAGGCCTCTCAGCATCAGCTGGTGCCATCCCGGAATCCATTTCAGACATTTCAGAAAAAGCAGGTAACTGCTACAGCCTCCGAAGGTGAACCCTTCTGCCTAAACCTCTACCCACCAATATTGAAAGGGGGGTTAGAGAAGCACAATGATCCTGAAGAAAACTGGTTCCTTCAAGGGTCAACACCTTCTTATTAGCCCAATATAGAAAATAAAGGCCTTTTGCCCTTATATGAAAGCTTGAGTACTAATAATAGTAGTGTGAATACTGCTAGGGGCTACGGGTGCCATTTTTATTTATTCATTTCTATAGTCATTCTACAATAATACTTGTTCCTTATCATTGTGCTAGACCAGTCCAGAGGAGTGGGTTATGTTCCCTGGTCAGCAAAACAAGGCAAACTTGAGCAACTTTCAGCGATGTCATCATTCAGTATATCCTCTGGTGCAATACAGGGTGGACTGGTGCAGCAGTGCAGATAGGCCTGATTCTCCTGGCCCACACTATAGTGCAGTGGTTATTGTGATTGAGTTGGTAAGGTTCATCGTTACTTGGAGTACAAGAACACCCATGTCTCCTGGAGCGGACAGCCACATTGTGTCCATGCTGTTTCCCACAGGTTACTAGCACTTGGTGAGCCAGTAGAGGAGCAGGAGGACCCCATGGGGCCCTGAGGGGAATCGATAGGATGTGCTCAGGCCTCCCCTTTCCTCTTGCTGCTCTTATTTGTGTGCCCTATATTTTTTCTGTGTTATTTTTTCCTATTGGTTTCAATGGACAGTATTTGACTGTGCTTTCAAAAAAACAGCTCCAAATTAAAAAAACAACAACCAAGGCCTTTGTTCGGCAGGCCTGCATGGGCATTTGGGGTTTCGCAATTCAACCCAACAGGTGCTGGGATACCCTTTTTTGGGACTCCCTTCACCACAGCCCTGCTTGGATTTTCAGTGAGTTTTTTTCATGGCTTCTTGAAAACCTTGCTACTGCAGTATTCATCCGCACAGCCGGGCGCAGCCAGTGACTCCCAGTGGTTCTTCTCTGTAGCTGATTATTTTTGCTCCTGTTATGGCTGAAAAGCCTGGGGCGCCCTTTCTTCGACATTTCGGGACCCCCATGGGGCTTCCAGGGTCCAATGCTGTTTCTGGATCCCCTACTACTCCTTTCTGCCTTTTTCCTGCAGGTGGGCACTACAGCCATTTTGAATGGCAGCTCAGATCCAGCGGAGGTGGAGCTTGGCGAGGTGACCGTAGCCGTAAACCCGCTGGCCCCTGGGGATCCTCTGGGGCCGCAGGGCTCACCTTTGGAACCGGCTTGCATTGCAGCTCATAAAATAGCTTAGGGGCTGTATTCAGCTCTGGCTAGCTGCTCGACAGCCCCCTTTGTGTGGACCTGGGGCCCACAAGTGCTGCATTTTCAAAGTAAAAAATAGCTTTTGCTAGCTATGTTTTTTTTTTAGCAATTTGCCAATCCCGATGCAGATTGTTTGAAACTTGTGGCCATATCAGCTTAAGAAGTGGTGCATGGAGCACCCACATCTGTCTTTATAATGCATTCAAGCAGCCAGTGCTTAGTGCTTTTCAGATAAGCATCTGCTATTGTTGTTTCTTTTACAGTGATATAAGTAATTGGGGTAGTCAAGTGTAAAACTATATCCTTTGCAGCATGATGTTTTAATTGGATATGGCCTCTCATTTTAACAGTGCACCGTTGAGTATACAGTGTGGTTTTTCTTAACACACAAGTGGAGAATGATAACCAAGTAAGTACACTGAGGAGGAAACTGGTTTTTACTACTATTACTACGAATCATTTGCATAGTGCTACAAGGCACACGTGGCACTGTACGTATAGATGTAAGACACAGTCCCTGCTCATCAGATGTGGAGCCCAATCCTTGAAGGGGCATGTTCGCACCATCTGGACACCCCCAAGCAGGACAGGCCTGTAAGGACCCAATTCTGCCCAACCAGGAGCAAGGAGCCACGTCAGGCCAAACACACAGTCAGAGAACGTGGTACAAAACCAAGGGTAAGGGTATGTATCAAATTTTTATTAACATTGCCAACACATATTGCCAACCCCACATGGAGAGCACAAAAGGGCATAAAAGTACATCCAAAAATTGAGAGATAGGTTCAAGTAAAGAACCAATTGCAGAAACGATCGGCCTACCTGGGGGGGGGGATGTTAATGATTTATGGATTTTAGGAAGAATATAAATTGTAGGTATCACTGGTGATGGAACAATAAGAAATTCCTTCTCTTTTTTGGTGATATATCCAATGTCAAAAGCTGTTTGTACTAAATTGTCAATTTTACTTTTCAGTCATTCAGTAGGATCACCTGACAACCGTTGATAAAAAGCGCGATCTTTAAGTTGTCTCTCTATTTCCTCTATGTATAATTTTTTATCCATGACCACTACAGCCCCACCTTTTTGGATGTACTTTTACGCCCTTTTGTGCTCTCCATGTGGGGTTGGCAATATGTGTTGGCAATGTTAATAAAAATTTGATACATACCCTTACCCTTGGTTTTGTTCCAGCACCCAATTCTGCAACACGGAAGACAGACGTTCCCAAGGATGCAGGATCGGGCCCTGAGATGGCCCAGCATGACCCTGTATTCCTGCGGGGACATCCTCGCATGACGGTCAGCCTGCTGCAGTGACGACCCCCTGATTCCATGCCACCCAACCCTCAGCAGGGACCTACTGTCAGCTTGGGGGGGGGGGAATTTTGGGCCCGATTGCCACTTCCCCGCTGTTTATTCCACCTCCGTGGTAGAATAAGCAGTGCGACCTCCCCTCACCCGCAGAACATACAGGACTGTGACCTGAATCAGCCCTGTATGTCCAGATGCATGGTCCGCCCATGCCCTGCCCACTCCCTGCCTGGATGCCACTCCCGTTCCAGTCTCCCTGCATTGAGCCTCTGCATGTGCGAGGAGACTGCCTCTGTGACCGGCCCAGACAATTAGCGTTGCTGCATGTCCCACCGGGACGTACAGCCCCACTATTCACCATGCAGAATCAGGCCCATAGTGAAACCTGGGGACTAGAGTATGGTAAGATGCACATACAGTAAGTAGTGGACAAGAGAGTGAGGAGCATCAGGATTCAAAAGCGACTTCAAAAAGGTGGGTTTTTAGCCTGGATTTGAATAGGGCTAGAGAAGAGGCCCGACGCACAGACTTAGGTAGTTTGTTCCAGGCATATGGAGCAGCAAGATGGAATGAAGTCTGGAGCTGGCAGTAGCAGAGAAGGGCACAGATAAAAAGGATCTGCTAGAGGAGTGGAGTTCCCAAGGAGGAGTTTAGAGTGAGATAAGAGAGGAAAGGTAGTGAGGAGCTGTAGAATGAACGCACTTATAGGTCATAGGAGAAGTTTAAAATAGAAGCAGAAACTGAAAGGGAGGCAGTGAAGTGCCTTGAGAAGAGAGGTTACATGAGCATAGAGACACTGACGGAAGATAAGTCATGCAGCTGAGCTTTGAACAGATTGAAGGGGAGAGAGATGATTCAGAGGGAGACCAGTGAGGAGCAGGTTACAATAGTCAAGGCGGGAGGTGATTAGTGAATGGATAAGGATCTTAGTAGTGTGAGCAGAAAGAAAGGGATGAATTTTGCTGATGTTATAGACAAAGAAGTGGCAGGTTTTAGTCATCTGTTGGATGTGCCCAGAGAAAGCGAGTACAAAGATGACCCCAAGATTGTGAGCTGAGGAAATGGGGAGAAGTGTAGTGTCATCCACAGAAACAGAGAAGGGAGGAAGGGGAGAGGTGAGTTTAGGGGGAAAGATAAGGAGCTCAGTTTTGGCCCTGTTCAGTTGAAACAGTGGTGAGACATCCAGGCAGCAATGTCGGATAAGCAGGCAAAGATCCAGGACTGGATTCCTAGAGATTTCAGCCCCCAAGACAGAGGTCCCAACACAGAGCCCTGAGGCACACAAACTGAAAGAGGAATGGCAGTAGAGGAGAATCCACCGGAACATACATTAAAGTGTGCTGGGAGAGATAAGAAGAAAACCAAGACAGAACAGAGCCCCTAAATCCAAGCGAGGAGAGAGTATCGAGGAGAAGGTGGTGATCAACAGTGTCAAAGGCAGCAAAAAGGTCAAGAAGGATGAGGATTGAGAAAGGCCTTTGGATATGGCAAAGAACAAATCACTGGAAACTGGCAAGAGCTGTTTCTGTGGAATGTAGAGGACGAAAGCCAGAATGCAGTGGATCCAGAAGGGCTTGAGGAAAGAAAGTCAAGACAGTGGCGGTGAACTGCTCGCTCAAGTAGTTTTGAAGCAAAGGGGAGGAGAGAGATAGGCCGATAGCATAAAAAGGCAGGGCCAAGTGAGGGCTTTTTGAGGAGTGGTGTGACCACAGCATGCTTGAAGGCCACAGGAACAGTTGCAGTGGAAAGCGATAGGTTAAGGATATGACAGATGGAAAAGATGATGGTGGAAGAGATAGAGCTTAGTAGATGGGTGGGAAAGCACAGTTACTTACCTGTAACAGATGATCTCTGGGAACAGCAGGAATAAGTCTTCACATATGGGTACGTCGGTACCGACGGAGTCCGCGTGGGAACGCTTCCCAGCGTCCAATCAGAAAGCTTTTGGAAGCATCCCAACACACCTGCGTGCTGCCTTCCCGCCTTCCCAACTGTCTCTCCTCAGTTAAGTTTTAAAGCTGAGACAAAGAGAGAGAGAGCAAGGAAGGGAAAGATAGAGATAGAGAAAAAGCAACTCCTAGGGGAGGTGGGTGGGTTGTGAAGACTTATTCCTGCTGTTCCCAGAGATCACCTGTTACAGGTAAGTAACTGTGCTATCTCCAGGAACAAGCAGGAATGAGTCTTCACATATGGGGACTCCCAAGCTCAGATGCCCAGAGGGAGTCCTAGCATGTTGCAAGTCTAGAACGAGCCATGCTATTCCTCAGGACCTCAGGCATCCTGGGGATGGAGGGTAGGAGTTGAATACAGAAAAGGAGCTGTGGAACAGCTGGCTAGAACAGGGCTTCAAGGGGAAGACCCTGTACAGAGGGCATTTAGTAGTATAATATTGTAATCTGGGCCTCCCTTGTTGGCATTGCACAAGTCCACTGAGCTACATATGGATCTGTTAGAAGAGCCAGTGAATGTGCTCAAGGGGTACCTCACTGAGAAGTAGAGGTAATAAAGTAGAACAAAAACAAGTGGAGGTCAGAACCCTTCAGGGTGAGAAATAGCCCCAGGGGAAAAACTGGGGTAGTATAAGAGGTAGAACTTCAGCGGAGATGCAGAAGGTACTATGAAAGAAAGCTTAAGCTGTTTTGGTCCAAAAACAGTACAAACCTTATTTATTTTTTTAATTTAATTTAATTTATTTTTATTTCTTATATACCGCGCTATTAAGATCAGTGCGGTTTACATTAGAACTGAACAGTGCAACAATGCATTAATATCACAGTGTGCTTACATAGAACAAGGGAATAATCAAGAATGGGAGAACAGGGGAAACTATTTACACAATATATACAAAAATATTTACATAGAGCTATATACACTAGTACTTAAGATCTACGGGTGAGCATAGCTAGGTCAGGTGGGAGCAGGGATAAAACTAAAGGGAGAGGAGCGCCTAACCATTCTCATGTTGGGTTAGGGCGTTGGGATAGTTAAGGTGTGGGGTGAGTGCGTACGACTTGTGTTTTTCGGGACTGGTTTCAGGATAGTGAATTAGAAAAAGATGGTGTTTTATTGCTTTTCTGAAGGAGGTGAGGCTCGATATGGATCGAATACAAGTGGGAAGGTCATTCCAGGCTGTCGGAGCATAAATCGAAAAGGCTCTATTGGTAGTTGCCTTCGTGCACCTTGTGATGAACTTAGGTACCGTTAGCATGTTCAGTAGTGCAGGTCTTCTGATTCTGTTGTCGGGGATGTTGTTAAGCAGTTTGCTGATTGGTGTGGGAGATTGATTCTTCAGTGCCTTGAAAGTCATGACCAGTACCTTGTATTGAATTCGGGCTTGTAGTGGTAGCCAGTGCAGATTTTTCATTAATGGAGTTATATGTTCCGATCTTGATACCCCTGTAAGAACCCTAGCAGCAGAGTTCATAGCCAGCCGAAGCGGGCTGAGGGTTGCTTGTGGAAGGCCATGGAGGATGGTGTTCGCGAAGTCTAGGTGTGGGATCACTAGGGTTTGAAATATCGTTCGATAGTCTGAATAATCAAGTAGTGGGCAGAGGTGGCGTAGGGTTCGTATTTTGTGGTATATTGCTCTTGTAACGGTCTTTACGTGGGTTGTCATATCTAATCGCTGATCTAGGGTGATGCCTAGATATCGAATTGTGTCTCTTGTCTTGAGTTCAGCGTTTTTAACTTGCAGGTTGGGTGGTGGGACGAACTTCTGATTCCTTGTGACAAAGAGGACATCAGTCTTGCTATGATTGATCCTCAGGTTTTGTGTGAGAAGCCATTCAGCAACTGCATCAAAGCATCTGATGATAGGGGAGAAATCAGGCTGTTCGATAGTGAATGGAATGTATAGTAGTATGTCGTCAGCATACACGAGACATTCTACATTTAATGAGCGGATCAGAGAGCAGATAGGCTGCATATAAATGTTAAATAGTAGAGCAGACAGGGATGATCCCTGGGGCACTCCCTGCTTCTGTAAGAAAGGTTCAGAGGATGTGTTGCCTGCTTTTACTTGCTGTCATCTATTAGTTAAGTATGATTCGCACCATTGTAGTGTAGTGCCCTGTAATCCTTTTTCTTGGAGACGTTGTAATAGTATCTTATGATTCACAGAATCAAAGGCGGCAGCAATGTTGAGAAAGATAAGGACGAAACCTCGGTGTATATTGTCGATTCCTGTAATTAGTTTGTCGAAGAGGGTAGTTAAGATGGTATCTACCCCATGCGATTCTCTGAAGCCATGTTGAGCTGGATCGAGGGTTGTCTCGGCATCAACGTGCTGAATGATCTGTCGCTGGACTATTTTCTCGATGATCTTAGCAAGCAGGGGAATACTCGATATAGGTCTGTACGATTCGACTTTGGATGTATCAAGGCGACTATTCTTTAGCAGGGACCTGATTGACGTATGTTTTAAACTTTGTGGGAAGATACCCCTTGATAATGATTGGTTGGTTATATTGCATAATGACTGGCTTAGTTCATGTCGAAGTTCCTTTATCCAGCTTGCTGGACAGGGGTCATTAGGAGCCGTGGTGAGATTGATGGAAGCAATGGTGTCTTCAATTTCTTTGGTAGATACTGCAGAGAATTTAAGTAGTAGGGTAGGTTTTGGTGTACTGAGTGCATTGGATGAGTTACAGGTGGATGAGGTCGTGTTGGATTGGATCATTTTGGATTGCAGGTAGTTCGGACCAAGAGAAAAAATGGACCTTGGACCAAGAGAAAAAATGAGTCTGACCTAACTGGACTGGGGTTGGAATCAGTCCATGTAGGGGAGAAAGGGTATGGAGACCCTTGTATCTGATAAGAAAGTAAGGACAGACTCAGGAGCGCTAAGCTTTAGAGTAACTGAAGCTCCGCAATGTATTTCCTAAATGGGGTCAAGTAGGAAAGAAAAAAGGTACATGGAGAGCTTCAGGAGTACCTAACCTGAAAGGTTATGGTAAGGAAAAAATTTGTTAATTACCACAGGAAGTGGTTATAGCTGTAGCCCTCTAAGAATGCTGGCACAGCATTTATAGAGGTAGTGCCCATCTGTCAGGCCTATATAGGAATGTAGGGATATCTGAACCTGACAGACAGATAGATAAGTAGATGGATACAGATCTATCTAAAAATATATCTCATTATAATGATAAACATATATGTATACATATATATATATATATATATATATACATATATATCTATTTAAATATATACACCTAGGGGGTATATAGGCATATAACTATAAGAGATATGTATGGGCAGAAGACACACCGATAGATATAGATAAGTATATATATGTATCTATATATATATCTATATATACCTATATGAATAGGCAGGCATATAAACACATGTCTCCAGGTATAAGGGTGGAGAGATGTCCATAAAACCTCATCCCCCCTAGGGATATAGGGAGAGAGAAAGATTTATCTGACAGCAGAAGGTTGATACCTGCTTGAATAGATACATAGAGAATCCTCTTTTCCTGGTTATGACTGGCAGAGTCAGAGGAGAGGTCTCCCTGACAAGAAGAAGTCTGAATTCCTTGCAGAATTTGAGCTCTTGAATAACCAGGATGGCCTATGTGAAAATGGCAGAGGATAACTTCAGTCTGCAGACAAGAAGTCCAGGTATCTCCAGAATTGCAGTATGGAGAATGGAGAGAGGATGCCTCTGGAGGAAGATACCCTAGTGACCCGCCTATGAGGGCAAGAAGGGTATTAGGCATTCTCGAGCTGCCATTGAAGAAATTGACCTCTGGCGAGAAGAACCAAGGATATATGGGCCAAGCTAGGGATTTGGCCCTCCTTAAGTTTTTCTCGCAATGAAAGGTCTGAGGCGTATGCCTCAAAAGAGATTTAAGATGAGATGGTAAGGGTAGGGAATACCTGCCAGACATGAACATGACTGGGGGAGCCCCCTCTAACCATCTGGGGTTATCTGCTAGGCAAGATACTAATGCTCTCTAGCAAGGCCCCATAGTGCAAAGCTACTCTGTAGAGATGCAGAGAGCATGTTGCAGGTTGGTTAGAAGAAAAAACTGGCTGTGAAAAGCCAGCAGGTAACCAGCTATTCTGCCAAGGACAAAGGGGCGAAGAATAGAAGTTAACCAACCAGACTGTGATAATCCCTGGTTCTGTAGAGAAACAAAACCAGTGGCTCAACCACTAGGAATTGTTGTATCTGCAGCAACTACCAGAGCAGTATTGAAAAGTTCTTTTCCCTGCTCCTTTTTTAGACTGGGAAAAAGAAACAACAGACATGATAGGAGTCCCTATTGTCTGATGAGCTGCTCTAAGGTAAGAAGGGGGGGGGGGGGGAGAGACATCTCCAGAAGGGAGAATCCCCCAGTAGAACAGGTAGAGGACCATAGGGGCTTACCCGTTTAAAGAGCCACTCTTACAAGCAAATGTTGTAGTAAGAGTGAGGCAAGACAGAGTTGTAAGAGACCGACTATGGAGGAGGTCTCGGACAGATGAGATGATACATGCCAGTACAGGGAAACAACTGTCTATTGATAGTTGCTACCTCTCTTTCCTCCAAGAGGAAGAGGAAAATCTATTGATTATGGGCATGATCATCATAAAGACTCTTAGAGTTAGAGAAAGATGTCTCATGAAGAGATATCTAGGTCGGTTAGGATGAAAATTAGTGCAGATACTTCAAGTGAAAAGAAGCAGACTGCTACCCTAACCCCCAACCAAAAGGGACAATGATCTATTTGAAACCCTGCGACTGCTGGGTTTGTTGACCCTGTTGAGGTTGTGGATTCTTCAGACCAGGACGATGTATCCCCTGTTTGGGAACATCTGAATGATGGGCAGATGATGGGTAAAACCTTCTCCCCCTAGGGGAAGAAAGTTTGGTAGGACATTTCCTACCTACTGGGAAAGAAGAAGGCGTAGAACAGCCTCTGGAAAAAAGAAAGTCAGTGGATAACTGAGTAACCTGAAGTAAAGACTCCTTGTTGAAGAGATTTTCTCCAGTGCAAGGCGTATTTCCCAGTCTTTCTTGTGCCCATTTGTCCAAGTCTGAAGCTTGAAGCCAGGCTCTACGTCGTGCCCCTATAGCTATAGCAGAAGTCCTGCTAACAGACTCAAAGGAGTCTAGGGTAGCACGAGTAAGAAACCTAGAGATATTTTGAGTATGACTAACCAGTGAGGAATAGTCTGTACATCTGGGCTCTTGAAGAAAAGGAGTCAAAAGATGTAATTGCTTTGTGACCTCCTCAAGAGATAGACCCATATAAAAAATATATGAGAGAATTCTTGCTGAAAGCATGGATGTCTGGAAGGTTTGACGTCCAAAGGCATCTAGTGTCTTAGACTCACGACCTGGCGGACAAGAAGAGTGCTTTTTATTACTCTTCACTCGCCTCATTGCTGATTCTACCACAATGGAATGATGAGGAAGTTGAGTCTTTTGAAACCCCTGAGAGGGGGGCACCTGATATAGAAGATCAGATGCTCTAGAAGGTGGGGGTACCTTTAAAGGAGCTGCCCACATTCGTAGAAGGAGATCCTGCAAAGAATGATGCAAAGGAAGCATTATGTTCTCCTTTGCTTTGTTAGGAACAGAGAGGTATTCTGTATTCCCATGTGTAGGATCTTGTCCAGGAATAGGAATGGCAAGTGATTTTGCCATATCCAGAAGGAAAGTCTGGAAAGAAGGATCCCCAGAGGGAACTTCCCTTAGATAGGCTAGATCTGATGAAGAACTAGCGTTGGCACCGAGGGATCTATCTAAGTATATAGGAATAGAAGATCCTGAATGGTGCAGTATGGGATCCTTAGATGGTGGTCGCTAGTACTGCAGGTCAGGACCAGCGACAGTCGGTAACAGGTCATCCATGCTAGGGATCGATTCCAAACTCGGCATCGAGGGAAGCGAGCCTGACGAGAAAAGCATGGAAGGTACCGACAACAAAGGTAAAGTGGATATCGGTACCGACTTCGGTACCGTATCTGATACCGGTGGATGAAGGCCAGCCGGTGGCAACTCTAACGGTATCGGAGGAACCAAGAGTTGCGGATCCGAAGTATTGGAACCGAGCCTTCGGTACCGACGGGAGTCGGTACCAAGGTGAGTTGGTACCCAGTCCTCCAGACTGGAGATCGATTCCAGACTCGGCATCGAAGGAAGCGAGTCTATCGATGCACGTCTGGAGGGTACCGACGTCGGTACTAGTATCGGTGTCGGTACCGATACTGGAAAGTCAGTCTGAAGCGTATCCACCGGGCCCGTAGGTACCGAGGACACCAGACGATGATCCTTGGTGAGGAATGTTTCATCCAACACCAGTGCCGATGCCGGGGTATCGGTACCGCTCGAAGCGGATGCCACCACCGGGCATGGCCCAGGTATGTTCTGTGAGGGGTGAACCTCAGGAACAATCTGAAACCCCACACAGGCTTTGGAGGCCGAAGACTCCCACCGGGGTTTTGAAGCCAGTGGATTCTCGAGGACAAGGCCGGAGGCATCTCTATGCTGTGCATGAGAACTGCCGCTCGAGGACTGGCTAGTCTTAACAGACTGTTTTTGGGTTACCTGATCTTGTGGAAAAGAAGATATGGTCGGTGCCCTGAGCGTGTCGAGGGGAACTCGATGTTGAAAACTTCTTCTCACAATACTATTGCCCGAGGGCTCCGAAGGAAAATGGTCAGGACCCAAGCAGGTTAGACACCAATTGTGAGTGTCTAAAAATAAAGTTGTACCGCCACAGTTTGTACATTTCTTGGGGAAAGTGGCTGGTGGTTCCATGAAGGAAATGGAGAGGCCTAGAAGGCCTGAGAAACCGTGAGACACTAAGGAAGAAAAAAAAAATTCCTTAAAAGGAAAATTTTACAAGAAAAGAAAAAAGAAACACCGGCGGTACCGGTGGCGTCGGGAAAGGCAGCCGCGACCACAAGAAAACTAAAAAATAAAAGAAGAATTTTCTGCGGTGACAGGAGGACGTTCTGCCGGCTCCGCAGAAAAATGAAAACTGAGGAGAGGCAGTTGGGAAGGCGGGAAGGCAGCACGCAGGCGTGTTGGGATGCTTCCAAAAGCTTTCTGATTGGACGCTGGGAAGCGTTCCCGCGCGGACTCCGTCGGTACCGACATACCCATATGTGAAGACTCATTCCTGCTTGTTCCTGGAGATTAGGATCAATTTGGAGGAGGAGAGAAGATCTGCAGTTTCCTCCTCAATGATTTCAGAAAAGGAAGAAAGAGTGACAGAAGGTGAGGGAAAGATATGGGGGGGGGGGCGGGAGAGAGGGGGAGGTCAACCTGTGGAAAATTCAAGGCTAATCTTTTGGGCTTTGTCATGGAAAAATCAGCCAAGGTCTGGGCAGAAAATGAAGGAGGGACTGGGAGAGGTGTAACCTTGAGGAGAGAGTTAAGCATAGCAAAGAACCTGTGTACCGTTTTGGGAACCTGCCAGGTACTTGTGACCCAGATTGGCTACTGTTGGAAACAAGATTCTGGGCTTGATGGACCTTGGTCTGACCCAGTATGCAGGGCCAGCACAACCACTAGGCAAACTAGGCGGTCAACTAGAGCAGCAACCTCTGGAGGGCAGCAAAAGCAGGCCATTCAAAGCTAAATAATAGATTTTGACAGCCAGAGAGGGTATAAAGCTTGAGGTTCACCTAGGATTCCAACACTTTGGACCACCTCTAGGGCCGGCCCTGCAATATGGCTTTTCTTATGTTCAAAGAAACAGTGAAGATCAGAGGTAAGAGAGTTAATCAGATGGACATAGTACTCTTGCTTGGCGAGGGCTATGTCTGACTGAAAAGAAATTAGCAAGAATATGAAATGTAGGTAGTCAAGGGTACGTGATTTAAGCCAAAGGCGCTCAGCTGAGCAGGCACAGGAATGTAGGTAGTGGGTTGTCGAGGACAGCCAGGGTTGAGGTACGGTATGCCTCACAGGACGTGGAAAGGGAGGAGCAAGTGCATCCAGAGCAGAGGAGAGTATAGTGTTATAGGAAGATACTACCTTATCAACAGACTCAGATGACATAGTGGAGGAAAGAGGTGAGAAGACAGCAGTGGAAAGAGCTGAAGAGTTGATAGTGTGAAGATTCCTATCAGTAGATATTATTCCCAAGTAATATCAGTGGATATTGTCAGCACAAGTAACTTTTTTCTAATAGTCCCTGATATTAATTTAAAATATTCTGGGGTGTAAAGTTGGCTTCCCTACAGTGGTGTTAGCGGTGAAGGAGTTCCTCGGCCTTGCAGCAACAGCCACGATGATGAAAGGGGGACCTCAGTCTTGGAGACTCGTGTGTGCCTCCAAGGCTCTGCTGGCCACGCCTCCTCTTATGCAAAACATATGCATCACAGAGGGTGTGACAAGCAGGGCCTCAGAGGCTAATATGAGTATCAGAGGCCTTGTGCTCATAGAATATAATTGCTGTCGCCGCTACAGAATTGGAGAGATGTGTGCGGCAACAGCAGCAACAGCAGCCAGAAGGGGCAGAGGGAGGCCATATGGCAAAGAGAATAGCAGCACTGTTCAGATCTGTTCAGCTGGTGGGGATTCCTACCAGCTACTGCACTGAGGGAGCAGGACCATGTGCAAGAAACACACCCTAATACGCTCAGGGTCGGCCCTACGTATGAACAGATGAAAATCTTCCTTTTACAAATCCCACCTGATCCAAGTGGATGACATCTTGGATTACTTTCTCTAGCATGCTGGAAAATATCTTTACTACTGAAATTGGACAATAATTTTGGCAATATAAGAGATCTCTGCCAGGCTTTTCTAATACTGCTATCAGAACCTCTGCACAAGTATCCATAGCTTTCTCTTACTCAATGAATGAGCATTATAGCCATAACAGAGGAGATAAGATATCTTGGACGTGCTTATACAATTCCACAGTAAAGCCATTTCCTCCTGAGGCTTTTGGGGGTTTAAGCTCAGAAATAGCTTTGTGCATCTTCATCACCTCTATAGGGCCATCCAAAGAATCCATCAATAGCTGCTCAACCACTGCTGAGTTCAGCTCCTGTAGAAAAATCTCCATTACAAGATCACTGTTAGGAGCAGATTTAAAATATTAGAATAAAAATCATAAAGAACCGTTGAATTCCAGTTTCAATCTTAAGTGTCTTTCAGCATTATGCATCAAAGATATTTTACATGCATTCCTCCTCAACTTCAGATAAGAGGCTACCAGTTTACATGCTTTGTCATTCCCTGGATAATAATTGGCACTGATTGTAGCTAATTCTCCCCAGACACATTCACTTGCAATTTTATTAAATTTAGGTTTTATGTGCGTTAGATCCAACAATACTTCTGGATATGTCTCTCTTCCAGCTAGTGAGTAATTTTGGCTAGGTCCGTGAGCTCTCGTGCAGTGACTTTTTTTCCTGCTTAGTGAGGAGGATATAATCAACCCTCTGAGGTATCTCATAACACTGACACAGACGCATTTTCCTTCTCATTTATTTCCATAAATTCTTTCAAAACCTTTTTTGATATATTTTGTAAATTCTGCATTCTCCAGTAATTGAGAATTGAGCCTCCAAGCTGAACTCTTCCTTATTTCCGACACCAACAGTCATTCCCTTGCAATACAAGCATGATCTGAAAGTAGAACTGATTCAATCTCTCCCTGAGTCACATGCTGAAAAAGTTCCTTAGAAGTCAGGAAATAATTAAACGGAATTCTGTGGCTTATAAATACGAGAAGGACAATCTCTGAGGTCTTTTATATTTTGTAAGTAAAATTGAATATACAACAGTACTTTAAATATTTTTCAAGGTGGCGTTGGGTCTCTGTATGGTTAAGTTCATCACCAATTTTGGTCTATATTATCTATGCAATTTTTGAAAATACGTATACAAAAAACAAGTCAGGCATTCACTGCCTGTGGCAAGCGCAAAACCCACTTTGAAAATCAGGTCAAATGAAATGAATTTCAGACAACACTCAGCACTACTGTCATAATGAATATGCTTGTACTTTTGTTTCAGTCAGCAATAATGAAGCCTTTTGTGCTCTGCTCAGAGCTCAGGTTTATGCAAGCAGATAAGAAAATGGAAATAATAAATAAATGATGAAAAGCCATCCCAAACAGTGTTATAGCGGTACATGAGCTGATTTGCTGTGGTTTTCATAAATTTTCTATACATAGTCCATGGAATATCAATAACAATGTACTCCTCAGAAGTCAAATATTGCTTTTCCCCCAGTTTTTCTCTATTGGACAGCATGTCCAGGTGGCACATGTACCCCCGCCAGCCCTGATGGTTGTAAGAGATTCTCATGAACTTTAGTCCTGTGTCGCTCTAAAGAAGCACAAAGGTTGCATTTACAGCGACAGCTATCTCCCGCTCCTCTCCCCCCCTCCCTCCTGAGCTCCAGCTTGTCACAAAGCCCTGCCAGACCTGTCAGACGGGAGACGAACATGCCTCACCTATGCTGAAATGCTGCAACCTGAGCCCCAGGGCCAGCCAGAAGCCAGACACCGCGGGTGAAGGAAGAGAGCTGAAGCTCTGACAGCTCATCTCAAGTCTGAAAACATCAAATATGCTAAAGTCTGGTTATTATTTTTCTTACAAAATTAGTATTACTTGCTTCTAAGTAAAGGTACTCAAGCACACAATGGGGTATTGTTTTTGTCTACTTTCAGTTGCTGTTGCATGTGTAATAATACATCAGTGAACTGTTCAGCACGGCATAGGAACTCCCCCCCCCCCTCCCAAATCAAATTAATCAAAATAAAGTGCCAATTTTTCTCAAGAACAAAGGACTGTATAAATATTCAGCACCAGTTATAAAGAATACAATGACAAGAACATAGCTACAGGGCTCCACAGAGCAGATGCACCATACTGCCGTCATATACTATTGAGGCAGCCAAGAGGTTTAGCTGTAGGTAGCCCTTCCCCCAAGCCATGCGGCAAGCCAAGAGGTTTAGCTGTAGGTAGCCCTTACAAGTGATCAGCCTGCTATTTCAGTAGACACCCTTCCCCCACTTCAGGTCTGAGCACAATAGCCCCTAGCCCAGAAATCAACAGACCAGAGCACACCGGTTTGGACAGGTCACCCAGGTACCTTCCCCAGGGGCTACTGATTGGTGGGCAGGAAATACCCGTGGCAAATGGGATTGCAGAATGAGTTTAAAACTATACTGTATATAAAGCTTTGTAGGATGTCCCTCGGGGCTCAGACTCTTATGGAGGTTGCTGGTATCTCTGTCTGGCCTGTGTGCACATTAAAGATCCTGATTGCATTCCAGCCTGTCTGTGAGTCTTCCTTCTGCGGGTGAGTGATAGAATAAGAGCTTATCTTTTTGTTTCCTGCCACATTTTTGGTGCATTGGCCAGGAAACATTAAAAGAAAAGCCTCTCTCATCACACCCACGGTGGGAAGACTTCTGTTTTTGCAGCATCTGGGCCTCCACCAGTCAGGGACCGGCCCCTCCAGGTGATTAACGGTCCTTGGCGCCCCCGGGCCACTTTGTGCTCGGAAGGACACCTTGATTTGTCTGGACAGTCGGTCCCTGCGTTTGAATCCCCGATTGAAAAACCAGCTGGATAGACTGGCATCCAAACTTCCTGTCTGATCAGAGTTCTGGTGAGTACTGCTACCTTACTGTTTGGGGCTAGTTCTGTACTCTATCTGTGAGTCCTGGTAATTTCTGGGAACCTGTAGCAGCCTGATCAACTGCACGAGCAGTCCTATTAGGGGCCTTAGTGGCACTGAAGCCATTGCTCGTCCTGTATCTGAATACCGGTAAAATCTGAATAACTGCAGTAATATCTGAACTGCAGTAATCTGAGATCTTTTAAAAGCGCTGCCGAAAGAAAAAAGTAACCAAACTATAGCACTTGATAAGCTAAGAATTAGATCGCTGCTTCTCTTCTTTCCTTTCTGCTTGTGGGAAGTTATCTGAAGCGTGACTGCAAGGAGAGAGTTCTCTAATGTGCTGCCGCTGTTTTAATTTCTGCTCCCCCATGCTGTTGTTGTGTTCCCGCGGTTAATTTGTGCTGTTCTGTTCCCAATGTTAAATTTCAGTTTCCCCCACGTGCTGTTCTGTTCCCAATGTTAAATTTCTATTCACCTGCCTCCCGGTACTGCTCCGATGCTGCGCTGAGCCCCCGCTGAGGTCCCCTGCCTCCCGGTACTGCTCCGGTGATCCCCTGAGCCCCCGCTGAGATCCTCTGCGTCCCGGTACTGTCCCGATGCTTCCCTGAGCCCCCGCTGAGATCCTCTGCCTCCCGGTACTGTCCCGATGCTCCCCTGAGCCCCCGCTGAGATCCTCTGCCTCCCGGTACTGTCCCGATGCTTCCCTGAGCCCCCGCTGAGATCCTCTGCCTCCCGGTACTGCTCCGGTGCCCCCCTGAGCCCCCGCCAAATTTTTCCGCCTTTCCCTGCTGTCCCGATGCACCGCTGAGCCCCTTTAAAGGGTATTAAGAGTGCAGCGCTGCCAAAAGCTATTAAATTATTTTTGCCCCAAGCAAAAAAATCGTACTGACCGTAATTTGTGTGCCGCGGGCCGGCGGGCCCCTTTTTAAACTGCTCCGTCCTTGTTCTGTGTGCCGCGGGCCGGCTGGCTCCCCGATTTTAAAAGTGTATTTTTCTCCACCTCTCCCGCATGTTTGAGGTCCGGCTGGCTCCCCGATTTTAAAAGTGCATTTTTCTCCTCCTCTCCCGCATGTTTGAGGCCCGGCTGACCCGATTCTGAAGTTTGGGAACAGCTGAGTCTGTCCGGAGGTATCCAGAGCTGAATCGGGCAGTGGAACACACGTGGAGGCGGCCATCTTGAAAAGACCACGTGTAAGCTACACTCCAATATACTTGAAGCGACTCTGGAGCTCCATCTAGTGGACATTAGCTGTAATTACTACTATTCCTCGTGTTTTAAGTGATCCTGGAGCTCTGTCTGGTGGACATTTTAAGAATAGCTAGCATATATATATATTTTAACTCTTATCTAAACCACATCTGAGTATATATATTTTGTAAATTACCAATATCTATATTGTAAGTTGTATTAATTGTCCTGAGTTAAGACTAGATAGGGTCTGTATTATAAATTGTATATTTTTCCTGGATTAAGTCTAGATAGGATCTGTATTGTAAATTGCATATTTTTCTCTTATTGTAAATTGCATTTTCCCCCGAATTGAGATTAGGTTGGAAGATCTGGTGCACATTGTATACTGTACTTAGTTATTGAACTAGGATTAGAGCATGGGGTCGGGAAAGTCTAAAGTGAAAACGCCCCTACAGTGCATGCTTCACAATTTTAAATCTGGGTTTAGAGAGGATTACGGGGTACCTCTCTCCGCCTCCAGATTAACCTTTTTGTGTGAGAGGGAATGGCCAGCCTTAGTTAAGTTATGGCCTCCTCAGGGGTCTATTGATTTGGCCACTGTGTCCTTGGTCCATCAAATTGTAGCAAAAGAGCACCCTGACCAGTTCCCATATATTGACTCATGGCTGACCATATGCCAACTCAGACCAAGGTGGCTCCAGCGCTGTCACGAGGATCAGTGTAGAGTAATGGTGGCGGCCATCTGTCGCCAAAAGGGATGGACACCCACCCCTATCTACCAGGGACGGGACTCTCCTGATATTCCTCCACGTCCCCTCCCTCTACTTCAACCCCGTGTCCCGTCCGCACCACAACAGGATCCTCCCATAGCTGAAAGGTCAGGACTTCCTGGGGTGGGTGATGCCAGATTTAGGGAAAGTTCTACAGACTCCGGCCCCTCATCTTCAGATTCCCCTCTCACATCTGGTGCCACCCCCAGTGACACCATCTCCTCCCCTGAGAGCACAGGGGCTGGGCCAGAATCGTCACCCCGTTAGCCCACCGCCTGCGGTCGCAACATCTCCAATTACCACTACGACAAGTACAGGGGCTCCCGTATATTGATGCTACTGGAAAGGTGGCAGTGGGACCATCAAGCCTGATTTATGTCCCTTTCTCCACTACGGACCTGCTCAACTGGAAAACCCACTATGCCTCATATACTGAAAAGCCCCAAGAACTGACAGATCTTATGACCAGTATTATGCAAACACACCAGCCTACCTGGTCGGACATTAAACAATTACTTTCCACCTTATTCAATACAGAAGAACGGGTGTGCATTGTACGGGCCGCCCTCAAATGGCTGGAGAAACATCATGCCCATCAGGGAGAAGTAAATCCACGGCAGCGGGCAGAGGCAGATTTCCCGAATAAAGACCCCTGCTGGGACCCGAATGACCCTGATGGAGCAGCGGCTCTCACTCGCTTCTGGACTGCACTCCTTGAAGGCCTTAAGAAGGGGGGGCAACGAGCTATGAACCTCAGTAAAACCGCAGAAGTTCTCCAGCTTCCTGATGAGAGTCCGGCGGTATTTTATGAGCGTCTGGCTGAAGCATACCGATTATACACCCCCTACGATCCAGCGGACCCTGAGAATCTTAAGATGATGAATAATGCCTTTGTGGCTCAGGCACAAGGTGATATACGGCGGAAGCTGCAGAAACTGGAAGGGTTTGCGGGCATGAATACAACACAATTGATGGAAGTGGCACAAAAAGTATATGTAAATCGTGACCAGGAGCAGAAGCGAGAGTCGGAGCGCCGGATGAAGAAAAAGGCAGACTTCCTAGCAGCCGCCTTAGCCGAGCGACCACCAGCTCCAGCCTGGGCCAGAGGAGGAAATAGGGGACAAGGACGCGGATATGGGAGGCCGAGGTTTCCCCTAAGCCCCACTCAATGTGCCTACTGCAAAGAGGAGGGACACTGGAAGAATGACTGTCCAAATCGTAACACAAGGCGAGGGAGATATCCATCCACGAGCTGTGTAAGAGCACCCGTACGAACTACACGGGAGCAAGATCAGCATAATGCTTTCCCGCCTCCACCGGTTCCAGCTCTCGAAGGCCTTGCAGCTATGGAACATTATGACCCGGATGACTACTAGGCCAGACCGGGCTCCAAGTTTCTGTTAGGTCCCCAGGAGCCTATGGTCAACATGAATTTAGGGGACCGGAAAATGCAATTGATGGTCGATACCGGAGCAACACACTCAGTGGTCACCCAACAAGTAGCCCCGATCTCCTCCCAGTCAGTAACTGTTGTGGGAGCTACGGGGGAGAGGGCCCAGAGACCTTTCCTGCAAAACCGCACGTGCCAGTTGGGGGGACGGACCAACACTCACCAGTTCCTGTATATGCCTGAATGTCCCATACCCTTGCTGGGTCGGGATGTTCTGGCAAAACTCCAGGCCCAAATCTCATTCGGGTCTGATGGCCAGGCTGAGCTCCAAATACCCAGCCTGGGCCCAACAGTTTTGGTACTGTCCGTCCCCCGAGAAGAAGAATGGCGGTTATATGAGAACAGGCCCAAATCTGATGTGGCTACCCTGGTTACATGGGAATCAGTGCCCCCTGGAGTATGGGCAGAAGGAAACCCCCCCGGAATGGCCATTAACATCCCTCCCGTATGTGTTGAAATGAAGCCGGGAGCCTCCCCGGTGCATGTGCGACAATACCCGCTGCCGCGGGCAGCTGTAGAAGGAATCCATCATCATCTGGTGCAGCAACTACAGCATGGTATCCTGCGGCCCTGCCAATCGGCATGGAACACTCCTTTGCTGCCAGTTCGAAAACCTGGAACCACTGACTATCGACCTGTTCAGGACCTCCGTCGTGTCAATGAGGCCACTGTGACTCTGCATCCAGTAGTACCAAACCCTTATACACTGTTGGGCCTCATCCCAGCGACTGCTTCTCACTTCTCAGTACTGGATCTAAAAGATGCCTTCTTTTGTATATGCCTGGCTACTGCAAGCCAGCACCTGTTTGCTTTCGAGAAAGAGGACCCTGCTACTGGCAGAAAGTCCCAAGTTACCTGGACTCGTTTACCACAGGGATTCAAGAACTCTCCTACCATCTTCAGCACAGCATTGGCCCAAGATCTCGCTAGTTTCCCTCCAGGGGAGCCCGGCAGACGAGTACTTCTGCAGTACGTTGATGACCTACTAATCGCTGCTGACTCTGAGGCTGAATGTGTATTGACAACCACAGAACTTCTCCAACTCCTGTACAATGCGGGATACCGAGTCTCCAGAAAAAAGGCTCAGTTATGTCAGTCGGAAGTGAAGTATCTGGGATTCCATCTGTCAAAAGGAAGCCGACGGTTGGGGAGCGAGAGGAAGGAAGCAGTGTGCCGGATCCCAGTGCCAACAACCCGCAAGCAAGTACGTGCTTTTCTCGGGGCAGCTGGGTACTGTCGTATCTGGATTCCCAACTTCGCAAAGATCGCAAAGCCCCTCTATGAGTCTACAAAGGGTCCAGAGAAGAGCCCCCTTGAATGGGGTCATGACCAACAGGAGGCCTTCGAACATTTGAAAAGGGCATTACTGTCATCACCAGCCCTAGGCCTTCCGGATGTCACCAAGCCTTTCACCCTCTATGTGCACGAAGCAGCAGGAACAGCTTTGGGAGTCTTGACCCAACAACTGGGGTCTTGGCCACGACCAGTCGCCTACCTGTCAAAACTGCTGGATCCAGTGGCCAAGGGATGGCCACCTTGCCTGAGAGCAATAGCAGCAACAGCCTTGTTGGTGGAAGAATCTGATAAACTGTCCATGGGCCAAGGCCTTCTAGTCACCGTCCCACATTCAGTCCAAACATTGCTAGAGCATAAAGGAAGTTACTGGTTCACCAGCTCCCGAATGTTGAAATACCAGAGCATGTTATGGGGAAATCCCAGGGTGCAGATAACTACCAGCCAAGCCTTGAACCCTGCTACTTTCCTGCCTGTTGGCCTGGGACCACCTGATCACGACTGCCTGGAAGTGATGGAAACAGTCTTCTCCAGTCGCCCTGATCTGACGGATGTGCCGTTAAGCAATCCGGATGAGACCTACTACGTAGATGGGAGCAGTCTGATGCTGGAGGGCCGCAGGTGTGCGGGGTATGCGGTGGTGACGATGGAAGAAATAGTTGAAGCAGAGCCTTTGCCCCCTGGAACCTCCACACAGAAGGCGGAACTCATTGCCCTTACCCGTGCCTTAACCCTTGGGACTAACAGTCGTGTAAATATATACACAGATTCCAGATATGCCTTTTCCACTCTCCATGCCCACGGGGCCCTGTACAAAGAAAGAGGGTTAGTTACTGCAGCTGGCTCTGAGATAAAGAATGGCCCCCAGATATTGGCCCTGTTAGAAGCAGTCTGGCGTCCAAAAACAGTAGCCGTAATGCATTGCAGAGGCCACCAGAAAGGGAACGGTGAAATAGCTAAGGGAAATAGACGGGCTGATGCAGAAGCCCGGCGAGTAGCAACCACATCCTTGTCCCAGTTTTTCCCGCAGAGCTCCCAGGATCTACAAGCCCCCCTGTTTCCAGTCCCACTGAGCCAATGGGCCAAGAGGTACACTACACGAGAGCTAGATTTCTTCTGTCAGGAGGAGGGTGGGGTGTTACACACAGATGGTTGGATAAGGTTACCTAGAACAGGGACAGCTCCAGTGATAGTCATCCCAGACAGCCTTGCCCCAGCATTCCTATCATCCTTTCATCAGGCCACTCATATGGGCAAGACAGCAATGGAAACTACCCTCCGCCCATATTTCTTCATTTCTAGCTTATCCTCGCTGACAGCTGCAATTGCTAGACAATGCACCACATGTGCTAAAAACAATGCCCGTCAAGGCCCAAGCCAACCCCCAGGGGTCCAGTCTTATGGGGTCACCCCTATGGGAAACATCCAGGTTGACTTTTCAGAAATGCCCCGAGCAAATGGGTACCGGTATCTGCTGGTATTGGTCTGTACTTTCACGGGGTGGGTGGAGGCCTTCCTAGTCCGCACAGAAAAAGCCAGAGAAGTGACTAAGGTGTTGCTGCATGAAATCATCCCCCGATTTGGACTTCCAGTAGTAGTGGGATCTGATAATGGACCTGCATTTGTGGCCCAAGTGATACAGCAGGTAGTAAAAGCCTTACAGATCGGTTGGAAGCTACACACAGCTTACCGCCCGCAGAGCTCAGGGAAAGTAGAACGCATGAATCGCACCATAAAGAGCCAGTTAGCAAAATTGTGTCAGGAAACCTCACTGAAGTGGCCCCAATTGCTCCCTATAGCTCTGCTCCGCATACGGTCAGCCCCACGAAAGGGTATCGGTGTTTCCCCCTTTGAAGCTGTGTATGGACGCCCTGCACCCCTCATACAGGGCATCCATGGAGATTTAGTGCAGATAGGTTCAGAAATAACCTGGCAGGAACTGTCGGCTCTCAGTTCTGTATTGCAGAAATTGCACCAGTGGATCCAGGAGCGACTCCCCATCAACCTGACTGAAGCGCTCCATACGCACCAGCCTGGTTCCCAAGTGTGGGTCAAGGAGTGGAAGAAAGATCCATTGACCCCCCAGTGGCGAGGCCCGTATACTGTTCTGCTGACCACCCCCACGGCTGTTAAAGTGGCTGAAGTCGCTCCGTGGATCCATCACTCTCGTGTCAAGGCCGCTGCACCAGAAGTTGTTCCAGCCTGGACCGCAGTCCCGATTCCAGATCAACCCCTGCGTTTGAAACTGAAGAGGGACCTTTCTGCCCAGTAAAGGGCTCTAACAGACTGCCGACAAGACCCCCGGAGAGACTGATCTACGAGACCCCCTTTTCCAGAACCAGGAGCAGAATGAGAAGCGGTGCCCTAGCCTTACTCGTTTCCCTGACATGGGCCCGTTTTCCAACAAGTGCAGAGACTACTAACACAGCAGTATTACTCGCCCAAACTGCTCTGAACATGACAAACTTTTGTATACGAAACTCTCTACAAACCTCTCTTATTGCTGTACCGTCTAGTTTGTGTGAGATGCAGAACTTCACTATGCTTGCTAATTTAAACTGTAAACAACCTGGAATATATTTCTACCATATTGGGGTTATCCGACCGACTTCTACACTTTTCAACCAAGTGCCTTTTTCCTTACAGGTAGTTTCCACTCTAAATGCTACTGATTGTTTCTTTTTTGTCAATGCCAAGAGGGGAGGAAACAATGTATCAAATACTGTGTTATCATGCAGCTCTGTTACAAATGTATCCTATTCACACTCAGAAATGTATCTTCCCTTAGGCTGGTTTTTAGTATGTGGCAAAATGACGTACACTTACGTCCCTGCAAATGCCACTGGTGGTCCGTGCACTTTTTCTAGGCTTACAACTGCTGCCTTCGTCCGGCCCCCCAGTTATCCCCGCTCTGCCCCCATGCCCTCGACCTGTAACTCAAACGTGGAGCCTTACAGTGATGAGACAGCTCTTGGGCTGTCAGTGTCAATCCTTGGGACACCTGGATTGGCCCTACACAACTCCCTGGAGGTAAGCCGACTCGCTTGCTCCCTAGCCAAGACCATTAACCTCACCTCAACCATACTAGCTTCCATAAATTATGAGCTGTCCAGCCTACGTACAGCGATTCTACAGAATAGAATGACCATAGATTTCCTGCTGTTACGCCTCAACCATGGGTGTGAGGAATTTGAAGGAATGTGTTGTTTTAACCTCACAGATGAAAGT
Source organism: Ichthyophis bannanicus (assembly GCA_033557465.1). NCBI lineage: Eukaryota > Metazoa > Chordata > Amphibia > Gymnophiona > Ichthyophiidae > Ichthyophis > Ichthyophis bannanicus. The sequence continues at coordinate 18,686,462 of CM066032.1, forward strand.
GTGTCCATTGAACGCTCAATCCAAGACCTACGTGACTTAGCAAGACAAATCTCAGACCCGTCCATGGGACTGGGGACGGGGTGGTTCTCCAAATTGTTTGTTTGGTTGGTTGGGGGGCCTTAAAAACCCTAGCTATAGGAGTTTTCCTTCTCTTCTTAGTATGTGTCCTCATACCATGTTGTATCCCCATCCTCCACCGCTCCATTATCACCACCCTCGACACCCTGGTAGAACGCAAGGCTGCTACCACTGTTATGGCCCTGACCCAATACACCCCTCTGCGGCTTGCCTCCAGTAATACAGCCCTCTACCGCCTCTAGCGGTTGAGGTCCCACTTAAAAAGGGGGGAATGAGGCAGCCAAGAGGTTTAGCTGTAGGTAGCCCTTCCCCCAAGCCATGCGGCAGCCAAGAGGTTTAGCTGTAGGTAGCCCTTCCCCCAAGCCATGCGGCAAGCCAAGAGGTTTAGCTGTAGGTAGCCCTTACAAGTGATCAGCCTGCTATTTCAGTAGACACCCTTCCCCCACTTCAGGTCTGAGCACAATAGCCCCTAGCCCAGAAATCAACAGACCAGAGCACACCGGTTTGGACAGGTCACCCAGGTACCTTCCCCAGGGGCTACTGATTGGTGGGCAGGAAATACCCGTGGCAAATGGGATTGCAGAATGAGTTTAAAACTATACTGTATATAAAGCTTTGTAGGACGTCCCTCGGGGCTCAGACTCTTATGGAGGTTGCTGGTATCTCTGTCTGGCCTGTGTGCACATTAAAGATCCTGATTGCATTCCAGCCTGTCTGTGAGTCTTCCTTCTGTGGGTGAGTGATAGAATAAGAGCTTATCTTTTTGTTTCCTGCCACACTATGTTACTATGAAATATCTCTTACATATTTCTGTACAGCGTTGTGTATATCTAAGTGGTAGAAAGTAATAAAAACAGACATTCCTACACAGACACCCCACTCCTCTATCTATCCCCAATAGCTGAAAGCAGAAAATCGGTAGAAGGCATTCAAATCTTCTGGTCCTGAATGTAGGTTCAAACCTATAAATATCAAGTCCGTTTCCACCTGGGTGTCACTGTAAGCGCTTTTTCAAAGAAAAATAATTCTGGATTTACTCTGGCTGGTTCAGATTTACAAGTAGCATCATGAATTTAAAGTATTCAAGATACCTTGAATCTTTGAACCATTTGAATGCAAGTGTGAATCTGCAAATTTCTGCAACATCGAGTCCTGGAAGAATCCAGAGATAGAAGCCAAGCCACAAATGACTTAGATTTCTTGCAGCTTGCTTTTCTCAAGCTGGATATTTCCAGATCTAATGGGGAATTAAATTGAATTCAAACCGTTCACCCATCCCTAAATGTAGCATACAGTGGACCTGTAAGAGTTGGCCATTTTAGATTTTGGTTACTTTGGATGCATATCTATATTTATATATATAAACCAATGACTTCAAACTAGACTATCAGGGTGAGCTAAGGAGTTATTTTAAACTGGTTATTCAATACCTCACTATTATTCCTTAATTCAAGAATGAACAACCTGATTAATTCAGGAATGAACAACCCAAATTACAGTTACACAATGCAAGGTTCCACATTAGAAACCATTACCCCCCCCCCCCAAAACAATTAGGTGTTATCATGGATAATATGTTGAAACCCTTTGCGCAGTGTGCAGCGGCAGCCAAGAAAGCAAATAGAATGCTAGGACTCATAAGGAAAGGAATGGAGAATAAAACCAAGGATATTATAATGCCTCTGTATAGTTCCATGGTGTGACTGCACCTTGAATATTGTGTGCAATTCTGGTCGCCATATCTTAAAAAGGATACAGTGGAGTTAGAAAGGTACAGAGACGAGCTACCAAAATGGTAAAGGGGATGGAAGGATACCCCTATGAGGAAAGGCTTAAAAGGTTAGAGCTCTTCAACTTGGAAAAGAGAAGGCTTAGGGGAGATATGATAGAAGTCTATAAATTAATGAATGGAATGGAACGGGTTAACATAGGTCGGTTGTTTAAGCCATCAAAAAGTAGAAAGACTAGAGGACACACAAACAAAGCACTCAACAAGGACGACCCTACCTCCTACCGCCCAATTTCAAGCATATCCTTCTTTGCCAAGATAATCGAAAAGGCAGTCCAGCAGCAGCTGCAGGACCACATTGATGATACAAACGCCCTTGATGTGCATCAATACGGGTTTCGTTAACATCACGGTGTAGAAACCCTCCTCCTAGCGCTAATGGACAACCTACTCAAAGGTCTAGAGAACAAAAGCGAGATGTTTATGCTTATATTCATAGATATATCAACTGCCTTCGATTCAGTACATCACCCCACACTGTTGGAGCGACTCGCGTCCATAGGCATTTCCGGCACCCCACTAAAATGGTTCTCCTCATACATAACTAACAGAATGCAGAAGGTCCATTTTAACGATGACAAGGCACCCCCTTTCCCTCAAACTCAAGGCATTCCGCAAGGCTCTGCCCTCTCTTCACTCCTATTCAACTTATATCTACAACCAGTCCGCAAGATTTTCCAGGATCACAAGATCAACTATCATATTTACGCAGATGACCTAATGCTATATAACCAACTAGACGTAAACAACCCAAACCTCAACAAACTTGAAAAATGCCTATTCGAACTGCAAAACTGGTTGCAACGCAATAACATGTTCATAAACCATAAAAAAACAGAAGTGATGTGCATCTCCAGGAAACCAGACTTCAATCCCCCAACTACAGTCACCATGAACAATAACGTCTACAACATAAAGACCGAAATAAAATATCTAGGAGTGATGCTGGACAGCAACCTAAATATGGACAAACATCTCTGAATTACCAATCGGGCCATCTTCCACAGATTAAGAGTCTTGCAACCACTGCGTAACATCATTGAGCATGCCGACTTCAGGTCTGTCGCGCAAGCTCTCATCATTCCTCATCTCGACTATTGCAACGCCATACTTCAAGGATTGCCAAAGAAAACCATAAACATTCTGCAAATGGCACAAAATGTTGCTGCCAGAATCATAATGCAAAAAGGCCTCGCTGATCACATTACACCTGTACTAATTGAGCTACATTGGCTCCCCATTGCGGCCCGCGTCCAATACAAAATGATAGTCACTACCAATGTTCCCTCTAATTTTCTGTATGCTGTGTGCGCATAAAATATCAGCTGTGCAACTTTTGAAGAAAGGTTAAATTTTTGTGCGCAACATAACGACACTCGGAGTTATATACTTTAAAATTTGACTACACATCAGAATACAGTATGTACACCACATTGATTTTAATAAAATTAAATGAAAATAGACTATTACTAAATGAAGGGGAACATTTCTAGTAATTACAATCACAAATTTAAAATTTTAAGACATCTGTGTTGTTTTCTATTAGAATCAGAACCGTAATTTTTGTGTGCTCTATTGTAAAGTATGTGCGCTCACTCGGCGAGGTGTGTGCGCGCGCACACGCGCACAGCTTAGAGGGAACAGTGGTCACTACATTCAAACTCATTCATAATTTAGCACCCTCATACCTCAACAGCCTTATCACCAATCAACCTCCCAACAGGAGTAGAAGAACAGTAAACCTCAATACCCTCTGTGTCCCGAAGTGCTGGAGAACTGTTAAAGCGTTTACTAGTAACAGAGCATTCTCACTTACAGCTCCACTACTATGGAACCGGTTGCCATGTGAGTTGTGGGCAAACAGTGACTTTAAGGACTTCAGAAAAAAGCTTAAGACTCACCTCTTCCAAACGCATTACAATGTAACCTAGGCATTGTATCCCACTACCAACTGTCCACCATGTTACGGAAAGTCACCCTGCCCTGGTAAGCCCGCTTTGAGAAACGCATTCAGTAAATATGTAAATATGTAAATTCTGTATCCTGTGTAAAGTATTCCCAGCAATTCTGTATCTTATGTAGAGTATTCCCAGCAATCAAGTGTAATCTGTAATCTGTAAGCAAGTGTAATCTGTAACCCAAAGTTTGCTGTGTTCCTAACCTTCTCTCCCAATCACAATGTATATTTTGCTAATTCCTGGCCTGTACCCTTAATCATGTATAGAAACCGCTGCTGATCGCTGGAAGCAGCGGGATACAAATGTACAATAAATAAATAATAAATAAAGAAAGAAGCTACAATGTAACCCATTTAAGATTAATAAGAGAAAATATTTTTTCACTCAACGTGTAATCAAACTCTGGAATTCGTTACCGGAGGATGTAGTAAAAGCTGTTAGTGTAGCCGGGTTTAAAAAAGGTCTGGACAAGTTCCTGGAGGAAAGGTCCATAAACCATTATTAAAGGACCCAGGAAATCCACTGCTTGCCCCAATACAAGCATTGTGGAACCTGTATGTCTTTTTGGGAAACTGCCAGGTACTTGTGACCTGGATTGGCCACTGTTGAAAACAGGATACTAGTCTTGATGGAGTTTAGTCTGACCCAGTATGGCATTTCTTTTGTTCTTAAAAAGATCTTTTTTCACTGGGAACATATCTATAAAACAGGAAGAAATATCATACAGTTACAGACCCATTTTACTAAACTGATGCACCACTAAGTAATGAAAACATTAAAAAATAAATTTAAAAACACAGATACAATCCTTACATGGGCTGGATTGCAATTCAGGAAAAACTGGGATCATCTGATACCAGAGAGCATGTTTACTAAACCGTGTTAGTGTCAATAGTCTGTGTTATCAAGTTACGTTGTGTGATTCTATACCGCCCCTATTAGGCGCCCGCCTAGGGCATGCGATGCAGGTTTGCCTTCTGAAAGAATAGTCTGTAGCCGTGTGGTCAGGCAAAAACAATAACTGGGCTTTATTCCCCTTCCCTTATGGATTTCCTTTTTTATACAGCAATAAAGAATAACATAAATAAAATGTTTCTTCACAGCAAAAATAAAGATGAACCTTTTCCAAGCAATTATAACACTGCTTCTGCTTGCTTCTTTAACAGAGAGATTCTATCTCATCTGAGAGACATATCGCGCAATCCATGGGACTGGATTCTACCTCCTGGCTAGTGCTTTCCCACTGCATTTGTTCACAGTCCAGACCTGTAAATGGATAACACTCTTCAGGGCTGCTATTGACACAACTCTTTCTTTGGGAGGCAACAGTTCCTATAGCAGGAAGCTGCTCTGCATAAACAGGGTCGTGGGGACCTGTGTTTGGGGCTTCTCTTAGGTTCCCTCTTTCTCTCCAATAAGGATTCTCTTCCCCATTGTTAGCTTTAGTTCTCCTGGCCGGGCCCACCTCTTGCCCTTTAGAGAAAATGGTGTACTTAGCTTTTCCTCTGGGGTATATAGCTTCCACTCCTTCCTCTGTTAACCAGGCCTTCCTGTCTGGGCTGTAGCGTGCCTTTCCCCAAGAGTTCCAAACACCGGTAGTTTGAGCTGGGATGTAGCTACTTTCTGGAAAGGTTTTACTCCTGCTGCTCCTTGCTACCGGGGCATATCCAATGCTTCCTGGATCCAGCAAGCTCTCCTGTTTGTGACGCCTGCCCTCTACCTGCTTGGTCACTCTTCTCGGGTCGATGCCCCCTCTGGCTTGGGAGACTCCTGCACTGGCTCTTCCAGCACTCTCTGGTTCAGCTGTCTCCTCTCTCACTGGTTGGGGCATCTGTAACTCCTCCAGCCACACCCACTTCTTCTCTTCCTTCCAACTCTCTGCCTCCCCTTGCTGGGATTTCCCAACTGCTTTTATCCTCTTGTCTCTTGCACGTCGTACGTGCTTCCCTGCTCAGGTGAACCTGATTAGCTCTCTGACTTTCTGCTGCGTCATATCTGGTGTGGGGAAAGTTTGTTCTACTATTCTTTGGCTCATTGTAACCTGAATGTGTTTGCTGCTTATGTGACTGCAAGGTAAGATCTTCTTTTTCCCCTATTATCATAGGTTCTGTGCTGGCTACTGCATCACATATCCCCCCCCCCTTAAGATATTACGGGCTGGGGGACTCATGTCCTCGCAGCACGTAATTACAGAATGGCCCGGGAGCTTTACCTTTAATTGGCCAAAAGCCGCTGTCCGCTCCTGCGAGGATTTTAGGACGTTAATGTGGTACACTTGACAGCGCCCCCTGTTGGTTTTTACCACATATGAGACCGGTCCCTTGCGAGCCACTACGGTATAGGGTCCCCTCCATTGGGCTTAGAATTTCGGCCCAGGGTCTGCCACCAGTACGACTACCTTCTCATCTATGGCTAGTTGCCGGGTTTTCTTCCCCCGATCATAGTATCTCTTCTGATGCTGCTGACTGTCCCGTAAGTGACGTTCAGCGGCCTGTGAAGCCCTCTGTAACCATGACCTTAGTTCTCGGAGAAACTGCGGTACTCCTACCTCTTCCCCTTTTGGCTCTGCCCACTGTTCCCTTAAAATGTCCAGGACTCCTCTTGTGGCACGGCCAAACATCAACTCGTATGGAGAAGCTCCCAACGAGGCTTGTGTGCGCTCCTTGCTGGCGTATAAAACGAACGAGAGCATAATGTCCCAGTCAGCCATTTTCCCATCCAGTCCCCGCCTCAACATTTGTTTGAGGGTCTGGTTAAAACGTTCCAACAACCCATTGGATTGTGGATGGTAAGCTGCCGTTTTTATGTGTTGCATCCCGAAGGCGTCCCAGACCTGTGCCAGGGATCGCGACAGGAAATTGCTTCCCCTGTCCGTTAGCATCTCCTTCGGGAACCCCACTTCACAAAATAATCTAATCAATTCCCCCGCTATAGTTTTTGCCGAAATGTTCCTCAGCGGTACTGCCCAGGGGAACCGGGTGGCCTGATCCATTATTACTAAAAGGTATTGGAATCCCCTAGGGGTTTTCACTAGGGGACCCACTATATCCATCGCCATCCGGCGCACTGGTTCGGATATAGTGGGGGTTGGTATCATAGGAACACCTTTCGGTTTTGCGGCCGTGACCCTCTGACACAAAGGGCATGCCTCGCAAAAGCGTTTGGTCTCCTTAAATACCCCCGGCCAGTAGAAACGGGCCAGGATCTGGTCTAGGGTACCTAAAACACCTTTATGCCCACCCACCGGGTGATCATGAGCTAATCTCATAACGACCGCCTTAAAGGCAGTGGGCACCACTAGTTGTTTTCTAACGGCCCCTGTCTGGGGGTCGTTACTCTCCCGATATAACATATCTTCCTCCACCAGGAATCTGGGAAGAATATCTCTGTCGGACTGGGCGTACTCGAAGGCATGCTTTAACGCGGGATCTGCCTTTTGCTCTTTCGGGAATGATGGGAACCTTTGTACTAGATCGGCCGGCACCCAGGGAAAACCTAGCTCGTCCCCTGCTCCTTCCCTCAATTGAGCACTGTGGTGGCGTTCCCGTCGTTTTTCTCCTCTGCTTTTCTTACTACCTTTTGAGGGTGGATTGATTAAATCTTCGTGTTGGGGCAGCTCTCCTAAAGTTTCATCTAGGGGCCTATCCTCCCCTACCCGAGATTCCGCCTCCTCTTCTGAAGAGTGGTCAGTGTCCTCCGGGGGTTCAATTTGCTCCCCCGAACCTTGGGCCTGTGACCTTGTAGAGACCATCCCCCTTTTCAATTGTATGCCCTCTCCGATGCCCTTACAGAACGGCGGCCAGTCTCGGCCTAAGACTATATCATAGGGCAACCTGGGTATCACTGCCACTAGGACCTTTCTTCGGGTGCCTAAACCTTTTACCGTCACCCTATATAGAGGGTAAGAAGTGGAGGACCCGTGTATGCAGCGTATCCTAGATCTACCCTCCGGTTGATTCAGGGGGGACATATTACCGTCCTGTAGGCGGCGCCAAAATTTCTTGGACACCATGGTTTGGTCTGCCCCCGAGTCAAGTAGGGCTTTGGCTACCACGCCTTGTACCTCCACATCAATGCGAAAACCTTCCCGCTTATACTTTCCATCCCCACTCATCAATGCTGTTTGCCAAGTACATTCATCATTCCTATGACCCCGCTTCCCACATTTAAAACATTTTATGCGAGCGTCCTTAACCTCATCTCTAGGTACATATTTCATTACACTAGGTGCACATAACATAGGGTCTTTCACTACTTTGCCAGAATTGGCTACCCCATACGTATTGCCAGCTCCTCCCTGCGGTTTATAGGCTAACTCAGCCTCCATGAACCTTTCAGTGAGGTGAGCTGCCTTGCTTGAGGTCTGACAATTTTGCAGAGTAAGGAATGATCTTACTTCGGCTGGAACAGCCTCTGAGAATTGCTCAAGTATACTTTCGAGGGTTCTCCCCTCCGGAGTAAGCCATTTCCATACCAGGTTACGGATCCTTTGGCAGAGTGCCTTAGGGGTTTCACCTGGCTGGAATTTAGTCACCCTTAACATACGGTGGTATACCATAGGCGACAAGCCTAGCCTGTCTCGTATGGCTGCCTTAACCTCATACTCCATTGCCTGGGCGGCGGGCATGGCCTTGTAAGCCGCCAGGGCTTCTCCCGTCAGGGAGGTGGCCAACCTAACCGCCCATTGCTCATAGGGCCAGTCCGCACTATGGGCTACCCATTCGAAAGCCTCTAAAAAGTCGTCTATATTGTCAGCTTTTGTCAATTGTCCAAAGGATAAGATCCCACAACTTTGTGGGCCTACCCACCAATAATGTTCTTTAGGCGTCTTCTCTGCCGCTCGCTCTGCCAGCAAAGTTTGTATCAGGTCAGTCAGAGGTTTCTGTTGGGCCTGCATGGCCGTCAACGCTTGCTCCTGGCTCAGCTGGGCTAACTCCCTCTGCTTTTCAAACTGGAGACTTATCCAGCGCAACACGTCCTGGGGATTCTCCATGTTCACACCCTGAAACAAAACAGACAAACACACACCAAGTGTGGCACTTTTTTTTTTTTTAAATGCAGTTAAACCGAGGCTTTAGCTCCCAGTATCCCTTCTCACCAGAATCCCACACCGCCTGTGCCCAGATACTTTTTACCTGAGTCAGGTGGAGATTCCGGCCCTGAGAAAGTTCTCTTCCTCTCTGGATTCTGGAACACTCCGGCGTGGTCAACAGCAATCCCGGTCCTTCTCTCCGGCACTGGTAATTCCGCTGTGCTTCCGCTGTATTCTTCTCCAGGCATCCTAAAAACTACGCCATTTGTGACTCTACACCGCCCCTATTAGGCGCCCGCCTAGGGCATGCGATGCAGGTTTGCCTTCTGAAAGAATAGTCTATAGCCGTGTGGTCAGGCAAAAACAATAACTGGGCTTCATTCCCCTTCCCTTATGGATTTCCTTTTTTATACAGCAATAAAGAATAACATAAATAAACTGTTTCTTCACAGCAAAAATAAAGATGAACCTTTTCCAAGCAATTATAACATTGCTTCTGCTTGCTTCTTTAACAGAGAGATTCTATCTCATCTGAGAGACATATCGCGCAATCCATGGGACTGGATTCTACCTCCTGGCTAGTGCTTTCCCACTGCATTTGTTCACAGTCCAGACCTGTAAATGGATAACACTCTTCAGGGCTGCTATTGACACAACTCTTTCTTTGGGAGGCTGTTAACAGTTCCTATAGCAGGAAGCTGCTCTGCATAAACACGGTCGTGGGGACCTGTGTTTGGGGCTTCTCTTAGGTTCCCTCTTTCTCTCCAATAAGGATTCTCTTCCCCATTGTTAGCTTTAGTTCTCCTGGCCGGGCCCCCCTCTTGCCCTTTAGAGAAAATGGTGTACTTAGCTTTTCCTCTGGGGTATATAGCTTCCACTCCTTCCTCTGTTAACCAGGCCTTTCTGTCTGGGCTGTAGCGTGCCTTTCCCCAAGAGTTCCAAACACCGGTAGTTTGAGCTGGGCTGTAGCCACTTTCTGGAAAGGCTTTACTCCTGCTGCTCCTTGCTACCGGGGCATATCCAATGCTTCCTGGATCCAGCAAGCTTTCCTGTTTGTGACGCCTGCCCTCTACCTGCTTGGTCACTCTTCTCGGGTCGATGCTCCCTCTGGCTTGGGAGACTCCTGCACTGGCTCTTCCAGCACTCTCTGGTTCAGCTTTCTCCTCTCTCACTGGCTCGGCATCTGTAACTCCTCCAGCCACACCCACTTCTTCTCTTCCTTCCAACTCTCTGCCTCCCCTTGCTGGGATTTCCCAACTGCTTTTATCCTCTTGTCTCTTGCACGTCGTACGTGCTTCCCTGCTCAGGTGAACCTGATTAGCTCTCTGACTTTCTGCTGCATCATATCTGGTGTGGGGAAAGTTTGTTCTACTATTCTTTGGCTCATTGTAACCTGAATGTGTTTGCTGCTTATGTGACTGCAAGGTAAAATCTTCTTTTTCCCCTATTATCATAGGTTCTGTGCTGGCTACTGCATCACAGTTGTCAGCTAATGTTGGTAAAATGCAGGTGTGCAGTGATTTCCCATGCTATCTACATTTTATGCATTAGATGAGGGGGGAGGCAGGATCGGGGCAGGGAGAAGACATGACGATAGGAGGCAGCCAACGTGTGAGCAACTGTCTTGCATTGGCTGTCCAAATCACTGAACTATCACTCCTGCCTTGATCTCTGGCAGCTTCCAAAATGGCACCGGTCTTGATGTGTTTCCCCCCTAGCGATATGACATCAATGCAAGACTGGTGCCGTTCTGAAAGGTGCCGGAGACTGGAGCAGGAGTAAAGGGGGCCGCTCCTGTCCTGTACACTGCTGGAGTACCAGGGAGTGTCCTGTATGGTCCAGGTGTCTTGGGGATAGGTCCTGGATGGCTAGCCGTGATGGCTAATGCCGGGAGGAGGTGAGGAGGGCCCTGACAGCCCCCCTAAGGTAGGTGCAAAAACTATTACTGAACTTTATCGAACATGCCCCAGGTAAAGTCTGTGCCTTTTTCAATAGCTTTTGATCTAACTCTGCTGTCTGATTTGAATTTCCTCTTGAAAAAACTGTTATTGCAAACATGACCATCTCGTAGTAATCTTGAATGTTTTGTTTTTCAGTCTGAATTCATTGTTTGGTATTTTCACATTAAATTATGATAATTCAGGTCCAGTAAATCAGATCACTTATTTTTATGCAACTAAATATAATCATTTTTTAGAGACGTTTTAAACTGGATAGCTGTTGATGCTTTAAACCTAACCCAGATATTCAATGCTGGCATCATATCCAGCGGTTAATGCTGCTGAATATCTGCGGGTGCCACTGCTGCACACCCTCATGTTAACCAGTTGCATCAGGGCATACCGGGGGGTGTTCCAGGGGCAGCACCTGGCATAACTGGGCAGAAGCAATATTGAGCTGCTGCTCGGTTATAGCAAAGTGGTGAAAATAAGGAGCATTAAACTCTGGTCTAACTTTTTCCTGGAAGCAAACTAGACAGTGGCTGAATATCACCGCTGCCTGGTTAGCTTCCTGGCAATCTGGACAATCAGGATATTCAATGCTGGGGCCTGGATATGACGCCAGCACTGAAAATCCGGGTTTATGTTTTGGCAGCGGCGGCTAGCTACTTTAGCTGCGCTAGCCACTGCCATTGAATATTGGGCCTGTTGTGTTTAACTTTTAGCTTCCATTTGCTTAGGTATTCACTGAAACATACAGGTGCATGTTTAATAATCTCCTTTAATGGTTACCATACTAACTGCTTAGTGAGGGAAGGGGCGAGAACTAGGCAGGTTAGGAGCAGAGTGGGGGCAATTGATGGCACATAATAACTAACCGTGATTGCTGCTGTTAGCATGGGTGCATGTACCACCTTCTCAGTGGGTGGCAGTAAGTGTACCCACGTTAAATATGCTGGTGAGTTAGCATGGTGAGTTGTGTCTCCTTACGGTAACTGTTAACAGTTCCTGTCGATCTATGCCAGATCCCGCACTAATTCTTTGGGCTTAACATGTCTTAACAACATATTTTAATAAACATGCCACACAACTTAACTACGGATGTCTAAACTTATGCACACTGTTTTATCTGCTGAAATGGCTTTGAAAATTACCCAGCCTACTAGATACAATAAGTCCAAGTAGCAGGAAGATGACACAAAATTATTCAAAGTTGTTAAAACCCATGAGGATTGTGAAAAATTGCAAGAGGACCTTGATGAATTGAAAGACTGGGCGTCCAAATGGCAGATGGAATTTTAATATGGACAAGTGGCTTAGTGGTTGTGGCAAGGTACCTCAGGCTAGAAGGTTGGGGTTTCAAATCCCACTAGAGGACAGCAACCTGGTGCTGGAAGGACTGGGGTTTTTAGTCCCACAGGTGCTCCTTGTGGTCTCCATTGCCCATGTTCCCTGTAAAATAGTTATTGCCAAATTATAATGCCCTGTTCAATGTAATTTCAGTTTGTTCAATCTAAACCGCCTTGATATCATGAAAGGCGGTATATAAGAAATGTTAAATAAATTACCCAAACTTTGGTTACACGATGCAAGGTACCACCTTAGAAACCACCACCCAGGAAAAAGATTTAGGTGTCATCATGAATAATACATTGAAACCCTCCACCCAGTGTGCAGCGGCAGCCAATAAAGCAAATAGAATGCTAGGAATCGAAAGGAATGGAGAATAAAACCAAGGATATTATGCTGCTTCTGTATCGTTCCATGGTGCGACCGCACCTTAAATATTGTGTGCAATTCTGGTTGCCATATCTTAAAAAGGATATAGTAGTATTAGAAAAGGTACAGAGAGCCACCAAAATGGTAAAGAGGATGGAAGGATACCCTGATGATGAAAGGCTTAAAAGGTTAGGAATCTTCAACTTGGAAACGAGAAGGCTGAGGGGTGATATCATAGAAGTCTATAAATTAATGATTGGAGTGGAATGGGTGAATGTAGATCGGTTGTTTAGGCCATCAAAAAGTAGAAAGACTAGAGGACACCAATGAAGCTGCAATGTAACCCATTTAAGACTAATAAGAGAAAATATATTTTCACTCAACGCGTAATCAAACTCTGGAATTCATTACTGGAAGATGTAGTAAAAGTTTTTAGTGTAGCTGGGTTTTAAAAAAGTTTGGACAAGTTCCCGGAAGAAAGGTCCCTAAACCAGTGGAGGAGTAGCCTAGTGGTTGGGGCAAGGTACTTCAGGCTGGAAGGTCAGGGGTTCAAATCCCACTAGAGGACAGCAACCTTGAGCTGGAAGGACTGGGGTTTCTAGTCCCACAGTTGCTCCTTGTGGTCTTGGGCAAGCCACTTAACCCTCCATTGCCCATGTTCCCTGTAAGTATTAGTGTATGTGTCTCATATCCCCATGTGTTAAATGTATCCCCCAATTGTGTTGTGACTGCTTTGATTGAAGGATAAGGCAGTATACAAAAACTGCCAAAATAAATTATTAAAGAGGACCCAGGAAATCCACTGCTTACCCCAGGGTGAGCATTGTGGACTTTGTGTACCTGCCAGGTACTTGTGACCTGGATTGGCCACTGTTGGAAACAGGATATTGGGCTTGATGGAACTTGGTCTGATCCAGTATAGCAGTTCTTATGTCAGTATTCAGCTGCCACAGTCAGCATTTTTTTAAACACCAGCCACAGAGGTCAAAGAAAATATGAATAAGGTGAATTGGGGAAAACCACTGCTTATCCCTTGAGATAAGTACTGTACTGCAGTCAGCACTAGCAATTATATGGTTAAGAGTGATTCAGTCTGCTATCCAGATAACATTAGCCCAAAGAAAGGGCTGTCCTAAGTTATCCTGGGGGGGGAGGGGGTCACGACCATGGTCAGATCATGGGTTGGTGCACTTTTGATGTCAGTGGACAGGGGCGGGCTGATATAGCAGGGATGGGGACAGGGTTTGGATGGAGGTGCGGGGTCGGGTAGATGGGGATCGTTGGGCTTCCATAGTCCAGCAGTCTCAGCAGGCAGACCCGCTTGCATCAGTGTCAGAGATGGTGGAAGAATGGCATGTGGTGATGTCGCGCACTCTGGATACCATGGTGCTGCTCGCTGATGCCAGTGACGGCAAGCTCCAGGGATCCCTTGGTTCACCCAGGGACTGTGGAAAGAGAAATGGATACTGCAGGGGCTGGAGCGGAGATGGCATAGGTCCAGGGCGGAGGCAGATTGGCGGGGTTGGCGGCATGCTATCAACTGGTATCAGCAGAGTGTGGTTCATGCCAAGAGGCATTGTCTTTCTGCCCGGATTGAATGGACGGACAATCTGCCGAAAGCTATTTTCCAGGTGGTTGCAGAATTAGTAGGTCACAAGGAGGCTAATGGGGATTGGGTGGCAGTGAGTGTGAAAGAACTTGCTGACTTTTTCATGGGAATGGTAAGGCGGTTGAAGAGTAGCTTCGCACAGCGAGTCTACCACCATGGATGGCCTGGAATGCTTTGTTTTGTTTGCTCCAATATGCAGGAGTGGTTGTTGGTGTTGTTAGCCAGCACGCAGGAGACGTGGTCAGGACTGGATCCGGCCCCTATCAAGTGTTTCAAGGAATCACCACAACCCATGTTGGACTGGTTGAAGGACTTGGTGAATGCTTCCTTGTGTCAGGGCAGGGTGCTGCTGCATTTTAAGGAAGCAGTGATGATGCCTGCCCCCAAGAAGGTGGGTGGGGACACCAATGATTGCGGTAATTACCACCCAATCTCCAACCTGCCCCTATTGGTGAAATTGGTAGAAAAGGAGGTTGTTGCCCAACTTGGGGGATTTTGGAGGATCATGCCCTCCTGGATATTGGGCAAAGGGGGTTTCATCTGTGAGGAGGGGTGGAGATGCTCTTGGCAGCATTACTTGACCAGGTCCATGTGTGTCTGAATGGTGGGTCCTCGGCACTCTTGGTATCGCTGGATTTGTCTGTGGCTTTTGACTTGGTTGAACGCACCCTCTTATTGGAGCACTGAGGCAGACTAGGGGTGGGGATACTGTGTTGGCCTAGCTGGACTCGTTTTTATCCGATAGGTGTTTTTGGGTCCATGGGCCGGAGAGAAGTTCGGTGTTGCATATGTGGGAATGGGGGGTTCCACAGGGGTCTCCGCTATCCCTGCTATTGTTTAATATTTACCTGCAGCCCCTAGGAGCATTGGTGCGGTCCTTCGGTCTCTCCTTCTTTGCATATGTGGATGACATACAGATCTTTGCTCTGTTGAATGGGGATCCAGAGGTGGTTATTCAGAGGTTGGACCTGTGTTTGAATGATGTTTGCAGCTGGTTGGAGGCCAGCGGTCTGGTGGTGAACCCTGATAAAACTGTTTGTGCTTTGGGTCAGTTCTCCCTTCCGATTTTGATGTTTGGCCAACCATTATGGGTGCTGTACTCCTTTGGACTGAGGAAATCAATTCCTGGGTGTATTCTTGGATCAAAGTGGAATTGGGGAAAGGTAGGTGAGTCAGTCGGCTTGGCAGAAGCTGCGGCTAGCATATCAGTTGCAGCCATTCCTATAGCTGTTGGCATTACGCATAGTGGTCCAGATGATGGTTCTGGGGACTCTTGATTATTTTAATGTCCTTTATGCTGGCCTCCCACAATGGCTGGTGCACCATTTACAGGTGGTGCAGAATGCTGTGGCATGTTTGTTGACCGGGACTTGGCGGGGCGTGAGCGCTCAACCATCTTTGGTACAGCTGCATTGGCTGCTGGTGCAGAAGCGAGGTCTCTTTAAGTTGCTGGTCACTGTCTTTAAGGTTTTACAGGACTCTCATCCCACTTATCTGCAAGAACTGCTGTCATAGTGTGACCCACCCTGGGCCCTACAGTTCTCCCATGGTTGCTTATTGGTCGTGCTTGGCATGGGGTATTACCTTTGGCTACCCACCTAGGACAGGCATTTTGGGTGATAGCAAGTGAGTGGTGGAATGCTCTTCCTGTGGAGGTATGGAATCAGCCTACATTACTCACCTTTCGAAAGGGATTGAAGATATGGCTGTTTGTCTGGGCTGGTCTGGGTCTGGGGGGTTAAAGGGGCTGGGGTTGGTTCCAGTTGCTGTGTTTGCTTTGTAATTTGTTCTTAATTATGTAAACCATTTTGATTGAGTGGTTTCTCAGAAGAGTGGTCTAAACCCTTCTAAATAAATAAATAAATATCGCCAGATAATTACCAGAACTGCTTTCACTCTGCCCCACCACTAAATGGATACAGCCAGGATGGTCAGCAATGATACAGAAAGTGCCACTGAAAATCTGCAGACAGACCTGGCCAGAGCTGCCTATCTGAATAGCAAGGGCTACTGTCCAGGCCTTCATATTTTAAGGAGTCAAGCCAGTGCTGCTGTTTTGAAGGTAGATGTAAATAAGAACATAAGAACAAGCTACAGTTGTGTCCAGCATTATTGGCACCCTTGCATTTTAGGTATGTTGTGTACAGTATCTTGAGAAATAATTGGAAATACTCCAACTGTATGCCATCATAATATTTTAACAGTATGTTCAAAGGTATACAACAAAAAAAGATGTCGGTGCAACTTAGTAATTTCTGAGAAAAAACAAAATAAGACCTGGACAGGATTAATGGCACCCTTCTCTAATATTTGGTTGCACAACCCTTATTTATTTTATTTATTTATTTAGACAGTTTTGTATACCACCTTATCCTTCAATCAAAGCGGTCATGACACAATTGGGGGGATACATTTAACACGCGGGGATATGAAACACATAGACTAATACTTACAGGGAACATGGGCTATGGAGTGTTAAGTGGCTTGCCCAAGACCAAAAGGAGCATCTGTGGGACTAGAAACCCCAGTCCTTCCGGCCCAAGGTTGCTGTCCTCTAGTCGGATTTGAACCCCTGACCTTCCGGCCTGAAGTACCTTGCCCCAACCACTAGGCTACTCCTCCCTCCTTGGCAGTGATGACGGCTTCCAAATGTTTTTTTTGTAGCCATCTATAAGTTTCGTACATCTGTCTGCTGATACTTTCTCACACTTTTCAACTATGATTTGTTCAACTTCATGAATGTTTCCAGGATTCTTTTTACCAATGGCAGATTTCAGCTCTTTCCAAAGGTTCTCGATTGGATTGCGATTAGGACTCATTGCTGGTCAGTTTAAAACAGTCCATTTGTTCCTTTCTAACCATTCTTTTGTAGCTTTGGATCTATGCTTCTGACACTAGGCTGCACATTTCACTCCAAAATACCTTGGCAGTCCTCTTACTTCATAATTCCTTTGATATGTTCTAGGCCTCCAGCTCCAGAACATTATGGAACCTCCACCATACTTAACTGTAGGAATGTTGCTTTTTTCCTTATAAGCTTCATTTTTTTGCCTGTAAATGTATTGCTGGTCTGCATTGCCAAAGAGCTCAAGTTTGGTTTCATCTGTCCACCAAACATTTTCCCTGAAGGATTGTGGTTTCTCAAGACAGGTTTGGGCAAAGATCAGGCATGCCTTTTTATGCCTGTCTTTGAGCAGTGGGGTCCTTCTTGGCCTTCGCTCATGAAGTCCTTCTCTATTTAGTGCATGGTGTATGGCGCGGGTTGAAACCACCATTCCAGATTGCTCTAGGTCAGCCTTAAGCTATTTGGATGTTGTATGTGGTGTTTTTCCAATAATTTGCATTAGCTTTCGAAGACTTCTTGGAATAATTTTCCTCTTCCCACTACATCCTAAAAGGTTCTTGACAGTTCCATGACCAGAAAACATCTTAATAATATTCTGAACTGTAGACACAGGAATCTCACGGTCTTTGGAGATGACCTTGTATCCCTTTGAAGTTTGGTGATAATGGCTTTTCTGATGGCCTCAGGCAGCTCTCTTGCCTTCACCATTGTGAAAATGGACCAGGGAGTGAATGTGGCCATTTTAAACATTAGAGACATCATTCATTGGTCGATTCAAGTCATGTGGGTACTGACAAATGATCACAGGTGCATCTAATTTTACTACAGTGGGAATGT
Organism: Ichthyophis bannanicus; assembly: GCA_033557465.1. NCBI lineage: Eukaryota > Metazoa > Chordata > Amphibia > Gymnophiona > Ichthyophiidae > Ichthyophis > Ichthyophis bannanicus. The sequence continues at coordinate 18,704,269 of CM066032.1, forward strand.
AGGTCTGTTCAAACTGATTTGAATTGTTGTATGGATGATTTTTGTTAAAATAATAACTTGATTTTTGACATTTAAGAAACATAGAAACATGAGGGCAGAAAAAGACCACATGGCCTTTCTAGTCTGCACTTCCATATCAACTACAATCATCCCCTTTTTACCTTTAGAGATCCTCTGCGTTTGTCCCATGCTTTTTTGAATTCAGGTAATATCCTCGTGTCCACCACCTCCACTGGGAGAGTATTCCACGCATCTATCACTCTTTCCGTAAAGAAATATTTCCGCATATTACTTCTGAGTCTATCCCCTTTCACTCTCATCCTATGTCCCCTCATAGCAGAACTTGCCTTCAATTGAAAGAGACCCTTCTGTGCATTTATGCCACGTAGGTTTTGAAGTGTCTCAAACATATCGCCCCATCCCGCCTTTCCTCTAAAGTATACATATTAAGATCTTTAAGTCTGTCCTCATATGCTTCATAACGAAGACCACTAAGCATTTTAGTAGCCACACTCTGCATCGACTCCAACCTGCCTATATCCTTCTGAAGGTGCGGTCTTCAGAACTGCACACAATACTCCAAATGAGGTCGCACCAGAGACTTATACAGAAGCATTATCACCTCCGTTTTTCTGCTGGCCATTCCTCTCCCTATATACCCAAGCATCATCCTGGCTTTCGCAGTCACCTTTTCTACTTGCTTAGCTACTTTAAGATCGTCAGACACAATTACGCCCAGGTCCCGTTCTTCTTCTGTGAACAGAAGTACCTCACCCCTTACACTATACAGCTCCTCTGGATTTTTGCAGCCTAAATGCACGACCCTGCATTTTATAGCATTAAATTTCAGTTGCCATATTCTAGGCCATTCTTCAAATTTAGCTAGATCCCTCCTCATGTTGTCGACTCCTTCCTGTGTGTCTACTGTAGTGCAGATTTTGGTATCGTCTGCAAACAAGCAAACTTTACCCGTCAGTCCTTCAGTAATATCACTAACAAAGATGTTAAACAGAATTGGACCAAGGACAGATCTGTGTGGCACATCACTGGTAACCTCCTTTTCCTCAGAGTGAGCTCCATTTACCCATTTGCCTGTACCCTTTGTTGCCTAATTATGTCCTGGCAAAGTCCTAGTTTTTATACTATTTCCTACTATTTCCTTTTTTAATTGGTTTTGTTTTATTTGATTCTTTAATGTGTCAAATATGTGTGCATATATACTTCTAATCCATTTCATTGGCTACCTTTTTTTAGGAGATTGGACATTAAGGGGCTGAACTGCAAGGGTGCTAGTAATGTTAACTACAACTGTATTGAAAAAGCGGCATAGAAATATGAGAAAGAAAGAAATACGATTGTTTATTTTACCTGTCCCATAAGACAGTCACACATGAAATGTGCCTCAAAATCCATTTCAAATTTTCTGTTTACAACAAACAAATTAATATTTTTAGCTGTTACTTGCTCACATGCAATAAGGCATGCAAATCTATGGATAGATTTTAGAAAATAAACATTATATAACTTCTTTTTCTCCTTGACGCACAAAGTAGCCAAAAGTCACTATTGATGTTTTATTGTTACTAAAATAAATCCTTACTTTCCACATAGTGTATTGCAACAGTAGGAATGTTTTCTTCTCAGCAAGTTGGAGATGCATAACAGTGACTGTTTGTTCTGGCCTTGGTGTGCGTGGAGGTCAAATTTATAATCACCACTACCAGAACATCTCCTTACAAACTCAAGCAACTAGCAATTTATGGTGAAAATTGCAGAGTCTTAGTCCTTCTAACATCACTTTCTTCACCCTTCCCCCATACAAACACACAAAAAATTTGAAGTTTTTGGTGTGTGTGTATGGTGGGGGGGGGGGGGGAGGGTGAAGAAAGTGATGTTAGAAGGACTAAAACTGCAATTTTTACCATAGATTGCTAGATGCTTCAGTTTACAAGGAGATATTTTGGTGGTGATGATTAAAAAGCAGGTCACAGTGTTCCTTTTAAAAATGAGAAACTTGAACTTTTGTATTGCTTTATTCTTGCCTTAAAAGGGATAAGGGGGGATAAAAAGAAAAAGAAGTTGAATGAAAAAATGAAGGTGGGATAGGAAATCCATGCAAAGCAGTATACAGTAATTCCTCATTCTACCACAGGAATTAGGAGTAAGAATGCATGGGTGGGGGGGGGGGGGGGGTGGCGGTAATGTTTCCAGATGGGTTAATTTTGTACATATCATGACATAAATGAACCTCACCCCTATGCTAGGGTATACTAGAGATCGTCTCAGTCTCTCAGCTTCACTGCTGAGGCTCACCTTTGCACGGTTCAAAAGAGAACCTCTTTCTGGAGTTCATAAGATGAAATATGCACAGGTAGCATGCAGACTCTCTTTATACACCCTCTCAACTTAAAAATAGGATCTGCTGCACATAGATAGCAGTACACTATCACCTCGTAATCTGCTGTTATCCACTTGATGGCAGTTAATCTTCTTAACATTTTCCTTAACTTCTGTAGTCCATCTCTTGCTGCAATGGGTCCATGAACAAGTTTGCCATGGCCTATGGCTGCAGTAGGGATGCTATCTTCATCTAAAATGTCTGACCTATTTCTACCACCAGCACTATCCCTAATGCTTAAGCTAAGGGAGGGCACCTTTTTATCCTGTGTAGCGTGCCGCCAATACGAATATTTCTTTTTTCGTCTTGTATCTGAACTGTAGTAGTCACCTACTGAGATTTGGTACACATTTTATACAGTGGAGTCACCAACTGAAAATGCTCGGCAAGACTTGGTGAGAACAATTTATTCTCTCCCCCTCAGAGATGCATAGCTATAATTTACCCTGTCTTGAAGAAGGTAGCTTTGGACCCACCATTGTTGATGAACTATAGGCCTCTACTCTACTGTAATCACTACTAGGAGGAATAGTGGCAATATAACTTGGTGCTTAGCTGGATGAAAATAATTGTTTTCATCCCAAGACATGAAATGGAAACCACTCTCTTGGCCTTGATGTGGTGTGATTTGAACAAGGGTAATGATTCAGTCATGGTAATGTTGGACCACATCTCTGCCTTGATGCAGTGGAACATACTGCTTTGGTTAACCTCTTTTCAATCTTGATATTAAAGACAGAGTGAGGGAATGGTTGGTTTCCTTTTTGGTGCACAGATGGCACCAAGTCCAACTAGCTGAAGAAGCATTCAAGCCATGGGAACTTACCTGTAGAGGTCCAGCTAAACCAGTCTAGACAAGTGGTTGTGTTCTCCTACCAGCAGATTGGTGGAGACAAAGAACCAATAAAAATCCCAGGTTTCAATGACATCACTCCCATGCCTCTATCCACCTCAGCTACCAGAAGTCTCTCTTCAGTATTTCTTTGTCTCCAGCAGATGGTGGATGAATTTTCCCCTCTGAAGAAAATCTGAAGAATTGAGAGGAAAAGATTGATATAAATGCTCATGAATGACTACCTTGAGAGTGACTCTCTCACTGGAGCACAATGTGGGAGGCTCCACTAGATTGCAGTCTTTTTGAGACCTATAGAAGTAGGAAAAATTGGTTCAGCGCCATGCTCTTATCCTGATAAGGGCCTGTTGAGCAGTCAGAAAAATGGAAAGATTGGAAGACTTTGGAAGAATTCAGCAGCCTCACAGAGCCTCAATGCTCCCTCCCTCCTCTTCTGTCCCCCCTGCTCTCTCCTGAAGATTGCAGAAGGCTCTCGGAGGAATCTGCCTGCTAGCCACCTTAAATGCAATGCCTGCAAAGCAAAGAGACAGTTTCAGGGGAGTAGAGCTGAACGAGGCATGGATTTCTGCCTTGAGCTCTGAGGGGGTGAGTATTAAGGCTTGACCTTGTCATTGTCCTTGTTGGGGACTTTCTAGAGAGCAAATCTGGGGGGGGTCCACTGGTGACCACTAGCATGGTATGGGGTTTCCTGCCATTTTCTGCATGCGTTACTAGCGCTTTTTACTATTGTGCATCTTGAGGTTACACGGTTCTAGAGCGCATTCTGCCTAAGTGGCTCCAAAGCACATTCCTACCCAAGCACCCATTTCTCATGTTGCTGTAAAAGCGCTAACGCGCGCCTTACGACTGTCGCAGCCAAAGTATGTGCTGCTATTGCACTTGCCTTAACTCTTTGTATATTTTTCCAGGAAACATTGTTTGACCTGTGGCAAGTGAGGTACGCCTTCTGGACTCTGCTCTTTTTGCATGGCAGCTTTTGAATCATCCCTGGAGGGCCTGTTTCCCCTCTCAGCAGGGGGATGCAGTTGGTCTGGCCTTGTGGTGTATGGCGCTGTGGGTAAGGATCACCTGTTGGCCGGAGGTTCTGGCGACCACGCTGTGGGCTGCTCCCAGTCCTCTAAGGATTGAACAGTGGCTAGGTTCCCTGTTCTTGGTGGGGGGGGGGGGGGTCATTTCTGAGAGGAGGTCTTCCTGAGTCCAGTTTGTCCTCCCCGGAATTCGTTTCCTTTGTACAACAGGCCTGGTCATTTGGTGTGGAAATTCAAAACCTGCGGCCTCTGGGTTTCCCTTAGTGCAATCTCATGAGGGTCAGGCTGAGCATGGAAGCCCTGTTCAATTGCCTATGGCTAAGCATTCCCAGCGATGGGTGCCCCCTGGAGATGAGGATCAATTGCGACTTGGATTCCAGATGTCTCGGTTCTGGGCTCTGATGTGGATGAAGAACTACTCTCGCCTTTGGATGATTTTGAAGAGACCAGTGCTATATGCCTGTTCTGGAAGGAGAAAAGGCAGCATTGGTTGCCAGGGTCTCATCCACCTTGAGCTTGCGGATGATCCAGGCATGGAGCAGTAACTGAAGGTGCATTAAATCCTGCAAAGGGTGCGTAAATCCACTATTGTCTTCCCATTCCCTGAGTAGCTCAAGGGTCTGCCCTGTTGATGGTGACATAGCATTGGATTTGGCTCCTACTCTGGGTGGCGGACACTTTTCCAAAGCCAAGTTGACCCAACTGGCCTTTAAAAGGAAGCTTCATGTTGAGGCTGATTTTGAGAAGCTGGTGAAGGACCTGGGCGAGACAGAATCTTATTGTCTTCTGGAGGACAGATCCAATGGACCTGTGAAGCAAGCAAGAGCTCCTTTCCCATTAGCATCTGCCCACTCCCCACGGGCGCACTGGTCACACTCCCGAGGGTATCAGGACTCCCATCATTAATGGCCTTTCTTCCCCTCTGCTTCCAGACTTTGGGCTCATTCTCAGTCCTTTCCTGAAGCGTGTGGGCCCAGGGACTTGGTCCCTTCTAAAGGAGGATCCTTCTGGACCGCGCAATGATGTTTTGAGGGCTCGTTGCTTGGTTCCTCTGGTTGGGGGCAGGCATCATGATCACAAGGATTGCTGGGTGCTAGACACCATTCAATATGGCTATGTTCTGGAATGTAATGAGTCGATCCCAGATGCCTTTGTCATATTCCCTTGTGGGTCTGTGATCAAAAGGACAACTGTGTGGACCACCTTGGACAAGCTGCTGCTCCTGAAGGCAGTGATGCCTGTTCCCCTGGATGAATGGGACAAGGGCAAATCTTCCATCTATTTGTGTGGTGCCGAAAAAGGATGGATCCTTCCGGCCTATTCTGGACCTCAAGGTTGTCAACAAGCACGTGTATATCCTGTGCTTCTAGATGGAAACCGTGGATGTTCCCGGCATCTCTGGATTTGCCTGAGACGTGTTTTCATACACAGGATGAGGATCAGCAAAATATCTGTATTTTGCCATGCTTGGCTCTCACTTTCAGTTAACTGCCCTCCTGTTTGAACTCTCCACTATCCCACAGAAGTTCTCCAAGGTCATGGTGGTGGTAGCTGTGGTGCTACGGCACTAAGGGATTTGTGTACACCCATATCTGGATGACTGGCTCATACAAGCCTATTCTCTTTCAGAGACGTCTTGGGTGGCAACCCAAGTGGTGTCATTTTTGGAAAGCCTCGGCTAAGTGATCAATCAGGGAAAGAGCCAGTTGTTGCCTTCCCAGTCGCTGGAGTTCATGGAAGCATGTTTTGATACTTGTGTGGGCAGAGTCTTCCTGATAAAGAAGAAAGTTAAAAGGCTGTTGGATTGGCTGGCACTGTTCTGTTCACAGCAGGCTTCCAGAGTCCAGGATTATCTTTAGCTCCTTAGACTGATGGCAGAGACAATCAAGATGGCAACAAACCTTTTTGTTAGAAAGGTAAATAAAGGTAAAAGGAAAAGGAGGCCACTATGGTTCTCAAAAGAAGTAGAAGAAAAGGTGAAGAAAAAGAGGGAGACCATCATGCAATACAAGAGATCACAGAGAGAGAAAGACAAGCAACTATATTTAGAAAAACGTCTCTAAGTTAGCAAAATAGTCAGGAAAACAAAGATACAAAAATAAGAAGAAATAGCCAATGCAATAAAATGGGGGGATATGACATTTTTCAGATATGTTAGTGAGAGGAGGAAGGGCAAAAGTAGTATTGTCAGACTCAACGTGAAGGGGAGAAGTATGTAGAAACTGATATGTAGAAAGTGAAATTGTTTAACAAATATTTCTGTTCTGTGTTCACAAATGAAGGGCCAGGAGCAGGATCCTTTTAATGACAGATGCCAGTCTCTCGGCCTTGGGACCCCACTGCCACAAATGGACGGCCCAGAGCCTTTGGAACTGTAGAGAAATGGTGTGGTCCATCAACTGCCTCCAGGTGAGGGCCATCAGATTGGCCCTTCTGTATTTACAGCCCCTGGCTGAAGCCAAGCAGTTCGAGTGCTTTCAAGCAATGCCATGACAGTGGCTGATGTCAATTGGCAAGGTGGCATGAGGAGTGCTGGGGTAGCCCTGGAGATGGCTCTTCTGTTTGCCTAGACAGTGAAGAACCTCCTAGCTTTGTCGGCTCAGCACATTATTGGAGTGGACAATGTGGCAGCAGACTTTCTCAGCCGGCACTCCCTGGTTCCTGGAGAGTGGGAGTTGAGTCAGGAGGCATTTCAATTGATTCTGAACTACTGGGTCATTCCAAGATGGATCTTATGGTGACCTGCTCCATTGCCAAGTGTGCCGCTTCTTCAGTGGCTGCATGGAGATGGAGTCCGAGAGTATCAATGCCCTGGATCAGCCCTAGCCAAGTCAATGCCTGCTGTATGTGTTTCCTCTGTGGCCCCTAGTGGGGCGTGTGATTCGGCATATAAAGCGTCCCCAGGGTAGGATTATTCTATAAATAGTTCTCTACTGTTGCACAGGTACACTAAAAAAATTTTTTTTTAAACTGCCTCTAATGTTTTGATTGATTTTTACGTTTTTTGGTGCGCTGAATCCAAATCTGGTAACCAATTTGCTCCATCACGTACAGAGTTTTTGCTACATTGGGTTAGCAGTTTGAGGTGAACGTTTCAGATTGAGTGCGATCGAGATAAAGGTTTCTTGGATGAATTCTTTATACTAATTGTTTAGTAGTTATTCAAATAAGAATAAAGAAAATTGTAACAAGGCAGCACATAAGAATAGAGTAATGTCAACAAAACACACTGTGATGGTAGCAAAATTGTCTGCACTTAAAACAGCCACATACATGTGCACAAACATTGAGCATATAAGAGCGAGGTTAGACACAAAGCAAAGCAAAGAAATGTGCAAAAAATGTTGTACAGGTATGTATGTAAGAATAGAAAACGCAAACCGCACCATTGCAATACATGAAGACAAACACCCGATGGTGTGAAAATAAAATTCTAATAAATGAGATACGACACTGTGGTAATAACTAGCAAATTTTTATTTCAAAGTTTAGTAAAAACACGATATTTGTCAACACAGTTTAGATTTTAAAGTCATTCTTGGGTCAATCAATCTCCTGGTGGGCCCGTTTCTTCTTCCCCCGAATGCTTCTCTTGGTGCGCTGCTTGGCGTATTTTTCATCTGGGGTTTCCCGCAGCAGCAACCAGCAGAAATCAACCATCATAGTGGTGTTCCATCTTCCTTGGTACCTTCTCTCTGCGTCCTTGATGTCCTGGTGAAACCTTTCACCTTGTTCTTCACTGTACGCCCCCAAGTTTTCGGGAAAGTAGTTCACATGGGAGTGCAAGAAATGGACTTTCAGGCTCATGTTACAGCCTTGTTCTTTGAAGGCATTGAGCATCCTGGCAACAATATCCTTATAGTTCTCATCCCGCCTGTTCCCCAAGAATTTGAGAACAACATCCTTGAAGGAATCCCAGGCTTCTTTTTCCTTCTCAGACATCGTTTCAGCGAATGCTCCATCTGAAATGAGTTTCCTTATATCAGGGCCAACAAACACTCCTTCCTTTAGCTTTGCTTCAGAAAGTCGGGGAACTTTGAGCAAAGGTACCGAAAGCACTCACCATCTTTTGGAAGGGACTTGATGAATTGCTTAATGAGACCCAACTTAATGTGGAGAGGTGGTAATAGAATTTTATCACGAGGTACCAAGCTCTCATGAAGAACATTTTTCTCACCGGGTGTCGAATACTCCCGAATTGGCCAGTCTTTTTTCCCCCAGTGTAGGTCGCGGGCCTGGCTATCCCACAAGCAAAGGAAGCAGGGATATTTGGTGAAACCGGATTGCTGCCCTAATAGCATGGATAGAATTTTAAAGTCTCCACAAATCATCCACTTATGCTCATCATAACGAATCTTCTGAAGAATCAGGGTCAAATTCTCGTATTTTTCTTGGAGAATAACAGAGTGAGCAATAGGAACTGAAGCGAATGTGTTGCCATTATGAAGAAGAACACCTTTTATGCTGTCTTTTGACGAATCAATGAACAGCCGCCATTCAGCAGGATCATACTTGAGTTTAAACTTTTCCATCACTCCGTATATATCGTTGCAAAATACCAAATCTTCCTCTTTGCTGAAATACTTCAAAAATTGTGTCTCGCGGTTGCGCGGTACCAATAAAAAGTTGTTCCTGGTGACAATAGATTTTTCTGTTTAAGCCGAGAACCTAGCAGTTGGGCAGCATCTTTTGGGAGTCCTAAATCCCGGACTAAATCATTCAATTCAGCTTGAGAGAAAAGTTCAGGTTTCGGATCTGGTTCAGTTTCAAACTCGGAAGTACTGGACTCATCGGGAAAAGCCATCTGATGAGTCTCATCATGATCAGAACCGTCCACACAAATATGATCCAAAGATTTTGGTGGTTCAGGCACAGGTACTTCATTGCTATGAGGCATAGGCCTAATTGCTGAGGGAAGGTTGGGGTAACTTATTACGTTCTTATTTTTTAAGTTGTATCCCTTCACAATGCAAGAGCAAAATAGCAGTCACTGCTGTGGTCTCTTTGTTCACGCCACATCATAGGTATTCCGAAATGAAATGCTTGTTTTTTACCTTTCATCCATAAGCGTAGATCTTCCTCACATGTCTTGCACACTTTGTGAGGAGCCCACGGTTTGTCTTGATCGCCTAACTTCAAACCGAAATAGGCGAAATTGACTTTTTTAATAAATGCAGAAATGTTCCTCTGCCACTTTTTCACGGTATATTCCCCACAAATAAAACAAAAACTGTCCGGAGAGTTGACGCAACCTCTGGCTCTGTGAGCCATCACAAATACACAGCACTGCAAACTACAACTGTAGTGAACCACTTCGGAATAAAGCTGGATTACGACTGAGTAAACAAAAGGTAATAATGAACTTGCAAGAAACTGAAATTTGACAGGAACGTTCATGTCGCAACCACCGTGTTTGAGCGAGCGAACGAGGCAAGGCGAACAGGAAAGAACATGCGCCAGCGCGAGTACTGGATTTAGCCCCCCGCCTCCCAATTGTCCTGTTAATGTATAAAATGAATACAAAACACTCTAAAATATCATGAGGGAGTGTTTCTAGTTAGTTAACCATTACAACCTCTATTTTGGGCCAAGAAAATAAACTGCAGTCGGCTAAAAAGAAATTATGTGAACATTCCTTATATGGGTAAGAAATATAATTTTGCAAGAAAACGTGACGTGATGGAACATTTTGGCTATTTTTCCTGGATTCAGCACCCCAAAATCTATAGGAATCAGTTGCAAAACTGGAGGCAGTTTTTTGGTAGTGTACCTGTGTTATGCATTGTTGACCAGGTTGAAGTTGTTTGAGGCTTGCCATGTTCTCCCATTTTCTTTGGGAAGGATACTGAAGAGACCTCTGGTGATTGAGGCGGATAGAAGCATGGGAGTGATGTCATTGGTGCCTAGGCTTTTCATTGGTTCTTTGTCTCCACAAATCTGCTGGTAGGAGAACACAACCCACTTGTCTGGACTGGTCTAGCAGGATTCAAGAAAAGGGCAACATCTGGTAAGTAAAATGTCACCTTTTGTTTGCCCGTTATTTAATATCTATAGTCAGCTACTTGTCAAACTAATTAATGACTGGGGCTTTTCCTCTATGATGAAAATATCCAGGTTATCAGGCTTCATCTCTGGCCATTTTCAAATCCAGGATGAAAACTCACCTCTTTGAGGCCGCTTTTGGATCCTGATCCACTTAGTCTCCTATGTGTTTTTTTTTATCATTCACAATAGATGCATGGTTGTCCTCAGCTGTTGTGTCGTCAGTCTTGACTTGACTGTAAGCTCTGATGAGCAGGGGCAGTCTTTTACATGTGTCTGGACAGCACTGTGTATGCCTTGTAGTGCTATACATATGATCAGTAGTAGTATCTATGAACTTGGCAACTACATGTACAAATGCTAATTCAGCTGACATCTTGTCTGAATTCAGCTGACATCTTGTATGAATGCATTGGCTGCCTGCTCAATAAGAATTTCTTTTAAACTCCCAATTGTGACCTTTGGAACCTTGGCCAATCAGTGCCCTAGGTATGCAAAAGATGGACTGAATCAGTATGTTCTTGGGAGAGGCAATCATCATCCCAGGGCAGTTGTTTTCTCAACCCAGAATTTGAAGTCAGGTGTCATGGAGGTAAGTATTTTTGTATCTGATCAGCAGTAGTAGTATCCTACTCTCCACTTGTGGAATCTATCCCTAAAGAAAAGAAAAGTACTATTGGACTATTTAATGTTATGAAAGATTGCAAAATCTGGCTATTTATAACAGTTCTTAAGAGATAAGATAGGTATTTGAGAAGCTGGTGCACTATGACTTGCTCCTCTAATATTTCTATGAGTAGTATGGGTTTTTTCATTAACACCGATATATGTCCTTTGTAGTAGGGTTTATTCATTTATTTGGCACTAGATGCTGTTGCTCCTCACTCCTGGTCTTTTCTGTAAAAGATTTTTACAATTACTGCATGTCTCACAGATGATCTTCTCGTCCCTCCTTGTGCATATATATATTTTCTTGTGAGACAGTGTTTGATGAGTTATATATTGGGGTCTTTTTCATTGTATTTATTGTTGTTTCACAGTATCCTCCTCAATTTACCATGTCTAACTTTTTATCCTACAGTCAGCACAGACCTAAAGACCGACTGAGCTTCAGGTCAAATAGTCCTAAATGAAAAATGGAACCGAATGAAAAAAGAGGAACTTATATTGATCATCAACCTCTAACAAGTAGCAAATCCGGAAGAAGGTACAGTACACAGTTCATTGTTAAAAAAACATAATTAGTAAAATATAAGAATGGGGGAACTTGCCTTGTCAACAAACTTCAGAGCCTTCAAGAAAGCTGTGCAAATGGCATTAGGGCCGCTACCAAAGAGCGAAGGTGTGTTTAAAGGCAAAAATTGGTGCCAAAATCAAGGGTCAAAGTATACGGGAGACCCGTAAAAATATTTTGTATAAAATGTGTAATTTGACCATGAACAATGCTAATTTCAAAAGGACATAAAAGTCAATTGTAATTCTGATGCTGTAGAAAGAAAAAGTCGTTTAGGACTGTTTGACCTGAAGCTCAGTCGTTCTTTAGTTCTGTGCTGATTGAGGGATAATAAGTTAGACATGGTTCATACTTTGTCCCCTCAACACCTGGGTATGTGTTTCGATCAAGCACCAGTTTCTGACAGTTTTCTTGGTAGCCCCCTAATAGCACTACCTTGATTAAATGAAACATCCCTGCACCTCTTGGGTGTTTTAATTGAGGAAATAAGTGTATATTTTATATTCCTATGGTTTGACGAAGTGTTCTCCTCTTGTTTCATTAACACCAAAATATGTCCTTTGTAGTAGGGTTTATTCATTTATTTGGCACTAGATGCTGTTGCTCCTCAGTTCCTGGTCTTTTCTGTAAAAGATTTTTACAATTACTGCATGTCTCACAGATGATCCTCCTCATCCCTCCTTGTGTATATATATATATTTTCTTGTGAGACAGTGTTTGATGAGCTATATATTGGGGTCTTTTCCATTGTATTTATTGTGGTTTCACAGTATCCTCCCCTTCCTGGTCCCAGGGTCATGTCTATTTAAGCACTGACACACCTATGGTCATTTTTATATGGTTCTAAATTTATTTATTGTTTTTTTATAGTTCTTAAGTACTTATTTAGTTATAATTTTGTATGTACTTTTACTTATTTATTGTTCTTATTGTTTTTAATATGTTTTGCTTTTTATGATTTTGGGCCTCCTTTTTTTGTTTTTTGAGGTATATTCCCCCTGCAGAAGGCATTCAACTGAAACGCGTTGGAGATTGTTTCAATAAAGTTGTTTTACCCACCATTTTTCCTGGTGCACCTGTTTCTTGTTGTTCCTCCCACAGTTTAAGTAATTTCATTAGCACTAATAAAATCAAAAGGCACGTTTTTATTATTTTCAACAGTTGAGAGTTATTCGGCCATATTTTTTAACTCATGCAGACTTTGCCCAAATATTGCATATTGTCATTTAGCTTGCTGATTACTATAACATCCTGCACTTGAGTTTACCACCCAATAATTCCAGGATATTTTTTATTTTATTTTATTTATTTATTTTCATTTCTTATATACCGCACTATTTGCAATCAGCGCGGTTTACATAAAACAAACAGTATCCGACAATAAACAAAAGTAGCTAATGCAAAATGCTACAGCTTGACTGTCTAAGCAGAATACAGGGAATGTTTCACTCTTTTGCCGTTTGTTACTAGTCACCCAGCTTATTAAATTTAAAGCTTTAACCTTGTCATTTGAGGCTCGTACGACATGTATCCCGCCTTCTTGATTGGGGTGTTAATTCCTTACTTTCCACCTCACTTGATACATTATATATTGGCAAGGGGGTACTTATCTGAAGATTCTACCAACAAAAGCCCTTACCGTAGCTAAGGCTCAAATGTGCTGCTTTTCTTATGTAGTGGATAGAATAAATCACCCCAAGCTGTATGCTTGTCCACTGTCATTATTTTTGGATGTTCTTTAAAAAGTGTTTTGGGCATGCTTCACTTAAGCAATACCATCTAGTGGGGAGGGTACACCTCCATTTGTCTGTCTATAAGTCTGCATATAGTGATAAAGTCAGAAGGTGAGAAGAAGTTGGGCGCTAGAAGCGGCAGGATTGCTGGGAAGTCAGGCACTGCCACCCAAAAATGAGCAGCAGTGAGGGAACCATGACAAAGTTGGTGTTAGAGACTCCAGTCTCTGTGGCCTTAAAATTAGTAAAATCCTCACAAAAGAAATGACAGTATTCATCTTGTCAGAAAGATGCCAACCCCCACCTATAGAACAACAGTCATGCTATGGCCACGGTTGCCGTGAAGCCATCAGCAGGAGAACTGAGTATAAGGGGGAAGGGGAGGGTAGTGAGTACAAAGAGTAGCAGGTAATGACTGCAAGCGGAAAGGAAAGTGCAAGGGGGACAATGAAAGTGAGGGAAACAGACGGGGCAATTTCTGGGACCTCAGAAAACAAATACAAATAGGACTGGAAGTGAGGTAGAACTCAAACTATTTTCACAAGCTGTGTTCATGAGGATCTAGCAAAAATAAGAGTGAACAAGGCAATGAGGTCAGATAGGATTCATCAGAGGGTAATGAGAAAATTTAGAGACGTACTGATGGCTTCATGGTTGTCCTTTACAATCCTTTAAAATCAAGTGTGATCCTGGGGGAATGGAGATGGGTGAATATGGTTCATGTCCACAAACGTGTAAGTAAGGAAGAGCTTAGTAACTACAGACCAGCTAGTCTGACCTCTGTGGTGAGTAAATTAATGGAAACACTGCTAAAGCAGAGGATGGTGTGGCTTCTGGAATCCAAGGGACTACAGGATCTGAAAGAGCATGGCTTTACTACAGATAGGTCTTGTTAGATTTCTTTGATGAGATGGCTAGAGAACTGGATCAGGGGAGAGCAGTAGATGTGATATACAGTCAAACCTCGGTTTTCATTTGCCCCGGTTTTCATACGCTTCGGTTTTCAACGTCTTTTTTGACTGAGATTTTGTCCCAGTTCTCATACATCGCTTCGGTTTTCAACGTCTTTTTTGACTGAGATTTTGTCCCAGTTCTCGTACATTGCCTCAGTTTTCGTAAAGTACAGTATTGTAAATACATACACCCTCGCGCTGCACACCGGTCTGTATACACTGCCAGAACGCCTGCCTGGTCCCGGCAGCACCGATCGCCAGCGTGATGAGAAGCGAAAGCCAGCTGAGCACGTAAATGAAACACATCCTCGAGCCTGGTCAGAGTCAAAGAGGCAAGGATTGCGCAGAGAGGAAGGCCCCGATCTCGTCCACCGCCTGCCCGTTCTCTGGAGCGCCCCCTCAGGCTCGGAGGTAGCAGGGAAGAAAAGCTGTCAACGTAAGCAGGAGATGTTGCATGAATGTGGGAGGCAGTTCTTTCTCTTGCAGGGTACGTCTGAAGCTATATCATTAAGATTTTCTGACATTCTGAAGCATTGAGCAGATAATGTAAAGGTATTTTAATGGACTGAATCCAATATGATTCTGAAGAGAGCTGGGCACAGCAGCTGGTCAGGGGTGGCTAAGGCCAGATGCTAACATACTGTACTGTACAGTACTGTACTTAGCTTGCTTTCAGTGATGTTAAATGTTCATTTATCCATTTCATTAGTCATTTATATTTATTTCTCATTGTTTTCTGTATGTAAAAATATAGTTATTCTCTATAAAATGTATTTTTTGTGAATATTTTTGGGTGTCTGGAACGGATTAATTGGATTTACATTATTTCTTATGGGAAATATTGCTTCAGTTTTCATACGTTTCGGTTTTAGTCAGACTTTTTCGAACGGATTAATCATGAAAACCGAGGTTTGACTGTACTTAGATTTCAGCCAGGCCTTTGATACTGTTCTGCATCGGTGACATAAATAAACTGAGTGCCCTCGAGATGGACTCTAGAGTGACCGACTGTGTAAGCAACTGGGTGAGTGGAAGACACCAGAGAGTAGTAGTAAATGGAGTTCACTCTGAAGATAGGATGCTACCAGTGACGTGCCTCAGGGATTAGTCTTTGGTCTTTTAAATATTTTTATAAGAGACTGCAGAAGATATGTCAGGAAAGGCATGCCTCATTGCAGATGATACTAATATCCACAACAGGGTAGATGCATTGGAAGGTGTGGATAACATGAGGAGGAATCTAGGAAAGACCTAGCTGCCATGTATAAAATGAGTGACTCTACTGAGGGAGGAACTGGCTGCAATGAAGCGCACCTCTTCTAGGATACAAACTGAACAAAGTCCACCACCGCTCCCACAAAGAATCAAACTCCCCAGGAACAAATGGATCACAGTGGGTTCTGGTAACACTGTAATGCAGAGACATCCTACACTTCAAGAGATATCCCTGCACAGTGCCTTCTCTGCCTTGGCTAATGAGGATGCCCAATCCAAAGAAACTGAAGGGCCCTTAAATGAGTAAGACAATGCCCAATCTCCTGCTAAAGCACCAAATATGAAGAATACCTCACCAAACAGAAAACTACTACTATTTGGAGATTCCATCATTAGAGGCACCAACTTGGGAACACAGTTCAAATTAGAGAAGATAGTCATGTGCCTACCAGGCTCTTCAGCCAGCAGGAATACAAACCAGGTTGTTGAAGTACTTAGCGAAAAAAGTGAACACTCCAAACTTGATGTTGTTATCCACTTGGGCACAAATGACCTGGCTAGAAACAGTGGCTCTACAGTCCAAAAGGACTTCCAATCTCTGGAAGAGAAACTCAAGCCCATTGTTAACACTGTTGCATTCTCAGAAGTTCTACCTGTTCTTGGTAAGGGGACAAAAAGGCTGCATCGCATTAACAGCTTTAATACATGGCTCCAGTCCTGGTGCAAACAAGAAGGATTCAGATTTATTGGCGACTGGGGAAACAGATGGACCAACAAGAGACTATACTATGCTGATGGACTACATCTCTCTGTCGCAGGCAAAAGAATCCTAAGTAAAAAATTAAAAAAACATTTATACAAGAAACACTATGGCACACAGATTAACACTAACACTGACAAACAAATAGACAAAGGATAACAGACAAGAAACTAAAAGCAAGTTCAAGCTAACACGGTAACTAACAAACATCCCACTTTGTACAAAGATGAGACTCCACTCCCTTGTAAATTAACCAGTTCAGATTGGTTTCCACGCAAGCAACCTGTAATGTAATTTGTACTGCCTGTACATAGTTATAATGTTACATGTAAAAAGTTACTTGTAAAAAGTTTCCAAATGTTCCATGTATTAAGACTAGACATGCCCATCTGTCATGCCTTGCATCACTGGTTCTTTGTAAACTGCATCCGATCCTTGGGAGGATGCGGCATAAAAGTGTTTGTTAAATAAATAAATAAGTGAAAAATTCAGGCAGTATGCGGATATGCATTTAAACTAGGAAAAGGGGGACGGATGTGGAAGGTCAAGATCTGCAAGCCACCCCCTGCAAAAGCAGAATAACATCAGAAACAGCCACACTTTTAAACCACACATCAAAAACAAGTGGGAAGAAGTGGGCAGAACAAAATCAATGCAAAATATACACAAGCCAGGTAAATGCTGGAGAGCAATGAGCACAAATGCTCGAAGCTTAGCCAACAAAGTTCCGGACTGGAAGCCCTAATGGTGGAAATGGATTTGGACATTGTGGCCATTACAGAAACATGGTTTAATGAATCGCATGATTGGGATATAGCCATAGCTGGCTATAATCTATTCAGAAGAGACAAAGAAAATGGAAAAGGAGGAGTAGCCTTGTTTGTCAAAAGCAATATTACAGCTACTGAAATGCAGGGGACATGGGGAAAAGAAGAAACACTCTGGATTGTGTTGGAAAGAGGAGATGGCACTGTCATCCATACTGCTGTAGTCTACAGACCTCTGACTCAAATTGAAGAGAGAGATAACAAATTGATTATAGATATTGCCAAGATAGCCACAAAGGGGGAAGAGATCATATTGGGTGACTTTAAGCTACCTGATGTGGATTGGATTACTCCTTCTGCACATCTGGAAAGAAGCAAAAAATTGTGGATGCTCTCCAAGATGCATTACTTAGACAAATGGTGATGGAACCAACCAGGGAACGTTCAACGCTGGATTTAGTGCTCACCAGCAGTGATAGCATGTCGAATGTCTGCGTGAGTGCCCCTGTGAGCAACAGTGATCATCACATGGTGCGGTTTGAGATAAAAGCCATGGTACAGGCCAATCATAGCAAGCTCAAAGTCCTAAACTTCAAAAACACTGACTTCAATAAAATGGCCGAGTACCTAATGGAGGAGATGACGGGATGGAAGGAGATAAGGGAAGTGGAATTGCAATGGGCTAAACTAAAGGTGACAATAAAAGGGGAAGCAGATAAATATGTAAGAAAAGTAAATAAAAACAAGAAGAGAAGGAAACCTATTTGGTTTCCAAAGAAGTGGCTGCTCAAATAAAGGCAAAAACCACACCTTTCTTAAAATTCAAAAGCTTGCAAACAGAAGAACACAGAAATGAATACACGATCAAACTCAAAGAGTCAAAAAGAGAAATAAGGAAAGCAAAATCAAAGGCAGAGGAAAAAATGGCTAAAGATGTTAAGGGTGGTGACAAAACTTTCTTCAGGTATATTCGGGAAAGGAAGAAGATCAGAGTTGGAATTGCAGGACTCAGAAGTGCTAGGAAAGGACTCGTGGAAAGTGACAGTGAAAAAGCGAAATTGCTAAACGAATACTTCCGCTCTGTTTTTACTAAAGAAAATCCTGGTGATGGACCAGCTGTGACTCCCAAATATAAAAATGGGAATGAAGTAGATACCACACCATTTACAGAAGATGAGGTGTTAGAAAAACTTGCTAAACTGAAAGTGGACAAAGCCATGGGACCGGATGGGATACATCCCAGGATACTGAAAGAGCTCAGAGAGGTTCTTGCAGGACCATTAAAGGATGTCTTCAATAGATCCTTGGAAACAGGAGAGGTTCCTCAGGACTGGAGAATGGCTGATGTCGTACCTCTACACAAAGGGGGTGACAGGGAAGAAGTGCCAAACTACAGGCCCGTGAGCCTTACCTCGGTGGCGGAAAAAGTAATGGAGGCACTCCTGAAAGAGTGAATAGTGAACTTTCTCAAAACCAACAGGTTGCAAGATCCGAGGCAACATGGTTTTACCGAAGGACAGTCTTGCCAAACAAATCTGATTGAGTTCTTTGACTGGGTGACCAAGGAACTAGATCAGGGGCATGAAATGGATGTCATCTACCTGGATTTCAGCAAAGCCTTTGATACTGTTCCTCATAGGAGGCTTGTCAATAAACTCAGTAGCTTGGGGATGGGTCCCAAGATGCTAAACTGGATTAGAAATTGGTTAACTGACAGACAACAGAAGGTGATGGTACATGGAGCTCACTCGGATGAAAGGAAGGTGATTAGCAGGGTGCCCCAGAGTTTGGTCCTGGGCCCGGCACTGTTCAATGTATTTGTGAGTGATATTGCTGAAGGACTGAATGGAAAAGTCTGTCTTTTTGAAGATGACACAAAAATTTGCAACAGAGTGGATTCCCCCGAGGGAGTGGTTAACATGAGGAAAGATCTACAAAAGCTGGAAAAATGGTATAATGCTTGGCAACTACGATTTAATGCAGAAAAGTGCAGTGTCATGCACTTGGGAAGCAGAAATCCAAGGGAAATGTATGCGATAGGGGGCGAGAGGTTGGTGTGCACGGTTCAGGAGAAAGACCTTGGCGTGATTATCTCTGATGATCTCAAGGTGGCAAAACAGTGCGATAAGGCGGTGGCAAAAGCCAGGAGGATGTTTGGCTGTATACAGAGAGGGATTACCAGCAGAAAGGAAGAGGTACTTATGCCACTGTACAAGTCACTGGTGAGGCCTCACTTGGAATACTGTGTTCAGTTTTGGAGACCATATCTTGCAAAAGTTGTAAAAATCCTGGAAACTGTTCAGAGGAAGGCAACCAAAATGATTTGGAGTCTACGTCAGAAGCCTTATGAGAAGAGACTTGAAGACCTAAATATGTACACTTTGGAGGAGAGGAGGGACAGGGGAGATATGATTCAGACCTTTAAATACTTAAAGAGAAATGATGAACAAACAAACCTCTTCCAAAGACGGGGAAGCTGTAAAACTAGAGGGCATGACATGAAGCTCCAAGATGGTAAATTGAAAGGCAATGTCAGGAAATATTTTTTCACTGAAAGAGTGGTAGAAGCTTGTAATGCCCTCTCGATGGAAGTGGTGGGGTAAACACGGTGACGGAATACAAAACGGTATGGGACAAACACAGTGGATCCCTTTACAGCAACAGGATAAAAACAAAATAAACTGAAACATATCTTCTGAACCATCTAATGTCTCAACAAATAGGGGTGTCCTACATGGAGTGGTGGGTTCACCCCTAAACAAAGACATGGGGAGGGGTGGCCTGCACCTACTCTTGCCATCTTGCTGGGCAGACTAGATGGACCATGCTGGTCTTTATCTGCCGTCATCTACTATGTTACTGTGTTTTCTATGTTTCTGTTTTCTGTTTAGGGGCCATTTTAAAAGTCTTAGTTTTGATTTGGACGTCCAAAGACATGCACGTGCACATCTAAATAAGGGAAATGTTGCCAGAACCATTTTACAAATGACTTTTAAAGACGTCTCTGTCAGCATACAGCATGACATCCTGCCTAGCATAGGTTTCATAGCGTTTCCCAGACCTTGGCCTGCAGGCAGCTCTGACACCCTGGTGATGTCAGATAGGACGTCTCCAGACTTGATGGGCTTAGCATGCCTGATGAGATTAGTCTGCAGGACAACAGCCCCTCCTTGCTAATCAGGTGATAACAGACCTCAAACAGACCAAAGTATGACAAAGGGAGGTGCTGGAAAAGGAGAACTTCACTATAAATACAAAGAAGGACAAAAATTCTCTCTCTCTCTTCCTATTCATCGGACACTTCTTACTATAAGACTCTGACACACACTTCTCTTTACCCTCCCTTTTTTTCTCTCTCTCTCCCACACCCAGGCACACACATTGAGTCATTGATATACATGAAAGCAGCTCGGTAACCACTATATACCTCTGTTCTGTACCCATGTAAGAGACCTATTTCTATATAAAAACCTTTTTTTAAACCACACTAGTTTGGTTGTCTTGTTGTGCTACAAACCCTACTGCCTCTGCGAAGTGGACCCAGGACCAACAGGAGAATAACCGAACGTAGGAAGTGACGAAAGGTTACATTTATGGTGTCTCGTCTCAGGTTTCGCAGGGGATCTCCAGTTGGGTAAGTAGTAATTTTGTTTGTTATGTTAAAGTAGATTTCAGACAGGGTGCGACAGGAAAATCAAAAGCCCTTGTGACCATTTACAATTTACAATTTTGGGTTACAGGCTGGATGACACATTAGTGAAAAGACTCTGTAGACAGGCAGAGTGCCACTATTTAGTGAAATATTCCAGTGATACCTTTGCTTTGTGGGTTTAGACAAGGTGAGATTTTCATTGCCAAAAGGCTCTGAAATAATCCTGGATTTTAATATTACCTACACCTAGTGACATTACATAGGGTGGCTTGCAATTTTCTTATTTTTATATATAAGCTTGCAAAGGCTCAGTACAAGGCACACATTTTCTAGAGTATTTGAGCGGCTAAGAAAAGACAGAGTGATAGTCCAGCTTTGTTTGGGAAATGGTACACAATTAAACAGTCCCTCATTGAATATAAGTTCACCATAAAATTCCACCCTGTTAAAGGTTGATAAGCATTTTTTATTCAGGTATAATTTTAAGGCATGGTCTTTATGCCAATACTCTGTACTGAACATCCATAAAATTTATGTCATTCCAACTATAATTCTAAGTCCCACGTTTTCATAAAAGTGAGCATTCCGCTTTCCAAGGTGCACATTGAGATAGTCACATAAAACAAAATAAACACAATAAACACATAATAAGCGTAGACCCTGGTACCAATTACAGTCCTTCTGCAGTCTCAAATATGGATGCCTTTGATTTTAAGGAACTGAAAGAAATGGTACTGACATACTGTAAGAGAAAAGGTGGTCCCTTTGAAGGGGAATTCCCTGAGGCATCATGGTATAATATTCAAAGACAAATGCTAAACCATTATCAAGAATTCAAAAAGAAAACAAATAAAAAATGCCTTTTTATCCAAGGCATATGCAGGGGGCTCATTAGCATGAAACAGGACAATACTGAACTGACTACTCAGTGTACACAATTAACCAAAGACCTGGAGGAGGCACAAATTTGCATTTCTATGCAATGTGCTCAGGTGATACAAGCCACAAACACCTTTATAACTGTTAGTGAGCAATTAGAAGCATTTAAACTTGAACTGAGGCACGTTAAGGATGAATTGGCCTCTGAAAGACAAAAGAAATATAAGCCCTGGCCAACAACCATTTCTCCCTCCTCAGCCCCCCCTGCCTATGGCACACCCTATAAGCCATGCATCCAAGCTACTGAGAAACAAAAGAACACAGAAGTATGTATAGCAGGGCTTAGGAATGGGAAAAATAAAGATGAATCAGACAGTACAGAGGAAGAAAATCCTAATAGTTTATCTCAGCCAGAACAGAGCAATAACCAGGACCTGTATCAGGAGGATAATTCCGACGACTCAGACTCAGCACCCAGTACCGAACTCAGAGCACCAGTTAAAGTGATGCTGCAGGACTCATTAAAAGATAGGGACATTGAAAGGATAATTGAGAAAGCTGGCCCTATGCCTTTTAATGTAAATGAATGGTGCAAATGGGCCACTGATATTCTGATTCACTGGGATCTAGGGAAATACAGAAGGAAACAATCAGACTTTGATAGACTTATGCATCTTGCTCTAGGGCCACACTATTATAAATTTGGCTCTCTCACTCACCCATACTAGTTGGTTAAACGGGGTATTGAAAAACTATTTCACTGTTCCCCAATGCAAGTATTTAAAATTATTTCACCTCTACCAAACGATACACTGGAACAGTTTGCATATAGAGGCTTTCAATACTTTAATGCTCAGAATTGGGTCTGTTTGGAAGACTCAGCCCTCGGAGGTCATAACAGTATCAGAAGCACGGAAGTGGCAAGCAGAGGGATCCTCTCAATACACAAGAAACACAGACAAAGGATACAGAGGACACACACCTTGGAGAGGACAAGGCAGAGGCACTTTTAGAAATTCCTCAGGTTACATTCCCTTTCAATTTATTTATTTATTTTATTTTAGCTGTATTTATATCCCGCTTTTCACCGGGTCAAAGCGGTCAATTGGGAGATACATTTAACACGAGGGGATATGACACACATACGCTAATACTTACAGGGAACATGGGCAATGGAGGGTTAAGTGGCTTGCCCAAGACCACAAGGAGTGCCTATAGGACTAGAAATCCCAGTCCCTCCGGCCTGAGATTGCTGTCCCCAGGTGGGACTTGAACCCCCAGCCCTCCGGCCTGAAGTACCTTGTCCTAACCACTAGGCCACTCCTCCCCCAAGAGGAGCTCCTTTCAAGAGCTCAAAGCACAGAGAGATGGATTAGAAAAGGAGAAAATTAAATGGGAACAGGACAAACACATACTGCAGGTAGAACTAGATAAATTAAAACAGGACTTACGAGCAGCTCAGGACAAACACAAGGCTAGTGCATAGTGGTGTTCTGACCTTCTGGGTTCAGATATCAAAATGTCTCAAGCCTTCATAGCCCAGCCTGCCTCTGTTCCCTCAGCAGAGGACTCGATTCCAGAGCCTCTGGATGATGAAACGGATACAGGCCCAGAATACAGTTTAAGGCTTGTAGCATCCTTGATACTGGACTCTTGTGGACGCCCCAATGTTATCAGCAGAATAGGGGGTCAGGATAAACTAGCTTTGATTGACACCGGGGCTGGAATTAGTTTTACAAACAGAGCTTCTCCCACTGCGGATAAGGAAAATATGGAAATTTATAAAATTCAAGGAATTAATGACACAGCTTCCCAGTGTGTAGCTATCCCAGTTAAATGGGGTATCCCGGTGCACAGGGAACAAAACAAGGAAATGTTGGAAACCACTGTCTCCACTATAGTGAATACACCAAAAGAAATAATTGGAATTGACGTTCTCAACCAGTTAAATCTGGTGGTGGATATGGTTAATCTTAAATTATCTAGTATCATGTAATAGATTTATCGCTCCACTTTTCACCTAAAGAGGTTTGTTTTGAATGGCAACCAGGTCTCAGACTGTAGAGGAGCTTAATAATGAGTTTGAGATGAAATCTTAAACTCTGGGCTCATTTATTGCATCAACGATCTGTTACGTTGCCTGTTATTTATAGCTTCTTATGCTTTCCCGTTGATTGCTTAGCTGAATATTTTCACAATTGGCCTTCCAGCATGTCGTCTAAATAACATTTTAGTGCACTAGCGCTGCTTAGCCCATACCAGATGTACCCACTATTGACTTGCTTCAAATCTTATACAGTGGTGCTAAAGTACTTATCTGGTTCGGCTGTCATTCCCCTGCGCCGTTGCATTTCACTAAGGTGTTTTGTCAAGGGGTCATATTCCGCACTAGATTCACATGCCATTTCTAGGAATACAATGCACATACGCTATTAGATCAATCACCTCAATTCTATCATACTTTCACAAATCTTTAGTTCCCATCGTAAATAATGTATCTTCAAACTACTTAATTCACTCACTGCGGATTAGGACTGAGAGAATAGTCCGGTGGACTCTCATGTTGCAGACACAGAATGTAAAGTTTGAATTGTTGAAAGAACATAACGTACAAGTGGCTGGAATCTTGCTGGAGGGGCAACCTCATGACTGTCAGTCCTCACCCAGTGCCCCTAATCACATGATCTTTAGGGAACTGGGCCTAGACAAAATTTCACCTTTTCTTCCTACAGTATATATTGATGGTAGTAGCCAATGTGAAGGAGGCAGGCGACTAGCAGTTTTTGCAATTGTACAATTGGACCCAAATAACCAAGTGGTACTGCAGAGACAGTATTCCTGTAGGTCAGGGTCAGCACAGTACTGTGAGCTGGCTGCTTTTGTAGCTTGTATGCAACAATATCAGGATTCACACCCAGAGATACAAATCATTTTAGATTCTGATTATGTCTTTAAAAGTGCCATTGCCCTGTTACCCTGGTGTCTAGCAAATAAATTTAAATCCACAGATGGGTCCACGGTGAAAAATTCATCACTGTGGACTATGGCACAAGAACTGAGTGAGAAGTTTCAGAGAGTACATTTAATTAAAGTGAAGGCACATAGGAAGAAAGGCCCTTTAGTAAAAGGAAACACATTAGCAGACTCACTAGCCAAGGAAGCATGTAGGCCTCATATGGCCCTGGTATGAGCAGACACGCATGGTCGCTATTGCTACACGTTCCATAGAATATGAGCAGATAACACCACCAGATTACTTCATAGCACTGCAGACAAAGGACCCTGAACTTTCCAATTTGAGGAAGCTTGTGCAGGATGCCCCAGATAACCTATATCAGCACACACCCTTTCTCACACTCACTATAGAGAAAGACATTCTATATGCAAAAAGAGAGGAAGGCTTGGTTATAGCTATCTCCAGAGCTCGAGGTAAAGAATAGATGCATTGGGTTCATGTTGCAGGGCCTATGGGACACCCTAAAGCAGAAGAAATGCAGACTATCAATAGGTTGGTATGGTGGCCAGAAATGAAACATGATATACAGGATCATGTTTCTTCCTGTGTAATCTGTGCTTCATTTGGGAGGCACCCTAAAAAGAGAAGGGGACAGTTAATGAGAGCACCTCCTCGTGGCCCATTTGAGAGACTGCAAATAGATCATGTGGGCCCTCTTCCATTAACAGCTAGGACTCACTGTTGTTGATTCCTTTTCTCATTGGGTAGAAGCATTCCCTGTTCCAGATCAAACCGCTCGAACCACTGCAGAAATCCTAACTATGCAATTTTTTACACGCTGGGGCATCCCTAAGACTATTGATTCTGATAATGGTCCTGCATTTGTTTCTCAGCTGATCAAGGAATTGTTTGATTTTCTAGGCATAGAACAACAACTCCATATTCCGTACCATCCACAGGCAGCAGGGCAGGTAGAAAGAATGAATCAAACAATTAAGGCCCACCTCAGCCCTATGCTTAATCTGACTGGGAAAAATTGGGATCGGGTGCTCCCGTTAGTCCTTATGCGTATCAGAGCTAATGTCTGCAAATCCACAGGCTTTGCACCCTACGAAGCCTTAATGGGAAGGCCAATGCCACGGTGGGAAAATCTGCTGCATCCTTTTCTTCCAGAAGACCAGACCGTAATTCTTACCAATGAGTGGATGAAATCCCTGCAAGAACATCTAAAAGAAATTCAGACCACTGTGCTAGCTAACACAGAAAAAGCTAGAGATTACCTGCAGGAGGTACATGCAAAAGGTTCCGATTTAAGGCCCCTCAAGTTTGGGAGTAAAGTGATGACCCTGACACCTAGACCAAACCTCCCCTTTGGAACTGCAAAGTGGGAGGGACCATACTTAGTTACGGATACCTTAGGCCCAAGCCTATACCAGATCCTAATGCCCGACAACCAGCAGTATTGAAAACACATCACCCAGTTGAAACCATATGGGTAATATGTGTTTTATCAGTCTTTGTTTTCAGGTACCACCTGACGACAGCATAGACAGCTGCTTTCTGAAGACAGCACAGACAGCTGCTTTCTGAACAAAAGTCGCTTAAGGATGGTAACTATTTACTTCTGCTGTATAGTTGATGTGTCCTATATACTGGACATGTGTCTAATAGTTATGTAAATAAATAGTAAACATTATTTCTGTGGTTGCATAGTATAAGTGGGGAGCACTAGTTTACCCTTAGTAGAGTGAAACAAGTTAGCTTTTATTATGTCCCGGTTTCCTGTTGTTCTTGTATCTGCTCTCTTCTACCCAAGTCTCATTACAGGAACTATCATCCGAATATGCACGATTGGTTGGGCTAACTCCACAGATGGTGTATATCGCTATCAAGAAATACCCCCACCTTCCCCGGAAGGAAAGGATCTGGTCATCCTGAGTTTCTGTTCCATACAGGACAAGCCAGTGTCCTATTCATTAAACATCACTCAAGTACAGTGGGCGCCACCAGTTTCCACTTCTCTAGAAAGGACACAAGAATTGAGGGCACCTCCAGAACATTACTTTCTAGGTCCTCCTGCCTTGATTTTGTAGAATATTTCCTGTCAGGACAAAGGTACCTGGAAAATAACTTATACATGGGTTCTGAGTAATCAACAGCACATCACTGAGACTTCATTCTTTTTTGATGTATCTTGTTTATCTACCACCCCTCATCCCACCCCTCCAACCACTTCGGCTCCTCCTGTACTCTACCTTTCTGATATTCACCCATTTCAGGAAGGACATCCCTTTCAGATCAAATATGATGCACCACACGTTGTTTTACATGAGGTAGAATACCATTTCCTTACTTGGCATCTATTTCCTAAATTGTTTCTAGTTACTCACAAATATCCAAATTGCTCTTAGTTTATTACCAACCACATACAAATGCTCAATACTTGGTTTGCTATGCAGTTAGTAACACCCCAAGCCAAGCAATTACGACACAAGCGGGAATTAATTGATACAATTTTAGGTGGCACAGGGACTGCACTGGGTGCCCTTAATATAATTGATATAGAGGTGCTCCGTAATAAAATGGGATCCACTGCGCAGCATGCTTCGGATGGTTTTTACCTCACAACATACTATTAATGAAGCTTCCTCTAAACTGTCCAATGAAGTTGTAGATACCTTTGCTCTTATATCTCCCATTATAGAACAGAAAATTGTTACCTTAGCACATGCAGAATACAGATTGGGAAAGAATATTTCCTGGGCTCTGGCCTGTGATCAAGTACAGATCGAGCTTATTACTATATTAAAGGAAATTCTGATCACTGCTAAGTTAGGACACTGGCCACCATCTCTTGTCGATATGGCTAGTACCAAAATACCTGAATTTGCTATAGCTCACCTTGACTGGTGGACATTTAGTGTTCCCATTTGTTCACCACAAGGCTGCTCTATCTGTACTTTGATCACATGGTCAGGACAACACACAGTTATTTACCCTGTTGTTAATATCGGTGTGCAGTTTGATAACATGCTTATGTATCCTGTGGACCATCTCACCTGGGTGCAGCCACTGGACGATACCTTGACTTCATTCATGCCTATGGACCCCAGTTTGCGTGAGCAGACTACATTTCAGTTCAAGTGTGAATCACACCAATTTAAAGAGGCTGACACCTCCTGCTGGAACAATTCTTCCTCTTGCTCCCTGACTGTTAAGCTCTCATACTCCCTGACTACCTCACACAGTTTGTATTACTTTGTAGCGGGACACTTTTGTTTTCATCTGTTCTTTCCCCAGAATGTTTCTTTTTCAATTGCTCCCAGAATGCATGACATTCGCCTTCCTAAGAACACTTTGCTGTACAATTCAAACTATTTACTAAACAATACCTGGTGCAGTCATACACCACTGGTCTCCATCACCATTAACGGGGCAACTTATTCCACAGCGCTGGTTACCAATGACTTTATTAACATTCCAGACTTTATCTCATATGCTGTGCATCCATTACCACTTGGCATGGGAGAAGAGACATTACATAAACTGCTCAACTTTACAGAACTCCATGCCTATATTGATCACCTTAAAACAACATCCACCGAAGTGAATCACACCATCACTTATGAGAATGGGCACATTCCATAAACTGTTGAACGCTTGCTACAAGATGCTCATGTGTCTGTGTGGGAACTGTTATTTGGTTACTCACCTACTGCTGATCATGTCTTTAATGTTTTTATTCACCCTATTATTATTTTAACTGCTGTACAAATATTGCTATGCATTATCATAATTTTCCTGTGTTGTAAAATGAAACACATGTACAATGCAGCGCATGTCCTACAAAATACCATCAACATTTTAAGGTAGTTACACTTAATTTCTCCAGCATCCACCTCTACATCCATGCTCATTTGACCTGCTAATTTGGCTAATTTGGCATTTCCTACTACATTGAATACCAGAGTCAGCTGCAGTCTAGTATTACTTCCTACCCTCACTCATAGCATCCTGGTACCTTTTGGCTTTAACCTCCTCAGAAATTCCTACATCCCTTATGCACTGTTCATTCTCTCTAAGACGGGCACTGAGGTGGCATAATGGGTTTCCCCACCCAGTAGAGGCTGCCCTACCTAAGACACGAGGTTTGGACTCATAATGGGACTTGCTCATCTCTAGAACACTAGAGACAGTACTGTGCAGGATAGGGGACCTGCTGGACATAGCAAGGTATTTAAACAGGAGGTAGCAGACAAGCTGCCTACTATCATGTATATAGTAAGTGCAGCGGGGACAGGTAACAGGTTTGCTTCCACCATTTCCCAGAAAAAAAAATGTGGGAGATGTCAGCATATAGTATGACATTATGCCTAGCATAAGTTTCATGGAGGTGCTGGAAAAGGAGAACTTCACTATAAATACAAAGAAGGACAAAAATTCTATCTCTCTCTTCCTATTCATCGGACACTTCTTACTATAAGACTCTGACACACACTTCTCTTTACCCTCCCCTTTTTTCTCTCTCTCTCCCACACCCAGGCACACACATCGAGTCAATGATATACACGGAAGCAGCTCGGTAACCACTATATACCTCTGTTCTGTACCCATGTAAGAGGCCTATTTCTATATAAAAACCTTTTTTTAAACCACACTAGTTTGGTTCTCTTGTTGTGCTACAAACCCTACTGCCTCTGCGAAGTGGACCCAGGTCCAACAGGAGAGTAACCGAACATAGGAAGCAGCGAAAGGTTACAGTCTCCAGTGCGGGATGTCCAAGAAGGCAGGAGGTGTACTGGAGGCATGTCTGAGGAGGTGCAATGGCCTTACACATCTGATTTCAGAAAGATCAGGGATATCTGCAGGCATGTCTATGTTTAGACCTGTTGCAGGCATGAGTAGGCATCAGGAAAGTGCTTGTTTTGGCCTTAAAACATCCAGAGAGTATAGAGAGTTAAATGACTAGCCTGAGATAAAAAAGGGCCACACTGGGATTTGAATTCTGGCCAACTGCTCCTAACTCACTACTCTAGACATTAGGCTATTAGACATCCTTCGTCTTTAATACTATTCTGGGGACATCTATGGAGATGTCCATATCGGGCATGTCAACATTTATGAAATCGTGCCTGAACTCGTACATGTCTGCTTTCTTTTCACACATTCTGATTTGAACGTCCCAGAGTACACTTGGATGTCCTTTGAAAAAAGCCCCTCTATGTGTTTTTCTAAAACAAGCTAGAAACAGGCAACTTCTTGCTCTCTGAGGCTAGGTGATTTGCTGTAAAAATATCCCCTACATTGATCTGGAAATAAAAATTATAAGTACATTAATTAATAAAATGCATATTAATGAATATACACCCTTACATTCTACCAACAAACCTCTGGCCACATGCATAAGCTATCAATTACCTTGCATCCCAGTGTGTATTCAACTGTCTAGCTATTAAGCTTTAACAAACAGAAGGACAAATAACTTATCTAGGATCAGATTTAAGTTAGTCATTCTTAGAACCCATTATACCATCCTGCCAACATCTTGCTCTAATGCTTGCTAAGCCTTCATGGCAGTTCAGTGCCCTCATGTAATACTGTGCTATAAAAATCACTAAACATTTTTGCAAAGAAGTGCAGAAATTGCTGGACCTAATGACAAACCGTACAACTGTTTGTCTTATTTTGTTCTGATCTAAAAACAGGTCCAGCAGCTGTTTGAGTGGTTTCTGCTCTGCGTCTGCAGCAGTACCGTGCAAGTCTGTACTGTAATTAAAACCTTAGTCCTACTTGGCAAAAGAGAATAATCACGGCCAAGCAGTTTTGTCTAATTTCTCCTGGAACACTGCAGGGAATTCAGGCTAAGCATTCCGGTTACCACAAATACAACATAATCCAGCCATCTGTTGCTGCTGCACAGAAAACCACACGATCTGATGATGAACCCAATACTGTTGGCCGCACGCTTCTAGGTTTTCAAGCCAGGTAAGCAATGCACGTGTGTGGCAGGCAAATTAACAAGGGAACGAAGAAATGAATCTTTCAGAACCTGTTCTGGAAAGCCAGCCTGCCATTTATTTGCTCTGTGTCGATACTCCAAGTGTTGTGTAATGTATTGTGTAATCAGCTGTTCTGTATATACTCAAGAGCCAACCACTTCTCCACTGAGTTAGGTCAGTTTGATCTATTTTGTTTCTGTGAAAAAAAAAGAACAAGACAGGATTTTGGATTAGCTCCCACAAGCTCATGAGGCCTTTTCAGGGTTGGTGTGAGATAGTAAATGTAGTATTCTGCTGCTTGGGTAACTGTGTTACAAGCAGACAGAAGAAATATACAATGAGAGAGAGAGAGAGAGAGAGAGAGAGATGGCTAACACTGCCAAAAAAATAATAAATCCAGACAACTGAATGGAAATACCAAACACCCAAAAGGATTATGCTTTGAAGAAGGAAACTAACAATCTAATTGCAAGTGGGCAAATAAGATAATAAGGAACCATGCCAGATCCACTCAAAAAAATTTAAGTGCTTGGAGTTCTGCAATGACATATGCACACACACACACAAAACTTCCTGGATTGCTAAAACACTGATGTTATGGGTGTTTCATGCTGCTATGTAAAGTGAAAACGCAAAATCGAATTCTTCCAGATGTTTTTCTTTTACCTCTTCCCATGGTCCCGCATATGTTGCAGAAATTAAAAAAAACTGTTAACCCATCAATGCTCAGAAAAGAGGATAACTATTCCAGCAAAGGTATAGGTGCTTTTTTTTTTCAAAACTGTATTATGATGGCAGCATTCACTAGTACTATGCAGAAGGTTTTTAGGCCTACTATGTTTATTGTGCAATAGGGCTTATATATGCTATAATTAGGCATGTGCATTAGTTTTGGGACAAATGGTAAAATTGATGAAAATTGTGATTTTCGGTTTATCCCAGCATCAGCTGTGTGCATGCACGGTAAATCTGCACGAATTGCAATTCGCGAACTTCAGGGGGAATATTTAGTGGTGGTGGCTAATGCAGTTTTGGCAGCTGGCTGTTGTCGCTGAAACTTAAACCGTGATATTTAATGCCAGGGTCATACCTGGGCACCGGCACTGCCAGGAAGCTAACCAGGCAGCAGTGATATTCAGTGCTGCCAGATTAGCTTTCACAGCAAAAGTTAGGCCAGTTTTTGCTGCACCTTACTTTTGCTGCTTTGTCATAACTGGACAGTGGCTCAATATCACCACTGCTCTGTTATGGTAGGGTACCACCCCTGGAACGCCCCTGGCATGACTCTGCTAACCATGTTAATCTCTTTGAATATTGTGCATGCGCCCAGACTTACCAGAGTCAATCAAGGAGGGAGAAGAAGTCAAGGAGAAGTCACCAACAGCCAACACGAGCCACTAGATCCTATCCTGCTTTGAATGCTTGACAGAGAAACCTATCCCTGTCTGACTTCTGCAAATCCTATGGCTGATGATGTCACAACAGGGCTGCAATAAGCGGCCAACACAAAGGACAGATGAGCATTTTGGCTCTAATTTTCAGAGGGTTAGGAAGGAGTGTTGGTGCAGGTTTTAGGAATCTAAGGAAGAGGAAGGAGTTTGGCTGTGGCTGGGGTAGGACTGCAAAGGAAAAGAAAACAAAACATACCAGCTTCCTTAGCTGCATTGGCGCTACTGTGATAGGGCTGTATCTGGGGCAAAGAAGGACTTTAAAGCTGAGAAAACACAAAGAACTGAAAGCCTGACTTCTGCCTGAGTTCTCTCTGCCTTGCTATATCAAAGCACACAAACAAGAGATTCAAGCTCATTTTTTCTCTGCGCAGAATATGTTGCCTTCAGTTTGCTAGGCAGAGTCTGCTATACTTTGGGCTTCAAATGGGAGAGCCTTTGCACTTTGAGACAATGCAGTATGAGTGGCAGAAGTTACTGTATCAACATCTATGTATGTCACTGTAGAAGTGTAAGATATAATGCAAGAATATTTCCTGCAGCAATCTTTTTTGTGTACTGTCTGTGACAGCAGCTATGAGGTTGGCAGGACCACAGGGCACTTTACTGCACTATATCTATTCCGCTCCATCCCATAGAATAACCACCTTTAAAGATAAAAGATAAAAATGTAAAAGTAAAATGCTGCAATACAGGCACAGTCTCTGGGAATCCATCAGTGCCATTAGAGCCTTACAGCTGCAAGTTCATAGCATACATCTCCACTCCTTCCAGTCCTTTCAGGGGTGCCAGCTGAGACATGCAGCTTTGGCGGACACTGTAGAGCTGGGAAGGGTACGTCTGGAAAATTAAATGGCCATAGAAAGAAGGGAGGGAAGGTGAGACCAGTATTGGCAGAAGTATGTAGAAAGAGACAGGATGTTCCCAGGATATGGTTATGGCTCCTCCACTATGCCACCCAAGCTAAACAGAGATATCTGTACACGGAGAACAGAAACAGCTGCAGTTTCTGGTGCAACTATGGAAGAGCAGATGCTCATCCCTGGTATTATCTCCATGGTGCAGAGTAAGAGCACATGAGAGAGGCAGCAGGTGAAGAAAAATCAGGCTCACAGCAGATGCACTGTATTCCTTGCTGAAATGTGTGTGGAGATGGTCTTGGCAGATACAGAATCTGAGGGATCCACATGGGATGGGTGTGATTTATATCTGGATCATCAGATGTTGAAAGCGTACAGGCTGAAGAGGCCATTGAAGAGCTTGATGTTAACATGCCAACCGGTGAGGAGGTAGAAAGTGATTTTGGCAGTGCAAAGGCTTGGCTATTGTAACATCATCTCTGCAGGCCTACCAAAGTATCAACTAATGAGACTGCAATCTGTCCAGAATACTGCCGTTAAGACCTTTGGCGCACACTTCCCAGATTCAACCATATTACCCCATTACTAATTCATCCTCATTGGCTTTCATTATCCTATCACATCCAATATGAGATTCTAACGCTTGTCCACAAGATTTTGCATATTGGCATTTCCTGTTATCTCTCTTCTCGTTTTACGCATTCCATCTCGTGTTCTTTGTTCCATTCACACCAACCGGCTTTCCTTTCCTTTCCTTCAGTCTCTCAGGCCAGATATGAAACAACTATAGACAAACTGCTTTTTATTTCCTCGCCCCCAGTCTCTGGAACGATCTCCCTTCTGACCTTAGGCAGGAGAACTATCAGAAGTTCAAAGCTGCACTTAAAACACATCTGATTTTAACAGCATTCAACATGGCTCCAGCCTGACAATAGACTCTTCAGTTTGCCAGCTGACTTGTTTGTATATATGTCCTTATTTATGGTTGTCTTGTATTTTCTGTGTATTCTATACATTTTTTTTTCTTACCAAGAGTTCCTTTCAATTTCTGTTGGTTATGTTTTCATGTAAACCATCCTGGTGTGTTATGAAGAATGGTATATCAAATTTTAATTAAACCATGGATCCAGCAGCAACACCAAGAGCATCAACTTCTCTCAATGAAATACAGGGAAAGTCTTGTAAAACCTCAAATATGTGGAAGCATTTTAAAGTGCTTGATGACTCACGGTATGCAGAATGCAATTACTGTAGGCAGCACATTAGCGAAGGGAAGCTGATGTATCATCTTACAAACAGTGGCATATTGCATCATTTGGAAAACCAGTACCCTTTCCAGCTTGGTAGAAAGGAGGGGGCTGATCCTTGGCTGGGGACTCCATCCAGGAGTGGAAACCGCAGTTGTGGGAAAGGTATAGGAAAAATGAAATCCTTTCCTCAAACATAGCCCTTATCCTCTTCTACCAGTCAGTCGGCACGAGGTGGTGTTCATTAGCACCGTTATGGAACAGTGACAACAAGGGAAGTGACTCAGTGCATCGAGGAAATAACAGCCTTGGATGACCATCCCCTGAGCATGGTTGAGAAGGTGGGGTTTAAAAGGCTGCTGTATCTCTTGGCTCTCACCGAGTGTCCTGCAGGACAATTTAGTAGGCAGGTGATCCCCAGCCTGTAAAATCAGTTGCATCACCAGCTGCAGGCAGAGCTGGCAAAAGGAGAGGCTGGTACTAGCTAGAATGTCACCACTGACAGCTGGACCAGTCAGAAGGCTACACACATCTGTCTCTCCATCGGTGCTTTCACATATGGCTATCATCCATTATCTGGCTCTGTAGCACAGCCCATCAGTATCCTCCTGGTGGATCAAGGATACTGATGGGCTGTGCTACAGAGCCAGATAATGGATGATAGCCATATGTGAAAGCCTATCTCAGCAGAATTAAGAGCAATGCTGCAGGGCTGGAACATAGGTCACAAACAGAGCATTGTGCATCCAGGTTTGTTTGTAAAAGGTGATGGGATGAACAGGGTCAAGGCCGTGAAGGAAGGGGAGGGGTTTGCAGGATCAGATGCTTTGCACACTTGCTGCACATAATTGTCAGAAACCCCCTAATGCCTGGACAACAGAGCAAGAGGCAGCCCTCTCCTGAGGGAACTGATAAGAGAAGTGCTGAAAAATACCTGGGTATTATCACAAGAGTGTCTTGCAGAGTGGGCATGAGCTGTGTGAGAGGCAGAAATCAACAGGGGTACCTGAGCACCAGCTCAAGAAGGATGTTAGCATCATTAACCACTTATAACATGCTAGAGAGGTCAGTGGAGCAATGGGCAGCTCTGCTTCAGATGTCATCAGAGACTGAGATCAACAATAAAAGGCCACTGGGTCACCAGGCCTGGGCAAATATCATACAGGTAATAGAATTCCTAAAGCCCTTTAAGGATACGACAGAGGAACTGAGTTCCACAAGGGCGACTCTGAGTCTTTTCATCATGGTAATGAATATTTTACAGCCGTTAGGGAATCACAGCAGAGGTTTTGGTGATGGTTGACTTCTTGTATGGTCAAGTGGAAAAAAGGTTGGAACCCCTTATGAAGGTGGATGATCACATGCTAGCTGACCCAAGGATAAAAGGAACACTGGCTCTGTGTTGCAGCTCACTGACTTACTGGAAGGAAATCTGGTGATTGAGGTGAAAGAAAGGAAGCGCCAGAGGGAGGGGCAGTGGCAGTGATGATTCAGCAGGGGAAATGCCAGGCATGCCGATAAACAGTATTGTTAGCATGAGTACCACCATGTCACCTACTCCCATTCCCCATCAGCTTTACATGTCTATGACCCATGAGCCCTAGCCAAGGACAATCTTTTATGACTGAAGCCCTAGTTACAATGTAAGCTACAGAGATCTGCCTGCCACAAGTTGGACTCCAGCATAGATTTCAGTGACATGCTACCTTGCAGAGCCCATCAAGGTCATGCACACAGATCCCTTGGAATACTGGACACACCAGTTGTCAGTCTGACAGACACGGCCAAGATTGCGCAGCATTTCCTGTCTTGCCCTTTAACCAGTTTGCCCAATGAATGTATATTCTCCATGGCAGGGGATATTGAGGCTCCCCCTCATTCATGGCTAGCACCAGAATTGGTGGAAAAGCTAGCATTGCTGAAGACAAATCTCTACTTGCTTGGTTTCCCTTCATTGTCATGCAACTAAGAGGAGGAAGGAGTGTAGAGCTATACTGAGGGGCAGTTGGCCACATTCTCTGCCTCCAGTGTATCTGCTAACTGTGTTTTTGACAGTTGGCACTGCAGTCTCTCCAGGATGGTGCCCATTTCCAGTGGTCACCCTTTGCCCCATGCCAAAATATAACATCCAAAAGCAAGAAAAAATATATAGCTATTACAATCTAAGAGATTCAGAGAGAGTGAAGGCAGCACTCCTGGCAGACTGCAGGAGGGCACTAATAGCACTTTTGCATTCTGGAGCCCTAGTGGTCCTTCAGGTCTCATGTTTGGAGACCTCCATGGTACTTCAGTGACAAGCAATAGTATTGGCTCATCAGCAGAAGTCTATTGCTAAGTGATTTCAGTACGTCATGTAAACCTGGCCTGTTGCACTTCCTCTGTTGCACTTTTACTTTTTATTGTTGTTAAGTGCTGTCGAGTGTGTGTTGACTCATGGCGACCCTCTGGATAGTTATTCTAAACTGTGTTACTGTGTTCAGTCTTCAGTCAGACAGCTCATTGCTGATAGAGTGGCATCCATAGCTGCTGTTATTGTTTCGATCCATCTCATTGCTGGCTTTCCTCTTTTGTGCTGACCTTGCCAAGCAGGATGTCTTCCTCTAATGATCTCTTTCTTCGCATGATGTATCCAAAGAATGAAAGTCTAAGTCTTGCCATCTGAGTTTCTAAAGAAAGCTTTGGTTTGATCTCCTCTAGTACTGATTGATTTGTTCTTCAAGAACCAAAAAGAAGATAGAGAATTCATGGACTGTTTCTGTACTAGGGGAAACTACCAGAGAACAGCCCTTTATGTGATGGTCGCTCCTCCCCCAGACCCAGGGGCTCTTCCTTACAGCATAACTGTGCATGTAACATCTCTTTGATCTACTGTTTTGGGACTCGTGGGCAGGAGATGAGGTCTGCTGTTTCCTCATTATCTGCTCTTGAAATGTGGCAATCCTTCTCTTTCTCAGCTTATTAGATCCAACCCTCTGCAGCAAAAGCCAATAAGCAACTCTGAGACAAAATGAGTGCAAGGAACAAGCTACTATGTGATACTTCCAGTCTTGGGTCGCCGCGTGAACACAGTTTAGATGGGACTGGTTAGAAGGCTAGTAGAGGTATAATGTACTTCTCCATCCTGTTGCTGTTCACAGTGGTGTATCTCTGCTGCTGCTGCAATTGAACTGGATCAAGCCTTTGGACTCAGCTGGTCAGATGTGTTTCACTTACACCCAGACTCATGAAGAATAAGGTTAGTAAGTTAATAAGGCTGTCTGAGGCATTTCCTTTTAATTTAAATCTGTGCTGCCAGCAAAAACACCCTCACAGTGCCGTAACCTAAGGTGCCTCATAAGGCGCCCTATAGGGTGCCCTATAAGGTGTCCCATAGGGCACATTTTAAAGTGCCCTGTCCGTCAAGGCAACTTATAATGTGCCCTATAGGGCGCCTTATGAGGCACCTTAGGTTAGGGCACTGAGGTGAGGGTGTTTTTGCTGGCAGCACAGATTGTAGAGATGTGTCTGACTGTTACATGAATTAAAAGGAAATGCCTCGGACAGGCCTATTAAATAACACCACTGAGAAATTGAACTCATGACCTCTGCCTCAGCAGTCATTGTAGTAACCAGTGGGCTACACTTCTATAGCTTTTAACACAGCGCTGGCTGGCTACAGAAAGACTGCAGGTCACCACACAAACTGTCTGCTGTAGTTACCAGGATAGGGTAAACCCACCTATACCCATGATGCACTGCACATGCAGATCAGCAGCCTACATCTGATCACAAGATGGGGTATGCGTCTTTATAGCACCCCGGCCTGGTAGGGGGAACTGACCATGTGTGTTACTGGCACAGAGTAGCTATAGACCATGACATTGTGTGGTTCCTGTGCTCACCCTGAGGGTGAGGTGGGGCGCCCAGCACCAGGTCCACAGCACCTGGCTTGGCTGTGATAGGCTGTGCTGCAGGTCCCCATCAGTGCCAGTGGGTCCTTGCAGACACACCTATGATTCATCTGTGTCCATCTGTATTTCTCAGTCACGTCTAGCCCTTGTGGACTACGATACACCCAGAATAGTGCATATCCTGTGGTGTGGTTATCATGGTCACTTGTTATAAGAGAAGGGTGGTGTTTGGACCCACATGGGGTTAATGTAGTACCACCCAACCCGCCCTCTCTGGGTCAGGGTGGGGGACAGGATCTCCTACCAACAAAACCACACTCTACAATGGAGGCAGTAGAGGGGACCATCAACCCCAGTCCTGCTGGGGAATGGGCACACTCCAGGGCAGTCAATGCAGATCTGTACATATTACAGAGGGCACTAGCAGTAGGCCTGGAAAACCTCATCTGCTCCCAACCACAATCTGACATTCACCAGCAGAAGGCAGTCAGTCTGTACCCTGCAAGGTGTTGCAGCCATACAGATGCCAACTGCAGACAGTCTGCTAGCCAGTACATAGTGCATGTTCCTAGAGAAACAAAGTGCACCCAGATGTGGATGTAAGCACAAACACCAAGCAGGTATCTCAGTGATTGGGCCTCAGAACAGGAACCACACAGATATCACTTGAGAGAAACATTGTATAGCACTATGTGGGAACCTAGACATGCCATAGTCACTGCTCAGTCAGAGTGAGACTGACCTCCCAGCATGACATGCTGCGGTCACCCTGTCCGTGCAGGTGGTGGTCAGCCACTACAATATCCTAGCCATTGCCCTATGCCCTGTGCAGATGCATCCTGTCCAGACCGCCCTGTCTGGGCCATACCCACAATACCTTGCTCCTCATTATGCACATTGGCAGGCTAACGCTGGAAACAGTGTAAGCATTGTGGGCTCTGTAAGGTGTAGGCAGCCACAAAACACTGGATAGTCATACACACACGTCCTCACCTATTTCAGCATTGTGCAAAGATAGAGATGGTTGGCAGCCCTGGCCGCCACACCAGTCCTGGGCACAGTGCAGGCATTGCTAAGGTACTCAGTACTGTTATGGTCACTCTCCGGGGTGGTAAACACTGTCAGAAAACAAACAAAAAGGAAACACACTCCATATATATCAGAAAGGTTGCTATGATGAATCTCTGTTAACAATTTGTGTTTAATGTAGGATCTGTTATCTGACATTCATCATAGCAACCTTTTGGTATATATGGAGCATGTTTCCATGTTTATGACGGCATTGCTAAGGTATGCAGGTGGTAGTAGTGGTAGCTGCTGCTCCGCGCAGGGCCCCAAAGCCTGAATCTTCATGAGGATATGGATAGTGGAGCCTGTGGGTGTGGGTGTTTGTGGCCCTGTTGGCTGATGCTCTAGGGCAGAGGTTCCCAAATCTGGTCCTGGGGGGCCAACCACCATTCAGGTTATCAGGCTGTCCCTAATGTATATGCATGAGTTACATTTGCATACAATGGGGGCAGTGCATACAAATACATCTCATGCATATTTACTAGGCACAGTATGAAAACCTGAATGGTGTTGGGCCTAAAGGACTGCAGTTGGGAACCTCTGCTCTAGGGAGTGCACATGTTTATGGTGTATGTGTTCTGTAGGGTAAAATATAGGGACAATGTCTGCAGAAGCCACAGCTGGGACTTGAACCTGTGACCTTCTGCCCATGAACACACTGGCTCTGTGTACTGCACTAAACTATTGCCACAGAGGCAGGTCATTTCCTGGGGATACCATGACTGTTCTTCACAGACCTTGTCTATTGCACTGCATGCCACCCACCTAAACAGGGCTTGGCCTTGGTCTGTTGTGGGCAGCTGCCACTGCCCCTTCTACCACCAGCACCCCTCCCCCACCATGCTGACATGCCCTTATGCCGGTGGTGCTGGTGGTGCGCAGTCCCAGGCCATCCACTGTGCCGGTAGGCGGCTGCCTATGGTGTGGGATCTGGGGTAGGGGTGCCTACATAGACATCTGTGCTTCCCCCCGGCACCGCCTGTCAATGTTATGTGCCCTTTGGGGTACTTTCTGGGTACTGACCCCTGGGACACTATGCAACACACACTCGTGGGCATGTTTTATCTTGGTCAGTTGCTGCCTGCTGATATTCCGTTCCTGCGTTCCTATATGCCACCTAGGCATCTGCCTAGTCGGCCCTGTGCCCCAGCTGCCCCACTGCATGTTCCGCCTGCAGCCCCCTGTACCCCATTTGAAGCCTCACCATAGTGCCCTTTCGTACTTGGGCACTATGGTGTTGCTGCACATGTAGCACTACTATCACTTCTCTGCCTAGGCTGTACATTGTTGATTGAAATGGTTTCTCCTCCTGCAAATGTGCCTCTAACGCCAGGCTTTCACTCACGATAATGTTCTGGTCTTAAGATCCCGGCGTTAGTGTAGCAGGGGGCCTCTCCCTGCCCACCCCCTGCCCATTGACCCCCTTCTCTCCGCCCTCTCTCCACCCTCTGTGTGACTTTAACGCCACTGGCAACAGCGTGTGAAACGTAACATTATCGCGTGATAACATTACGTATCATGCGATAACATTGCCGCTGTGACGTTAGCGCTGTTTAGTAAGCATACCCCATAGAAAATATTTCTTCACTTTATCTATTTAAGAGTTTTTCTATGCCGCCCCTTTCAGAGATCAAGGGCGGTTTACAATAAACAAAACCAGATACATTAAACTTTGAAACACAGATGTTACAATGAACTGCTCAAACCATTTACAGTGAACATATAATATTTACATTTGTGCAATTATTGCTGTCAGCATATTTACAAGGGTGTTTTATATTCATCATGATTCAATGTATGTAGTATCAAATCTCCTATGTTACTAACAGTGTTGTGTTGATGGGGGTTTCATGGGCTGATTCATAATGGTTCATTACTGTGTAATCAAATTCTGGAATTCATTATTTATTTATTTAGCTAGCTGTGCTTATATACCGCTTTCACCAGGTCAAAGCAGTTTACAGATATATGCTAACAGGCACTATCTATTCCCTTGTCCCCAAAGGGCTCACAATCTAAGTGTACCCGAGGCAATGGAGAGTTAAGTGGCTTGCCCAAGGCCACAAGGAATGGCCATGAGACTAGAGACCCCAGTCCCTCTGGCCATTAGAAGATGTAGTAAAAGCTATTAGTGCAGCTGGGTTTAAAAGAGGTTTGGACAAGTTCCTGGAGGAAAAGTCCATAAGCCATTATTAAAGAGGACTGAGGAAATCCACTGCTTATCCCTGGGATAAGCAGCATGGAATCAGTCCACCTTTTGGGAACCTAATAGATACCAGTGATCTGGATTGGTCACTGCTGGAAACAGGATACTGGTCTTGATGGAACTTTGGTCTGACCCAGTAGGGTATATCTTATGTTCTTATGCTGAATGCCTGTCTAGGTTTCTCTCCTCTTTTGATCAGGGGTAGAGATTCTCCCCAGACAGCCACATTTTTCTTGATCTGACCTTATTTCTTCGTTGGATGTGCAGGAACAGATGCTCAGTACCGATGGGACAGTGGGGTTTAGCAGATGACTCCCATATTGAACTGTACTGGCTCTTCTTGGGTCAGGGACATGGTGGCTCTCTGCCTATATGTCCTCATTGCTTTGGTTCTTTGTGGGACACTCTTCCCCATCCTTCTGCTTTGCACTTTAGGCTTGACATTGTATGATTTTCACCATCCTTTGAAGGCCTACTGTAAATTTTTAATCCACATTCTGCAGCCGGGTTAATTTTTGCATATTTCAGGAAAATTGTACCCATCTTATTCAATATGTTCTAATAGTGATTTTCCTTCTGCTATGGTCATATATTATATACCATTTGATAGGAATATTTAGTCAGAATTTTGGATCCCGAGAGTTTTGGGCTCGGCCTGGAAAGGGTTAAATGTCATGCCAGTTTGTCACCACACTTCTAGCTGTGTGGCTCTGCAACCAGTGTGCTTTAGCTTTCCCTGGACCACTTTCCCTCATCCTTCTGCTTTGCACCTCTTTGGGGTGCCTTAAGCTTGTCACTGTCTGACTTTCCCCCTTCTTAAATGCAATGTCAGTTTGTGACCACTCTTCTAGGTATATGGCTCTGCAACCAGTAAGCTTTGTCTTTTTCTGGGCAACTCTTCCTCATCCCCCTCCTGCTTTCAATCTTTGTGGGTCCCTTTGGCTTGTTATTATATGCCTCTGTTCTGCTTCCTCCTTTGTCATGCAGTTCCTAACAACCTGAATTCAACAGAAACTGAACCCAGCACAGTGGGGTGACACAACCAGCCTACATCCATCGATGAGCCCTGAACTCTCTCTTCAGAGTTATTTTCACATTTCCATTACTGTACTTTTTTGGAGGTTCTCACAGGGAAGAGCTTTTATCGTTATACCCTTGACTAAAGAATGGTATTTCTTTCATGAGTGATGAGCTTGAAACACTGGTGGAAGGACGCACCTGCCTAGCTAGCCTGATAGCCAATTCAACCCTAGCTATCATGGAGCGACAGAGTGCCCTCATGTCTACCATCCTCTATTACCATACCTTTTGACTAAGAAACTAAACATGTTAAGTCATTGATTAAGGCACCCTTAGATTGTTCTTAATGACTGGAGTACATTTCATGAATGTTTCCTCCACCCCTGGGGGTGGGGTGTGGGGGAGGGAAGAAGGGGCAGGTGGAATCTTCCTCTGTAGTTAATGTTCCAATGCTGGACCTAAGTCCTCAGTGCCAAGACTCTAACTTGCAGGCTCACAGCTTAGCTAAACTCACCCCACTCCTGCGACCTTGACTCGTGCTGCCTCTTCCACTTTTGTGTTGGCTCTCCTCTGTTGTTTTTGGGTCTTCCAGTCAATCAAGCTGGTGTCCTTGCCATTTTACTCCTCTCAAAGTGCCTTGATATGCTTGTACCAATTGTAGTGCTTCTCTGCTATCTTCTACTATCTTGAGGTGTTCATTGCTCTCTTTGTA
Source organism: Ichthyophis bannanicus (assembly GCA_033557465.1). Taxonomy (NCBI): domain Eukaryota; kingdom Metazoa; phylum Chordata; class Amphibia; order Gymnophiona; family Ichthyophiidae; genus Ichthyophis; species Ichthyophis bannanicus. The sequence goes on from CM066032.1 coordinate 18,747,189, forward strand.
TTGCTTTAACCTCCTATGGTATCACAGCATCCCCCCCTACCAGCAGCATCGGTGGAGGATTCTGGCACAGCTTTGTGGAAATGCTGTATATGAGGCAAAATACCATCTTTTTGGCTAGCTGAACCATACTGTATCTTGAAGTGTATCACAGCTGAAGAAAGTCAGTATCAGTCCAAAGAAACTAATCCTAGAGGCTTTTTTTGCATTTTGGCTTCAGATGTGGACATTAACATATGGGAACAACGGTTTCCAACAGTAAAAGCCTACAGATTTGTGTGTGCATTGAATAACTCTCTGTGGGCTGCTTGTGCATTGGTATAGCTTATGGCCAGCTGCTCTTGTGCCAAATACTAAGCTGAATTTGGACTATTCCTTTATCTTTACATAGCATGTTAACATCAACAAACAAAGATCTTTGTTCCTTGCTATTAACATGCTATGCAAAGTTAAAGAAAGGTCTCTACGTTATGGTAATAATTTTCAATTGCTTACAATCCACCTACAATCTCAGCCTTACAGTTCAAAAGTAATCAATTTCAATAAATTGTATTATAATATCTAGAACCACAAGCGCTGTCGTGCATTGTCAGTACGGTTCCAGAAAATATTAGAAATGTCGTAAGACTTGCACTTTCCCAGTCTATAGTTATGGCAAAATATGTCTGAAATCCTAAGGAACATCTCCTGTATAGGTACATGACCACCTGTATCTCTACAGGACCGGTGCAACACAGTAAGCACAGCAGGAGGGTGCTGACATTTTGGGGCGTGCCTAAAGCCGCCGTGATCTTTGTTCTACCACCTTGGTTGCACCAGCCCTGTCTGCACGGGCATCTCGGCTCTTTAGCTTTAAGCTGTGCAGTGCATGAAGAAACTCTGATGCAAATCTTCTGAGACTGGTGATTGTGAGAGTTGCAGTGGAGCTCCTTTCTGCACCACATGGCCAATAGGTAGGGTGATGATCGCAATGATAGCCCTGGAGGAAGTAGGGTAGGAGAGATGAAACCTGGGACTGGGGGGAGGGGGGGTGTGCAGATTTATAGTTTGCAAGGCAGCTCCAGAAATGCTGTCTTCATCCCTGTATCTGTATGTCATAAATTGTTACTCACAGATTTTTCTATTTTGCTATTAAGAAAGTGCAGATTGAATTTGCAGACTAGGTTGAGAGTACACATCAGATGACTAACTCCCTCTTGGTGGAGTGGTTCTAAACCCATCCTGGGTTACTGGGTTCTATAACAATCACTGATTGGGACAACTGATGTAATGGACTGCTCAAGGTGTTCTCTAGACTGCTCAGGGTTCACTAAGCCTCTTTGTAGCTGACTACATCCTGGTTATTAGTTAAACAAGCTGAGAACTGATGCGGTAAGTTTAGGCTACTCCAACAAAGTCTGTTTATTTACAGGAAGAAAAGATAGCTTCACATGGTCCATTCCACAGACATCAGAGTATAGATAATTTTAAGCAGCACACATTTCAGCTCAGCAAACTCCTTCCCTCGGGCTCTTCAATAAACAGTCAAACCAGAAACTTCAACCATGTCATACAGCAAGAATTAGGATCTCCCAAACGGTTGAGCTGCAGTGTCTAATGAGTTTGTTCCAGGTCTACATTCTAGTTCTGGAATCCCCAGCAAGCTCTCCCTTCTGAATACAAAGATAAACACTTGTTCAGTCCCTTGGCTAAGATATGGGTTGAGTTTCTCATGTGATGGAATTTTCTTACACAATTGTCTTCATATTAGTTACATAGTCTGGCAGCTCCCATAATGTTAGTCTGTATTTGCCTGGGGGCACTGTTACAGCTCTGCTCTCACTACAGCTCTCTCTCTCTCTCACTCTGAGGTTTGCTTGACTGCAGAGCTTCAGAAATATAGTATTGAAGCCCAGCATGGTCCATCGAATCTGTCCAGTAAGATGGCTAGAGGTGTATGTGCCGTTCCAGGCAGGTTACCCCCTTTATGCTTTTGTTTAGGTTTCAGACTGCTGTTCTGGGCAGGTTACCACCTTCTTGCCTTTGTTTAGGGTTATACTCACCCATCCATGCAGATTCCCTCCTCTGTTTTTTGAAACATAAAAGTTCTTTACGTTTTCATTGATTCCATCTTCTTGCTATATAGCAGCCTCTGTGTTGACCCCATGGCTTTTAGAATCCTGTCACTATTTCTACCCCGACCACCTCCATTGGGCCTAAAACAACCTCCATCGGGAAGGCTTTTCAGGCATCCACCATCCTTTCCATGAAAAAGTATTTCCTGATGTTGCTTTTAAGTTTATCTCCTTGTAGCTTCATTTCATGTCTAGTTTTCTAGATGTATGCGAAGAGGCTTGAAGATCTAAATATGAGTGCCTTAGAGGAGACAAGGGACAGGGGAGATATGATGCTGACATTTCAATAGTTGAAGGTATTAATAAACAAATAAACCTTTTTCAAAGACGGGGGACCTGTTAACCAGATAAACCCCATTGGGCCCAATATTCAGCAGCACCATGTGGAAAACTGCTTGGGCAAGGCTAGGGCAGCCTAATACCTTATCGGGTTAGCAGCAATTTTCAGTCCACTAATCAGATAAGAAATGGCAAACAAAGCAGGCTTAACTTGTGCGATTTGGCTATCCAGCTAGCGGCTGAATATTACCACTATCTGGACAGCCAGCGACAGTCACTGCTAAAACCAGATAGTCGGCAGAAGCTACTCCTCGGGCAATTCTGCTGAATAACTGGTTTCATTTTGCCTGCAGTAGCCAATGGCTAAAAAAACGCTGACCCGGGCTAGATTTATTTGCTTGGCACCCATCAGTAATACGAGAGGGAAGGTGCTCTGCTTCCCCTCCCCCCAAGCCTGCCACCTGCCCTCTGCCAATGGAGGGAAGAGGGAAGGTGTTCTGCTCCCCACCCCCCCACCACCAAGTCTGCTTATTCACCAGTGCTCGGTCCAGCAGCAGCAGCAGCAGCAAATTGATTTCAAAGATTCAGCACAGGCCGGGGCATGCAAACCCTTGTGCTCTAGACAGGCCCTATGGTACTCTGCTTCCTCCTTTCACACATGTGGGACAAAGGGGGTGAAGTGCCATAGGGCAAATGCAGAGTGCAAAGGCTTGCGTGCCCTGGTGTGCACTGAATTTTTAAAATATATTTGCTGCTGCTCTTACTGCTCTGATGCCTACCTGGACTGAAGCATGGCTGCAATAGCAATGCTCTAGTGCCTATCTGAAGTTGGTGCCAGACTCAGTTGCCTAGGCCTAAATCTGGGCCTGCCCTGGCCACCGCAGACTGAGTATCAGGCGGGTTATGTTTATGGGTTCAGCAGGCACCTGTAGACAAACATAGCGCAGATATAAACTCTTTCTACAAATGCATCCTGAGGTAGGCAATTTCTTTTAAGATATCCGTCTAAGAGGGACAGTTACTAAAGTATGTTAAGAGAACACCACATGGGCCCTTTGTACTGAAGTGCAAAATGAATTTGCAAAAGTGCACTTTGCATGAAAAATACTGTATGCTATTTTTGTGCAAAGTATGCTTTTGCAAAGTCACTTTTCAAAAGAACATTCTGCAGTAGTAAACCTTTGCGCAGTCCACTTGGTGTGAAAGTATACGTTTTCCAGCAGTAAGCTGCTGTACTGCAAAATAGCTCATTAATGGAAAAAGAAGCACAAAAAAGGCTTCATGGGTCCTGTTTTTGCAGTAAATATAACTACAGCTAAAGAACTGTAGTTATTTATTTCAAGAGTTGTCAAAGAAAAATAACCTACAGTAGCCCCTTTGCGCAGTCACAGCAACTGAAATTTAAAGAACCTACTCACCCAAACTGGAAGCCTCCAGGCCCCCTTTCTCAGGGGATCTCCAATCCCTGCTGGTTCCATGAATTTCCTAGCCCTCCTTCCCCAGACAATGTGCGACTGGAATATACAAAAGCCCTACCCTGAAGCTCTGCCCCTTAGTTAGTAGAGCACCCAACCCTGATCCCCATCTCTCTGCTCCACCCCGGTACCCTGACTCACCCTTAAGGGTCCAGGGGCAATGAGGGCAGGAAAGATCTCCACTTGCTCCTGCCCCAGCCAATATCTAGTTCAAAGTGGCGCAGACTGACTTCTTATTTGGCAGCTTGACCCCAGCGGCAGCACCCACATAGTTCTGCCATCTGCCGACTTTGCTCTGTCCCCCAGTCAAGTAGTCAAAAATGTGTGGCATTGGCAGGGCAGGCACAGTTGTATTTAAGCAGCCGCGCTATGCACAACTTCAAGTGTAAGAGCTGTGGCTACTCATTGGGATTCGGAAACTGGCTTGCAAGCTTTTTCTTTGCAGTTAGCTGCACTGTCCCAGCAATATTGAAGATGAGTGCTATGATGAGTTTCTCATTCTGCTCATTGCAGTTGGCCCCACTGCCGGTGTTTCACTTTCAGAGCTGATCACAGTGGGGGGAGTGGGGGTCAGAGTGTGAGACGGACAGACAGAGGAATGCAGGGGGGGGGGGTCATGAAGGGACAGAGAGACCGGGGGAATCAGGGGATCATGATGAGAAACAGACAGAGTGGGGGAAGCAGGGGGGTCAAGATGATGAGAGAGAGAGAGTGAGAGAGAGAGAGTGAGAGAGAGAGAGAGAGACTGGGAGAAGCAGGGGGGTCAAGATAATGAGAGAGAGAGAGAGAGACTGGGGGACAGTGGGGTGTGATGAGACAGACTGGAGGGAAGCAGATGGGATTCTGATGATGAGAGAGACTGAAGGGAAACAGGAGGGTCATAATGAGAGAGAGAATGGGGAAAGCAGGTGGGGTCATGATGATGAGAGAGAGAGAGAGATAGAGAGAGAAAGTCTGGGGAAAACAGGGGGGGGGGGAAGAGGTGTCTCTAGAGGAAAAATAAAATCTCCCAGGGCTTTATACTGTACAAGAACTGGGTTGGAACCTATAAGCATAGTATCAGGACTGCTAAGCAGACTTATTTCTCTAAAAACATATGGAACAGCTGTTGCCCATCAAAGGAGCTGTTTCATACCATAGATCAGCTCACTGGGCCTAGGTCCAGGGAGGAAGCTGCAGTAACTTAATCCAAACTGACCGCAGATGGTTTGGCGGCATTCTTCCATGCCAAACCTCAGTGCTTATGCTCTTCAGTGTCTTCTTCCTGTGCAAACTCCACTACATTGGAGACCTCGGCTGCAGAGGCAACTGAGGATATTATAGGATGGCATTCCTTTCAACCAATACTTTTTTTTTTACATATTTATCAATTTAACAAATAAATCAAGCATTATGCAAAACTCAAAGAAATAAAAGGTCAAACTAGATAAACAAAACAAACATCGAAAAAACAATACACAAGCAATGCCATAACTGGTTTACAGTTTAACCCCTACCCCAGCCCACAAAAAAGAGGGAGAGCATAACTAGGAAACACAAACTACATCAATAATGCAGGGAAAAAAAGCAGATATCTACCAGAAGACATCACAATATCATACAGTGGGGGGGTGGGGGTGGGAGGTGTTCCATTACCCACAGCAGCTCTGCGTGAATCCAGGAGCACCAGCAGCTGGGATGGATAAAACCCCCCCATAGAAAACAGACTGAAATTTAACCAAGCACTTGCAAGGAAGCTTTAGGAAAAATTGTCCTCCCAGCTGCTGGATGCCAGGGTGAAGAAGGAGGAAATCCTTCCTTCATCTTTGCATAGACCTAGAAAAATCCAGATAAATCCGGACATTAAACCCTTTGAAGGCAGAACTTCTCTTACAAAAATAAACTTTAAGAAACCAGTCCTGGTCTGAAGGGAGCTAACTAACAAGGTAGCAGAGCTAAATGTCTCCACATCTGAAATTCCAACAGTGCAGAGACATCTAATGAGTCTGCCGGTTGAGAACCAGGAATCTCTCCACCACCAGGAGACCTTCTACCAAGTGGAAGATAAGACATTTTGTCCACAGGGGGAAGGGATTCAACCGGTATACCAAGTATCTCCAATAAATATTGCTTAAAGCGCTCTCTAGCACTTATAAGAGCAGAACGTGGAAAATTAATAATACGCAGATTAGAATATCTAGCATAGTTCTCCAATGTCTCAATCCTAGCTTGTAAAGTAAGAGCATCTTTACAAAGGGCATTGACAGAGTCCTCTGCAAGAGCCATTTTAGTTTGAGTCTCAGTTGTTGAGGATTGTAAGGAAGAAAGCACTTCAGTATGTTGCTGCAATTGTTCTTTATGCTCTTGAACTTGCCCAGACAAAGCCCGAACCTGTGGGGACAGCTTTTCCCCAAGGCTGGCAATGGCTGTCCAAATTGTCTCCAAAGTAAAAACTTCTGGGTGAACAAGGACAAACAAGAGCCCCAACCATTCCTGATCCATTTCCTAAAGCCTTAAGACCCGTGGGTAGAACACCAATGGCGGCCAAGATTCAGCCGCTCCTCACACAGTTAATTGTGAAGACCCAACAACTGGAGGCTGACCTGGAAGACTAAGCACGCCCTTGCACTGTTCTTCTTCTTCACACACCGTGGCCAACCCTCCAGCAACCAACGACACACCTCCTTGGGCTCCTGCCGCCATTGCTGTGCTCGCCAATGCGTCTCCAATCACTGCTGCCTTAGGCAGCCACCACTGCACCAGAGATGTGATGCCTGGCCCTGAGCCTCTGGACAAGCACTGCTGATCCGCTGCCAATAGGGCTTTCTGTAGTCGGCAATTCTTCTGGCCACCGCTCACCACACAACATGAAGGAATCCAAAGTTCCAAAAGGTAACGGGGAAGATGTCACCAGCATCTTGGAAGGCTTAGACACCGATTTTACCTTCCTTTTCCCCATCGGCAATAGTGCGGCTCACAGCAAGAACCCTCCTGCAGCCATCTTGTTCTTATCCCCCCCCCCCCTTTGACCAGGAACAGCTCAACCAATATCTTTAATTACCCTGGGTAAAATCCTCTCATCCCTGAATCCTACCACTTCTAACTTCCACTACTATTAAAATGGCTTGTAAGAGAGCTAGATGATCTGCATTCATTTCTCTTGGCAATAGTTCTGAATAGCATGACTTCAGGTATTGTAGTTATAATGTGCAAGCATGCTATTATTTGTCCTTTATTAAAGCAAGCTAGCCTGGAGTGGAGGAGTAGCCTAATGGTTAAGAACACTGGCTTGGAACCCAGAGACCAGGGTTAAATTCCCACTAGCACTCCTTGTGGCCTTGGGCAAGTCACTTAACCCTCCACTGCCTCAGAAAAATCCAAGTTATCAATATCCCTGTTTAATGTACATTACCAAGTTTAAGTTTCAATGTAAACCACTTACATTTATTTTTATTTTTTTTATTTATTTAACAGCTTTTATATACCGCGCTCTTTATTATCAGTGCGGTTTACAATTAACAATTCTTGCTCAATTCAGTCGAAACTGTCTTGTGCTTACATTTTAACAGGATAGGTAACTTGGAGCATTAACTGGGTAAACTATTTACATATTAGACATAAAACATGGTATTCCATCATTGATCTAATATATACACCTCAGATTGGTATTGTTGTGCATACCAATGGATAGTTCTGCTATTAAGTCTGTCCTAATTTTGTTTGTGTAGTGTCAAGCGCTGCTTGAAAGGGTTGGGGTGTGTTAAGTGGGGAGGGGTTGTTTAGTTGCGAAAAGTATAGGAGGAATAGGTGATGCTTGATTGCTTTCCTGATTTGTGTGAGGTCTCTGATCGATCTTATTTTCGGTGGGAGGTTATTCCAGCACTTTGGGGCATAGAAGGCGAATGCTCTATTCCTAGTTGTTTGAGTACATTTTATGGATTCCTTGGGGATAATCAGCGTGTTGTCTGCTACTGTCCTTCTCGACCTGTTGTTGGGGGTGGGGGTGAGGAGGCCCGTGAGTGACGAGGGAGATAATTTATTGATGATCTTAAAGGTGAGGAGTAGAGCCTTATATGTGATCCTGCAGATTATCGGTAGCCAGTGAAGTTCCTTGAAGATGGGAGTGATGTGGTCTCTTCTGGATAGTCCACAGAGAACGCGGGCAGCTGCGTTCATCGCAAGTTGTAGTGGGTTGAGGATATTCTTGGGGAGTCCATGTAGAATGACGTTTGCATAGTCAAAGTGTTATTGAAATGTTAAAGCAGTATATAAAAACCTTGATCCATCTAGCCCTGGTATCTTTTGCCCAGCATCAAATATACTTTGTGTGACTAAACTCATAAAGAAGGCTGCCTTTTATCAACTATCAAACTACATAAAAAATAAAAATGTTTTCCATACTCGCCAGTCTGGTTTTTGCCAGCACCATAGCACAGAAACTAGCACGGTAGTGATGGTTAGCGAAATTAGAGAGGCACTAGACAAGGGTCAAGCTGTACTCCTGTTGTCAATGGCATAGCATTTGATCTGGTTGATCACCATATCCTACTGCAGCAACGAGCAGACATAAGAATCACAGGCACTATCCTGATGTGATTCCAGTCATTTCTCCAGGGCCATACATTTGCAGTTTCATTTCATACTTCCAAGTCTCAGAAATGTCCTCTAACTTGTGGAGTAGTTCAAGTCTCCATCCTCTCTCCCATTCTGTTCAATTTGTATATCTGCCTGCTAGCACTCTTAATACAATCCTTGGGAAGCAGCAGTTTTTTCTTTGCAGATAACATCTAACTATTCTTTTCAAAAAAACCCTTAAAGTTGAATCAAACAGTTCTAAATACTTGCCTTGTATCAGTATCAGATTGACTCACTCAGAACTCACTTAAATGGAATCTTACCAAGACCCAGGCGTTGTGGGTTATTGACCAAAATCAACTCATAATGCTTGCACCCTTTACCCAGGTGCCCTCCCTGAAAATCCTGGGTTGTAAGCTAGACTTTAAATTAACTTTTAAGGTCCAGATTGTAGATATTTCTAAAGCATGTTTCTACTCCTTATGCAGAATCAGGTCTATCCGTTCATGCTTTGATAAGCCGACACTACTTACTCTCATACATGCTCTTGTTATTAGTCATCTTGACTACTGCAATTCATTGTATTGTGGATTGCCACAATCATCACTTAAATGTTTATAAATGATCCAAACAATGATCATAAAGTTAGCAACCCATGCCAAAAGATTTAATCATCTCACACAGCTACGGAGGGACCACCACTGGTTACCAGTTTTTTATAGGATTAGGAATTCAATCCTAATCTTAGTGCCCAAAACATTTTATGTAGACATCCTGAGTTACCTCTCTGACCTTCTAATACCATATGTCCCATCCAGGACCCTTTGTTCCCTACAGCAGAATAGGCTGGTATTGCCTGCCAAATCTGGAGCACACTTAGACATTACCCTGTAAGGCTGCCTTCTATTATCTGGCATCAGCCTTATGGAATTCCCTGCTACATGATATTAGGTTGGAGACATCTTATGCCAGATTCAAAACTGCACTAAAAACTCTACTTTGAGCAATCATTAGTGAACTCTTAAGGTCAGAATAGTAGTTAAGAGGAGATTGTGACTTAGAGGCAGAGTGCAAACACCTCCTAAAACTACCAACATGGTTTAAAGGTGAAGTCAGAGAGGCTGTTGTAGCCATAAAAGCATCTTTCAGGAAATGGAAAAAGGAGCCAAATGACGAAATGGAAAACAACATAAGCACTGGCAAGTTAGATGCAAGGTATTGCTAAGGCATGACAAGAGAGAATTTGAAAAAAAGCTTGCCATGGAAGCAAAAATGCATAATAAAAACTTTTTCAAGTACATTCGAAGCAAAAATTTTGTGAAAGAGTCAGGGGTATACTAATCGGTGGTAGCAGCATCTGTGTGATATCGGATATGTGGCCCCATTGAATTCCATGGGGCCGCAGCTCCGATATCGCATGGAAGCCGCTACCGCTGATTAGTAAACATACCCCTAAGAGAAGACAAGACCATAGCGGAGATATTGAATGAATTCTTGACTTCAGTAGGGAAGGACTTCAGTAGGACTGAAGAAGATGTAGGGAAGTTGCCCATGCCTGAAATGGAAATTTAAAGATGATGTATTGGAAGAATTGAAAGAAATATCGATAAACCAGGAAGATGTATTACAATTTTTTTTTTTTTAGAGTTTTAACAAGCATAACAAGTTAAGCCAATACAATTCAGGACAATCAGAAACAATACTAAAAGGTAACATCGACGTTACAGTAACACAATATGATTAAGTCCACGTCACAATTTTTTGATAAACTGAAGAGTAGCAAATCACCTGGATCAGATGGTATACATCGAAGGGTGTTGAAAGAACTGAAATATAAGATTACAGACCTATTATTAATAATCTGTGAACTATCATTAAAATCATCTGTAGTACCTGAAGATTGGAGAAAGGCCAATTTTTAAAAAGGGTTCTGGGGTGATCCGGGAAACTACAGACCGGGGAGCCTGACATCAGTATCAGGCAAAATGGTAGAAACCATTATAAAAAACACAATTATTAAACATGTAGATATTCATAGTTTAATGGAAGAAAGCCAACATGGATTTAGCCAAGGAAAGTCTTGTCTTATTAATCTGTTATATTTTTTTGAAGGTATGAATAAACAGATAGACATAGGTGAGCTAGTTGATATAGTGTATCTGGATTTTCAGAAAGCCTTTGACAAGGTCCCTTATGAGAGACTCTTGGCGAAATTAAAAAGTAATGGGATAGGAACCAGTGTACTATTGTGGATCAGGAACTGGTTAAAAGATAGAAAGCAGAGAGTAGGGCTAAATGGCCAATTTTCTCAATAGAGAAAGGTGAATAGTGGGGTAGGGATCTGTGCTGGGCCCACTGCTTTTTAACATATTAAAGGGAGGAGTGGTTAGGACATGGTACCTCAGGCTGGAGGGCTTGGGGTTTAAGCCCCACCTGGGGACAGCAATCTCAGGCTGGAGGGACTGGAATTTCTAGTCCTATAGGCACTCCTTGTGGCCTTGGGCAAGCCACTTAGCCCTCTGTTGCCACAGGTACACATAGATTAGCCCTTTGGGGACAAGGAAATGTATCCAGTATCGGTTTGTAGTGATTACATAATGTAAACCACTTTGATCGAAGGATAAGCTGGTATAGAAAACTGGTTAAATAAATATTCATAAATGACCTGGAAATGGGAATAATAAATGAGATGATTAAATTTGCAGATGGCACAAAATTATTCAAAGTTGTTAAAACACAAGAGGATTGTATTGTTAAAACACAAGAAGACCTTGATAAATTGAAGACTGGATGTCCAAATGGCAGATGAAATTTAATGTGGACAAGTGCAAAGTTATGCATATAGGACAGAACAACCCAAACTATGGTTACACAATGTGAGGTACCACCTTGAAACCACCACTTAGGAAAAAGATTTAGGCGTCATCAGGGATAATACATTTAAATCCTTTGCCAAATGTGCAGTGGCAGCCAAGAAAGCAAATAGAATACTAGGAATCATAAGGAAAGGAATGGAAAATAAAACAAAGGATATTATAATGCCTCTCTATCGTTCCATGGTGTGACAGCACCTTGAACATTGTGTGCAGTTCTGGTCACCATATCTTAAAGGATATAGCAGAATTAGAAAAGGTACAGAGAAAAGCCACCAAAATGGTAAAGAGGACTGAGGTATATGCCTATGAGGAAAGGCTTAAAAGGTTAGGGTTCTTTAATTTGGAAAAAAGATGACTGTGGGGAGATATGATAGAGGTCTATAAATTAATGAGTGGAATGGAACAGGTAAATGTAGATTGGTTGTTTATGTTATCAAAAAGTAGAAAGACTAGGGGACATGCAATGAAGCTACAATGTAACCCATTTAAGAGTAATAGAGCCCAACGACACCCCATAGAGTCCAACGATACAATTCGCTAAGCAAATATTTGGAATCTCAACAACACGCCAAGACTGATACTCTAACCCTTAGTGGTGCATATGTTTCTATGAAACTCTCCTGTTCATATGACTCTATGTAGCAAGTTTTGTAAATAGTTTACCCCTGTTATCCAAGTTTTTTGCCCTGTTATCTGTAAACTCATACGTGTTAACTGTACTGAGCATTTTTGTTCCATGTAAACCGCGCTGATGCTTAATAGCGCGGTATATAAGAGACTGTAAATAAATAAATAAATAAATAAATAAATAAATAAATAAATACAAGAAAATATTTTTTCACTCAACGCGTAATCAAAAACTCTGGAATTTGTTACTGGAGAATATAGTAAAAGCTGTTAGTGCTTTTTTTTTGTGTGCCATCAAGTCAGTGTTGACTCATAGTGACCCAAATACCTCTGGGTTTTCTTGGCAACGTATCACTGGAAGTAGATTGCCAGTCTTTTCTTCTGATGCAATGGAGGGTAAAGTGACTTGCCCAAAGTCACAAGGAGTGCCAGTGGGAATTGAACCCTTGATCTTCTGGGTACTAGGTAGTTGCTCTAACCACTAGGCTACTCCTCCACTCCTACTGTTGTTGTTAGTGTAGCGGTTAGTGTAGCTGACTTAAAAAAGGTTTGGACAAGTTCCTGGAGGAAAAGGTCCATAAACCACTATTAAAGAGGACCCAGGAAATCCACTGCTTGCCCCAGGATGAGCACTATGGAAGCTGTGTGCCTTTTTGGAATCTGCCAGCTACTTGTGACTGGATTGGCCACTGTGGGAAACAGGATATTGGGCTTGATGGACCATGGCCTGACCCAGTATTGCATTTCTTATGTTCGTATTATTTGTTTTCGGGACACTATTCTCAATCAAAAATATAACATTTATTTTCTAATTATGTTTGTATTGTATGTTTGTTTTATGAAATGTACACCTCTTTGAAATTATCCATGAAAGGCGGTATAGCAAATGTAAATAAACATAAACATGATGAGAGAGAGAGAAAGTCTGGGAGAAGCAGAGGGCTGGGTCTTGATGATGAGAAAATATTTTTTTTGCTTCTCATGTAACCAGGCCAAGTGATATGGGAAGCAAAAAGGGAAGTTCAGAACATAAGAACATAAGTTGCCTCAGGTGCAACTCTCCAGGGTCACCGAGGGTGTCTGGCCACTGCCTTCTGCTGGCACTGTGCAGTGGCAAGTTAAGGACCTTAATTTATTAAGCTTTCCTTTCCCATAGAAATTGGGAAAAAGAACTATGATATACCATTTTTTTGGTGGGGGACGGGGGCCCGCAGATTGTGACCTAGGTCTTTGCAGCGGGCCTGGGGCGGGGGGGGGGCATGGTGGAGAACTCATGGGTCAAGTGGACAGAGCTGCCATATCACCCATTTCCAGGAGACAGATTTAAGGCCAGACCTGGATTTCTTATAACGTTATTCTGATGCCTTGTGCATTATTTTTGTGGGAGTGTGCTATGTAACATAACAGCCCCCTCTCCCCTACAAGAACAAGGACTATGGCTTGACTTTGCATAGAAGGAAATGCATTTCTGCTTCTAGTTTTCAAGTTTTGCACTGTGCACAGAGTGGTTTCATTTCAGTTTTTGTGTAATATGTGATTAACTGTGTTCTGTATTTGGTAAAAGTCTGCCTTTGTTCTGTATCCTGCGAGTGCAGGGTTGAGGAACCTGCAACCCTCGATCTCACCCCTCCCGCACTCCACCCCGCTCCCAGCAGTTTATGGGAGTTCTCGCTGCTGCACTCATTGTCCTGTTTTCCCCAGGATTATACCGTTTTAATTTCGGCTCATTCCTTTGTGGGAGATCTCTGATTTTTCTTTCTCAATTTTTGGAAATGTGCATCTCTGATATCTTTTGGATTTTGTATAGTACAGAAGGAAGTACATTTCTGTTTTCCTTTTTCTTTGGAATGTACTTGGGATTTGCAGTTTAGCATTTGTCTATATATTTCTATTTTTAATCTGTGTTCCCTTGTTCTGTATTTGGTGAAAGTGTGGGATTGAGATGTATTATTCTGCTAGTTTATAGGGATCTGCTGCACTTCAGTTTAAGCTTTTCCAGTAGAAAGTATATTCGTATTACAGGACTTGCTGTAATATTGTATTTTATTACTGTGAGAGTCCTGAGAGTTAATATTGTTTTGGAATGGCAGGGTTACCTCACAGGTGTTGAGTGTATTTCAGAGTTGTGTGTTAATTTAAGGTGAGGAGTCTGTCACTGAACTGAGATGACATCAAATTTGAATATTCTTTTCTGCATTATTGATAATAAATGGAAGCATCCTAGCAGCGCCCGATGTGCCCTGCTGGGGTCAGACCAAAAGTCTATCAGGCCCAGCCAAGAGAAATTGATGTGTTATATCTTGACATTTTTCAGTTGGTTTTTAGTTTATTTTGTAAATTACAAAGTGAACGTTATAGATGATGTTTCCTAAACATGAGTGTGTGCTATGTGCTGCCGCACGCATCTTATTCTATAGGTGGGGTGGCAGACAGCATGCAGTACTATATATTACTCCCGCTGCAATTCTGCAAACAAAATGTACACTTCTGTGTCTAAAGGTCTGAATCATGCAAAGTTCTGCTGGCTTTCTTTGTCAAAATAACAAAGCATATAGTTTTTGAATGATCATTTCACATACAACACAGAAAAAAATATCACAAAAAAGTGCAAAATTTTGAATTATTGTGGGCAGAATTACAGCAGGAGTAAATATTATATATTCAACTACTGATTTAATATTGCAGACTGTGCACCTGAAAATCTGTTAGCAGGTTCATTCTAAGGCCTAAGGCATTAGAGTATAACTACTGCAGCTCAGACTTGTGGATCCCTCGTGTCCACACATATTACCTCTGGGACCCCCCAAAAACTCAGGTCTAGCTATGCCACTGCATTAGCCACCAGGGAAACATGTGGTAGGTGTCAGAGAGAAGGGAGAAAGGAATTTGACAGTTAGAAGGTGTCAGGGGATGGGGGATGGGGATTTGAGTGTGGGGTAGGAGGAAGGGATTTTACTGTCGGAAGTATTGAGGGGGATGGATATTTGAACGCCAGGGCTTGGGGACTGGGATTTAACTGTCAGGAGTGTCAGAATGTGGAGGGAGGGGACAATTTTGTGTTGAGAAATGGGGGGGGGGGGGGAGGTTAATTTATTCCACCACTGGCCCCTGGCCCCTTTAAGAATGGATGGCTGGAGTTAGGGCCCTCTAACTTTGTGATATTGCAGCCAGGAACTTGCAATGCTCTTGACTATAGCAACACAAATTTATATTTACCATGGGAATTACTTATGTGCAGTGCTAAGGTTTCGCAGGTGACTAAATCCCACGGTAAATATCTCTGTGGTCAAATGAGCTATTTTACTGCAGCTTAGTAACTTCCCCTCTAAATGTTTGATTGAACTCTTTAACGAAAGAAATATTTTCTATGACCTACAACATTTGCTGTTCACGTTTTCATTTAACTTATCTAATTGTCTTGCCTTCTTGCTTCCTTTTATTTTATCTTTATTAATTTTTTCCCACTTTCTGTTGGATCTCTTCCTTTCTTGAGGACTTGGAAGAGAGGTTTCTGCTTGAATAGCTGGCTATAATCTATTTAGAAGAGACAGAGAGGGTAGAAAAGGAGGAGGACTAGCCCTATATGTCAAAAGCAATATTAAAGCTGCTGAAATGCAAGGGACATGGGGAAAAGAAGAAGCGCTCTGGATTGTATTTGAAAGAGGAGATGGCACTATCATCTATACTGGTGTAGTCTACAGGCCTCCAACTCAAACCGAAGAAATGGATAGCGAAATTGATTATTGATACTGCAAAGACAGCCACGAAGGGGGAAGTGATCATACTGGGTGACTTTAATCTTCCCAATGTGGATTGGAGTATTCCTTCTGAAAATCTGGAAAGAAGTAAAACAATTGTGGATGCCTTCCAAGATGCATTACTTAGACAAATGGTGATGGGACTGACCAGGGAAAGCTCGATGCTGGATTTAGTGCTCACCAACGGAGATAGCGTGTCGACTATCTGGGTGGGTGTCCATGTGAGCAGCAGCGATCATCACACGGAGTGGTTTGAGATAAAAGCCAAGTGGAGTCTAATCACAGCAAGCTCAAAGTCCTAGACTTCAAAAACACTGACTTCAGTAAAATGGCCAAGTACCTAAAGGAGGAGCTGACAGGGTGGGAGGGGATAAGGGAAGTGGAATTGCAATGGGCTAAACTAAAGGAAGCAATAAAAGGGGCAACAGATACATATGTAAGGAAAGTAAATAAAAACAAAAGAAAAAGGAAAAGGAAACTTATTTGGTTCTCCAAAGAACTGGCTGCACAAATAAAGGCAAAAACTACAGCTTTCACAAAATTCAGAAGTTTGCAAACAGAGGAACACAGAAAAGGATACAGGATCAAACTAAAAGAGGCAAAAAGAGAAATAAGGATAGCAAAATCAAAGGCAGAAGAAAAGATGGCTAAAGATATGACGTGTGGTGACAAAACGTTTTTCAGGTATATTCGGGAGAGGAGAAAAATCAGAGATGGAATTGCAGGACTCAAAAGTGCTGGGAACGGATTTGTGAAAAGTGACATTGAAAAGCGAAAATGCTAAAAAATACTTCTGCTCTGTTTTTACTAAAAATCTTGGACAAGGACCGCCTGTAATTGACAAATATACAAATGGGAATGGAGTAGATACCACACCATTCACAGAAGTGGACAAGGCCATGGGACCGGATGGGATACACCCCAGGATACTGAAAAAGCTCAGCGAGGTTCTTCCAGGGCCATTAAAAGATGTTTTTAATAAATCTTTGGAGACAGGAGAAGTTCCACAGGACTGGAGAAGGACTGATGTGGTACCTTTTCACAAAAGTGGTAATAGGGAAAAAGTGACAAACTACAGGCCATTAAGCCTTACCTCGGTGGTGGTAAAAGTAATGGAGGCACTCCTGAAAAAAGCGAATAATGGACTTTCTCGAAACCAAAAGGTTGCATGATCCGAGGCAACATGGTTTTACCAAAGGATGATCTTGCCAAACAAAACTGACTGAGTTCTTTGACTGGGTGATCAGAGAACTAGATCAAGGGCATGCGATGGATGTGATCTACCTAGATTTCAGCAAAGCCTTTGATACCATTCCTCAAAGGAGACTTATCAATAAACTCAACAGCTTGGGGATGGGTCCCAAAGTGGTGAACTGGATCAGAAAATGATTGACTGGCAAATGACAGAAGGTGATGGTAAACGGAACTCACTTGGACGAAAGGAAGGTGATTAGCGGTGTGCCCCAGGGTTTGATCCTGGGACCAGTACTGTTCAATGTATTTGTGAATGATATTGCTGTGGGACTAAATGGAAAAGTCTGTCTTTTTGCAGATGACACAAATATTTGCAACAGAGTGGACTCCCCTGAGGGAGTGGATAACATGAGGAAAGATCTACAAAAGCTGGAAGAATTGTCTAATTCTTGGCAGTTAAGATTTAATGTGAAGAAGTGCAGTGTCATACACTTGGGAAGCAGAAATTCCAGGAAATTGTATGCAATAGGGGGCAAGAGATTGGTGTGCACGAACCAGGAGAAGGATCTCGGAGTGATTGTTTTTGAGGATCTCAAGGTGGCAAAAAAGTGTGACAAGGCGGTGGCAAAAGCCAGAAGGATGCTGGGTTGCATACAAAGAGGACTTACCAGCAGAAAGTAATGGGTACTAATGCCACTGTACAAGTCGCTGGTGAGGCCTTACTTGGAATATTGTGTTCAGTTTTGAAGACCATATCTCGCAAAGGATATAAAAAGTCTGGAAACGGTTCAGAGGAAGGCAACCAAAATGATTTGGAGCCTGCATCAGAAGACTTATGAGAAGAGACTTGAAGACCTAAATATGTATACTCTGGAGGAGAGGAGGGACAGGGGAGATATGATTCAGACCTTTAAATACTTAGGGGTTCATTCCAGTCCCTCTGTATGTCCAGTTTGACTGTATGATAGAGAATAAGAGGAGGCTGACATATTTTCAACATAGAATACTGAAAGGTGCTTCATGACTTGGTGCTTTAAAATCAAGACTGAGACTTTAAATAAAATCCTCCATTTCATAGTAAGTAGCAGTTCATAAAGCTTTGGGGAGATATGCTTGAATGAATTAGTTCCAGTTAAAGTACATGCAGTATATTTTGGACAAGTGGAAGGAAATTTATCGTACATGCAGCTAACCCTAAATACAGCCTATTCTAATAATCTAAATGTGAGATAGCAATGGGCAGGCCCATGGGCTTTCCCAGGGTAGCCTTATGACATATTCAATGGTAGCAACTAGGTTTGTTAAAAGTGCCTCGCCGCCTCCACTATTTTATTTAAAACCAGACATTCAGCCCTCTTTAGGTGTTTAACTCCAGTCTCACAGTCTTCCTTAATCTAGTCAGTTAAATTCTCCTTCAGGAGATGAAACTGTTGGAAACAACTGGGGACTGTCATATCTGCCAAACTAATCTCATATATCACAAGAAACCGTTAAAAGTAAATGTTTTTGTTTTACCTGGAGGAGACAGGACTTGTACTTACAAAGGCAATTCAGTTAAAATACCCCACCTCTGTCTGGTATTTCCCATTACCAGCTCCCCTTGCAGTAACTTTGACTATTTCTTCCAGCGCCAGCCTCTTGTCCCTACCTCTGGGAAGCTTTTTGTGAGTATAAATTATACCTCATCGAGCAGGAGAGGTTTTTTTCCTCTTAAGCTCTCTCTCTCAGACCACAGTTCTCTCCCCAAACCTTTCCTGCCGTCCACCCCCCTCTCCCAGTGTTCCCTCCCTCTAACTTCAAGCAATACCCCTAATTCTGTCTGTCCCTAAGGTCTACCTCCATGCACATACACCAACCTGTCCTGTACTCCCCCCCCCCCCCCCGCCACCCTGCACCTATCCTTCTTTCCCTTACCTCTCTTTCCTTCCTAAGCACATATTCCTACCTCTCTTTCTCCCACCGCTCCCCACCAGGCACACATCCCATCCTACCATTGTTCTTCCCTCACCCCCAGGCACAGATGTCTACCCACGTCATTGTTTCTCTCCACCGCTATGACAACCTTCAGGCTTGCTCTGTCCCCCAACCTCATTGCATACCTCCCAACAGCTTACTCCAGTGCACATGCACAACAAATTTCTAATGTGTTATATATGTGGTGGGGGATCTGAGAGGGTGTAAAGTAGAGAGTGTTAAATAGCAAAGAAATATCATCCATCCATTCAGCCAACAGCAAAAGGTCCTGGTTCATCCTTCCCCAACTCCCCACAATTTCTACCACAACTTGCTGCCCTGATAATGTTCCACCATTGACTCCCGCCCCCCCCCTTAAGATACCCCTTTTTAAAATAATATATTCTCAAATCCTAAATGTCACGCACATGTTTCCCACACACTGACAGAGCTATGCTCTATGCTCTCCACAGTTTGCGCCATGTGGTATAACATGGCATGCGGTAGCAAGAGACTTTTAAAATATCCGGCAAACAACAGTTCAGGGTCAGACAAAGTCCACTTTTATTTCCCTTTAGTTATCCAGCAATCACTCCCCATCTTGAAACATTATACTCACTTGGTTTTAGGGGCTCTGTGTTGCCCTGGTTCTCTTCTTATCTCTCCCATCGCTCTTTCAGTGTTTGTTCTGGTAGTTCCTCCTCTTCTGTTATCCCATTCTGGTATACCCCAAGGGTCTGTTCTGGGCCCTCTCCTTTTCTCTCTCTATGCCCAGTCCCTTGGTGCTGTCATCTCCTCCCATGGATTTCAGTATCATATCTATGGTGATGATTCTCAGATCTATTTTTCTGCACCAGGTATTTCTCCAACACTCCAGATCCGCATCTCTGCCTGCCTGTCTGGCATCGCCACCTGGATGTCTCACCATCATTTGAACTTAAATATGGACAAAACCAGACTTCTTATTTTTCCCCCTAAACCTTCCTCCCTCCTTCATCCTTTCTCTGTTGATAACACTCTTCTACTTCTTGTTTCCTCAGCCCGTAACCTTGGTATCATCTTTGACTCCTCCCTTTCTTCTCCTCACATATCCAACAGATAGCTAAAACCTATTGTTCTTTCTCTATAACATTAACAAAATTTGCCCTTTCCTCTCAGAACACACTACTAAAACACTTGTTCACTCTCTAATTATTTCTCATCTTGACTACTGCAACCTCCTTCTTGCTGTCTCCGAGTCTCCTTTCTCCCATTCAATCTATTCAGAAGTCTGCTGCACGACTAATCTTTCACCATCCTCGATATTCTCATAAAACCCCTCTTCTCAAATCACTTCATTGGCTTCCCTTCTGTTTCCGCATCTAATTCAAGCTTCTCCTTCTGATCTTTAAATGCATTCATCTTCTGCTCCTCACTATCTTTCCTTTTTCCTCTCTTCCTACACCCCTCCTCGTGAACTCTGCTCTTTTACTGGCTTGCTTCTCTCTTTGCCCTTCTCCTCTATTGCTAACTCCAGATTTTGATCCTTTCACCTTGCTGTTCCTTATTCCTGGAACAAACTATCCGAATCTGTATGTCAGGCTTCTTCTCTGCCCCTTTTCAAATCCATGCTAAATGCTCACCTCTTTGAGCCTGCTTTTGGTTTCTGATCCCTTGTTTCCTTGTGTCTTCTTACCTTTCCCTATTCTATCCTTATTCCTATATTTTGTCTTTTATGTCTTAACTAGATTGTAAGCTCTGAAGAGCAGGGATTGTCTTTATATGTGTCTGTACAGTGCTGCGTATGCCTTGCAGTGCTATATAAATGATTAATAGTAGTAGTAGTAGTAGTAGCTTGCTACCTTCACAAGGCTGATTCTCAGTATCCTTCTCCGACCCTTACTTTAAAGCTCAGAATTAAGTTCAGCACAGTCAGTGACTTGGGCTTCAATGTCTGTAAATATAGTTCCCACCTCCTGAATTGCCTACCTTATAGCCAAACTCTTCTCCCAGCCCTTCTTGGAAAGAGCTTTCTGTCTCCATGGGCCTCTCCTCTCCTTTGTGCACACAGCTGGCTTCTTAATCCCTCTGTCTGAGTTATGCCCTCCCAGACCTGAGTTCTGAGCTTCAGCCTCTTTGAAGGTGGATTGCTTATAATCTCTTTGGAGAGGAATGGGTAACTTTCTATATACACCCATCACATACCCTCCGCCTCAGCTCAACCATGCCTTGCTGAGCGCTTGCCACACCCGGGACCCCTACCTGGGATAAAAAGTCAGCATTCAGGTGAGCCCAACTCGCCCTGTGGTAGATCTGATACTGGTAGGGCTGGAGACTCATAAACCACTTCATAATATGGCCGTTAGACTCCTTATGTTGAGCCAGTCATTTGAGTGGTTGGTGGTCTGTAACCACTGTATATGGACAGCTCAGCAGGTAGTACCTGAAGGTTACAAGTGCCCACTTGACAGCTAGAGCTTACTTCTTGATCATAGCATAATGTTTCTCCCGAAGGAGCAGTTTCCTGCTGATGCATGCCACAGGATGTTTTTCACCTCTGACTTCCTGGGCTAGAACGGCTCCCAGGCCAACTTTCTAGGCATCTGTTTATACAATAAATGATAGAGAGAAATCAGGGCTAATCTGAATAGATGCCAAGCAGCCAGCCTCCATGAGATACTGGAAAGCCAATCTAGATCCAGTGACTATTAGGCCACTCAGGAGCTGTCTTCCGGAAGAGATTAGTTAATAGCTCCGCAATCTCTGCAAAATTAGGGATAAACTGGGGGGGGGGGGGGAGGTGTGTGTTTGTGTGTGTGTGTGTGGGGGGGGGGGGGGGGTAACAGCCAACCAAACCAAGGAAGGCCCAAACATCTTTCATCGACTTCAGGGGAAGGACCTAGGCAATGGCATTGATCTTCTATAGTTGAGGTCTGTGATAAGGAAGCTTATCATAGTTCAGAAAGAAATAATACAAGAGGTGAATTGGCTCTGAATAAGCAACCTGTGCTGGCTGGTAAAAGCACTAAAACAGAGGGTTTACCTAAAAGACTACCAGACCCAGAATGCACTGGTTTACAGAAGGCCTCTAGGAGAGCTGAAATAGGGAAACGTGTGCCTAATCAGAGTAGCAATGATGTAATCCCTAATCACCCATCTCCTAGGGCAGGGCTTGATTCAGAACACCTGGACTGTGCTAGGGTGGAGTGTCCATCTAGGCACTTTAAAACTAGAAGAAATTCAGCAGACAGACAGCAAAGAGAACAGAGAGAGCAATGGTGGCAAAGACGGCAAGAGAAGGAGAGACGGAGCCTGAACAGAAGGAAGAACGGCAAGACGTCCAGGAGGTATGAGAAAGGAGCCCAAGGCAGTACGTATGCTGGGAGAGATTCCTGGGGCAAGCACTCTTCATTGGACTGGAAGAAAACAGAGGCTTGGAGATATACAGCCAGGAACCCCCAGACAACACCTGTAAAGGAGACGGCTGCATCTACAGAAAGAAGGAGCTCTAATACCTATTTAAGGAGGTATGAGAAAAGAGACCTAAAGTCCAGAGATTCTGACTGGAGAGCTGGGCACAGAAGCTTTGCTACCTACTGGCCAAAATACCCAGAGAGGAAACCTAATGACAACGTGATCTCAGGTATGAACTCTGATCTGTTCCCTAGCTTTGCACAAGGAAGACAGCAGGGAAACAGTTTCTATCCTGGTAGAGATCAGTTAGAGAATTCCTCTGAGCCAGTGTATGAAAGTGATCCTATGATATTTCAAGAGCAAGGGGAAATATCAAATGAGAAAGTGGAATGCATGGATTGCTCTCTTTCTAGGCTGCTGTTCTAAAGTAATCCTTAGTTAAGCATCAAACACCAAAAGGAACTGTACTGTTTTTTTAACTTCCCAGAAAGGTTTCTTTGAGAGAAAGCTTCGGGGAAAGTTGGAGCCACGTGGAGAGTGGGCCAGCAATGGTTTGCAGCTGGTTAAGCCCCTGTGATTAGAGCAAGGCACAAGTGCACGTGGGACTTTGGAAAGAAAATTCTTCACTGTGTGAAAGGAAGAAAGTTGTTTTTTTGATAAAGAGAATTTTCCTTTTGGGTTTATTTTTCATTCCAGCACTGCTAAGAAAGTTTATTAGCAGGGGCTAGAAGAAAGACCTTTTCTGTTCCATCAAGGTCTTTACTAAGTTGTTGCATAAGTAATTCAGTTGCCTTATTTGTTTTGTTTCCTGAATACAATTCCTGAAGAAATTATCCTGTTGATGTTACCAAGCATATCTGTGCGAGGGAATAACACCCCATAAATAAAATCTGTTTTCTGCTTTACACTCGAGCAACTAAAAATTCTTTATTCTTGTTAAACGGCTGGTTTTGTGTGATTGAACTACAACACCCACAATCCTTTGCAAGTCAAGTAAATTCCTGTCTTTGCCAAGATTGTGGAACTTTCACAACAAGCACCCCCATTTACAGGTCGTATCTGGTCATTCCCGATTAAGAAGCCCAGGTATTGAACATCCCAGCCTCCCAGGCAGTATTTCTTAGGGGTAGCCATCAACTTGGCTTTTTGTAGCTGGTCAACACAGCTTGTTCTTGGGTTAGATGGGTGGCTCAGCTTTTGCTGTAGATAATGATGTTGTCAAGGTATGCAGCTGCATACTCCTTGTGTGATCTCAGCAGGCAGTCAACTAGGCAATGAAATTTGGTTGGAGCCCTGTGTAATCCAAATGGCAGTACAGTAAACTAGAACAAGTCTTGTAGTGTCAAAAAGGCAGTTTTCTCTTTGGCAGCTAGAGTCAAGGGTACCTGTCAGTATCCCTTGGTCAAGTCCAGGGTCAAGATAAAGCATAACCACCGAGTTGCTCAATTATCTCATATACTAAGGGCATTGGATACGCTTTCAATTTAGAACCAACATTGACCTTCTGGAAGTCAATGAATATGATGCTCCCATCTGGTTTGTGAATCAAGACAATAAGGGATGATCAATCACTCATAGACTCTTCTATAATTCACAGGTTAAGCATTTCCTCAAGTTCTTGGTGACAACCTGTTGCTGGGCCTCCGGAATTTGATAGGGTTGTTGTCAGATAACCACCCCAGGATCAGTAATGATGTAATGATAAGTGAGGTAGGTTTGTCCCGGGTGGGTGGAGAACTCATGTAGGTTCTGGTGGATCAGACCCTCTAGGACTCTTCTCTGGGCCATGGAGAGCTGGTCTCCAATTTGGACTTGAGATGGATCAGACAGGGCTAACGTTTCTGGCCCAAACTCCTCCTGTACCACCACAATCGTCACTGGAGACCACTTTTTCAGTAGATAAATATGGTAAATTTTGGCCTTCTTCCATTTTTCTAGTTGGGCAATTCTGTAGTTATTAAGCTCTACTTTCTTTTCCACCCCATAGAAGCCTTGCCATTTACAAAGTAACTTGCTCTCAGATGACTAAGATTCCAAATTACCCCGCCTACTGATAACCAGATTAATATGAATAAAATACAGTCTCTAAAATACTTGTATGCAAATACTAGAAGTCTAAAAAATAAGATGGGAGAGTTAGAATATATAGCACTAAATGAGAAGTTAGATATGATTGGTATCTCAGAGACATGGTGGAAGGAGGACAACCAGTTGGACACTGTGATACCTGGGTACAAACTACATCGTAATGATAGAGCTGATCAAATTGGTGGAGGGGTTGTGCTCTATGTTAGAGAGGGCATTGAGTCACAAAGGATTAAAGTTCTACAGGAAACAAAATTCGCTGTAGAATCTCTATGGATTGAAATTTCATGTATAAAGGGGAAGGCGATGGCAGTGGGGTTGTACTATCGACTGCCTGGCCAGAATGAACAAATGGATTATGAAATGCTCAAAGAAATCAGGGAAGCTAACAAAAGTTACAGAACGGTAATAATAATGGGTGATTTCAATTACCCCGGTATTGAATGGGTCAGTGTCACGGCAGGACATGCTAGGGAAATAACGTTTCTAGATGAAATAAATGACTGCTTCTTGGAGCAGCTGGTTCATGAACCGACCAGAGGGGAAGCCATTTTGGACTTAGTCCTTAGTGGAACACCAGATCTTGTGCAAGAGATAAGGGTGTTGGGGCCACTTGGCAATAGTGATCATAGCATGATCACGTTTGATTTAATTAATAGAGGAGGGATGGTAAGGACATCCACATTACTACCTTTTATCTTTCGAAAGGGAGACTATGATAAAATGAGGGAAATAGTTAAGAAAAAACTAAAAGGAGCAGTTGCAAAGATTAAAGACTTACATCAAGTTTGGGTGTTGTTTAAAAATACTTTCTTGGAAGCCCAGACCAGATGTATTCCACACTTTAAGAAAAGTGGAAGGAAGTCCAAAAAACTGCCAGCATGGTTTAAAGGTGAAGTCAGAGAGGTTGTTGTTGCCAAAAAAGCATCTTTCAGGAAATGGAAAAAAGAGCCAAAAGACAAAAACTGGAAACAGCACAAGCATTGGCAAGTTAAATGCAAGGCATTGATAAGGCAGGCAAAGAGAGAATTTGAGAAGAAACTTGCTGTGGAAGCAAAAATGCATAATAAAGACTTTTTCAAGAACATTTGTAGCAATAAACCTGTGAGAGAGTCAGTTGGACCATTAGATGATAGAGGGGTAAAAGGGACAGTAAGAGGGGACAAGGCTATAACGGAGAGACTGAATGAATTCTTTGCTTAGGACTTTACTGAGGAAGATGTAGGGATGTTACCCATGACTGAAGTGGTATTTAAAGGTGACACTGCAGAAGAATTGAAAGAAATATCGCTACACCAGGAAGATGTATTGCAACTATTTGATAAACTGAAGAGTAGCAAATCACCTGGACCGGATGGTATACATCCAAGAGTGTTGAAAGAACTGAAATATGAGATTGCAGACCTGCTATTAGTAATCTGTGAACTATCATTAAAATCATCTGTAATACCTGAAGATTGGAGGATCGCCAATGTAACACCAATTTTTAAAAAAGGGTTCCAGGGGTGATCCAGGAAACTACAGATTGGTGAGCCTGACATCAGTACCAGGAAAAATGGTAGAAACCATCATAAAGAACAAAGTTACTCAACATGCAGATAGTCATAGCTTAATGCGAGACAGCCAACATTGCTTTAGACAAGGAAGATCTTGTCTTACTAATCTGTTAGGTTTTTTTGAAGGTGTGAATAAACAGGTAGACAAAGGTTGATGTAGTGTATCTGGACTTTCAGAAAGCCTTTGACAAGGTCTCTCATCAGAGACTTTTGGCAAAACGAAAAAGTCATAGAATAGGATGTAATGTACTATTGTGGATCAGGAACTGATTAAAAGATAGCAGAGGGTAGGGCTAAATGGCCAATTTTCCCAATGGAAAAGGTGAATAGTGGAGTATCCTAGGGATCTGTGCTGGATCCACTGCTTTTTGACATATTCATAAATGATTTGGAAAAGGGAATAACGAGTGAGGTTATCAAATTTGCAGATGACACAAAACTATTTAAAGTTGCTAAAACCCAAGAGGATTGTGGAAAATTGCAAGAGCATCTTGATAAATTGGAAGACCAAATGGCAGGTGAAATTTAATGTAGACGTGCAAAGTTATGCACCTATGAAAGAACAATCAAAAATATGGTTACACGATGCAAGGTTCCACATTGGGAACCACCACCTAGGAAAAAGATTTAGGCATCATCGTGGATAACATGTTGAAACCCTCCACCCAGTGTGCAGCGGCGGCCAAGAGAGCAAATAGAATGCTAGGTATCATAAGGAAAGGAATGGAGAATAAAACAAAGGATATTATAATGCCTCTGTGCGACCGCATCTTGAATATTGTGTGCAGTTCTGGTCACCTTATCTTAAAAAGGATATAGCGTTATTAGAAAAGGTACAGAGAAGAGCCACCAAAATGGTACAGGGGATGGAAGGATACTCCTATGAAGAGAGGCTAAAAAGGTTAGGGCTCTTCAACCTGGAAAAGAGACGGCTGAGGGGAGATATGATAGAGGTCTATAAATTAATGAATGGAGTGGAACGGGTAAACGTAGATCAATTGTTTACGTCATCAGAATATAAAAAGACTAGGGGACATGCAATGAAGCTCCAGGGTAACCTATTTAAGACTAATAAGAGAAAATATTTTTTCACTTAACGTGTAATCAAACTCTGGAATTTGTTACCTGAGGATGTAGTAAAAGCTATTAGTGTAGCTGGGTTTAAAAAAGGCTTAGACAAGTTCCTGGAGGAAAAGGTCCATAAACCATTATTAAAAGGGACCTGGGATATCAATGCTTGACCCAATACGAGCACTGAGGAACCTGTGTCTTTTGGGGAAACTGCTAAGTACTTATGACCTAGACTGGCCACTGTTGGAAACAGGATACTAGGCTTGATGGACCTTGGTCTGACCCAGTATGGCATATTTTATGTTCTTATGTTCTTAAAACTCTATCATCCGGTTGGAAGGTGTGGGTACGGCTGCTTGATTGTAGCCTTTAACTTGTTTGGCTTGGACGTTTTCCAGACTGAGTCTGGCCACCTCTCTGGCTTTCTTCAGCCAGTCCTGCATTTCTATGATGTACTCCACCAGATTACACCCAGGACAGGGTTCTTCTTCCCAGGTTTCCCTCGCCATGTCTAATATGCCTCTTAGACATCTTCCGAAGAGAAATTCAAAAGGCAAAATCCTCACGGAGGGCAAACATCAAGTAGAGTAGGAGAATGTCCCAATTCTTCCTGTCCTCTTGCACAAACCTTTCAAATATCTGCTTCAGAGTTGTATCCAATCGCTCAATGAGCCCATCCATTTGTGGTGATATACTGATGTTCACAGCATCTTAACCTTCACCAAGGCACACACTAGCTTCATCACCTTGAATACAAAAGGTGTTCCTTGGTCTGTGAGGATCTCACCGGATATCCCCACCCAAGAAAAGACTTCCCAGAGGGCATTCATGATCGTAGTAGTCTTCATATTTCTCAGAGTGATGGCTTCTAGATATCTGGAAGCATAGTCCAATATGACTAAAATATACTTGTTACCTCGGGTGGTTCACTCCAGGGGCCCCACCAGATCCATGCCCATTCTTTCAAAAGGGGTTTCAATGATGGGCATAGGCACTAGAAGGGCAGGTCTGACTAGCGGGGTTGTGAAATTGGCAGGTAGGGCATGACTGGCAATACAACTGCACCTGCTTATGGACCCCAGCCAGAAAAATTGAACTAAAATATGCTCTAGTGTTTTCTCCATCCCCTTGTAACAAATGGCTATACTGTATACTAACAATAGCATCTGCTATCAATAGTGTCGGAACTATCAATCGTTCTACCTCCTCCCCCTCTAGGGAACCCTCGGCCACTCTGTATAACAAATCTCCCTTTAGCGCAAAATAGGGAAAGTTTTCCTAGGGGAGTCTCCACTGCCTACTGGAATCCCATCTACTTCCGAGACCTGTTCTCGTGCACATATAAAGGACTCATCCTCTTGCTGTATCTCTCCCCCCCCCCCCACCGGCCTCCACTCTGGGAGAGGGAACTAGTGTGTTTGGGTCACTACCACTGGGACCTGAGCTATCCCCAGGGATTTTTTTGCTAGGCTCTTTCTCCCTTGATCCCTCTATAGCCACACTCAGATTCTGATGGTAGCATACCATCTCCTGGTGACGCTGACTCTGGAATTTAACAGGCTTGGGATTCTTGAGAAACAGATCTGGGTCTTCTAGGAGGAAAACCTTTGGGAAACTTAGTGGAGTCATCAGTTAGCCAGGCCCATATTGTACAGAAGCTTGGATAGTCTCGGCCGAACACTACTGGGTATGGGAGCCAGGGCAGTACTATGACTTTGAATATTAAAATCATCAGTAATACCTTCTGAACATGTAGATAGTCATGGTTTCATGGGAGACAGCCAACATGGCTTTAGCCAGGGAAGATATTGCCAAGATAGCAACAAAGGGGGAAGCGATTATATTGGGTGACTTTAATCTACCCGATGTGGATTGGATTACTCCTTCTGCAAATCTGGAAAGAAGCAAAAGAATTGTGGACGCTATCCAAGATGCGTTACGTAGACAAATGGTCATGGAACCAGCCAGGGAAAGCTCAACGCTGGATTTGGTGCTCATCAACAGTGATAGTGTGTCAAATGTCTGGGTGAGTGCCCCTGTGAGCAACAGTGATCATTACACGGAGTGGTTTGAGATAAAAGCCAAGGTGCAGTCCAATCATTGCAAGCTCAAAGTCCTAAACTTCAAAAACACTGACTTCAACAAAATGGCCAAGTACCTAAAGGAGGAGATGACAGGGTGGAAGGGGATAAGGGAAGTGGAATTGCAATCGACTAATCTAAAAGAGGCAATAAAAGGGGCAACAGATAAATATGTAAGAAAAGTAAATAAAAACAAGAGGAGAAGGAAACCTATTTGATTTTCCAAAGAAGTGGCTGCTCAAATAAGGGCAAAAACCACAGCTTTTGCAAAATTCAAAAGCTTGCAAACAGAAGAACACAGAAGTGATTACAGGACAAACTCAAGGAGACAAAAAGAGAAATAAGGATAGCAAAATCAAAGGCAGAGGAAAAGATGGCTAAAGGTGTTAAGTGCGGCGACAAAACTTTCTTCAGGTATATTCGGGAAAGGAAGAAGATCAGAGGTGGAATTGCAGGGCTCAGAAGTGCTGGGAACGGACTCATGGAAAATGACATTGATAAAGCAAAATTGCTAAACAAATACTTCTGCTCTGTTTTTATTAAAGAAAATCCTGGAGAAGGACCACATGTGACTCCCAAATTTGAAAATGGGAATGAGGTAGATACCACACCATTCGGAGAGTATGAGGTGTTAGAACAACTTGCAAAACTGAAAGTGGACAAGGCCATGGGACCGGATGGGATACATCTCAGGATACTGAAAGAGCTCAGAGAGGTTCTTGCAGGGCCGTTAAAGGATGTTTTCAACAGATCCTTGGAAACAGGAGAGGTTCCTCAGGACTGGAGAATGGCTGACTTCGTACCTCTACACAAAAGTGGTGACAGGGAAGAAGTGTCAAACTACAGGTCCGTGAGCCTTACCTCGGTGGCGGGAAAGGTAATGGAGACGCTCCTGAAAAAGCGAATAGTGAACTTTCTCAAAACCAGAGGGTTACAGGATCCGAGGCAACATGGTTTTACTGAGGGGCGATCTTGCCAGACAAATCTGATTGAGTTCTTTGACTGGGTGACCAGAGAACTGGATAAAGGACATGCAATGGATGTCATCTACCTGGATTTCAGCAAAGCCTTTGATACTGTCCCTCATAGGAGGCTTATCAATAAACTCAGTAGTTTGGAGATGGGTCCCAAGGATCAGAAATTGGTTGACTGACATATGACAGAAGGTGATGGTAAACGGAGCTCACTCGGATGAAAGGAAGGTGATTAGCGGGGTGCTGCAGGGTTCGGTCCTGGGCCCGGCACTGTTCAATGTATTTGTGAGTGATATTGCTGAAGGACTGAATGGAAAAGTCTGTCTTTTTGCAGATGACATGAAAATTTGCAACAGAGTGGACTCCCCAGAGGGAGTGCTGAACATGAGGAGGGATCTGCAAAAGCTGGAGGAATGGTCTGATGCTTGGCAATTGAGATTTAATGCAAAGAAGTGCAGTATCATGCACTTGGGTAGCATAAATACAAAGGAAATATACACGATAGGGGGCGAGAGGTTGGTGTGCACGGAGCAGGAGAAAGACCTCGGTGTGATTATTTCTGTAGATCTCAAGGTGGCAAAACAGTACGACAAGGTGGTGGCAAAAGCAAGGAGGATGTTGATCTGCATTCGAAGAGGAATTACCAGCAGAAAGGAAGGGGTACTAGTGCCACTGTATAAGTCTCTGGTGAGGCCTCACTTGGAATACTGTGTTCAGTTTTGGAGACCGTATCTTGCAAAGGATGTAAAAAGAATGGAAGCTGTTCAGAGGAAGGCGACTAAAATGATTTGGAGCCTGCGTCAGAAGCCTTATGAGAAGAGACTTGAAGACCTAAATATGTACACTTTGGAGGAGAGGAGGGATAGGGGAGATTTGATTCAGACCTTTAAATACTTAGAGAAATAATGAACAAACAAACCTCTTCCAGAGACGGGGAAGCTGTAAAACTAGAGGGCATGACATGAAGCTGCCAGGTGGTAAATTGAAAGGCAATGTCAGGAAATACGTTTTTACTGAACGGGTGGTAGATGCTTGGAATGCCCTCCCGATGGAGGTGGTGGGGGCAAAGAGGTGGTGGGGGCAAACACAGTGATGGAATTCAAAGTGGCCTGGGACAGATAGTGGATCACTTTACAGCAACAAGATTAAATCAAAATAAACTGAACCATCTAATTTCTCAACAAATAGGGGTGTCCTACATGGAGCAATGGGGGGTGGAGCGGTGGGTTCACCCCTAAACAAACAAAGAAACAAAGATATGGGGAGGGGTGCACCTGCTCCTGGTGGCTGCACTACTAAGCAAAGACATGGGTAGGGGTGCACCTACTCTCTAAAAGACATGGGAAGGGGTGCACCTTCTCCTGCCATATTGCTGGGCAGACTAGATGGACCACGCTGGTCTTTATCTGCCGTCATTTACTATGTTACTATGTTACTAATCTGTTATATTTTTTTGAAGGTAGACAAAGGTGGGTCACTCGATGTAGTGTATCTGGATTTTCAGAAAGCCTTTGACAAGGTTCCTCACAAAAGACCCTTGGCAAAATTAAAATGTCATAGGACAGGAGGCAGCGTACTATTGTGGGTAAAAGATAGAGAGCAGAGGGTAGGGCTACATGGCCAACTTTCCCAATGGAGAAATGTAAAGTGGAGTACCCCAGGGATCTGTGCTGGGTCTGCTTCTTTTTAACATATTCATAAATGACCTGGAAATAGGAATAATGAGTGAGGTAATCAAATTTGCAGATGACACAAAGTTATTCAAAGTTATTAAAACCCAAGAGGATTGTGAAAAATTGCAAGTGGACCTTAACAAATTGCAAGACTGGACGTTCAAATGGTAGATTAAATTTAATGTGGACCAGTGCAAAGTTATGCACCTAGGAGAGAATAACCCAAACTATGGTTACATGATGCAGGTTTCCACATTAGGAACCACCATCCAGGAAAAAGATTTAGGTGTCATCACAGATAAAAGGTTGAAATCCTTGGAGGGTGTAGTGGACTAGTAGTTGGGGCAAGCTACCTCAGGCTGGAAGGTTGGGGGTTCAAATCCCACTAGAGCACAGCAATCTCAGGCCAGAAGGACTGGGGTTTCTAGTCCCACAGGTGCTCCTTGTGGTCATGGGCAAGTTACTTAACCCTCTATTGCCCATGTTCCCTGTAAAATAGTTATCTCCAAGTTACGAGTATAATGCCCTGTTCAATGTAATTTCAGTTTGTTCAATGTAAACCACCTTGATATCATGAAAGGCAGCATATAAGAAATGTTAAATAAATAAAATCCTCTGCCCAATGTGCAGTGGTGGCTAGGAAAGCTAATAGAATGCTAGGAATCCTAAGGAATGAATAAAAAAGGATATTATAGTGTCTCTGTATCATTCCATTGTGCAACTGCACCTTGGATATTGTGTGCAGTTCCTGTCACTGTATCTTAAAAAGGATATAGAGAAATTAGAAAAGGTACAGAGAAGAGCCACCAAAATGGTAAAAGGCAGGGGTAGCCCAAGGGGGTTGTGGGGCCATGTGCAGAGACTCACTGTGGGGCCTAATTTACATAATAGGCCTCATTTGCATAAATGTTTCCATAATGTTAACAGGAATTAACTTTTAGTAAACATGCTTCTTAATGAGTATATGGATAAAGAAAGACTAATATATCTCTACATTGCTATACTCCAGTGCTAACCGCCAGGCACATTAGGAAGTACTACAAACACTGCCCATTTAGAACCCATTATACAAAAAAAACCCAATTTTCAGTGATAAATCGTACTGACAAAATCAAAAAATCAACAAACCAACCCCCAGAAAAATGTATCAAAAAAATCTTTCTTTTTGTCGGATGTTTACAGGAAAGGAACATATATCAGTGTTATGTCCACCACTCAGTTACATCCATTTTATTATAATAAATTTCATATAAAACCATGAAAAACTCTACTTAGCTGGATTAGCAAGTCGCAGACTACTCAAGCACGCTCTGGGGGTTTGTTTGGTGATTTTTTGATTTTGTCATTTAGAACCCATAGCAAACCTGCCATATCATAACAGCACTACCAGGACTCACAAAGCACCATACCTTACCTATCAAAAGGCAACAATGCAAATATTAAACCACTACATCTCAGAGAATACCAATACATCTCCTACTGGGGAAAGAGAACAAGTGGCACTGTCAAATAGAAACTACATAAACAGAATACCTCAGTTTGGTTACACATGCAGAACATAGACCGTCACCAAACAAAGAACAAGGGATCACAATTTAGAAATAGGAAGACAATAATTAAACTGGGAACCCCAAAAGCCAAACTTAGAATGTACAACAACACTGCAGAAATAAAACTATAAATTAATTTCTTCTTGTACTAATCAAAACGTAAAGACGTTAACAATGCACATTTCCCAGAGCTGACAAATTCCAGTTAATAAATTCAAAATAAAAAGTATTTTTCTACCTTTCGTTGTTTGTGCATTTTCTTTTTCAGTTGCAATTGCTCCAGTCACTTTCTTCTGGTTTCTTCATGTCTTCTGTTAACTCTCTATTGTCTGCTGTCCACTTGTCCTTTCTTCTCTCTTCTAGTTTTTTCCATTCTCTCTCTACATTTGCTTTAACATACTGATCTTTCCCCTTTGGCTCTTTCCTCCTTTTCTTTCTTTATTCCTTTTTCATCCACTCAAATTTCACCCATCCATCCTCAATCCACACTTACTCTCCCAATACCCGGCCAATTGTAGATTTTTCTTCCCTCCCACACAAAATATCTTTTCCCCTTTCCATCCTCACCCCCCAGCCCCATCCCCTTCTAGTCCTCCCCCAATATCAGCTCCCTTCTAGTTCCAGCCCCACCCAGCATCCGCTCCTTTGTAGTCCCATTCTCCCATTCCCCCGCATCAGCCCATTTCTAATTCTAGCCTCCCCCTCAGCCCATTTCCAATCCTGGCCCCACATCAGCCATTTCCAGTCCTATCCTAGCCACTCATCAGCCCATTTCCAGTCCTAGCTCCCCCATCAGTCATTTCCAGTCCTATGCTAGCCACCCATCAGCCCATTTCCAATCCTAGCCTCCCCATCAGCCATTTCCAGTTCTATCATAGCCCCCATCAGCCCTCTGCAGTCTAAACTCCCCATCAGCCCAATTCCAGTCCAAGCCCCAGCCCATCAGCCTATTTCCAATCCTAGCCCCTCATCAGCCATTTCCAGTCCTATCCTAGTCCCCCCATCGGCCCATTTCCAGTCCTAGCCCACCTTCAGCAATTTCCAATCCTAGCCCCCATCAGCCATTTCCAGTCCAAGCTCCCCCAATCAGCCCATTTCCAATCCTAGCCTTCCATCATCCCATTTCCAGTCCTAGCTCTCCCATCAGGCCATTTCCAATTCCAGCCCCCCATTCAGCCCATTTCCAGCCCTATTTGCAGTCCTAGCTCCCCCTGAAGAGCCCTGTGGCTGTCTGACTGGCTTTAGAGGGAGCCGGAGAGGCCCCAGCTCATCTCTGACAGCCGCCAAAGTGAAAAGCACCATTTTTCTTCACTTCAGCAGCTGTGTTCTAGTACAGGCTGCTGGTGCACTGAGTGCCGGGAAACAGGAAATTCCCTTTGACCTTCAGTGCATCAGCGGCCTATACTAAAACACAGCTGCTGAGGTGAAGATAAACAGTGCTCTTCACTTTAGCGGCTGTAAAGCGATGAGCTGGGCCCTCTCCAGCTCCCACTAAAGCCAACCCTGCTGGGTGCCGAATAGCATGTGCAGGATGTTGTTAGCGTGGGCCCCCTAAAGCGTGGGACCCTGTGCGAACAACATTCTTGTACAATGGATGGGCTGGCCCTTGTAAAGGAGATGGAAGGATATTCCTATGAGGAGAGGCTTAAAAGGTTAGGGTTCTTCAACCTGCAAAAGAGATGGCTGAGGGGAGATATGATAGAGGTCTATAAATTTAATGAATGGAGTGGAACGGGTAAACATAGATTGTATACGCCATCAAAATGTAGAAAGACTAGGGGTCTATTGTGTCCCGCAAATAGCGGAGATGGACATCCCGTTGCGACGTACATTCCCGCTATTCATCCCCCTTGCCGTCCCTAACTAAGCCTCCTCATACTAACAAGGAGTTTGTATGGAGAGGCTTAGATGGGGGCGGGAGGGGCAGTGCAGAGACAGAGTTAGGGTGAGCAGTGGGTGTCCTGCAGCCCCGGATGTATAGGGCCAATTCTGAAGTCGGCCCTGTACTTCCGGGGCAGGCAGACTGGACGGGAGACTTATCCTCGGAAGTGGAATAAGTCCTCCTAGACGTCGTGGGACGGGAGGCCCAGCTGGGAACAAAAAGGTGAGGAGGTGCTGGAGATTACCCGCAGCCTGACCCTGGCCATGGGAGGCCAGATCGGGGATCAGGATGCGAGGAAAGGCAAAAGTGGTTGGTGGCCGGGGATTGCAGCTCCTGAGCCGTGGTTCCATGGCAACCGAATACTGTGGCACTGTGGCTCCATTCAGGAGCCTAAGTTAGCCAGGCAAGGGCCTGTACATGTAGGCCAATGGGACTCGGGTCCTGGCCTGCACGCACAGGTCTAGATGTGATTCTGATCCCACGGGGGCTAGATGTGCCCCACAGGATCAGAATCGGGTCTATCTCTGTGTGTCCGGTTCCGACCGGACACATTGAGGCTGGGATGCACAGAATGGCATGTGCCTCCACAGGACATGCAATGAAGCTACAGTGTAAACCATATAAGATTAATAAGATAAAATATTTTTTCACTCAATGCATAATCAAACTCTAGAATTTGTTACCGGAGGATGTAGTAAAAGCTGTTAGTGTAACTGGGTTTCAAAAAGGTTTGGATAAGTTCCTGGAGGAAAGATCCAAAACCATTATGAAGGAGGAGTGGCCTAGTGGTTGGGGCAAGTTACCTCAGACCAGGGGTTTGAATCCTGCTAGAGGACAGCAACCTTGGGCTGGAAGGACTGGGGTTTCTAGTCTCACAGGTGCTCTTTGTGGCCTTGGGCAAGCCACTTAACCCTCTGTTGCCTCAGGTACAAAAATATAGATTGTGAGCCCTTTTGGGGACAAGGGAAAAATATATATACAGTACCTGAATGTACACGGCTTTGACTTGTAGAAAAGTGGTATATAAGCCTAGTTAAATAAATAAATAAATACAATTATTAAAGGGGACCCAGAAATCCACTGCTTGTCCCCATATAAACATTGTGGAACCTGTATCTTCTGGGGAAACTGCTAGGTACTTGTGACCTAGACTGGCCACTGTTGGAAACAGGATACTGGGCTTGATGGACCTTGATCTGACCCATTACGGCAGTGGTCAAGTCCATATAACTCCTATACTGATCCAGCTACACCGGCTTCACATCACAGCCAGAATCAAGTTTAAGGCACTTACCACAATTTTCAAAATACTCCACAATGAATCAGCCAACAGCCTCCAGACTTTGCTTTCAAAGCCTCCAAACGAAAAGTCAAGAAGAAATAATTCCATCAACCTACTCGCAGTCCCCCCTCAGAAGCAAAAGAGTAAGCAATCTATATGCAACCGTGCACTATCATTATTTGCACCCGCACTCTGGAACTCTCTACCATCAACGCTACCAGTATGCACTGGAACTAAAGAATTAAAAAAAATCTTAAGATACTCATCTTCCTAGAAGAATATGATACACATTTGGAACCATGAATGCAACCCAATGCTATTATGTCAACCTACCACAGTGAGGCATATTCTGTACTCTGCGTCCTGGCCTCTGTGCGTCCGGTCGGGATCTGATGCATAGAGGTAGATGCGATTCTGATCCTGCGGGGCACATCTAGCCCCTGCAGGATCAGAATCATGTCTAGGCCTGTAAGTGCAGGCTAGCATCCGATTCCCATTGGCCTGCATGTACAGGCACCTGCCCGGCTAACTCAGTCAGGCTGCTACGATCTCCAGCCGCAGACCACTTTCGCCTTTCCCTACAGTCCAACCCCTGATCTGTCCTCCCATGGCCAGGGTTGGGCTGCGGGGAATCTCCTGCACCCCTTCACCATTTGATTACAGCCGGGCCTCCCATCCCCCAACATCCAGGGGAAATTATTCCACCTCCGAAGTGGAATAACTCACCTGTCCAGTCTGGCTGCCCTAGACAAATAGGGCCGACTTCAGAATCGGCCCTGTACGTCCGGTGCATGGACTGCCCATTGCCCGCCCTAACTCCGCCTCTGCACTGCCCCTTCCCTCCCCTGTCTATGCCTCCCCATACATACTCCTTCATATGGGGAGGCTTAGTCAGGGACGGCAAGGGGGATGAATAGATGGGATGTCTATCCTCATTATTCGCGGGACAGAATAGACCCGAATGTGAATAGCCAAGAACTATGAATACTATTATTCAGTCTTAATATACTGTAAATAGTTGAGAACAATATATATTGTTTATATACTGTTCTACTGTATATACTGTTCTACTGTTACAATGATTAGTTCTATGTTACCTTGTTCTACCGTTACAATGTTTAGTTCTATGTACAGCTTAGGCCCGCCACAGCCCTGCTAATTTTTTGTTAAATATAAACCACCGTGAATGGTAGAAAGGCGGTATAAAAACAAGCTTAAATAAAGCACAGTTACTTACCTGTAACAGGTGATCTCTGGGAATAGCAGGAATAAGTCTTCACATATGGGTACGTCGGTACCGACGGAGCCTGCGCGGGAACGCTCCCCAGCGTCCAAAAAGAAAGCTTTGGGAGCATCCCACACGCATGCGCGCTGCCCTCTCCCCCATTCACTTCCCTCCCATCAGTTGGGTTTGTAGCTGAGACCGAATAAGGGAAGTAGAAAAATTAGAGAGAGAGAGAACAACTCCTAGGGTGGGTTGTGAAGACTTATTCCTGCTGTTCCCAGAGATTACCTGTTACAGGTAAGTAACTGTGCTATCTCCAGGAACAAGCAGGAATGAGTCTTCACATATGGGGACTCCCAAGCTAGAGATGCCTAGAGGAGGTCCCAGCATGTTGCAAATCTAATGGATGGGCCATGCTATTTCCCAGAACCTCAGGCATCCAAGGGATGGAGGGTAGGAGTTGAATTAAAAAGGGTGTGCTGTGGAACAGCTTGACTAAACAAGGCGTCAAGAGGGGAGTCCTTGTGTAGATCATAATTGTTAGCAAATATTGAATTCCAATTTTCTAATGTGGACCTTACTGAAAAGTATTGCGAAAGTGTTTATTGAGGCTAATATGGGTCTGCTGCTAAGAGCCAGTAGATTATCCTCAAAGAAATTACCTCACTGTGAAGTAGAGGAAAATAAATTTTGCAATACAGGCAGAGGTCAGAAGCCTTACTGGCTAGAACTAATCCCAGAAGAAAAAACTGGGGGAGTTTAATGAGGTTGGACTTTGGAGGAAAAGCTGAAGCTTCTGTAGGCCAAAGTTTAAAACTCTTTGTCCTTGAAGCAGAATAAGGCTCTAGGAAAGAGAGGAGATAAATCTGACTGGTTTGGACGAAAAGGTAGAAATACGCCTTGCAAAAAAAGGATGAGTCTTTAAGACCCCTTTATCCAAAAGAAAGAAAAAAACATTGGTAGTAGGCGGTGTAGCCTCCAGTTTCTTGAAGATCAGTAATGTCTTCCCTAAGTGATGTCACTTAGGATAATGACTTTACATGGAGAGCTTCAGATGTAACGTAACCGGAAAGGTTACGGTAAAAGAAGGTATTTTCTAATTACCATAGAAATTGGTTGTCCATTTAAAACCCTATGGTATGCTGGAACAGCATCAATATGGACAGTCACAAATCTTTCAGAGTCAGATATATATATATATATATAGAGAGAGAGAGAGAGATTCACTTAATAACAAGAAGGGGTAAGACCTGCTTGAGAATATGGATAGAGAATCTCTTTCTGTTATAAGTGGAAGAGCCATGGAGAAGGTTTCATGGAAACCGGTGGAATGCTCCTACTTATAAGGAGAGGTCTAGATTTTTTTTTTAATTCTAGCCTTTGAATAACCAGGAATGGAGACCTACGTGAAGGGGTGCAGAGGAGATCCTTAGTCTTAAGACAGCAAGTCTGGATCCTTCTATAACTTCAGTGTAGTAGCTGGAGAAGAAGACACAATATAAGGGGATACCATGTTTGCCCCTCTATGAGGGCAATATGAGTATCATGCTTTCTTTGCTCAGCATAAGCTTCAATGAAGTATTGGGAATTAGAAGGAAAGCAGTAGACAAGGACCGACTGCAGTGAAAAAGAATGCATCCCTGTTGTAAGAGTTCCACTGGAGATGTGGAACAACCCAGGGAATTGAGCAATTCTTTATGTTTTCACGTGGTCTAAGCCCTGGTTCCTTTTCCCTAAAAGGAAATTTTAAGGAAGATGGTAAGAGTAGGAAAAAACCAGTCATGTAGGAGCATGACTGGGCAAAGCCTTTTTAACCATCTAGAAGCTACCTACTAGGAATGGCTCTGATGCTCTCTGGCAAAGGCCCATAGTTGCAGAGCTTTTTTGTATAATTGCAGAGGGCATATTGTAGGCTGCTTAGGTGAGATCTGGCTGTTTAATTGCCAGTGTGCAACCTAATCTATTCTGTTGGAGCCAAAAAGAATTGAAGATTGCTAAGAATAGTAGACAGGCCGCTTGCCTGCAATGATAAATTGTCCAAGTGGGTTGTGGAACTTCTCTTGGAATTATCTGTTATTAAGGCAGCAGAAAACGTTAGGTCCTATAGATTGGAAAAGGACCGACAGACATAATCAGGAGTGGTAAAACTCAATTACTGTCTGATAAGCTGTCTTAAAAGAAATATTTGAGAAGATTGCAAAGGGGAAGAAAACTCTGTATGGAAACCACTTACTGGAGTAGGTATTGAAGAAAAACCTATGGGCTTAAAAAGTAAGCCCTCCAGTTGAATAGTATCACTCTTAGAGACTAAATGTCTTGAGTAAGAGGGATAGAAAGTAATACAGAGTTGAGAAGACTTACAATTTGGTAAGTCCCTGAAAAGGTGAAGCCCCCTTGCAGTCAAAAACTATGAGATATCCTCGTACAGGAAAACTGTCAAGGTGAAGGGCATAGCCTACCTTGTTGTTAGTAGTTACTCCTCTTTTTCCTTCAAAAAGGAGAGGAGAACCCTGTTACCTGTAGGGCATGATTGTCCTCAATAGCTCTTAGAGCTAAAAGAATGGATTTCTCTTGTGGCAAGAGATTCATGCCTAGAGTCGAGGATTGAGTCAGTGTATCACTGATATCTCAGTAAGGATGAGATGAACTGTAGATGCTTCTGTTGATAAGAAGTAGGTTACTGGTTCTAAACCTCAAACAGGAAAAAGAGATTTAATGAATAAAATATCAGAAACCCTGCGACTGCTGGGTTTGCTGAGCCTGTTGATGTTTTGATTTCCTTAGCCTGGTTTGATGTTGCCCTTCTTTGGAAACATCTGCATGATGGGTAGAAGATGGATAAAACTTTTTTCCCCTAGGGGGATAAAGTTTGTTAGGAGATTTTTTACCAGCTGGGATAGAGGAAAGTTTTGACAATCCTCTGAAGCAACAATATCAGTGCTTAACTGATTAGCTTGGAATAAAGCATCCTTGTTAAAGAGATTCTCACCAGTACAAGGAGTATTTCCCAGCCTTTCTTGTACCCATTTGTCCAAGTCTGAAGCTTGGAGTCAGGCCATGCGTCGTGCCCCTATGACTATAGCAAATGTTCTGCTAATAGACTCAAAACAGTCCAGGGAAGCACAATTAAGGAACCTAGAGACATTTTGAGCATGACTGACTAATAAGAAATAGTCTGCTCTTTTATGTTCTTGAAGAAAAGGGTTCAAAAGCTTTAAGTTCTTTGTGACCTCTTCAAGAGATAATCCCATATAGAAAATATTGTGGTGATGCACAGGCAGCACAGCCCTTTAAAACTGAAAAAAAAGAGTTTTTTTTCATAAACGGGGGATGGGCTCACCAAAGCATAGCTCCCAGACAGAAAGAGAAACTAAAGCACACACTAGCAGAGCTAGCCTGAAGCCACACCCAGCCTCCAGAGCAGTTGCAGGGAGAAAGAGGGTGGGGCCAGAGAAGGAAACAAGCTGCAGAACATTTAAGCTGCGTCACTCAGCAAGTGAGGCAGAACAAGAAGCAGAACAGGAACAGGAAGGAGGGCAGAGAAGGACGCCCAGAGCACAGGAAAGATTGCAGAGAGAACCGGCCAGAGGGCAGGACAGACTGCAGGACAGAAGCCACGAGGAGAGGCAGAGAGTCCAGAGAGACCAGGGGAAGAGGCAGCATTACAGGGCTGTGAGACCTGGTGGTTCAGAAGGGACCAGCCACAACTCCCAAGGCAACTGTCAAGGTTGTGGGCAAGAAAGGAGCTGGGGAAGAATTCAGAACTATACGTCTGATTCTGAAGACAGCAGCTCAAATCCTGGGCCCTTAAACAGACAGTACAGAAAGCCTTATAAAAGGAGAGTTTCTGCCAGCCAAGCAACTCATATATTTCCTGAAGTTGAGTTGTTAAGGGAAAGAAGGGCAAGAGGTTCTGACCCAGTTAAAAAGGGGAGCAGGAATCTTAAATGGGGAAAGCTTTTTAAACTTTTAAAGGAAGTGCATCTGAGCGTTCCAGAACGTGCCCCAAGCCCTGAGCCTTACAGCACACAGGAGGAGATGGAAGTGGAGCTTTATCCAGACAGTCCAATGTCCTCAGAAGAGTCAATGGAATGTGGGCTTTGTGTAAGCAATGTTTAAAGTTTTTATGGAAGGCTGTATGAGACAGGATAAGAAGATAATGTGTGCTGGTGTCAATTAATGCCAATAAGAAGGGCAGACAAAAAGGATAGAAACCTCGTGTTTAAAAGCAGCCAGTTTTACCCCTGCTAAAGCCAGGTTAAGAAGGCTGTGGGTTTTAAACTAAGAGGCAGCACATGATTTATACCCTAGTCTGCATCAGCTGAGAATACCAGAGTCCAAGACTGTCTTACTGAAGTTTAAAGTTTTGTTGAACTGTGCAGTTAACAGTATTATGCTGGTTTGTTAAACTGAAGAAGTCAAAGTTAACCCAAGAGTGGAGAAAACTACTTGGAGAGTGTTTGCTGAGAAAGTTTACTGGAGAAAGTATCCTATTTTTCAGTTTGTTATTTTGTTAGCCTTATCAAGGTCATTTGTCAAAATTGACTCCGCAAAGAAAAATAAAAATCAATTTATTTCACAAATTGTCCTGTGAGCCTCATCCACTCGTACTGCTTGCAAAGCAAGCCACAACTACATTAAAAGAAGAGTGATGACCGGCGCGCCCCACTAGGCAGCCGCCTAACAGGCCAGCGCGCCGCCACAATATATGAGATAATTCTTGCTGAAAGCATGGATGCCTGGAAGCATCGACGTCCAAAGGCATCTAAAGTCCTAGACTCACGACCTGGCGGATAAGAGGAGTGCTTCTTTGCACTCTTAATACGCCTCATTGCTGATTCTACAACAATAGAATGATGAGGAAGTTGAGTCTTTTGAAAACCTGGAGAAGGTGGCACCTTGTACATAGTGTCAAGTGTCTTAGAATGTGGGGATACCGTTAAAGGAGTTTCCCACATTCTTAATAGTAGATCCTGTAAGATCTGATGCAAAGGAAGCATGATGACCTCCTTTGGAATCCAGGGGAATTGCAGAGTTTCTGAATCCCCTGGTATAGATTCTTTACCAGGTATAGAAATGGCAAGTAACTTTGCCATATCAAACAAAAAAGCTTGAAAAGAAATCTCTCCTGAGGAGGACCCTCTGAAGTGAGGGGTAAAAGCTGAAATTATTGAAAATTCAGCCTTGGCACCGATGGATTCATCCCAGTCATTGGGATCGGAAGACTTGAAAGGATGAAGCATCGGATTTTCTTTAAAGAGATGTTTTCGGTACCGCCCGAGGTCGGTACCAAGATGAGTCGGTACCGAATCCTCTATGCTAGAAAGCGATTCCAGGCTCGGCATTGAAGGGAGCGAGTCTGTGGAAGAAAACATCGACGGTACCGACACCGGTAACGATGTCGATACTGGTACCGGTACCAAAGCCGATACCGATACTCGAGGAATGGTCTGCAGCAACTCTAGCGGTACCGAAGTAGCTGAGAGTGCTAGACTACGTTCATCGGTGAGGAGTGTTTCATCCATCACCACAGCCGATGCTGGGGTGTCGGTACCGCTCACAGTGTCCACAACCACTGAGCATGGCCCAGGTATGTCCATGGAGGTAAGAACCTCGGGAACAACCTGAAACCCCGTTAATGCTTTGGAGCCCAAAGACTCCCGCCGGGGCTTTATTGCCAAAATGTCCTCAAGGGCAACGCCAGAGGCATCTCGATGCTTAGAAGGAGATCTACCACTCGAGGACTGGCTAGTCTTAACAGACTTTTGTTTGGTTACCTGATCCTGTAAAAAAGAAGATATTCTGGTTGGTGACATCGAGTCCGATGTGAACCGGGTATC
Organism: Ichthyophis bannanicus; assembly: GCA_033557465.1. Lineage (NCBI taxonomy): Eukaryota > Metazoa > Chordata > Amphibia > Gymnophiona > Ichthyophiidae > Ichthyophis > Ichthyophis bannanicus. The sequence continues at coordinate 18,790,628 of CM066032.1, forward strand.
GAGTTGTGCTCGAACTTGAAGACTTCTTCTGTTTGAGCTCCAGCAGGAGAGACACTCCAGTGGGCAATGGTCAGGACCTAAACATTTTGGACACCAAGTATGAGTGTCTAAAAATATATTTGTACCACCACACTTTGAGCATTTCTTAAGGATAGTGGCTGGCTTTTCCATAATGGAAGGATAGAGGCCTAGTAGCCTAGAAACCATCAGGCACTAAACAGGAAAAAATTCCCAGAGAAAGAAGAAATTTTTAGTAAAAAGAAAAGAAAAACACTGGCGGTACCGGTGGCGTCGAGGGAAGGCAGACGCGACCACAAAAAAAGAAGAATGGAAAGAAAAATTTTCTGCGGTGACAGGAATACATCCTGCCGGCTCAGCGGAAAATGGAAAACTGATGGGAGGGAAGTGAATGGGCGGGAGGGCAGCGCGCATGCGTGTGGGATGCTCCCAAAAGCTTTCTTTTTGGACGCTGGGGAGCGTTCCCGCGCAGGCTCCGTCGGTACCGACATACCCATATGTGAAAACTCATTCCTGCTTGTTCCTGGAGATATAAATAAATAGATAAATCTTATGTTCTTATATCATGTCCTGCCAGAGTCTTGAGTGAAACCTGTGCTGTTGTATACTGCCTCAGGTCTCCATGCACACAGGCCAGTGTTACATTCTTTGCATAGCAGATATGAAATTGGTTTACAGTTCCTCGCCAAATGAGGATCTGCATGCTTCCTGACACTATCAAATCCTGGTGGCAGGTCTCCTCGAGCTCTACTGGAATCACAAAGTTCAGTGCACCTGAGTGGGGAATGTCCACAAAAACGCAGGTGTGAGGGGTAGTTAGGCTAACATCCAGTGGTTCCTCCGTACCCAGGGGACATTCCCGGGCAAAGTGTCTCTTGATGTCACCCTATAACAGGTGAAAGGGCTGTGACTGGGCACATGCCCTCACCTAGGAGGTGTTTTCATGGTTCAAAACACAGGAGCCAACATCCATTCCAGTTTCCCCTTTTTCACCTTCTCACTGTCCCCTCCAGTCATTGGCTGTGCTTCATGATACCTTTCCGCTACTTCCAGTGCACTCTCCAGTGTAAACTTGGGGTGCTGACATATCCACTGTTTGATTGGGGAAGTCAAGCCCTCTAAAACTTTCTCCAATCGCACAATCTTGGCTATCTCAGGCTTGGTCTTTCCCTCCAGTTGCAGCCACTTCCTTATGAGCTTCTTCAATCTACAGAGAAACCTATGAGGGCTCTCCTCTATCTGGATATCCCCCCTTTCTAAAGGGCTGGCATTAGGCCTCTGGTGTACAGCCAGCCTGTTCGAATATGGCTGCCTCGACAGCTGTATATGTAGTTGGTCCATCATGGTTGGCATACTGAAATGCAGCCTGACTGCTACCTGCCAGCAGATTCCCCAAGTAAACAGTGCATGTTGCCTCTGGCCACCTGGCTATGTGGTCAGTTCATTCAAAGTTCACCAAAAAGTGATCAGGTTCATCTTCTGCCATCATTTTAAGGAACGCTTGCGCTGGAGGATGGAGTGATGATCTCTGTAGGGCTTGAGTCTACTGAGCCAGGGAACACCTCTGTAGTTCCCCTTGCACCTGAACAAGGTTCTGTATCTGCTGCTGCTGTTGTTGCTGCCCTTCCAGCAGGGCACGTTGAAACTGATGCTGATGTTGCTGCTGATATTGTTGTCACTCCTGATACTGTTGTTGCTGCTGTTGATGCTGTTATCGTTGCTGCTGCCCTTCTACCAGAAGCTGGAAAAGCCTCTCCATTCTGGCTTGTCACTTGTGCTCTTGCAAAACAAGCAAACACAGCTGGCTCTTCTGCAGTGTTCCAGCCCCAACAAACATTTAGAGGTCCTAGTAGCCAAAACAAAACCCTGTCTGTTCGGCACTGTCTGGGCTTTTCTTCAAGCTTGCTAGCTAGGGGAGACTAACCCTCTTAGCCCATACAAACAACAACAACAACAAAAATCCTGCCCTTCTGCAGAGAGGCTCAGCCCTGGAAGTACGTGGGTTATCCCTTTGTTAAGTTGTTAGAGGAAATCTCTGTTGCCACCACATGTGGTATAGCATGGCATGTGGTGGCAAGGGGCTTTTAAAATATCAGGCAAACAACAGTTCAGGACCAAACAAAAACCACTTTATTTCCCTTCAGTTATCCAGCAATTACTTCCCAGCTTGTTACCTTCACAAGGCTGGTTCTCAGTGCCCTTTCCCTGAACCACACTTTAAAGGTCAGAATTAAGTTCAGCACAGTCCATTCAGTCACTTGAGCTTCAATGTCTGTAAATATGGATCCCATCTCCAGAACTGCCTACCTTATAGCCAAACTCCTCTCCCAGCCCTGATTGGAAAGAACTTTGTCTCCACGGGCCTCTCCTCTTCCTTGTGCACCCAGCTGGCTTCTTAATCCCTCTGTCTGAGTCACACCCTCCCAGCCCTGAGTTCTGAGTTTTAGCTTCTTTTAAGGTGGACTGCTGATAATCTCTTTGGGGAGGGATGGGTAACTTCCTATATACCCCACCACACGCTATATCAATAATTTTCCTTGACCCCCCTCATTGCTCACACCATTGCCCTCACTCATACTAGCCACCTACACTCTAATACCCCTCCTGCTTCAATTGTGTTCTAACACAGCACAACTTATGCTGCCACTAAGTGTGCTAGCCACCAGATCAGCAAAAAATGTAACTCTCAAGCCCTGCCATTCCAGCTCCCCAGCACTCTTATTTCTGCAGCAATCAGTTCCTTCACCTCAGATTCCTGCATGCAGATCAGGATGTGTTGAATCTAAAGCCCTATGTGCCCATTTCAGATGGAAGTCCAGATTTGGCTTCTCTGCCCTGATTACATGGTAAAAGGCTGCTGCAGCTGCAGGCTGCTATAAATGGCTACACATCGGGCCATGGCTGCACATCAGACCGCAGCCTTCTCCTCGGCTGTACTAGGCCCAAACTGCTCCTTGGAACCGCATGAGTCTCCATACAGCTGTGCAGTTGCAATGAATAGTGAGGCCCAGGATGGCAGAAGAGGAGGATGCGGCTGCATGTGCAGGCAATCGTCACTTTCTCACGATCTCTGCAGGAAGGAGAGAAGGATTGGGAATCAACGATGCCTGTGAAGAATTCTGCATAACTTTCATTTGTCATATCCACAACCTATCGCTTTCCATTGCAATGTTCATTCAGCTTTCAAGCATGCTGTGGTTACACTTCTCCTCAAGAAGCCCTCACTATACCTATTGCTCTAATTATCGACCCATTTCCCTCCTCCCCTTTATTTCTAAACTACTTGAACGTACAGTTTATAGCCGTTGTCTTGATTTTCTCTCCTCTAAGCACTTCTGGTTCTTTTGCAATCTGGTTTTCGCCCTCTACATTCTACCTTAACAACTCTTGCTAAAGTCTCCAATGACTTGTTCCTCACCAAATTCAAGGGCCTTTACTCGATCCTCATTCTTCCTGACCTATCTGCTGCTTTTGACATTGTTGATCACAACCTTCTCCTCAATAGACTGTTCTCACTTGAATTTAGAGGCTCCATTCTGTCCTGGTTTTCTTCTTATCTCATTCACACTTTTATTATATGTTCTGGTGGATCCTCCTCTACCCCATTCTACTCCCAATTGGTGTACCCAAGGCTCTGTTTTGGGACCTCTCCTTTTCTCTCTCTAGACGCAGTCCCTTGGTGCACTCATTTCTTCCCATGGTTTTCAGTACCATTTCTATGCTGCTGATGACTCTTGGATCTGCCTCTTTACACCTGAAATCCCTCTGGAGATCCAGGTTTGAATCTCTGCCTGCTTATCTGACATTAGTGCCTGGATGGACCGCCTCCATCTGAAATTGAACATGACCAAAACCGAGTTTCTTATCTTTCCCCCTAAACCCACCTCCCCACTTTCTCTGTTTCTGTGGATAACACTCTACTCCTCTGTTTCCTCGGTTGGCAACCTTGGGTCATCTTTGACTCCTCCCTCTCATTTTCCACACACATTCAACAGATAGCTAAAACCTGTCATTTCTTTATCTATAATATCAACAAAATTCATCTCTTCCTTTCTACACGCACTATTAAGACCCTTATCCATTCTCTAGTCACCTCTCAACTAGATTATTGCAACATCTCCCTTGCTGGTCTTCCTCTAAATTATCTCTTTCCTCTTCAGTCTGCTCAAAACTCAGTTGCTCAGCTAATCTTCTGCCAGTCTCACTATACTCATATAACCTCTCTTCTCAAGTCACTTAACTGGCTCCCTATTAGTTTCCACATCCCATTCAAACTTCTATACTGGCCTACAAGTGCCTTCGTTCAGCTGTTCCTCACTACCTTTCCTCTCTTATCTCTCCTTGCACCCCTCCTCGGGAACTCTGCTCGTCTGGCAGATTCCTTCTATCTGTGCCCTTTTCTTCCACTGCCAATTCCAGACTTTGATCTTCCCACCTTGCTGCTGCTTATGCCTGGAACAAACTACCTGTGTCGGTACGTCAGGCTCCATCTCTGGCCCTGTTCAAATCCAGGCTAAAAATTCACTTTTTTAAGACTGCTTTTGGATCCTGATCCCCTTGACCTCCTGTTCACCTCCTATGTATTTCCTACCATGCCTCTTGACATATCCTAGTCCCCAGTTGATGTGCTGTCTGTCTTGACTAGACTATAAGCTCTGATGAGCATGGACTGTCTCTTACATGTGTCTGTACAGCCCTGTGTATGCCATGTAACCCTACACAAATGATAAGTAGTAATAGTGGTAGCTGCGCAAAATTCCTGCAGGTGTAAGAATTCCAGTAGTCTAGTTGACTGGTAACAGTTGCATGGACCATCTTAATCCAATTAATATGAGAAAAGAGGGTCTGAGTTTACGTATCAATCACAGCTGACTAAAGCAAGGATGAATAACTGTGCTAATCCGAACAGAAAATGATAATTGGGATTATAATGTATTCCTAAACTTACAGATCTGCATTGACTTGCCTTTCAGAAAAGATGGCACCAGCAATAGCAATTGTCTTCTAGACATCCAAATTGCTGATAATCTTTCTCAGTGAAGCACTAAATAGGGCTGGAGATGCTATTCCTCAATCTTAGACAGTGTCTTGTTTAGTTGTCCAACAGCTGCATGTTGATTATCCTTGACTAAAAGTACCAACTGAATATGGTCAGCAAAAATATGGAATTCGAGATCACAACAAATATGAAGCTTAGCTAGTGACAACAAATACAAGCTAAATGACAAGGGTGGTAACAGGGATCCTACTGGGACTCCACAATATAAAACGCTGTAAGCAAACAGAGCACAATTCCAATAGACTTCCCATGTTCGACTTTATAGATATGATCTAAACCAAAACAACTGAACAAAGCCTGATATCTGCAATGAAGATAACCACAATTCATGATGGACAGAATCAAAAGCTGCTGATAAGTCATGTCATATCTTAAAGGCATTATACTCCTAGTCAGCTTTAGCCCTGACACGGTCCATAACTGCAAGCAGGACTGTTTCAGTGCTATGAAACTGCCAATAATCTGACTGAGAAAAGGTTATAGATAGGATGAAGATCAAAAATGCAATGTGTGCCTTCGAGTCAGTCCTGACTCCTGGCGACCCAGAAGCTCCTGGGTTTTCTTGGCAGTGTCACCAGAAGTAGATTGCCAGGCCTTTCTTCCGAGGCAATGGAGGGTTAAATGACTTGCCCAAGGCCACAAGGAGTGCTAGTGGGAATCGAACCCTGCTCAAACTAGCAGATTCTCTCTTTTTTAAATTGGTGTACAGACAGCCTTCTTAAACTCTGCAAGGACATTGACCAGTCAGAGAGAGCTAAGAATGGAGTTAATAAACAGTCAACCTTGTGCAGACAAGTAATGGGAATTTTATCTAATAGTATAGCTGATGACTTAATTGAATCAAATTACTTTTTCTACTTCTGATATTGATACAGAGTGAAAAGAGCCCAACATTAATGCATTATCAAGGGGCTCATTTAAATCTGCAACACAATCGTTTGAAGTATTTTGATGTGCAGCTGATTACATACTAGAAGAGTGAGCATTATCACACTGAGCTTGACGTGACAGTTTCAGAATTGTATAATTTGGTCACCAGATAATAAATCACAATGAACCAATGGCTGGCAGCTCCTGTCAGTGAGTTAATTTGTCTGCTGAAAGAGCCTGCAAGAACTATTATCAGCTTTAACCAATTTATCATTTAAGTAACAACTTTTACTTTAAATAACTTCTTGATGATAGAACGCTGCATATAACAAACATTGACTCCTACCCTCATCCGTCTGTTTTTCGCTATCTGTGCTCAAACTGTTTCCACTGCTGGTACACAGATGCCAGGAGGGCACCAGTTCAACGTAGGCCCTGAGTCAGCGGTCACTTGGCATTCCACTATAATTTGCTCCGCAGTCTTCAAGCAGGCTATACCAATGATCTGCCCCTTCCAAAAGAGTAAAATTAGTATAATCAGGTATTAAAGATTCCACAATGGTTTTCAACTGGTCATTAGTTAATACCCTTCTTCAAAAAAATTAATATTAACCTTACGATTTTACAAGACTTTCTTTTCTGGTTTTAATCATCCTAAAAGTGGGATGAATAAAGAAATGTTCAGGGATAAAAGATAGATAGAAGACTTCAACTTCTGCAACGTATAATCAATCTTTGTCTCTCTCTCTGCTCCTTGTTTGTATAAAGAAATGGTCAGATGAGGTCACTGGAAGAAAGACAACAACAGAAAGCTAATTCTGGAGGGATAAATATAAATTCTAGTGTATTTCTTAATATACGTGTTGGCCCCTTCTACCATTTGCTAAAATCTTAAATTAGCCATGTGATCAGTAACCTTCTTACTCAGTGCCCCAAGAATGCAATTCATTGGAAAATTAAAATCATCAAGTACAATCAGTTTGAGATATGCAAGACATAAAATCAAAATGAAATCTAATAATGCAGACAATTCCGCGATACCAACATCAAGAGAACTGTGTACCAACAAAAATGTTATGCTAAAATACTCAGAAAATGTCACCTGTAAGCATTCGACAGGCAAAATGTCACATATGGATACCACACTCAACTCTATTGATGACTTCAAGAAAATAGCCAGGCCACCTCCCTGAAGCCCTGGTCAGGTCTTAGACAGTCAGTCATAACCACTTGGACATAATTTGTTTGTGCTTTGCTGTTTATGTGTGCGTCAATCTCTGTTCTGCATTTAGCATGTTGGACCTTGTGCGTATAATTTGCGTTATCTATGCGCAAAGGGCGTGTTAGTCTTTCTGCATTGGCCCAAAGGTTAAGGCCCAAAAAAGGCTGTCTTAACTTTATGCTGTTTGATATCCAGATAGTAGGCTGAATATTGTTACTGTCTAGAGAGCTAGAGAGCAGTGCTGGTCACCACTGAATCTGAATATTCAGTGCCGGCCACTATGCAGATACTGATGCTGAATATCCATATTTAGTTTAGCTGAGTTGGCAAGTGTTTAAAAAAATGCTGAAAGCCACAGCTGAATATTCACCCCTAACTTGCTTCCAATAACAATAAAATAAAAAAGGAAACTGAATGGAACATCACCTGTAAGCAGAGATGATGAAAGGATTCAGTAAACTGTAAGTTCAAAATATAAAACTCTAACTACAATAACTTCTGTTTTCCAAAGGGAACTGAGCAACCATTACATCAAAGAACTCAGGTGTGCACTTACCTCTGTTATTTGTGCTGAGTTTGTAACTGAAGTGCTGCACGTGTCTGTTAAGCTTAGACACTGAACACAGCAAAAACTGACATACATAACTTGGCCATCAGCCCGAGCTTTTATTTTGCTCGTTCTGTCAATCCTGTGTAATTTTGACTGTAGGATATTAGGTAGATGCACTATTGCATGCCAAGATGTACATTAAGGTGGCAACAGAGTGCAGGAGTAGCCTAAGGGCTACAACACTGGCTTGGGAACCAACAACCAGCGTTTGATTCCCACTAGCACTCCTTGTGGCCTTGGGCAAGTCGCTTAACCTTCCATTGCCTCTGAAAAATCCAAGTTATCAATGTCCCTGTTTAAGTTACAATGTAAATTGCTTTGACTGAAGTGATAAAGCAGTACAAAAGACCTGTTAAATAAATACTTTTATGACTGCTCACACAGGGGAAAAGTACATGCACACTTTTCACTCCTTGGGATTTTGCAAGATTTTGAAAACAAAAAAACCCCCTGCATGCTTTCACTTTGAAAATTATCCCAGGAAAACTACCCATGCATAGTTACATCTGCTCATTTTTGCATATATGTTTTTCTCAGTTAAAATACACTCATGTATTTAGTGGGTGCACTGGGTTCTTGAGCACCCCTGATACTGAACAAACTCCTTCAGTATGTCCACAGACAGGTAGTTTGTGTTAGTTTAACACCACTAATTGCTCTGAAAAGTTGCTCCTATGAAAATACTTGTAAAGTTCCGAACTGACGGAAACTCCACTCTTAAATCTGCCTCCCCTTATAGTGGATAGAAGCATGCACAAAATTACACAACATGCCTCCTTTTACATAGACACAAGATAGGAATTGTATAAAAGTCCAATTCTGCCAGTACAGTGCTGTTATACCCACAGAACTGGCCTTGAAACTGCCCTTCCTATAGATAGTAACATGCAACAGGATGTTCATGAAAGGATTTCACTGCCCGCACTGCTGGATGTGCTGTGAAGCACAAGATCAAAGCCCTAAAGTGCTTCAAAATTCTCTTTGTTGTTGCTATGACAAAATAGCTGTTAGAAGAATTGTTACATTGAAGGAAAAAACCTTTTCTTAGGGATACAAGAAACGCTTTTGTTCATGCGAATAGTGAAAGTGTGTGCCGTCAAGTCACTGCTGACTCCTGGCGACCCAGCCCCTGGGTTTTCTTGGCAAGGTACGACCAGAAGTAAATTGCCAGGCCTTTCTTTGTTCATGTATGAACTAGAAAAAATAGCTCCCATGATATGGTACTAAAATAAATCCATATTTAAGCTGTAGGGTCTGTTGTTTCAATCTTGTTTGTCTAAATATACAGCTTTCAGTGCTTAAAGTTACTTAACTGACTGTATATACTACTACTAAGGAGTTTGTTTTCTTTTGTGGTCTTTGGGCTACTAATTCTAATCTAAAACAAGCTTGCATTATTGCATTTATTTAGGGAAAAGATTTTAGATTTAGCTCACACCTCTTTCTTTCTTCTTTTTTAATTTTTTAAAAATTTATCTAGACTTTATTACTTTTCGATGCCATGTAAGTCATACATTATAAACTATACTTTGCAAACTTTCAAAGCAATACACTTTCCTCATAGAGTGGAGGAGTAGCCTTGTGGTTAGAACTTTGGCTTGGTAACTAAGAGACCAGTGTTTGATTCCCACTGGCAGTCCTTGTGACCTTGGGAAAGTCACTTAACTCTCCACTGCCTTGGAAGAAAGGCCAGGTAATCTACTTCTGGTCACACTTTCAAGAAAACCCAGGAGCTGCTGGATTGCCAGATTTGACTCAAAGGTATACATTGCATTATCAACCATCCTATCCCCCTTCTAAACTGGAGGGTTAGTTGTTTACAACTATTATTTACCCCATAACAATCTACTCCATTCACCAATTAAGCTCCATATATTTTTATTAATCGTAGCCTTATGTCTTCGAATTATTGCACTCTCTTATGCCTTTGGGTTGATGGGCTTTCCTTTTTCTAAACTGACCACATACATGTCAGCCACTCTGCAAGGGACGGGGATGGCAGTTGTCTCCAGCCACTTGCAAAATTTGACTTTGCTGCACTAAGGAGCATGTTTAGCACAGTTACTTACCTGTAACAGGTGATCTCTGGGAACAGCAGGAATAAGTCTTCACATATGGGTATCGTCGGTACCGACGGAGCCTGCGTGGGAACACTCCCCAGCGTCCTTAAAGAAAGCTTTTGGGAGCATCCCACAGCGCCTGCGTGCTGCCTTCCCGCCTTTCCCAACTGCCTCTCTCCAGTTCGAGTTTTAAAGCTGAGACAAAGAGAGAGAGAGAGGAAAGGAAAGATAGATAGAGAGATACAACTCCTAGGGGAGGTGGGTGGGTTGTGAAGACTTATTTCTGCTGTTCCCAGAGATCACCTGTTACAAGTAAGTAACTGTGCTATCTCCAGGAACAAGCAGGAATGAGTCTTCACATATGGGGACTCCCCAGCTAGAGATGCCTGGGAGATCACCCAGATTGTGAGTCCCTGGGAAGGGCTCTACCTCTCCCCATGAATCTCAGGCATCCAGTTCAGGGATGGAGGGTAGGAGTTGATTAGGTATGGAACAGGTGTTTGAGAACAGCCTGACCAAACAAGGCATCCCGGTGGGAGTCCTTGTCCAAGCAGTAATGGGCTGTGAAGGTATGAACCGATGCCCAAGTGGCCACTCGACAGATTTGGTCGATGGATACAGAGTTTAGATGAGCCATAGAGGTGGCCATGGCCCTCACATTGTGAGCTGTGACATGGCCCTCCAGAGAAAGGTTCTTAGTTTGGTAGGCGAAGGAAATACACTGAGCAATCCAATTGGACAGAGTTCTCTTAGAGACTGGAAGTCCTAAATGAGAAGGATCAAAAGCAACAAAAAGTTGAGAGGACTTTCTATGTTGCTGTGTCCTGTGTAAGTAGAAAGCAAGTGCTCTTTTACAATCCAGGGTATGAAGATTCCTTTCTGCACTTGATGCATGAGGTCCTGGAAAAAAAGACAGGTAAAAAGACCTCCTGGTTCAGATGAAAAGGTGAGACCACTTTAGGCATAAAGTGTGGATTAGTTCTGAGGACTACCTTGTCATGATGGAATCTTGTATAAGGAGGATTAGCCACTAAAGCTTGCAGCTCACTGATACGGCGAGCTGAGGTGACTGCAATGAGAAAAATTACCTTCCAAGAAAGGAATTTTAAGGAGGTAGTGGCTAAGGGTTCAAAGGGTGGCTTCATAAGCTGGCCAAGAACCATATTCAAGTCCCAGGCCACTGGAGGTGGTCTAATGGGAGGTTTAGTCAAAAGAAGGCCTCTCAAGAATCTTGCTATAAGAGGATGAGAGGAAATAGGTTGTCCATTGAGAGGCTTAAGGGATGCTGCAATAGCACTCAAATGGACTCTGATTGAATTTGTTTTAAGGCCTGCATGGGATAAATACAGCAAATAGTCTAGTAAAGAATGCAAAGGTATTGCAAGAGGGTTGAGACCCTTCTCTGCACACCAAATGGAAAACCTTTTCCATTTAAAAGCATATGAACGTCTGGTGGAAGGCTTTCTGTAAGCATGAAGGATATCCTTCACTTGCTGAGAAAGTTGTAAATCTTGAAGGTCTAGGCCTTCAGCAACCAGGCCCTGAGATGAAGAGACTGAGGATTTGGGTGCCACAAAGTTCCCTCCTCCTGGGAGAGGAGATCTGGAGCAGACCCCAGGTCTAGGGAGGGAGCTTGAGAGAGATGCAGAAGTAGAGGGTACCACACTTGGCGTGGCCAAAGTGGTGCTATGAGGATCATAGTCCCTTTGTCTCTCTGAAGCTTGAACAGAGTCTTGGGGATTAGGGGAATAGGTGGAAAGGCATAAAGGAAGTCTTGCCCCCAATAAAGGAGGAAGGCATCCCTGGCCTGAACTCCCTGACATGGAATCCTGGAACAGAACCGGGGAAGTTTGGCATTCCACGGACTTGCAAACAGGTCTATGTCTGGGGTACCCCAAATCCGAAAAATTCTGGCTATCTGGTCCCCATGGAAGGACCATTCGTGTGGAAGCAGAACTCGGCTGAGTCTGTCTGCCCAAGAGTTTTGAACTCCTGGAAGATATACTGCCATGAGATGGATTTGATGCTCTCTGGCGAAGGCCCACAATCTCAGAGCTTCGTTGCAAAGCGACAGAGAGCCAGTTCCCCCCTGCTTGTTCACGTAGAACATAGCTACCTGGTTGTCCGTGTGGATGAGGACTGTCTTGTAGCTGAGCAGGGTGTGGAAGACTCTGAGAGCCAGAAAGATTGCTCTGAGCTCTAAGAGGTTGATATGAAGATATGTCTCCTGTGGAGACCAGATGCCCTGGATCGAGAGATCTTGTAGATGAGCCCCCCAACTCTTTGGAGAGGCATCTGTTGTAAGGGTTGCTTGGGGTAACACCTGTTGAAAGGGGGACCCCAGCAACAGATTATGAGTGGACATCCACCAGTGGAGGGACAAAAATAGGCGACTGGAGGTTGCTATTTTGTCTGACAGGCAACCTGATGCCTGGGTCCATTGGGTGGATAGGGTCCACTGAGCTGCTCTCATGTGAAGGCGAGCATAGGGAACCACATGCACCGTGGATGCCATGTGGCCTAAAAGTTGCAACATCTCTCGAGCAGTTAAATGGGATTTTAACTGAATCTGGGAGGCTAACTGCACCAAGCGTAGGCAACGGGCCTGGGGAAGATAGGCCCTTGCAGTTGTGGTATCCAGTAAGGCCCCTATGAACTCTAGAGACTGAGTAGGGGTAAGATGGGATTTTGGAATGTTGATTACCAGTCCCAGATACTAAAGAACATGCATTGTGCAGGCTAGAGAAGTCTGGGCCTCTGACTGGGATGGAGCTCGGATGAACCAGTCGTCCACATATGGGAATACGAATATTCCTAGAGTTCGTAGGAATGCAGCTACTACTGCCATGCATTTTGTGAACACTCTTGGAGCAGAGGCCAGACCGAAAGGAAGCACTTTGTATTGATAGTGCTTTCCTTGGTACAGGAAGCGAAGGAATCTTCTGTGTGTTGGATGGATGAGAAAATGGGTGTACGCATCCTTGAGATCTAGAGAACAAAGCCAGTCCTGTCTCTGGAGGTATGGAAGGAGAGTTCCGAGAGAAGTCATCTTGAATTTCTCCTTGCATAGAAACTTGTTCAATTCTCTGAGATCTAATATGGGTCTGTAGCCCCCTGTTTTCTTTGGGATGAGAAAATAGGGGGAGTAGAACCCTGAACCCTGTTGAAGAAGGGGTACTTCTTCTATTGCCCCTTGGGCAAGAAGGGTAGCAATCTCCTGACCTAGAAGGTTGAGGAGAGATGTTGGAGAATTGAACTGTTTCACCATGGTGAGGGGCTCTGGATGTTCTAGAGCCAGAAAGGCTAAGTTCTCTAGTGGAAAGTCAAAGGCCTTGAGGAGGCTGAGGCTGTTGGGCCGTAGCAGTCCTCGCAGCCTGGGTTTTGGCCTGTTTTGGTTGTTGCTGCCTCTTTGTAGCAAAACGACCTTGAGAAGAGGCCTGACCATAAGAAGAAAATTTCCCTTTCTTTGGGAAAGATCCTTTTTTGAACAACCTCTTTTTGAAAGGAGCAGTAGTAGACTTTGAAAGTCTATCTAAAGCAGAATTTTCAGCATCCATCTGGTTGGCCTTTGCTTGCCAATCTTTGCCAAACAGGTTTTCGCCTGTACAGGGAAGGTTACCTAGACCATCCTGTACCCAGGATTCCAAATCAGAGGCTTGCATCCAAGCAACTCTGCGTGCACCTATGGCAATAGCCGAGGCTCTACTGACCCCCTCAAAAGAGTCAAAGGCTGCACGGTTGGAAAACTTGGATACATCCTGTGCATGTTTAAGCCAGGTGATCTATTCTTCTCTCTTATCTTCTGACACAAAAGGAGATAAGGTTTGCAGATGATCTGTAACTTCTTTTAGAAACATCCCCATATAGAGACTATAGGAGTTGATTCTGGCTACAAGCATACTGGCCTGGAAGATTTTCCTGCCAAAGGCATCTAGGGTTCTGCATTCTCTTCCTGGAGGAGCAGAGGAGTGCCTTTTTGTACTCTTGATCTTTTTCATGGCAGACTCTACCACAATGGAGTGGTGAGGAAGCTGAGTCTTATGAAACCCAGGACAAGGAGGAACACGATACATGGTGTCCAACCTTCTGGAATGAGGGGAGGTGGAAAGAGGAGTCTCCCATATACCCAACATGTGTTCATAAGAATCTCATGTATTGGTAAGGTGGCTGCCTCTTTAGGAGTCTTAGGATATTGTAGGATATCTAATTTTTTGGCTCTAGGTTCAGTCTCAGAGGTCACTGAGATGGACCTTTGGCCACCTCCCTAATAAAGTCATGAAAAGACAAGTCTTCAGGAGGAGACATTCTCCTTTTTGGAGAAGAAGGTTCCTGAGGAAGGATCCCCGATGCTTCAATTGAGGCCTCTGAAGAGTCAGAGTCTTCAGAAGAATCGAAGTATCGACTGTCTGGATGCTCTAGTAGAGCCCGATACGCGTACCGGGAGGTATCGACATTGGGAGTAATCGGTACCGGGCCGGTACTGATAGGCATCACTGGATAGCGTACCGCTGCTGTCGATGCTGATGTCGATGCAAGCGGTACTGGTATCGGAACCGGAATCGGATCCTGTACCGGAATCGGTACGGGTACCGACAACAGGGTTTGTTGCGGTACCATAGGCGTTGCAGCTTGAATGAATGCCGTGATGGCACGCTGCATGGTCAGAATATTCTGATCCATCGACGCCACCAATGTCTGGATATCGGTACCGGTAGAAACTGCCGGTACCCCAGAACATTGTAACAGGTGATCGGTCGAGGCCGAGCCATCGATGTCAACCTGTGACCCCATAGGTAGTGCTTTGGAAGCCGGAGCCTCCCGCCGGGTTAACTTTGCTGGTGTGGTATCCTCAAGAGTAAACCCAGGGGCATCTCGATACTTAGAGGGAGATGAACTCTTTGAGGACCGGCCAGATTTAAGTTTGGTTACCTGAGATCCATGGGATGAAGAAGAAGCCCTGGAAGACGTCGATGCCACGGAAGCTGCATCGGAGGGAAACAGGGTACTGAGCTTAGCTGCCCGATTCTGTAACCCTCTTTTGGACATCATAGAACAGGACTCACAATCCGCAATGGAGTGGTCAGGACCTAAACATTTTAGACACCAGTCATGGGTGTCGGTGACAGAAACAGTGCTACTGCACTTTGTGCATTTTTTAAACCCGGAGGCAGGTTTTTCAATGAGGGAAAAATATCTCTGTAGGCCTAAGGCCCCAGAAGAAAAATGTACTGAAAAAGTAGAAGTTTTTTTTTTTTTAAAAGAAAGAAAAGGAACCGGTAGTACCGGTGCGGAATCGAGAAGGCAGACACGCGACTAAAGAAAAAGAAAAGAAAATAAGAAATTCTTCAGCGGTGACAGGAAACACGACCTGCTGGCTCCGCGGAAAAGAAGAACTGGAGAGAGGCAGTTGGGAAAGGCGGGAAGGCAGCGCGCAGGTGCTGTGGGATGCTCCCAAAAGCTTTCTTTAAGGACACTGGGGAGCGTT
The DNA here is from genome assembly GCA_033557465.1 of Ichthyophis bannanicus. Lineage (NCBI taxonomy): Eukaryota > Metazoa > Chordata > Amphibia > Gymnophiona > Ichthyophiidae > Ichthyophis > Ichthyophis bannanicus. The sequence goes on from CM066032.1 coordinate 18,805,952, forward strand.
CCCGCGCAGGCTCCGTCGGTACCGACGATACCCATATGTGAAGACTCATTCCTGCTTGTTCCTGGAGATACTAAAGTACAGCACAGAAGGGTGTGGTGGCACTATACTACTACCAGCACAGACAGGATGTCTACAGTGTCATGAGGGACAGGGAGATGAACCCTCCTCACCCTGAGGTACCAAGGATTCCTGTTCAGCTAGGCTGCAGGGAAATCAGTGCAAGAACATGGGTGGGGGCCTTCATCCCTGATTCTCTCCTTTGAATATGGTTTGGACAGTACCATGGTCATTGTGGAGTGGGCTCCCCAAGCACAACCTGCACATGTGCTCAGGGCAGCCTACAGATGGGGGCAATAAGGTCTGGCAGCACCCCCATGGCACATCCTATTGAAAACATCCCCCTGTGGTCTGCCCTCAACAGCATGAAGGGGTGAGGGTGCACAGGTGATGATTCCTAAACAGCCCCCAGACTGAGCACCTTGGCTGTCCTGGCAACAACAGCCCACCACACCTGAGAAGATCACAAAAGCTCCCCAAGTCTATGGATTGCCTTAGCCCCTAGCTAAGAAGGGGACAGCAATTGGGAGCTCCAACACTGGAGGCCCACCATAGAAGTGTTATGTAGCTGCTCAGAGCTGGTAGGCCTATGGCACATTGGTTAGGGTGAGAGGTCATCTGCCCACAGGTATATGGCCCCTGGCAGCAGCAAGGGCCACTTGGTGCATGTATGCGGAAGCCATACTTTGGGGCAAATTCACACATATTGGGGTGTGCATATGCTGTGCAATTTCTGCTGTTGTCTAACCTCTACAATTTTTTTTCCTGGCATTTTCCTCATCAACTTAGATATCTCATACACAATTTAGGATTTAAAGGAACACTGTGGTGACTGCCAAATATCTCTCTTGTATTGTGGAGGCATGTACCTCTCAAGTTAGGCAGCTATTCTGCCAGATGACATCACTTCCTCTCTCAGCTCTCACCTTTTTTCAGTAGTAGTTGAAGGCAAATTATGATCAGGTACAGTAGGTAGTTTTTCCTATCCCCAGAGAGACTAATGACTTTAAAGAGCATTAGTGGGATTTGAATTCAAGCCTCCCTGGTTCACATCTTGCTGCTCTAGCCATTAAGCTACTCCTCCATGCTCCTCAACTGGTTCTTACTGCACCTTTGGGCTTCCAGGTCATTCAGAACTGAGGCTGGGATCTGTCAACATAAACTTTGATTTACAAGTACCCAGGGAATTTCCCTTCTTTTATACCCTTCCCAACTCATTTTAGTCACTACAATGATGAGCCATAGCTGCGGATCATATGGCAGAAATATCACCATTGTACAAAACACAGTCGCTAGGGGGCTAGTTACTAAGATGCGCTTATGTTAACATCAGTTAACTCACCATTAACCTGTGCTAGTTTAACACCATTCCCTGTTATTCAATAGGATCAAATTACTAATAATGCACTTGTGGAGGAGTGGCCTAGTGGTTGGGGCAAGGTACCTCAGGCTGGAAGAACAGAGAACACTAGAGAACAGCAACCTTGGGCCAGAAGGACTGGGGTTTCTAGTCCCACAGGTGCTCCTTGTGGTCCTGGGCAAGCCACTTAACCCTCCATTGCCCATGTTTCCTGTAAAATAGTTATTTCCAAGTTATAATGCCCTGTTCAATGTAAACCACCTAAATATCATGAAAGGCAGTACATAAGAAATGTTAAATAAATTAGCATTAGTGCACTTTAGTATCTAATCCCCTAGATGTCTCCACCGCACAATGACATCCTATGTGGTATGAACACTACTGCTGCAACATACAAAACATCAGCCAGCTTGGGGGGGAGCAGCAGATCTGAGTGAGGACCTGAATCCAGGTCTTCTTGCTGATCTGCATCACTGGGCTCTTTCTAACTTTTAGAGGCAATTCTACTCATACTTTATTACTGCTGAAGAAGCTTAGTATTAATCACAATAGAAGGCCAGTATTCAAAGGATCAAGGTACCTAACTTAAGGTGCTGAACATCTAAGGGGGCCTTTTACTAAATCCCAGTAAGGTTGTGCACTTATTGTGCAATTGTGATGCACACTGGAGCATGTTTACTAGGCCCCAGGCTAGTAACATGGGTTTGGGCAGTGTTACTACCGCAGGACACTATACTAAATGCAGGGGACGGTCACAGCTGTCCCCCGATATTTAGTGCTGCTGGCCGCATTAAAACTGCCGTGGTGAGTAACCACTGCCAACCACTGTGCTGGCAGTAGTTGCTCTTCACCAAGCACCAACAGTGTGGGCTTTCAAGGCTGCAGCAGGAACACACGTGCCTCACCCAGCTGCCGCCAATATGCCGCCAATATTATCTGGGCAGCATGAGGTTTTTAGTGCAGGGCACCAAGCTACTTTTTAATAAGGCACCAAAAACATGCCCTATTAAGTACAAAACCTCTGCGGTAACTGTCAGGGGGCATGATCAGCATGCTCCTGGCAATAAATGCACGACTGTGTACATTAATGTGCAGCACACCTGATGATACCCATAGAGGTATTGTTAGGTGCACCCGCAGTAAGTGCCGTGTTGACAATGATCATATGCTAATGTCCTCTCTATGCCCACACTCTGTCTCTAACCCACCAACTTCCACATTAGCACACACGTGCCATTTAACGTGCGTTTGGTGGTCGGTATCTGTCATGCCCACATCTTAGCGTCTACCACAGGCAGTTACTGCATACTATGACCATACTGACTGGTTAGCATTGCTTAGTTAAAGGGTCCCTAAATTTAGAAGTTTCCTCAGCTCACAACTTTGGGGTCATCTTTGACTCTATGCTTTCTTTCTCTGCACACACCCAACAGATAGCTAAAAACTGCCGCTTTTTCTCTATAACATCAGGAAAATTGGTCCCTTCCTTTCAACATATACTACTAAGATCTTTATCCACTCTATTGTCACCTACTGTCTTGACTATTGTAACCTGCTCCTCACTGGTCTCCTTCTGAATCATCTCTCTCCTCTTCAATCTTCAAAGCTCAGCTGCACGGCTTATCTTCTGCTAGTGTTGCTATGGTTATGTAACCTCTCTTCTTAAGTCACTTCACTGGCTCCCTATCAGTTTCTGCATCCAGTTCAAACTTCTCCTACTGACCTACAACTGCGTTCATTCTGTGGTTCCTCACTACCTTTCCTCTCTTATCTCACTCTACACCCCTCCTCGGGACCTCTGCTCCTCTGGCAGATCCCTTTTATCAGTGCCCTTCTCTACCACTGCCAACTCCAGACTTTGTTCATTCCTTTTTTCTGTTCCATATGCCTCGAACAAACTACCCGAGTCTGTGCATCAGGCTCCTTCTCTAGCCAGGGGCGGCCCAAGGGGGGGGTGCAGGGCCATGAACGGAGACTCGGTGTGGGACCTCATTTGCATAAGAGGCCTCATTTGCATAAATATTTGCATAATGTTAACATATTTATTAAGAGGCATGTTTACTAAAAGTTAGTGTATGGATAAACAAAGACTAAAAGATTTCTACATTACTATAATCCAGTGCCAACCGCCAGGCACATTAGGAACTACTACAAACACTGCCCATTTAGAACCCATAGCAAACCTGCCATATCATAACAGCACTACCAGGACTCACAAAGCACCAGACCCTACCTATCAAAAGGCAACACTGCAAATATTAAACCAATACATTTCAGAGAATAACAATACATGACCTATTGGGAAAGAGAACAAGTGGCAATGTCAAATAGGAATTACATAAACAGAATACCTCAGCTCAGTTACACATGCAGAACATAGACCATCACCAAACAAAGAACAAGGGATCACAATTTAGAAATAGGAAGACAATAATTAAACTGGGAACCCCAAAAGTCAAACTTGGAATGTACAACAACACTGTAGAAATAAAACTATAAATTAATTTCTTCTTGGACTGAACAATGTGCAGACATTAATGATGCACATTTCCCAGAGCTGACATATTCCAGTTAATAAATTCAAAATAAAGAGATATTTTTCTACCTTTTGTGCATTTTTTTTCAGTTGCAATTGCTCCAGCCACTTTCTTCTGGTTTCTTTGTGTCTTCTGTTAACTCTCCATTGTCTGCTGTTCATTTGTCCTTCTCTCTTCTAGTTTTTTTTTCCATTCTCTCTCTACATCTGCTTTAACATACTAATCTTTCTACTTTTGCTCTTTCCTCCATCTCTTTCTTTATTCCTTTTTCATCCACTCAAATTTTATACTTCCATCCTCAATCCCCACTTACTCTCCCAATACCCGGCCAATTATAGATTTTTCTTCCCTCCCACACAAAATATTTTTCCCCTCTCCATTTCACTCTCCCAGCCCCATCCCATTCTAATCCTCCCCCAACATCAGCTCCCTTCTAGTTCCAGCCCCACCCAGCATCCGCTCCCTTCTAGTCCCCGCATCAGCCCATTTCCAGTCCTAGCCCCCCATCAGTCCATTTCCAATCCTATCCTAGCCCCACCATCAGCCCATTTCCAGTCCTAGCTCCCCCATCCATTTCCAGTCCTATCCGAACCCCTCCATCAGCTCATTTCCAATCCTAGCCCCCCATCAGCCCATTTCCAGTCCTTTCCTAGCCCCACCATCAGCCCATTTCCAATCCTAGCTCCCCTCCACTCAGTCCATTTCCATTGCAAGCCCCCCTCCCCATCAGCTATTTGCAGTTCAAGCCCCCCTCCACTCAGCCCATTTGCAGTCCTAGCAAGCCCCCCAGCCCATTTCCAGTCCTAGTAACCCTTCCCCCACAGCCCATTTTCAGTCCTAGCAACCCCCAGCCCATATCCAGTGCTAACAACCCCCCACAGCCCATATCCAGTCCTAGTAACCCCCCTCCCCTCCCAAAGAGCCCCGTGGCTAGCTAAGAGGGAGCCGGAGAGTCCCCGGCTCACCTCTAGAGCTGCTGAAGTGAAGCGCACCTTTTCTCTTCACTTCGACAGCTGTATTGACATTTAGAACGCTGCCGCGCTGAGGTCAAAGGGAACTTCAGCATGGCAGAGTTGTAAAAGTCAGTACAGCTGCCGAAGTGAAGGGAAAAGACGCGCTTCACTTCGGCAGCTGTTAGAGGGAGCCGGGGCCTCTCCGGCTCCCTCTAAAGCTGCCCTGCCTGCCACCGGTTTTCAGGATGTTGTTTGCGCGGGGCCCTTTGAAATCGGGGCCCTGTGCAAACAACATTCTTGCTCAATGGACGGGTCATCCCTGTCTCTAGCCATACTCAAATCCAGGCTAAAAACCCACAACTTTGAGGCTTCTTTTGGATCCTGATGCTCCTCATTGTCCACTACGTATGTATATCTTACCATATTCCACTCCCCAGTTTTTCTGTTTTTGTCTTGATTAGATTGCAAACTCTGATTTATTTATTTATTTATTTACATTCTCTTATATACCGCGCTATTCTGCATCAGTGCGGTTTACATTAAACAAACTGAAATTACATTGAACAGGGCATTATAACTTGGAGATAACTATTTTACAGGGCTCACATCTATATGAACAGCACTACGTACATCTTGTAGTGCTATACAAATTATTATTATTATTATTAGTAGTAGTAGTAGAAATAAACAGTGATTGGGTCAGGGTTGGCATCAGAATTCCAGCATTTTGAGAAATTATTGTAAATTAATAAATAGCGGGCCTGCTTTATTTTTTAAAATTTTTGATGCTATTTTAACAAATGATTCAAATAAACTAAAAAAGTAAGGATTATTAACAATGATATAATGATAACAAACAAAAAGAAACACTAATAAGGAAAACTAGTAACAATTTTCCAGCCTGGTCACTGCTACCAACATGATTCCATATCTTAGAGAGTCAGGCAGGAGATCTGAGTTTGACTCCAAGCCCAGCTTCTGTTTCTTCAACCAGCTGGGTTTTGAGGATGTGGTAGTGGTATTCATTATGCAACCATGAGAGCAGATGGACAAACTCAGGTATTCTGTTAACAAGTTCCTAGGAAAATGCTATAGTTAACAGACACTGAAAAGATCCCATCCAATTATTATCTGCTTGTGGGTATCTTTTATTCCCTGCATCTTGCTCCCAAATTTTGTGAGCTGAAGTATTTGTATGATTTCTTTGATATTAATGGAAAAGATGAAAATTGCATAAAAAAGATCCAATTACCAAATTATCTACTGTTATTGTCCTTCTAGTGCAGTGTTTTTCAAACTTTTATCTCGTATCACCCCATTTTAACAACTGAATATTCACGTGACCGCAGATGATAATGAAATCAAAAGAGCAAGTCTCCAGCCTCCTTCCCCTCCCTCCACTCATCTCAAGCAAGCAGGCAGCAGCGACAGTAGTGTGAACTTCAGCAGCAGTCAGCAAGGGGACCCTTGTGTCAGCATGCGCTTACAGACCACAGTACTCAACATGGGTTTCCAGTCCAACAGGAAACTTACCCAGAAGCGGGGGAGGGCCAATGAATGTTCACTGGCTCACAGGCCATATGCTGACTGGTGACTGCCATTACTTGGTGTAAGACACAGTAAATATCCAGACAGAGGTGGAAATGGACGTTTCTGTGACCCCATCTGGTGTCCCGATCCCAAGACTGGGAACCACTGTTCTAGTGATAAAAATTAGCATGCAAAAAAAAAGATTCACAGTGAGTGTAAATTAAACAAGGAAAGAAAGCATGCGGAGGATGACTTATGAAATTCTTTCCAACCTTTCTGTGTCTCTGTGTGTTTTTATCTGCGTTGTCTTTGTGTGTGTCTCTAACCTTGATGGGAGAGGGGACATGCAATTTGAATGCAGCACTAATTAAATGAAATCAAGTGTAATAATATAGCTAACAATTAGATGTCTGTGTCAACAGATTTCAAAAGGTGTTTTTTACAGTTTAACAAGTTTAATGAGAGACAAACAACATGGATTTAGCCAAGGAATGTCTTGTCTTACTAATCTGTTATATTGTTTGAAGGTGTGAATAAACAGGTAGACAAAGGTGAGCCGGTCAATATAGTCTATCTGGATTTTCAGAAAGCCTTTAGCAAGATCCCTCATGAGAGACTCCTAGAGAAGTTAAAAAGTCATGGGATAGGAAGCAGTGTACTATTGTGGATCAGGAACTGGTTAAAAGATAGAAAGCAGAGGGTAGGGCTGAATGGCCAGTTTTCCCAATGGAGAAAGGTGAATAGTGGAGTACCCCAGGGATCTGTGCTGGGTCCACTGCTTTTTGACATATTCGTAAATGACCTGCAAATGGGAATAATGCGTGAAGTAGTCAAATTTGCAGATGATACAAAATTATTCAAAGTTGTTTAAACCAAAGAGGATTGTGAAAAATTGCAAGAGGACCTTGATAAATTGGAAGACTGGGCATCCAAATGGCAGATGAAATTTAATATGGACAAGGGCAAAGTTAATCATGTGGAGGCCTATTCTCTACTGGATGTCGAGCCCGTGTACATCCCCTCAGAATCAGGATATCGGCTTGTATGTGCAGGCTGGGCCTGGATTCTGACGGGCCGCACATTCATGTCTACCCATGACAGGCTCCTAAATGGAGCCGTGATGCCATGGCATCCCGTCACCATGGCACCATGACTCCATTCTGCTGAGACTGTGCTTTACCCACAGCCAGACCCCCGATCTGGCCTCCCATGGCCAGGGTCTAGCTGCGGGGCTCCCCTTGCATGCCTCCATATTTTTTCCCCGCTGGCCGCTGCCATTACAGTGCGTCCAGGTGGACTTATTCCACATCTGAAGGGGAATAAGTCCCCCGTCTAACCAGCCTACCCCAGATGTACAGGGTCAACCTTGTATGTCCGGGGTGATAACCCACCCATGCACTCCTCTCACTCCACCTCCTGCCTGACCCTTCCCACCCTGTCTAAGGTTCCCTGTACAACTCTGCTGTTCGTACAGGAAGCCTTGCACAGGGACGACAAAGGGGACATATAGCGGGAATGTACATCCAGACAGGGCATACATCCCTGCTATTTTGTGCTTGGAACAGACTCCCTAGGAAAGAGCAACCCAAATTATGGTTACACGTGTAGTACAAATGAATTAAAATTGACTACTGATTATGCATCAGCAGTGAGTTAGGGGTTAATTGAACTTCAGTTTTACAATTTTGTGAGAAACTGCTTACATGGCTATACAGAGATACTGGTACACAAGATAAGAAGAACTTTTCACCTGGCGAATGTATACAGGATAAGAAGAACTCTTCACCTGACAAATGCATACACAATAAAGAGATTATCAATTGTAGAGTTTTGAGCTTCTAAAACTATGGGTTGAGGGATGTATCCCTTGAGCATTCTCAGACGTCTGGCCAGCGTCTTCATTATGTTTAATGAATAACTGACCCTATACTATGTGTATGTCACCTGATGGAAAATAACTGGTTGCCGTTGCAACAGGATAAAATGGGTGCTTTTTTCAGTCGGGGAGAGGTGAAGGGATCTCATCCATGCAGCGAACACGTGCATTGCCTTGAAAGTCTCTCGATTGAAAAGTCTCTCCTGCCTGGCCACCTGGGATCCATTTAGTCAAATCGTGGGATGAGATGAAGTTCATAACTCTGTCGGTGATGTATCATTCTCCACTAATTACTTGCTTTCTAGTTATCTTTTCTAACTAATTATAGGTAAATAAGTGAATTACTTGCTTTCAAGTTATCCTTTCTTTGTTTTATAAATAAACTGCTTATCTTTATTACAAAGTGTGTTAGCCTTTATTTTCACACACCCTTCAATTTGCAAAACAACACGATGCAAGGTTTTACATTAAGAATACCACGCAGGAAAAAGATTTAGGCGTCATTGTGAATAACAGGTTGAAACCCTCTGCCCAGTGTGCAGCAGCGGCCAAGAAGGCAAATACAGTAGAATGCTAGGAATCATAAGGAAAAGAATGGAGAATAAAACAAAGGATATTATAATGCCTCTGTATCGTTCCATGGTGCGACCGCACCTTGAATATTGTGTGCAATTCTGGTCACCGTATCTTAAAAAGGTTATAGTGGGATTAGAAAAGATACAGAAAAGAGTCATTACAATGGTAAAGAGAATGGAAAGATTCCCCTATGAGGAGAGGCTTAAAAGGTTAGGGCTCTTCAACCTGAAAAAGAGACGGCTAAGGGGGAGATATGATAGAGGTCTATAAATTCATGAATCGAGTAGAACGGGTAAACGTACATCGATTGTTTACACCATCAAAAAGTAGAAAGACTAGGGGACATGCAATGAAGCTACAGTGTAACCTGTTTAATACTAATAAGAGAAAATATTTTTTCACTCAACGTGTAATCAAATTCTGGAATTTGTTAACGGATGATGTAGTAAAAGCTGTTAGTGTAGCTGGGTTTAAAAAAGGTTTGGACAAGTTCCTGGAGGAAAGGTCCATAAATCATTATTAAAGGGAGCCCGGGACCTGTGTCTTTTACAGAGACTGCTAGGTACTTGTGACCTGGATTGGCCACTGCTGGAAACAGGATAGTGGGCTTCATGGACCTTGGACTGACGAAATAAGGCAGGCATGTCCAACTTCGAACAGGTCGTGATCTACTTTTTCTGGCCAAAAGTACCGGTGATCTACCACCATGAAAATTACGTTTCAAATTAGTTTGAAATTAAATTTTAACCCAATAAAGTTGGAGGATTCACCCCTCCCCCCCCATTTTTAATGAACCTTCTGTCATTTACTTGGATGTGATCAGCTGTTAAGCAAATTAAGCAAAAACAAAACAGAGAGAAGAAGATTCAGTAAGAACTGTGAGGGGAAATGGAAAGTACATTAAAGTTTTATTGAGTAATAACTTTCTTTAACTGTCTTAATAACTTTCTTTAACTTTTATTGAGTAATTTGTGTTAAATTTAGGTCGTGTATTGATCCAGGCTGATCTTGCACAATCTTTAATATTTCGCTCTTGCTCATTAGTGAGACATCTGAGCCTGCATTTCATCCACCAGCTTTTTGAAGTTGGGTGAATATTGCGTGAGGGCCAGTCTCGGGGAATCCTGGAGATGTTCATCTGTCATGTTGGAACGTTGTGTACTCTTTGTCATTTTCAGATGGGAAAACGCAGATTCACACAAATAAGTTGATCTGAAACAGGAGTGTACAGCTTCACTGCATCTTCTCAAGTTGTGAAATTTGTCTCTAGGCACTAGCTTCCAAAACGATTCTTGCTCAGCACGGGTCTTGAGAAAAATGTCATTTTTAAGGGTTAATATTTTGTTTTCAAGAGATGGCTTGTTCAATGAGTAATTTTTACTGATAGCAGCTGCAGTTTCTTTAATGTCCACATCTACTTTGAATGGGTATGACAAGTACTCCACAACTGTTCCAATTTTTTGGAAGTCACAGAATCTATTTTCGAATTCCTGGCTAACAGAACAGATTTCTGTCACATACTTCTCGTTCTGAAAAACAAAATTTGGATATTGTCCCAGATGGTCCTGCGTATTAGGAAAATGATCTAAAGTGTTGTTTGCAAGGTCAGTCATCATTAGCTCAAATTTGCTCTTGTAGGATGAAACTGTACTCCTCATCTCGCCAATGCATTTGTTTTTACCTTGCAGTTCAAGGTTCATATCATTTAGTTCGCCTGTAAAGTCAGCGAGAAATGCCAGATCACATAACCACTCCTCATCTTCCAACTCTGCTTGGTCATCTCCCCTCTCCTTCAAAAAACTTATTTCATTCAGCAAATCACGAAATCTTTGCAGAAATTTGTGCCTACTTAGCCACCTTACATCTGTGTGCAAAATGATTTCCGCTGCCCCTTCATCAAGAGTAAGATTGAAAAGCCGTCTTTGAAGTGATCTTCCACGAACTGAATTTACAATTTTGAAAGTGATGTCCATGACAGTCTTTGTATTGAGTCTCTTGCTTGCCAAAACTTGTTGGTGAATGATGCAGTGGTAAGAAAGGAAATCTGGGACATCGTCCTGCTGTCTACAGAGGGCTATGAAACTATTAACCTCACCTGTCATTGCTCTTGCTCCATCAGTAGTGATGGAAACAAGTCTATGCAATGCAAGATTACACTTTGTCACAAAAGAATGGAAAGAACTGAATATTTCCTGACCGGTAGTTCTCCCTTTTAAAGAAATCATTCCAAGTAGTTTAACACTGAAGTCTTCCATCTGGATAAAGACTAGTAACTGGACTATGTCTCTTATGTCTGTAGATTCATCCAGTTGGTGAGAAAGCAACACAATTTGAAACATCCTCCAACAATTGTTCAGTTGTGTCTCCACACATCTTTTCTATTCGCCGCATGACGGTGTTTCTTGACAATTGTACGTCTTGAATAGCAGCTATGATCTCTTTCTTATTTTTAAATCCTTAAAAAAGATTGTCAGCTGCTTCAAGAAAACAATCTTTTACAAATTCCCCTTCAATGAAAGGTTTGCATTTCTTTGCGATCAGGTTGCTGACCATGAAGGATGCTATGGTTGCATTGATCAAATGTGACCATGGCTTCACCATCAACAGTTGCTGAGTAGCCAATTTCGATTTAAGTTCTTTGAGCTTCAGTTTACAAATTTCACTTTTGGGTGGAAATCAGCATCAAACTTATTGCTATGCAGAGCCTTATAATGACGTTCCAGATTACCCTTTTTGAGCAAGGATACTGGGGCATTACAAATTAGACAACAACACTTGTCTTTTACCATGATGAAGAAGAAGTCCATTTCCCCATTCATCATGAAAGTGGTAGGTTTTGCTCTTTGGAACACTCGTCTTCATTATACTGGGGTGGCTGGATGTAAGAAGGTCAAATCTGCTAAGTTAGTATAAACTCTGGCTGAATCTGGTCCAAAACTGTCACTGTCGCGAAGTATTAAAGATCAACAGGAACTGAAGACCTCTGGATGATGTGCAATACAAGGACTGAAGATGCCAAAACCACACATGCAGTTCTAAAAGGAAAAATAAGACGTCATCATACTGGCGACAATAATCAAATACCACCAAACAGTCATCAAAAAAACTCAAACACCTGTCCAGCAAACCAGATAAAATCAAATACGGCCAAACAAGTTCAAATACCACCACACGTGATTTAATAAATTCTGCACACAGTGTAGAATCATCGCAAAGGCATGGCGCAATAAAATTGCAGTGTAGAATCAACGCAAAGGCTAGGGAAAATAAAATTGCAGAGGCAAGCAAAAGTCACAGTGGTTTGAACCAATTCGAAGGCAAGGCATAGGCAAGTTAGAACAAAATTAGAAAAGCCCGCCAAAATCACCAAATTCTTGACACTTTGTTGTGTCTGCCCGAAAACGTTTAATGAAAGCGAACTATAAAGCGACCAACAACCAGCACACGACACAACTAATACAGTAAGTGTATTCAGGTAAATCCCGGGTGAATGGATATCGCCTGGTATATAACATACTTCTAAGGGATGTTGGGGCGGGGGCAAGAATGGGTGATTCTGAGAGGCAGGAGACCAAGTATGACACCGGGCCTGTGGCGTCGCGTCACAGGGAGCGGGCAGCGGCCCCCTAGGGTACCCACAAACTATTGGCACAAAAACAACAAGCGCCCCCAATACACCCGCAGGCAAGATTCCCGCAGGCAGGGAAAAAAGACAGGCAAAGGATCAGCAGCAACGGGAAGCCCTCGGCAGACGACCTGCCGGCACGAGCTCTCTCCTATCGATGGGGCAAGCTGCTGGAGAGATGGAGCCAAGTGGGGCTGGCGATCTACCTCTGACCCCTCCGTGATCTACAGGTAGATTGCGATCTACCTGTTGGACATGCCTGGAATGAGGCATATCTAATGTTCTTACGTTCTAACCTAAGAAAGCCCTTCTTCCAAGGCAACAGGTATTGCTATATTTCTCTACAATTAGTAGGCAGTACACATAGGGGTGGATTGCAGGAAAATATTGGTCTGGGGATTTTTTTTTCATACCAGGTTATGGAGATCCCGCAACACCCAGTATCTGATTACCTACACCCAAAGGAGATAGATTCAGGAGTGATACGTGGAAATAGTTTTTTACGGAACTAGTGGTGGATCAGTTGAATAGTCTCACAGTGGAGGTGGTAGAGATGAGGACAATATGTGAATTTAAAAAAAGCATGGGACAAACAGAGGATCTCTAAAGGAAAAAAGGGGACTATTGTAGTTGTTGATATGGAAGGACAGACTAGATAGGCCATGTGGTCTTTTTCTGTCATCATTTTTCTATGTTTCTATGTATGAGGAAAACAGTTAAGAAAAAACTAAAAGGAGCAGTTGCAAAGGTTAAAGACGTACATCAGGCTTGGCTGTTGTTGAAAAATACTATCTTGGAAGCCCAGACCAGCTGTATTCCATGCTTTAAGAAAAGTGGAAGGAAGTCCAAAAAACTGCCAGCATGGTTTAAAGGTGAGGTCAGAGAGGCTGTTGTTGCCAAAAAAGCATCTTTCAGGAAATGGAAAAACAGCCAAATGACGAAAACTGGAAACAGCACAAGCACTGGCAAGTCAAATGCAAGGCATTGATAAGGCAGGCAAAGGGAGAATTTGAAAAGAAGCTTGCTGCGGAAGCAAAAATGCGAAGTAAAGACCTTTTCAAGTACATTCGTAGCAAAAAACCTGTGAGAGAGTCAGTTGGTCCATTAGATGATAAAAGGGTTAAAGGAGCACTAAGAGGCGACAAGGCGATAGCGGAGAGATTGAATGAATTCTTTGCTTCAGTCTTTACTGAGGAAGATGTAGGGATGTTATCCATGACTGAAGTGGTATTTAAAGGTGGCCAATCTAGGCCATATGTACCTAGCAGTTTCCCCAAGGGACACAGGTTCCACAATGCTTGTATTGGTTCAAGCATTGATATCCTGGGTCCCTTCTTAATAATGGTTTATGGACCTTTCCTCCAGGAACTTGTCCAAACCTTTTTTTAACCGAGCTACACTAACAGCCTTTACTACATCCTCCGGTAACAAATTCCAGAGTTTGATTACACGTTGAGTGAAAAAATCAGTGACCTTATCACCCTCACCCCGAAAACAGAATTAGAAGGTCAGTAACCGACAACACCTTGATCATCCCCAAAGAGTCCATCAAGTGCACCCAGACGACCAGGAAAAGAACCTTCGCCTTCTACGCCCCTAAATGTTGGAACGAACTTCCACCAGAAATTAGATCCATCAAAGACCTTATTCAGTTCCATAAGGCAATCAAACACCACATTTTCCTACTTCACTTTGCTCAAGCATCCACCCTGCCGCTGCTCACCTACACACCAATATCCACAAACCTTACCCTGTCATGAGTATTTTGAGCTTGCCTTAGCCCTTCTTGTATATACTAACCTAATCTAATTGTATTTTTGTACATATGTTTATAGTTACCCTGTTGCTCCAAGTTGAAACTCCTGTTACAATGTAAGCACAGAACAGTTTTCTGACTTTGCACCCTTGTTATATGTGAAACACACTGATAACAAATAGCGCGGTATATAAAAGTTGTTAAATAAATAAATAGTTTACCCTGTAGATTCATTGCATGTCCCCTAGTCTTTCTATATTCTGATAAGGTAAGCAATCGATCTACGTTTACCCGTTCCACTCCGTTCATTAATTTATAGACTATTCACCTTTCTCCATTGGGAAAATTGGCCATTTAGCCCTACCCTCTGCTTTCTATCTTTTAACCAGTTCCTGATCCACAATAGTACACTGCCTCTTATCCCATGACTCTTTAGTTTTGCCAAAAGTCTCTGATGAGGGACCTTGCCAAAGGCTTTCGGAAAGTCCAGATACACAATATCAACCGACTCACCTTTGTCCACCTGATTATTCACTCCTTCAAAAAAACATAACAGATTAGTAAGACAAATTTCTCCCAGTTGGCAAGAGGTCTTACGTGGCACTAGGTGCAAGGAGCTCTTTGCTCTCAGGGAACGAGTCCGTTCTCTAGAGGCTAAAGTAGCAGACTTGGAAAGCATAAGACAGACAGAGAGGTACATAGACGAGACCTACAGGGAAATAGTCCTGAAGTCCCACCTCCAGTCTGGCAGCACCCCTGTTGCCATGGAGGAGAGAGGTCACGTGACAGGAGAGCATCACCCTGGTGTGGCAGGAAGTGATCCTGTAACTAGGACCTGTCCTCCAGGTGATGTAAAACCCTCTCGCACCGAGGAAGTTTCTCCAGGGCCATGTGCCCATGAGGGAAGGGTTAGGACAGCCGTTATAGTCGGTGATTCGATCATTAGGCATGTAGATAGCTGGGTGGCTGGTGGACGTGAGGATCGCCTGGTAACATGCCTGCCTGGTGCGAAGGTAGCGGACCTCACGCGCCACCTAGATAAGGTCTTAGATAGTGCTGGGGAGGAGTCTGCTGTCTTGGTACATGTCGGTACCAATGACATAGGAAAATGTGGTAGGGAGGTTCTGGAGGCAAAATTTAGGCTTTTAGGTAGGAAGTTGAAATCCAGAACTTCCAGGGTAGCGTTCTCCGAAATGCTTCCTGTTCCACGCGCAGGACCCAAAAGGCAGGCAGAGCTCCGGAGTCTCAATGCGTGGATGAGACAATGGTGCAGAGATGAGGGTTTTGGATTTGTTAGGAACTGGGGAACATTCTGGGGAAAGGAGGGGCTCTTCCGAAGGGATGGGCTTCACCTTAACCGGGATGGAACCAGGCTGCTGGCATTAACCTTTAAAAAGGAGATAGAGCAGCTTTTAAACTAGATATTAGGGGAAAGCCGACAGTCACCCAAGAGCGGATGGTTCGGAAGAATGTATCTTTGAAGGATACTACCAAAAGCAGAGAGGTTCCACAAAAGAGTAAACTAGCCCAAATGCCCTCAAGTATGGAGCAGACAGAGCTTAAAGATCCCAAATTACCCATGTCTAACAATAGCCAAATTAATATGAATAAAATACATAATCTAAATTGCTTGTATGCAAATGCTAGAAGTCTAAAAAATAAGATGGGAGAGTTAGAATATATAGCACTAAATGAAAGGTTAGATATGATTGGAATATCAGAGACATGGTGGAAGGAGGACAACCAGTGGGACACTGTGATACCTGGGTACAAACTATATCGTAATGATAGAGCTGATCAAATTGGTGGAGGGGTTGCTCTCTATGTTAGAGAGGGCATTGAGTCAGAAAGGATTAAAGTTTTGCAGGAAACAAAATCTGCTTTAGAATCTATATGGATTGAAATTCCATGTAAAAGGGGGAAGGCGATGGCAGTGGGGGTGTACTATCGACCGCCTGGCCAGAATGACCAAATGGATGATGAAATGTTCAAAGAAATCAAGGAAGCTAACAAAGGTTACAGCGCAGTAATAATAATGGGTGATTTCAACTACCCTGGTATCGACTGGGTCAGTGTCACGTCAGGACATGCTAGGGAGATAAAGTTCCTAGATGAAATAAATGACTGCTTCTTGGAGCAGCTGGTTCATGAACCGACCAGAGGGGAAGCCATATTAGACCTAGTCCTTAGTGGAACACCAGATCTAGTGCAAGAGATAAGGTTGTTGAGGCCACTTGGCAATAGTGATCATAGCATGATTGCCTTTGTTTTAATTAGTGGAGGAGGGATAGTAAGGAAATCCACAGTACTACCTTTTAACTTTCGAAAGGGAGACTATGATAAAATGAGGAAAACAGTTAAGAAAAAACTAAAAGGAGCAGTTGCAAAGGTTAAAGACGTACATCAGGCTTGGCTGTTGTTGAAAAATACTATCTTGGAAGCCGAGACCAGCTGTATTCCACGCTTTAAGAAAAGTGGAAGGAAGTCCAAAAAACTGCCAGCATGGTTTAAAGGTGAGGTCAGACAGGCTGTTGTTGCCAAAAAAGGAAATGGAAAAAAGAGCCAAACGACGAAACCTGGAAACAGCACAAGCACTGGCAAGTCAAATGCAAGGCATTGATAAGGCAGGCAAAGGGAGAATTTGAGAAGAAGCTTGCTGCGGAAGCAAAAATGCGAAGTAAAGACCTTTTCAAGTACATTCGTAGCAAAAAACCTGTGAGAGAGTCAGTTGGTCCATTAGATGATAAAGGGGTTAAAGGAGCACTAAGAGGCGACAAGGCGATAGCGGAGAGACTGAATGAATTCTTTGCTTCGGTCTTTACTGAGGAAGATGTAGGGCTGTTACCCATGACTGAAGTGGTATTTAAAGGTGCGGAAGAATTGAAGGAAATATCGATACATCGGGAAGATGTATTACAACTATTAGATAAACTGAAGAGTAGCAAATCACCTGGGCCGGATGGTATACATCCAAGGGTGTTGAAAGAACTGAAATATAAGATTGCAGACCTGCTATTAGTAATCTGTGAACTATCATTAAAATCATCTCTAATACCTGAAGATTGGAGGATCGCCAATGTAACACCATTTTTTAAAAAGGGTTCCAGGGGTGATCAGGGAAACTACAGACCGGTGAGCCTGACGTCAGTACCGGGAAAAATGGTAGAAACCATCATAAAGAATAAAATTACTCAGCATGTAGATAGTCATGACCTAATGGGAGACAGCCAACATGGCTTATAGACAAGGAAGATCTTGTCTTACTAATCTGTTATGTTTTTTTGAAGGAGTGAATAATCAGGTGGACAAAGGTGAGTCGGTTGATATTGTGTATCTGGACTTTCAGAAAGTCTTTGACAAGGTCCCTCATGAGAGACTTTTGGCAAAACTAAAGAGTCATGGGATAGGAGGCAGTGTACTATTGTGGATCAGGAACTGGTTAAAAGATAGAAAGCAGAGGGTAGGGCTAAATGGCCAATTTTCCCAATGGAGAAAGGTGAATAGTGGTGTACCCCAGGGATCTGTGCTGGGTCCGCTGCTTTTTGACATATTCATAAATGACCTGGAAAGTGGAATAACGAGTGAGGTTATCAAATTTGCAGATGACACAAAACTATTTAAAGTTGTTAAAACCCAAAAAGATTGTGGAAAATTGCAAGAGGATCTTGATAAATTGGAAGACTGGGCATCAAAATGGCAGATGAAATTTAATGTGGACAAGTGCAAGGTTATGCACCTAGGGAAGAACAACCCAAACTATGGTTACACGATGCAAGGTTCCACATTAGGAACTACCACCCAGGAAAAAGATTTAGGCGTCATTGTGGATACCATGTTAAAACCCTCGGCCCAGTGTGCAGCAGCAGCCAAGAGAGCAAATAGAATGCTAGGTATGATAAGGAAAGGAATGGAAAATAAAACAAAAGATATTATAATGCCTCTATATCGTTCCATGGTGAGACCGCACCTTGAATATTGTGTGCAATTCTGGTCGCCGTATCTTAAAAAGGATATAGCGATTTAGAAAAGGTTCAGAGAAGAGCCACCAAAATGGTAAAGGGGATGGAAGGATACTCCTATGAAGAAAGGCTAAAAAGATTAGGGCTCTTTAACCTGGAAAAGAGACGGCTGAGGGGAGATATGATAGAAGTCTATAAATTAATGAACGGAGTGGAACGGGTAAACGTAGATCGATTGTTTACCTTATCAGAATATAGAAAGATTAGGGGACATGCAATGAAGCTACAGGGTAAACTATTTAAGACTAATAAAAGAAAATATTTTTTCACTCAACGTGTAATCAAACTCTGGAATTTGTTACCGGAGGATGTAGTAAAGGCTGTTAGTGTAGCTGGGTTTAAAAAAGGTTTGGACAAGTTACTGGAGGAAAGGTCCATAAACCATTATTAAGAAGGGACCCAGGATATCAATGCTTGAACCAATACAAGCATTGTGGAACCTGTGTCCCTTGGGGAAACTGCTAGGTACATATGACCTAGATTGGCCACTGTTGGAACCAGAATACTGGGCTTGATGGACCTTGGTCTGACCCAGTATGGCATATCTTATGTTCTTAGCTCCTCTGAACCACTGGTGGGGCAAGCATGCTTGTTTTCCGCTGGCCTAAAGGGGTTGGAGTTGCCGAGTTGAGAAGGACATTGCTTCCTGCACACACATTTATTTTATAGATGCATGCCGATATTAGCAGCATTGCACACCCCAAAGGACCTAGAGGCATAGTGTACATGACATCAACAGAACAGCCTCCTCGGCTCCCACCGGCAGCTAGCACCAACAACAGCTTAAAACAGTTCGCACTGGAGGTAGAGCTGAGCCAAGGTGAGTAGTGCAAGTGCCTTGAGAGACAAGGGCACAGCAGCCACGGTCCTGGGGAGGGAGAGAGGGGATGATTTAAGGCAGCCAAAGTCAGCCCAGAGAGAAAACTCTGCAAAGTAAATTGTATTGTCATATGACTGGCATGACCAGCCCACTGGGACATGCTCAAATGCCCAATAGGACAATCTGCCCCTGAGTATATGTTTCAGTTAATAGGTTTCATAGAATTTACAAGAAAGAAAATATAATACATATCTGAATCACTAACAGCCAGCTCAGTAGGATAGGGCTCTCTGTTAGCAGGGAGAGAGGGGTGTACGGTACAGAAAGCATTCAGAGGATGCCTCATGGAATTATCTCCCACCCTTTTGCAAATCCTTGAAATGACAAGCTACGTAGGCAAAGTATTACCAGAAAGTAAGCCACAAAGCAGGTGCATGAATGACACTAAGCTTTCTCTTCCCTTAGAGTGCTCTTGAGGGATTCTTTCAACTGACCTTACTGCTTGGCACCAGTGCCTAATTAGACCAAGAGTAAGGCAGATTGCCAATCTCTTTCCCTATCTGTTCAACAGCTCGTTAATGAAATTAAGGCTTTAGAGGCAATTAACATTAACATCTGTAAACTGGATTTATCCTATATTATAAAAATGTTCCTTTTTTACTTTATTTGCTGATTTTAATCTCCAGTTGTATCTTCTAATATTATAATCCTTCGCCTCTTACTGATTAGTCTAATGAAGCACAGTTGGTATTTATCAGTGACAACCACTGGGACCGCTACTCAACAAGAGGCTGCTCTTATCTCTTCTCCTTAGCTGCAAGGCACCTTTTCAATTCCAGTAATGACTGAACATGTTTTTAATTACTACCCTCTCATCTTGAATAAAGCAGTTGGCTGAAATATCAACCAATGACTTTGTTCTGATGTTTCTGACGTTTTGTCCATAAAAGAAAAAAAATTCATTCTACAGAACCGTGTCACACGATATCACCATAGACATGCTCTGACCCCCAAAGACAGGGATAAACACCTCAAATTTGTAATGCAGTGGTTCTCAACCCAGTCCTCTGGGCCAGTCAGGTGTTCAGGTTATCCACCATGAATATGCATGAGATAGATCTGCGTGCACTGCTTCCATTAAATGCAGATCTCATGCGTATTCTTTGTGGATACCACGAAAACCTGACTGGCCTGGGGGTCCCAGAGGACTGGGTTGAGAACCACTGTTCTAATGGAACCCTTCAAATGAAAACCACTGTAATCACAGTTCCTTGTTTCTTGCAGCAGCTCAGGGATCAATTCTGCGTAACTGAATGGAAAATTCAGCAGCATATTTGCATACATTTTGCAATTGTATTTTACTTTATAAGAGTAAAGTTGTTTTCTATCCTATCTGCACAAATCCTTAAATTTCTTCTTTTGAGTTTACTTTTGGCTGGGGAAGAAGGGTCATAGTGATTGCTACAAGGAAGGGAGGGGGAAAAAGATGGCAATGCTGAAAGGGGAACTGGCATTGAATCAAATCTCTGGGATGGGAGAACGAGTGGAAGGAGCAGGAGGGAGGCTTTTATGAATGCCTGAGAGAGAAGCAGGATTAGAGCTTCAGATGGAGAAAGAGGGAAGATTGATGATAGGAGGGGAGATAATCGGGGAGTGCAGGAGGGATCAGAGATCTGCTGAGGAGGAGAGCAACTTGGGAATGATATCAGATCCAGGGGGTGGGGAAGTGAGAGGAAATTGGTGCAAGGGGCAAATGAGAAAGGAAATAGGAGGTGTACAGGAGGTGTTTTGTGAGAGAGGAGGATTGGGGTAACGTTATAGTTTGTATCATAGTTTAAGATCTGCTGGACACGCTCCTATCTGTAATCTGCCCAGCCAAAATAAAAGGGGGATAAAAGAGGTGGTTAGTGCCACTAATATCCCCGGGTGCCGCCATTGAATGCCCCGACACTAGCTGGCTAGCGTTGGTGCATTCCAGGGGCAGATCGGAGGCGCTACCCAGAGATAACCGACCAATGGCGATACTCAGCTGCTAGGCGGTTATACCTCAGTGGCAAAACTTAGGCACCTGAAAGGCTCGTAGAACGTTCGCTGCTGAAGTTAACCATGCAGCAGCTAAATAATGCCATTGCCTGGTTAGTTTCAGCGTTATCTGGCCAACCCAAATATTCAATACCGTTGGCCAGATAACACATGGCACTGAATATCCTGGTTTAGAGTTCAGTGGCAACGGCTAGCCACATTATCAGCATTAGCTGCCGCTACTAAATATCCCCCTTTCTTTTCATGGACACCTTCAAAAATTAACTAGGTTTTTTTTACTATCTGTTATTACAATTTTGGGGTTGTTAAACCAGTGCTGGGATTGCTTAGGTTTTTCTGATTTTACAATCTTATTTATATAAGGGGAATGTTGTTATTGTACAAGATACATACTACATTCTGCAGAAGGAGCCTGGATCTTATAGCTAAGAAAGGGATGGGACCAGGTTTGAGTAAAAGCAAGGGTTTTAGAGATATCTGATAGGGTCTTATATGACTGTATGTGTTTTTATGTTTCAGTCTGTTTGTATAACTTTCATGAATATATTTTTGACTCTGTACTATTTTATAGAATATAGAATTTTATACTATTTTATAGAATATAGAATATAGAATTGTGACTAATGTGTATAGACTATTGTATATAGTTATATAGTGTACATAGTTTCCCTTTATTACCAAGTTCAAATCCCTGTTACTTGTAAAATGCACTACAGTTTTCTGTATGTATATGTTTGGTTCCATGTAAACCGCGCTGATGATAATAGTGCGGTATATAAGAGATGTTAAATAAATAAATAAATAAAATAAATAAAATTCTGTATGTTGTAAGATGTTTTAGATGACTAAAGGATTTTTTTTACCAAAGTACACTGAGCAGTTAGAGGGTAATTTTATAAGAAAGCAACGTAAATAGATGCACCATTTACATGCCTATGATACTATTTTCAAGGACGTACACACATGAATGGGCACTTACAAGAGTACTTTTGGTGGTCACATTTCTGTGAGCACACATATAAGACCGAATACACATACTTTCACTGAGGGTATGCACAAGGCAGGAGTTTGGGCAGAGCACAAATTTAGGCATGAAAGTTATAAAATAGTATAACTTAGATGTGTTTCTGCAGAATATAAGCACAGGCATGAACACCTGCAATTGCCTCTTATACCTGTTCAACTGTGTTCAAAATTGTTGGCACCCATGCATTTTAGCTGTGTTGTGCACAATATCTTAAGAAATAATTGGAAATATTCCAACTGTATGTCATCATAATATTTTAAAAGTATGTTCAAAGGTATACAACAAAATAAAAAGATGTCTGTGCAACTTAGAAGTAGTAATTTCTGAGAAAAACACAAAATTTGACCTGGACAGAATTAATGGCATCCTTCACTAATATTTGATTGCACAACCCTTGGCAGCAATGACAGCCTCCAAAATGTTTCTTATAGCCATCTATAAGTTTGGTACATCTGTCTGCTGGTAGTTTCTCCCACTCTTCAACTACGATTTGCTCCAGCTCATGAATATTTCCAGGATTCCTTTTACCAAAGGCAGATTTCAGCTCTTTCCAAAGATTCTTGATTGGACTGAGATCAGGACTCATTGATGGCTAGTTTGAAACAGCCCATTTGTTTCTTTTAAACCATTCTTTTGTACGTTTTGATGTATGTTTTGGGTCATTATCCTGTTGGAGGACCCATGATCTTTGACCCAGACCTAGCTTTCTGACACTTGGTAGCACATTTCACTGCAAAATACCTTGGTAGTCCTCTGACTTCATGATTCCTTTAATATGTTCCAGGCCTCTAGTTCCTGTGGCGGCAAAACAGCCCCACAACATTATGGAACCTCCACCATATTTAACTGTAGGCAGGGTGTTATTTCCTTATGTTTCATTTCTTTGTCTACAAATGTATTGCTGGTCTGCACTGCCAAACAGCTCAAGTTTGGTTTCATCTGTCCACAGAACATTTTCCCAGAAGGAATGTGGTTTCCGAAGGTGGGTTTGGGCAAAGATCAGGTCTGCCTTTTTATGTCTGTCTTTGAGCACTGGGATCCTCCTTTGCCTGCGCCCATTAAGTCTTTCTTTGTTTAATGTGTGGCATATGCTGTGGGTTGAAACTACCACTCCAGATTGCTCCAGGTCAGCTTTAAGATGTTTGGACTAACCTTCAAAGAATTCTTGGATTAATTTTCCTCTTCCTACCATGTCCTGGGAGGTTCTTGACAGTTCCATGAGCAGAAAACGTCTTAATAACATTGCAAACTATAGACAGAGGAATCCCAAGGTCTTTGGAGATGGCCTTGTACCCCTTTGATGTTTTTTGATGGTCTCAGGCAGCTCTCTTGTCTTCGCCATTGTTAAAATGGGACAGGGAGTGAATGTGTCCACTTTAAACATTAGAGCCATCATTCATTGGTTGATTCAAGTCACGTGAGTACTGACAATTGATCACAGGTGCATCTAATTTTACTGCAACGGGAATGTGGTTCTTCTGTTTAAACTGATTTGAATTGTTTATAAGGGTGCAGTTTTTAATGAGCAATATAGGATCACTTAAAATAAAGTAAAACAGACTTGAATGGAAGATGCTTATTATAGAAACCTCAAGTTATAGTCCAAAAAAATTTGCTAATTCTAGGAGCAAGTTGGTGGTATGCGTCTTTAAGTGTCACGTTTTGTGGGAAATAATCATGGCCTGAGAATGTCCCAGTTTTTATATTATTTCCTAATATTTTCCTTTTCTAATTGATCTTGTTTTATTTTATTTTATTCGTTTATGTGTCACATATGTGCGCATATATAGTCCAAAGCAATTTCACTGGCCACTTTTTTTTTTTAAAGATATTAAGGACATTAAGGTGTTGAGCTGCAAGGGTGACAGTAATGTTGACCACAACTGTATTTTATAAAGTCCATGCATGTTGTTGTTGTTGTTAAGTGCCGTTGAGTTGGTGTCAGCTCATGACGACCCTCTGGATAGCTGTCCTAAACTGTGCTCGATCCTCAGTCAGGCAGCCCATCATTGATAGACTGGCACCCATAGCTGTTGTTTTGTATCGATCCATCTCATTGCTGGCCTTCCTCTTTTGTGTTGACCTTCTACCTTGCCAAGCATGATGTCTTTTTCTAATGATTTCTCTCTTCAAAAGATGTGTTCAAAGTATGAAATTCGAAGTCTTGTCATCTGAGCTTCTAAAGAAAGCTTAGGTTTGATCTCCTCTAGTTCTAACTGGTTTGTTCTTCGGGCAGTCCATAGTATACACAGTATTCTTTGCCAGCACCATAATTCAAATGCATCAATTTTCTTCCTATCTTTTTCAATGTCCAACTTTCACATCCATATGACATTACTGGCTTGAACAAGTCAAATCTTTGTATGGTGAGAGACATCTCTGCTCTTGAGAATCTTGTCTAGGTCCTTCATAGCCATTCTGTCAAAAGCAATGCATTGTCAGATTTCTTGACTGCTTGTTGGTTCCTTATTGATAGTTGTTCTAAGTAGGTTAAAGTTTTCCACTATTTCAATTTCTTCTCCATCAACGATGAACTTATTGATTTTGCCAGTTGTCATGATCTTTGTCTTCTTTTCATTAAAGTGCATGCCCATTTTAAGACTATGTTCGTTGATCTTGAGAAGCAACTGTTTCAGATCATCTTCACTTTCAGCCAGTAATGTGGTATCATCAGCACAGCAAAGGTTGTTGATGAGTCTTCCACTAATCTTTACACCTCTGTTGTCTTCATACAATCTCTCTTCTCTGATGATTTATTCTGCATATAAATTAAACAGGTAGGGGGAAAGTATGCAGCCTTGTTGTACACCTTTGCTAATTTTAAACCATTCTGTTTCTCCTTGTTCCATTCGTACTGTTGCTTCTTCATCAGTGTAAAGGTTGTGCAAGAGAACGATCAGGTGTTCTGGTATACCCATGCTTCTTAATGTGGCTCAGTTTCTCAAGGTTTACACAGTCAAAAGCCTAGCTGTAGTCAATAAAGCACAAGTAGATATCCTTTTCAAGGATCCATCTTACATCCTCGATGACTCTCGTTCCTCGCCCTTTCCCAAAGCCTGCTTGCACGTCAGGTAGTTCTCGTTCCAGGTATGGTTGTAGTCTCTGTTGAATAATCTTCAGTAAAATCTTGCTGGCATGTGGGATCAGAGCGATTGTGCGATTATTTCCACAGTCAGTTGGATCACCTTTCTTTAGTATTGGTATAAACACAGATCTTTTCCAGTCAGTTGGCCATGATGTTCTCTTCCAAATTTTCTGACAGAGCCTTGTAAGTATGGTAACAGCTGTATCAGACTGCTGTAATACTTCTATGGGAATGCCATCAATGCCTGGTGCTTTGTTCTTTGATAAGGCTTTCAATGCTGCTTCAACTTCTTCTTTCATCACCAATGTTTCCAAATCATAAGGTACAAGTTGAAACGGCTGTTGGTTCACTTGATCTTTATCATATAAAAACTCTGTATAGTCTTTCTACCAAGTGGAGGAGTAGCCTAGTGGTTTGAATACTGACTTAGTACTGAAGAGATCAGGCTTCATTTCCCACTGGCACTTCTTGTGGCCTTGGGCAAGTCACTTAACCCTCCATTGCTTTGGAAGAAAGGCCTGACAATCTACTTCCAGTCACACTGCCATGAAAAACCAGGAGTCTACATGGCACATTGCATGCATTCTTTCCACCTTTTCTTGATCTTCTCAGCATCATTCAACATGGATCCTTGAGCATCTTGTAACATTCCAATTCGAGGCTGGAATTTTCTCTTTAACTCTTGTGTCTTTAGGAAAGCCGATCTTGTTCTTCCTCTAATAGTTTCTGCTTCTATTTCCTTGCATGCATCATTGTAGTACTTCTCCTTGTCTTGTCTTGCTGCATGTTGAAAATCTCTGTTGAGTTCTGCAATTGCTTCTCTCTCCTCTGGCTTTAGCTTGTCTGCTTTTCTAGGCAATTTTCAGAGTTTCTTCGGTCATCCATTTTAGCCATTTTTGCTTTTTCACCTTTTGTAGAGATTTCTCACTTTCCTCCAACATAACCTTCTTAATGTCATCCTATAACTCTTCTGGAGCTCTGTCATTTGTATCTAAAGCACCAAATCGATTTTGCAGGCAGTCTTTTAATTCTGGTGGTATATTCTCAAGGTCATATTCTGCTACATTCATGAGTGGCTTGCTCTTTTTCAACTTTAGCTTAAGTTTGCATACTAGTAGTTAGTGATCTGTACCATAGTCCACTCAAGGTTTTGTCTTTGTTGATGATATAGAGCTTTTCCATTGTTGACTTCCACAGATGTAGTCTATTTGATTTTTGTACAATCCATTGAAGTCCATGTCTACAGTCGCCGCTTGTGTTGCTAGAAGAAGGTGTGTGAGATGAATAGATCGTTGGTCTTGCAGAATTCTATCAGTCTTTCTCCAGCTTCATTTCGGGCGCCAAGTCCATATTTTCCAATCATTTTGCCTTCTTCTTTGTTGCCAGCTTTTGCGTTCCAGTCACCCATGAGTATCAGGATATCCTGTTTGCATGTTCTGTCAATTTCAGCTTGTACTTGTTCATAGAACTCATCAATTTCATCCTCTTCTGCAGCTGTTGTTGGGGCATATACTTGAATTATAGTTGATAGGCATTCCTCACAGACGAATAGAAATGAAGAGTTCAATGACTGTATTGTATTTCATTACAGTTTCTGCAAGTTTCTTCTTAATTATAAATGCAACACCATTTCTTCTCTGTCTTTCATTTCCAGCATAGTAGACCATGTGATCAAAGTGCCCAATGCCAGTCCATTTCAGTTCACTGACACCCAACAGATCAAGTTGTACACGTTACATTTCATTTTTGATCACCTCCAACTTCCCTTGGTTCATGCTTCGTATGTTCCATTTCCCAATATGCAAGACATCTTTGCAGCTTCTGACTCTCATTTCATGCGCAGCTACATCAGCAATCAGACGTCCCAGGGGCTTTGATCCAACCACATCATAAATGTTGGCTTTACTCTGAAAAGTCTTCAGCTCCTCCCCTAGGGGTCTCATCTTCCAGCATTATAGTGCAATTTGTTTTGTTGTGACTATCCACTGGATTTTCATGGCAAGATGCGGAAGTAGATTGCCAGGCCTTTTTTCTGCGCAGTTTAAGTTTAGTGTTGTTGCCGTTGTCACAGAAATGTGATCCTCAGCTGCCAACACTGTCCCATTCTGCTGCTACCCAGATGGGTGGTTTGTCTTGGTCTGGCACCTCAGCTGAGACCTGTCCATCTTGGGAGACGCTGCCAATAGTTAAACTATCGACAGCTTAGCCCTCAGCTTCACTGATGCACATAAGCCCTCACAGCACGATAGCCTGCAAACCAAGTCCATGCATACTTCACTTTATAAAACAGACCTCAAGCACACATGCATTAAGAGGCATTAGCTCTGCGAGAGTTTATAAAATTTCTCTCATTTACATGGTAAAGAAAACATACTGAGAATGCCCAACAGTTACCACACAGCCTAAGTGCAAAACTTTACTACACTTTAATAAAAGGGCCCCTAGTCTACTTTGAGCTACTTTGTTAAAACAGAAAATAAATAAATAAAGAAAGATCACTGTTTAATTTCCTTTTCCAAAATCAAGATGAACCAAAATTGCAGGCCCAGTATCCTATTCGTTTGCAAAATTGCCACTTTTACATGGTAGCTGCCATGTCGGCCACAATTAGTTTTCCCATATGAAAATGTGTAATATAGCTCCGCAGGCTGTACGAAGTGGCAAAACCACATGCACTCCCGGTATGTATTTTACAAAAGAATTCGTGTTTGTCAGAGTCTTTTGTAAAATACTGCAAAAACTGAGCAAGTCTTGATCTCCATATCCCAATTCCAATCTCAATGTGCTATGTAAAATGGGCCCTCACGTATGCAGAATTTGTGTTCAAAAATTCCCCATCATAAGGTCTGG
Organism: Ichthyophis bannanicus; assembly: GCA_033557465.1. NCBI lineage: Eukaryota > Metazoa > Chordata > Amphibia > Gymnophiona > Ichthyophiidae > Ichthyophis > Ichthyophis bannanicus. Next base: position 18,834,066 of record CM066032.1, read on the forward strand.
CTTCTCCCTGCCCTAGGCCTGAAAACTCCTTCCCCGCTTCCTCCCCCCTCAGGCTTGACTTTCCTCAGCAATCTCACCCTGCATGTTCCATCCTATCCAGCTTTCTCTCTCTCCAACTTAGCTTCATCCCCAATCAGGCCTTGATCTTCTTCCCACCTCCCAGCCTGGCAGTTCAACCTCCCATTTTCTCGGCTCCCTCTCCAGGATGGACACCCACCAGAGTTCTCTCTGCTCCCTAATTTTTTCTTCCCCTATTCTTCCAGGGTTCCTTTCCTCTCTTTCTGCCTCTTTAACACCAGCAAGATCCCCAGGTCTCTTCACTCTAAAGCTCTCTCTTTATTTTTTTCTCCACTCCCTTGCCCTCAGGGCACATATTCCCAGCTCTTTCTCCCCTAACTAGGACACATATTCCCTGCTTGCCCCCTCTGTGCTAGCATAGAAACATGACTGCAGAAAAAGACCACATGGCCTATCTGCTCTTCCATATTAATTACAATAGTCCCCTTTTATCCTTTAGAGATCCTCTGTGTTTGTTCCATGCTTTTTTGAATTCAAATACTGACCTTGCTCTACCACCCCCACTGGGAGACTATTCCACGCATCCCCCACTCTTTCCATAAAGAAATATTTCCGCATATTACTCCCAAGTCTATCCCCTTTCTCCCTCATCCTATGTCCCCTCGCAGCAGAGCTTGCTTTCAATCAAGAGATTCTCCTCCTGTGCATTTATGCCACAGAGGTATTTAAATATCTCTGTTATATCTCCTGTATCCCGCCTTTCCTCTAAAGTATACATATTAAGATCTTTAAGTCTGTCCTCATATGTTTTATAACGAAGACCACTAATCATTTTAGTAGCCACCCTCTGCACCAACTCCAACCTGTTGATATCTTTTTGAAGGTGTGGTCTCCAGAAATGCACACAATACTCCAAATGAGGTTGCACCAGAGACTTATACAGAGGCACTATCACCTCCTTCTTTCTGCTGGCCATTCTTCTCCCCATGTACCCAAGCATCCTTCTGGCTTTTGCTGTTGCCTTTTCTAATTGTTTAGCTACTTTAAGATTGTCAGGCATGATCACGCCCAGGTCCCGCTCTTCTTTTAGGGACAAAAGTACTTCCCCCCCTACACTGTACCATTCTCTTGGATTTTGCAGCCCGAATGCATGACCCTGCATTTTTTAGCATTAAATCTCAGCTGCCAAATTCTTGACCATTCTTCAAGCTTAGATAGATCCCTCCTTATGTTATCTACTCCTTCCTGGGTGAAGATGAATTGAGACATTAAGGTTATGGTGTACACAATTTCTGTTACTATTTTAGAAAAGGCTCTGCCAAATGTGAAGCCTTTTTCTAAAATACATGTAAGGACATGCAGGCGTGCACTTGTATTTACTGACATACAGAGCTGGAGCAGCAACAAATTGGAAAAAATCAACTGAGGAAAAATGTCAACATACACGTGCAAGTTGGTATTTTGCAAACCTATAAGGAGCATCCTTTTGACGTCAGCCTGTGCTCCACTTGGAGCCCTAAAAGTCAGCATCTTTATCTCCATGTTGCTGGGAAAGCAACAGCTGTGGTCAACATTATTGGAACCCTTGCATTTTAAGTACTGTATGTTGTGTACAATATTTTGAGAAATACTGGTAAATATTCAGATTGTATGTCATCATAATATTTTAATAGTATGTTCAAAGGTATACAACAAAAAATGAGATGTCTGTGAAACTTAGACGTAGTAATTTTGAGAAAAAAACAAAATATGACCTGGACAGGAAAAACAGCATCCTTCACTAATATTTGGTTGCACAACTCTTGGCAGTGATGACAGCCTCCAAACATTTCTTGTAGCCATCTATACGTGTCATGCATCTGTCTGTTGGTAGTTTCTCCCACTTTTCAACTGTGATTTGTTTCAGCTCATGAAATTTTCCAGGATTCCTTTTACCAGTGGGAGATTTCTGCTCTTTCCAAAGGTTCTCGTTTGGATTCACATCAGGACCCATTGTTGGCCAATTTAAAACAGTCCATTTGTTCCTTTTTAACTATTCTTTTGTACATTTGAATGCATGTTTTGGGTCATTATCCTGCTGAAGGACCCTTGACCTTTGACCTAGACCTAGCTTTCTGAATCTAGGTGGTACATTTTGCTCCAAAATACTTAGGTAGTCCTCTGACTTCATGATTCCTTTAATAAGTTACAGGTCTCCAGTTCCTGAGGCAGCAAAACAGCCCCACAACATTATGGAACCTCCACCATATTGAACTGTAGGAAGAGTGTTTTTTTTCTTATAAGCTTCATTCTTTGTCTATAAATGTATCACTGATCTGCATTGCCAAGGAGCTCAAGTTTGGTTTCATCTGTCCACAAAACATTTTCCCAGTAGGATTGTGGTTTCTCAAGGTGGGTTTGGGCAAAGATCAGGCGTGCCTTTTTATGTCTGTCTTTAAACAGTGGGGTCCTCCTTGGCCTTTGCTCATGAAGTCCTTCTTTGTTTAGTGTGCAGCATATGGTGTGTGTTGAAACTACCACTCGAGAATGCTACAGGTCAGTTTTGAGCTCTTTGGATGTTGTACATGTTTTTTTTCCAAAAGTAACCTTCAAAGATTTCTTGGATTAATTTTCCTCTTCCCACACGGTCCTGAGAGGTTCTTGAGAGTTCTATGAGCAGAAAACATCTTAATAACATTGTGAACTACAGACACAGGAATCCCAAGATCTTTGGAGATGGCCTTGTACCCCTTTGAAGTTGATGTTTGTGATAATGGCTTTTCTGGTGGTCTCAGGCAGCTCTCTTGTCTTCACCATTGTGAAAATGAAACAAGGAGTAAATGTGGCCATTTTAAACATTAGAGCCATTATTCATTGGTTGATTCAAGTCTTGTGAGTACTGACAGTTGATCACGGATGCGTCTAATTTTACTGCAATAGGAATGTGGTTCTTCTGTTTAAATTGATTTGAATTGTTTTTAAGGGTGCCAATAATCATGTCCTATATCAACAAGAAAACATACTCCCTATAAAATTCAAAGATCCACAGCTAAAAACAGAAGTTAAAATAGTGGAGAAACCTTCAGATTATTGCTCAGAGACTAAGATAGAGGACAACAACCTGTATTCAAAAGTCCCAGCTTTATCATCCATCAGTTTCATTCACTGACAGCCACCACAAAGAGTATCAAAAGATATCAAAATAGTATAAAAGCAATGCAATAATAGATATTAGTATCACAAATTCCATAAAATGTAATCAAAAGTACTTAGCTGGAATACATATTGCCAAGAAACCCAACATGATCATGTTTCAGACTAACAAAAGTCTTGCTTCAGGGGAAAACTTTCTAACAGCAACCAACTAGTACTCAACATCAATGAACAACTGTTGTAAAGAACCAGAAGGCATGTCAGAATAAGAAGAAACAGCACTTCAACCATAATTGCATAAATCCAATTAACTCAATGAAATCCAGTCAATCTCAGTATCGAGGCCGAGGGGCTCCAGAGACTGTAATCAGAAAATCGATTGCTGTTGGTGTGTACAAACAATAGAAGGGTCACTCTGGTCTCATCCTATTACTCATATAAGCTATTGGGCTCACCATTCAACTTCTTGCATTTCTCAGAATGTTATTTATGTTATTACTTGTCCTTGCTCTAAATTATTCATGGGGTGGACTATTCATCTTATACGGAAGCGATTAAATCAACATCTCAGCAGAACTGCCACTGGCAACCTTTTGGCTCTTTTGGTGTCTCACGTTATTTTTTCTATACCGTCTTTGTCCAAAGCCGTTTACATCAAACAACATAACATAATCTCAATGCATTTGTTTTACAATAAAGAGGGACAAATAACTTGGAGATAAATATGGGGTTAACAAGGGGAGGGGAATAGGTCACAGTTCTACAGAGGATCAAGTATGGGGGGGTGGATCATTTATATTACAGAGGGGAATAATTTTGGAGGTTTGATTTGGATGACTGATCATGATATTATGATAAAGCTATAGTTAGGTATTTTCATAAGGTCCATAGTGCTCCTTGAATAGGTGCGTTTTTAGTAGTTTTCTCAGATCTTTAGTTGATTATGCAGCTCTGATGGCTTCAGGCAGGGAGTTCCAAATTGTGGGAGCATACAGTGAAAATACCCTGCTACTGTCTGTTGTGTGGAGGGATGATCAGGAGATTCTGGTTTGTAGCTCTTCTTGGTCTTGTAGAGGATGCTTTTGTGATGAGAGCATTGAGGCAGGGAGCTGAGGGGTTATAAAGGATTTTGAATTTTGTAATGACGGCTTGGTGTTTTGTTGACCTACAAACACAACTAAATCCCAATAACTCTCACACATTACAAACTGAAATAACAAGAGCTATAGAGCCACATTAAAGCTGAGGAGGAACATATGTAAACCTGGACAATGTGCTTTCATACATTTAAGCACTACTGCCTGTTCAAAAGTGTAAGAAACAGCCTAGGGGAACACCATGAATCTAAAAAAGCCTCAGATCAGGTGGTGGAATTTATATCACGGCTATAAATCAGTGATTTTTGAACCACTTCAACCCTGTAATATCATTCATAGGCTCTATCAATTTTTTAAATGCATTTAAAAGAAAAGAAACACTTAACTGAAGCATGGCTCTCCTTAGGTGCAAATATCCAAACACCCAGAATGCTGGATCTATGTCGATTCGAGTTTAAGAGGAATTGTGGTGAAGCTGGTGAATTTGTCCTGATGCAGCCCGTCTGAAATTATAGGGCAAAGCATGAGTCGACATAGATCCAACGTTCTGGGTTTTTGGATATTTGCACCTATGCAGAGACTAACTATACCTGATTCAAGGTCAGTTATAAATGCCTGCAATAGGCTGCACCATCCCGGGAATGCTCCCATCCCACCTAGTTGATGTCCCAATGCACACCAGCAGGATAGCATGGTTTTTTTGGCATGGGGTCCTGCACTATTTTTGAATGGCCTGCTATCCTTTAGTAAACATGCCCCTTAGTCTCTCTGTTATGGCCTTATCTTTCCTTACTCCTCTATCATCTAAAGGTCAAACTGACTCCCTCATATTTTGATTTTTAGTATTATTTTATTTTATTTTGCATATAGTTTAAGATCCTCTTCCTCTTCCCCATTTGTTCCTAGGCTATTCCTATGTTCCCACCACCTGATTACTGCTATTTCTTCCATCAATCTTTTCGCTTTTGGCTGCCTTTTGCAACATCAACTGCATACAACTTAAGGCCTCTGAAACAGGCTCAACGACGAAGTATTTTAGGCAAATGATCTTTCGTATGGGCTTTGATAATAAAAACTGTGCAAAAAAAACAAACCGGAAAGCCAAAAACAAAGTACTGTACAAGAAGGCTACCAGTGAAAAAGGCCACACAAAAAAACCATTAAATGTCGGAGCATTGAAGAAGTGAGGAGAAGATTTGTGCTTCAAGTCATTCAACCACATGCTTCATTTTAATCGTTTTTATTAAATTGTAGAAATTCAAAATCCGTGTTTATATTTTAAATGCTTAAAAGGAATTCCAGTACTTATCTGAAAAACACAAAACGCAGCAAGGAAGTCCCAGAAACACAATGTGACACGTTTCGAGTCCAAAGAAATTCAAAGACTCTGCCTCAGGCTTTGTAGAGGAAACGTCCCACAAAGAGCATAACTTATGTAGCGTTACAAATAAATAAATAAAATACAAGTGGAGGAGCAATTGGTGGAGTTGATATCTCAATTAGAAAGTTTGCTTAAGGAACATACTGAGGAAACTGAATATCAAGTAAAGTGTAATCAAATTCAGTAACAAATGAATCAATCTCAGGAACAAATTCAGATTTTGAAACAGCAAAAGTTTAAAAGAGACCAGGCTGACCATCAAAAAGGTTCTAAATACCCTTGCATGAACAGACAGCAGCAAAAGCTATTGAGGGGTGTAGATTATGAGTACACTTCTGGAGCATCAGACAGTTACTGAATGAGGACAGATTCTATGACAATCGTAGATATTTTGATGATCATGATTTTTTAGAATAATCTTATCCTGGAAGGATGGAACAGGTACCCCGACAGAAATCATGAGACAATACATGACCGCCAAAACCCATGATCATGACACGATCACAGGCACGTCTACGGCAATCATCAATCTCTCAACTGTTCAATGAATGAACAGAGGCAGATCTTTGATTTAGGAATATCCAGGATCTCCCTACTTCTGGATGACACTATGGCTGTAATCAGGGGCGGCCCAAGGGGGGTGCGGGGCCATGTGCGGAGACTTGGTGCGGGGCCTCATTTGCATAAGGGGCCTCATTTGCATAAACATTTGCATAATGTTACCATGCACTAACCTTTAGCAAACATGCCTCTTAATGAGTGTATGGATAAAGAAAGACTAAGAGATTTCTACATTACTATAATCCGGTGCCAACCGACAGGCACATTAGGAACTACTACAAACACTGCCCATTTAGAACCAATAGCAAACCCACCATATCATAACAGCACTACCAGGACTCATAAAGCACCAAACCCTACCTATCAAAAGGCAACACTGCAAATATTAAACCAGTACATCTCAGAGAATAACAATACATGACCTACTGGGGAAAAAGAACAAATGGCAATGTCAAATAGGAATTACATAAACAGAATACCTCAGCTCAGTTACATATGCAGAACATAGACCATCAGCAAACAAGGAATCACAATTTAGAAACAGGAAGACAATAATTAAACTGGGAGCCCCAAAAGCCAAACTTGGAATGTACAACAACACTGTAGAAAGAGGGAGGGCTCTGCCGGACAGGAGGGAGGGCTCTGTTGGGCGGGCGGGGGCCCCGCAGGAGACACTTGATTCTGCCACTGCCATAGTGGCAGCAGCAGCAGCAAGTTTGTTTTTTCTTTTAAAATTTTCCTGGGCTGATGGGCAGAATGTTGTTTGCGCGGGCCCCCTGAAATGCGGGGCCCTGTGCAAACAACATTCTTGCTCAATGGATGGGCCGGTCCTGGCTGTAATGTCCCAAACAACATCTGGCAAATTGAAATCTTCTACTAATAGCACTTCCCCTAAATATCTTCAATTAAATCTTTATTTCATCCGCTTGCGAGGAAGGTCTGTATGTCATACCAGTGTTAACAGATGTTCCATTCCCTCTTTCCAGATTAATTCACAGTGCCTCCTCCTTCTCTCATAAGCCCTACTCTTCTATGGCTTTAATATTATTTTTTTCCCTATAGAGTCACTCCCCTTCCCTTTCTTCCTCCCCTGTCTTTTCTGAATAGATTAAAGCCTGGTATAGTATATGCCAGTCATTGTTTTCTGTGCACTGTATTTCCATGACTGCCTCTATATCCGCTACAGTTTCTAAATCTAGAACTTTAGCGTCAAACTATGGGAATTAGTATCTGCAGCTCTCCAGATGTTACCCTTTTTTCCCTTTCTATACCATAAGACCTGTTGGGGGTCAATCACAACTGTTAGGGAACCACTGTATTGAAGCAGTATGGTATACCTCCAGCGTTTCACCGATGATATGGAACAAAATGTTCTATTCCTTTCCCTAATTTCTGTTCTTAGATTTCTTCCTTGTTTAGTGGTTTGTTTGAAATGTACAGTATCTTTGTATATATTATCTTCTCTCTTTGATCTCGTACACAAGGTTTCTATATCTTTTTTTTTCTAAATTGTCTGGTGTCATAGTTAACTATTAGCGGCATAACGCATAAATTCTGTTCAAACAGCCTCCGCAGTGAGAGAGGGGGTCAAAAGAGATAGGGACCCATCTACATTTGTGCTCATATCTTCTCAGGTGGACCACCTCCCTGCTTTGAGGGGTGGGTCCTCTGTGAACCTGTCACTTGGAGTCTTTAATTTGAGTATATGCCACTGTTAAATATTTCTTATTGTATATGGTCAGATTTATTAAGCAAATCACTACAAAACTAATAAAATTTGATTTGTTACTTAAATTTTCACCTAATAGGAACTAATGTATCAACATTTTAAAGGCTCGTGGGTCTCAGTATAAAACTCCGCAGTCATTTGCAAGGTCTAAAAATCAACACCTTTGCTGAACTGCTGTTCACATCAATGACCCAGTTACTAATGCCTTTAAAATAGTTAATAACAATGTTAACCTTATTTTATCATTGTTTTTTCTTCTTTCTCACCAATCAACATCATAACAATGTCCCATGTGTGTATTCTTATTGCCAATGTTAAAAACACCACCTCAGAGTTCAAAAAGCAAACTGCAAAGAAATGTCCAAAACAATGTTGTGCAAAATCTTTCAAAAAACTTCTTATCTGCAAATCGTGGACACTTATCTTCTTATCTTCTTTACGGCAAAAATCTATCCTCTTATCATTGAGGCGATGAAAACTTCCACTGCTGGCGAATATTTGCTCAAGTCCCAACGCCGTTCTTCTAAGGCGCCCAAGCGTTTCACTCTGTGAGGTTCTTCAGGGGAGTGCTTTCTTGCACAAAGGACTCTTCTAAAAAGAGTTTATAATTACATTTCTATAATTGGGGGAGTTATCACAGACGACATGATAGGATAGTTTTAGGAACAATATGGTATTAGTTTTAACATCTTAAAAACCATTCACAGTGAAAGTTTGTCTTGATTTTTTAGAAGAGTCCTTTGTGCAAGAAAGCACTCCCCTGAAGAACCTCACAAAGTGAAACGCTTGGGCGCCTTAGAAGAACGGCGTTGGGACTTGAGCAAATATTCGCCAGCAGTGGAAGTTTTCATCGCCTCAATGATAAGAGGATAGATTTTTGCCGTAAAGAAGATAAGAAGATAAGTGTCCACGATTTGCAGATAAGAAGTTTTTTGAAAGATTTTGCACAACATTGTTTTGGACATTTCTTTGCAGTTTGCTTTTTGAACTTTGAGGTGGTGTTTTTAACACTGGCAATAAGAATACACACATGGGACATTGTTATGATGTTGATTGGTGAGAAAGAAGAAAAAACAATGATAAAATAAGGTTAACATTGTTATTAACTATTTTAAAGGCATTAGTAACTGGGTCGTTGATGTGAACAGCAGTTCAGCAAAGGTGTTGATTTTTAGACCTTGCAAATGACTGCGGAGTTTTATACTGAGACCCATGAGCCTTTAAAATTTTGATACATTAGTTCCTATTAGGAGAAAATTTAAGCAACAAATCAAATTTTATTAGTTTTGTACTGTTAAATATTTAACATAATTTAAAATAATAATAGTAATCTCACTATGTACAATCCAGTGCAATGCAAAATAATCAATCTCCATGTGCCCTTGTCACAAATCAGTGGTGAGGTGTGGTCCTGGCATTTACAGGTGTGCAGGAATCTTATGGGGGCTGCAATGTGCATACGTCTGCTGTGGTCCCTGGAACTGGCCTTAGACCACTGATTCAGTTCTATATTTTATATACCACTTCTATATTAACCACTTTTTTAGTTCCTTGCCAACTTTAGCTGGATTTGAATTTGTGACCAGAAGCGACTACTCCCCTCAGTCATCCAGCCTCCAGAGATTAGTTCACAGAGCCTAGGAAAAGCTCAGGAACTGCAAATAAAACCTGTAAAGACGCCTACTGGATTATGTGGAAGCAAAGCACAGTTACTTACCTGTAACAGGTGATCTCTGGGAACAGCAGGAATAAGTCTTCACATATGGTATCGTTGGTACCGACGAAGCCTGCGCGGGAACGCTGCCCAGTGTCCAGTAAGAAAGCTTTTGGGAGCATCCCACAGCACCTGCGCTGCCTTCCCGCCTTTCCCAACTGCCTCTCTCCAGTTCGAGTTTTAAAGCTGAGACAAAGAGAGAGAGAGGAAAGGAAAGGAAAGATAGATAGAGAGATACAACTCCTAGGGGAGGTGGGTGGGTTGTGAAGCCTTATTCCTGCTGTTCCCAGAGATCACCTGCTACAGGTAAGTAACTGTGCTATCTCCAGGAACAAGCAGGAATGAGTCTTCACATATGGGGACTCCCTAGCTGCAGATGCCAGGGGAAGACCCCAGGTAGTGTGTCCTTGAAAAGGACTCTACCTCCCCCCATGGACCTCTGGCATCCAACCAGGGTAGGTGGGTAGGAGTTGATTAGGAATGGAACAGGTGTTTGAGAACAGCCTGACCAAACAAGGCATCCCGGCGGGAGTCCTTGTCCAAGCAGTAATGGGATGTGAAGGTATGAACCGAGGCCCAGGTGGCCGCTCGACAGATTTAGTCGATGGACACAGAGTTTAGATTAGCCATTGAGGCTGCCATGGCTCTCACATTGTGAGCTGTGACATGGCCCTCCAGAGAAAGGTTTCTACTCTGGTAGGCGAAAGAAATACACTTAGCAATCCAGTTGGACAGTGTTCTTTTAGAGACTGGAAGTCCTAAATGAGAAGGATCAAAAGCAACAAAGAGTTGAGAAGACTTTCTATGTTGCTGTGTAAGTAAAAAGCGAGAGCTCTCTTACAATCCAAGGTATGAAGATTCCTCTCTGCACTTGATGCATGAGGTCCTGGAAAAAAGACAGGTAAATACACCTCTTGGTTCAGATGAAAAGGTGAGACCACTTTAGGCATAAAGTGTGGATTGGTCCTGAGGACTACCTTATCATGATGAAACCTTGTATAGGGTGGATTGGCCACCAAAGCTTGCAACTCACTGATGCGGCGTGCTGAGGTGACTGCAATGAGAAAAATAACCTTCCAAGAAAGAAATTTCAAGGAGATGGTGGCTAAAGGTTCAAAGGGTGGCTTCATAAGCTGGCCAAGAACCAGGTTTAAGTCCCATGCCACTGGAGGTGGTCTAATGGGAGGCTTAGTTAAAAGAAGGCCTCTCATGAATCTTGCTATAAGAGGATGAGAGGAAATAGGTTGTCCATTGAGAGGCTTGAGGGACGCTGCAATAGCAGTCAAATGGACTCTTACTGAATTCGTTTTCAGACCTGCATGGGATAGATGCAGAAGATACTCTAGTAGAGAATTCAGAGGTATTGCAAGAGGATTTAGACCCTTCCCTGAACACCAAATGGTAAATCTTTTCCATTTGAAAGCATAGGAACGTCTAGTAGAAGGCTTTCTAGAGGCATGAATAACATCTCTGACTTGCTGGGAGAGATGAAAATCTTGAAGGTCTAGGCCCTCAGCAACCAAGCCCTGAGATGGAGAGACTGGGGGTTTGGGTGCCACAACGTTCCTTCTTCCTGGGATAGAAGGTCTGGAGCAGAGCCCAAGTCCAGGGAGGGAGCTTGAGAGAGATGCAGAAGTAGAGGGTACCACACTTGGTGTGGCCAATGTGGTGCTATGAGGATCATGGTCCCTTGATCTCTCTGAAGCTTGAATAGTGTCTTGGGAATTAGGGGAATTGGTGGAAAGGCATAAAGGAAGTCTTGACCCCAGTGAAGGAGGAAGGCATCCTTGGCCTGAAATCCCTGACACGGAATTCTGGAACAGAATCGGGGAAGTTTGGCATTCCACGGACTTGCAAAGAGGTCTATGTCCGGGGTTCCCCAAATTCGAAAGATCCTGGCTACCTGGTCCATGTGGAGGGACCACTCATGTGGAAGCATAACTCGACTGAGTCTATCCGCCCAAGAGTTTTGAACGCCTGGAAGATATACTGCCAGAAGATGGATGTGATGCTCTCTGGCGAAGGCCCACAGTCGCAAAGCTTTGTTGCAAAGTGACAGAGAGCCAGTCCCTCCCTGCTTGTTTACATAGAACATGGCTACTTGGTTGTCCGTATGGATGAGGATTGTCCTGTAGTTGAGCAGGGAATGGAACACTCTGAGAGCTAAGAAAATTGCTCTGAGTTCCAAGAGATTGATATGCAGAGAAGTCTCCTGTGGAGACCAGATGCCCTGGGTGGAGAGATCCTGCAGATGAGCTCCCCAACCCCTTGGAGAAGCATCTGTTGTGAAAGTTGCTTGGGGTAGCGGTTGCTGAAAAGGGGACCCCAGCAACAGGTTTTGAGAGGACTTCCACCACTGGAGAGACCAAAAAAGGCGACTGGAGTTTGCTATTTTGTCTGACAGGCAACCTGATGCCTGAGTCCATTGGGTGGACAAAGTCCATTGAGCTGCCCTCATGTGAAGGCGAGCATATGGAACCACATGCACAGTGGATGCCATGTGGCCTAATAGTTGTAACATCTCTCGAGCAGTTAACTGGGACTTTAACTGAATCTGGGAGGCTAACTGCACCAGACGTAGGCAACGGGCCTGAGGAAGATAGGACCTTGCAGTTGTGGTATCCAGCAAGGCCCCTATGAACTCCAGAGACTGAGTAGGGGTGAGATTGGATTTTGGGATGTTTATTACCAGTCCCAAATACTGAAGGATACGCATTGTGCAGGTTAGACAAGTCTGGGCCTCTGACTGGGATGGGGCTCGAATGAGCCAGTTGTCCAGATATGGGAATACGAATATTCCTAGAGTGCGGTGAAATGCAGCTACTACTGCCATGCATTTCATGAACACCCTTGGTGCAGAGGCCAGACCGAAAGGAAGCACCCTGTATTGGTAGTGCTTTCCTTGAAAAAGGAACCGAAGGAACCTTCTGTGTGTTGGATGGATGAGGACATGGGTGTACGCATCCTTGAGATCTAGAGAACAAAGCCAGTCCTGACTCTGAAGGTATGGAAGCAGAGCCCCTAGAGAAATAATTTTGAATTTCTCCTTGAATAGAAACTTGTTCAATTCTCTGAGATCTAATATGGGTCTGTAGCCCCCTGTTTTCTTTGGGATAAGAAAATAAGGGGAGTAGAACCCTGAGCCCTGTTGAAGAAGAGGTACGTCTTCTATTGCCCCTTGGGCAATAAGGGTAGCATCTCCTGACCTAGAAGGTTGAGGAGAGATGTTGGAGAATTGAACTGTTTCACCATGGTGTGAGGAGGAAGACTCAAGAAATGAAGCTTGTACCTTTCCTTTATGATGGAGAGGGTCCATTGCTCTGCTGTGATTTGCTCCCATCTGGGAGCAAAGTAAGTCAACCTTCCTGGAATGGTGAGGGGGCTCTGGTTTTTCCAGAGCTAGAAAGGCTAAGTTCTCTAGTTGCAAGTCAAAGGCCCTGAGGAGGTTGAGGCTGCTGGGCTGTGGTAGGCCTGGCAGCCTTTGACTTGGCCTGTTTAGGTGGTTGCTGACGCTTTGCAGCAAAATGACCTGCAGAAGATGTCTGCCCATGAGCAGGATAATATCTTCCCTTTTTAGAAAAAGCTGTCTTTTTAAACAATCTTTTCTTAACAGGGGCAGAGGTAGACTTTGAAAGTCGATCCAAAGCAGAGTTCTCAGCATCCATCTGAGTGGCCTTTGCTTGCCAATCCCTGCCAAACAGGTTTTCACCTGTACAAGGAAGGTTTCCCAACTCATCTTGGACCCAGATTTCCAAATCAGAGGCTTGTAACCAAGCAATTCTGTGTGCACCTATGGCAATAGCCGTGGCTCTGCTTACACACTCAAAAGAGTCAAAGGCTGCACGGTTGGAGAATTTGGAAACATCTTGGGCATGTTTGAGCCAAGTGAGAAATTCCTGCCTTTTATCTTCTGAAATAAAAGGAGCTAAAGTCTGCAGATGATCTGTGACTTCTTTTAGAAACATCCCCATATAGAGACTATAGGAGTTGATTCTGGCAGCAAGCATATTGGCCTGGAAAATCCTTCAGCCAAAGCATCTAGAGTCCTACATTCACGTCCTGGAGGGTTAGATGAGTGTCTCTTTGCACTCTTTATTTTCTTCATAGCAGACTCAACCACAATAGAGTGGTGAGGAAGCTGAGTCTTATGAAAACCAGGACAGGGAGGGACACGGTACATGGTGTCCAACCTACGAGAATGAGGAGAGGTGGTGAGAGGAGTCTCCCACATGCCCAACATGAGATCATAAAGAATCTCATGAATAGGTAAGGTAGCTGCTTCCTTAGGAGCCTTAGGATATTGCAAAATATCTAATTGCTTGGCTCTAGGCTCTGACTCAGAGGCCACTGTAATAGAGAGGCCTCTAGCCTAATGAAGTCTTGAAAAGACAAGTCCTCTGGAGGAGACATTCTTCATTTTGGAGAAGCAGACTCCTGAGGAAGTAGTACCGGTGCATCGAGAGAAGCCTCCGACTCATCAGAGTCTTCAGAGGAATCAAAGTATCGCCTGTCTGGATGCTCCTGTAAAGCCCGATACGCGTACCGAGTGGGATCGACATCGGGAGTAAGTGGCACCGGTTCGGTACCGATGGGCATCATAGGACCGGGTACCATTGCAGTCGACACCGAAGCCGTTGTCGATGCAATCGGTACCGGCACCGGGAACAGTACCGATGCCGGAGTCGGTACCGGCAATGGGGATTGTTGCGTTACCGAAGGCGTCAAAGCCTGCATGAACGCCACAAGGGTGCGCTGCATGGATAGAATTTTCTGATCCATCGACGCCACCAAAGTCTGGATGTTGGTACCAGTGGAGGCCACCGGTACCCCAGAACATGGCAACAGGTGATCGGTCGAGGCCAAGCCATCGATGTCAACCTGTGACCCCATAGATAATGCTTTGGAAGCCGGAACTTCCCGCCGGGGTAATTTTGCCAGAGCGGAATCCTCGAGGACAAGCCCGGAGGCATCTCGATGCTTAGAGGGAGATTTGCCCTTCGAGGACCGGCTAGATTTATGTTTGGTTACCTGAGATCCATGGGAGGAAGAAGAAGCCCTGGAAGAGGTCGATGCCACCGAGGCTGCATCAGAGGGAAACAGGGTACTGAGCTTGGCTCTCGGTTCTGCCGACCCCTTTTAGACATCATGGTGCAGGACACACAATCCGTGATGGAATGGTCAGGACCCAAACATTTTAGACACCAATCATGGGTGTCGGTGACAGAAATAGTACCGCTACATTTTGTGCACTTTTTATTTTTTTAAATTTATTATTTAAACAAAATTTCCCACTTTACAAGTAAAGAAAATATTAGGAACACACTACTCATACCAACATAAAAAATAGAGAACAAAATAATCAACCTCTCAATAATCAGTAGATTAGTTCCATTACATCTTAGTCCCCAATATTAACACCTCTATAAGGTTCCAAACAGGTAATCACGATAAAGAGAAAAATATACATCGATTGAGCAAAGATATCCCACATGGCAGCCAGTACAGGAATTATCCCACCTCCCCCCCTCCCGCCTCCCTCACCTGAAGAAATTTAACCAGTTGCAAGGGTTCAAAGAACAAAAAATGCTTAGACTGATACAATAAGGCACACTTACAAGGAAACCTCAATTTAAATTGAGCACCCAAAGCGGTAGCTCTCTGGCGTAAAGCCAGAAACTCCTTCCGCCTTTTTTGGGTGTCCCTCGACAAATCAGGAAATAACATTACCTTTGAGCCCATGAACTGAGACAAAGACATCCTACTGTAATATAATCTAAGCACGGTATTGCGATCAGACTCAAAGGCAAAGGAAACTAACAATGTGGCTTGTCAGACGGCTGCCTGGGTGAGAATCTTCACACTCTTGGCAAGTGCATATTTCTATATGATTTGCAAGGTATTGTGGGCAATGTAGTTCATTCACACCAGACACAGCTGCTGACAATAATTTAGTTGTGCTCTTGGGTAAAGCCAATAAGATATTTATTTATGGGGTTATTTCTCCCAACACAGATATGCTTGGTAGCACATAAATTAGGTAACTTGCTTTCAGTGTTAACTTGGAAAAACAAAGTCAAAATCAGGAAAACAACAAATGAAAAGCTACAAAGCAAGAAACAAACTGTTCTTTTTCAGGTTAACTTCTGATTACTTCCCACATAGATACAGAAGTGATTCTCTCCTAGCTCACAAGCAATTAGGTAAGGCTTAATTGCTAGCAGTTACCAGCTGAAACCCCTTAGCTGGCTTGCCTTCCACTGTGTGGGTCAAATCCTGCTTCAGGAGCTTTTCTGAGTAGATTAAAGAACAAATTTGTATTTCTTTGTGATGGTTGCTGTACTTTATAACAGAAAGTTACCAACGGAGTTTAGATAGAGAGCAGTCCATATAAACAGGATCCTCATCTGCTATTATTCCCCCTTGTTCAACAAGCATGGGTTCAATATCATGGATTGGCACAGATGAATCTCTCAATGGAGCATTTTCAGGAGAATACTTGTTTTCCTGCTGTCTTTCAAGGTTATAGCTAGGGCATAGATCAGTGTTCATACCTGAGCTTCCATTGCTGCTAGAGTTCCTCTCTATATAGCCTGGCCAGTATGTAGTCCAGTTCTTATGTCCAGCCTTCCAATCCAGATCCCTGGACACTGGATCTCTCTTCACATACCTTCTGGCACAGGTCTTAGGGTCCCTTCCACGTGCAGCCGTCTCCCTCACAGGTAGCCTCTGGAGATTCCTAGCTCTGCAGCACCATTCCTCTGGCTTTCCCCAGTCCAATGGTGTATGCTGGCCCTTGGAATACCTCCCAGTATACGTACTGCTTTTGACTCTTCTAGACCTCTCAAAGGCTTTTCTCCTCTTTCTTCCAGAGGATCTCTTTCCCTCTCTGTCCGTCCGGTTTGGCTTCTGCTTCTGATGATCCTTCAGATGAAACTGATGATCAAACTCAAGCTGATTCTCAGGATAAGGAGGACAATGAGGACAATTCTCTGGATATCCAAGGTGATCATGAAGATGGTCATCTGTAGAATAAACTCTACTCTTATTCTGCTTAGATGAGTGCTCCTCCCTAACACAGCGCAGCTGTGCTGAATCAGGCCCTGCCCTTTGAGATGAGTGCTTAGGGATTACCTCATAGCCCTCCTGATTGAACACACGTTTCCTCACTTCAGCTCCTCTAATGGCTGTTGGAAACCTGGTGCATTCTGGGACTGGTAGTCTTTTATGGCAAAATTCTGTTTTCTTATTTCTACCAGAACTGACAGGTTGCTTGTTCAGAGTCACTTCACCTTTTCTATAGCTCCTTCCTGAGCTATAAGCTTCCTTATCACAGGCTTTACCAGTGACCACCTCCAGAGAACTCTCCAAGAAATTCGTCAGTTCCAACTGGTCCGGCCCAGAAGCACCCACTGCTCAGATCTCCCGACACCTCCGAGGGATCTGCTGAAGCCATGGTAACCGTCGGAGGAGCGCAGAAGGAAACAATAGAGGTTTGTACCGAACCCCCGATAGGGGTAGAAGAACTCAGGGGCTGTGTTGATTTTTGCTTCCTCTTTCTCCCCATCGGAGCCGAGTCCACCTCTCTGCTATCCTGAGCTCCAACCGACGGCGTCTACTCCTCCGCCATCTTGGAACCTCCCCAAAAAAAATATATATTTTGTGCACTTTTTAAACCCGGAAGTGGGCTTCTCCATGAGGAGAAAATATTTAGGCCTAAGGCCCAAACTGAAAATGCACAGTTGAAGAAATAAAAGGGTTTTTTTTGTTTTTTTTTTAAGAAAGAAAGAAAAGAAAAGACCGGCAGTACCGGTCTGATGTCAAAGGCAGACGCGACACAGAAAAAAAAATAAAAAAAATAAAGAACTTCTTCTGCGGTGACAGGAACACGACCTGCTGGCTCCGCGGAAAAGAAGAACTGGAGAGAGGCGGTTGGGAAAGGCTTTAAGGCAGTGCACAGGCGCTGTGGGATGCTCCCAAAAGCTTTCTTACTGGACGCTGGGGAGCGTTCCCGCACAGGCTCTGTCGGTACCGACGATACCATATGTGAAGACTCATTCCTGCTTGTTCCTGGAGATCAACAATTAAAATAATAATTTCATGACAGGAAGTTCTACCACAACCTGAGGAAGTTTTTAAATGAAGTTATTTTTAAAATATCATCTGTAACCAAACATTATTTAAGTGGAGAGAATCATGGCAGCAAGAAAACACTACTAGATGAGGTACAATAAACGTGAACACCAGATAAAAAAGGACCGGTAAAACATGTGCCATAAGTTCTCGGTTTTATATTTGTAAGTCTGTTTAAGGTGGACAAAACAAACATGAGGTCCATTTCCTCTGGCCCTTCCTGCTGAAAAACTGCAAGCGTACTGTTCTAGGACTTTTCTCTCACAGGATCCTCTGTGCTTTTCCCATGTTTTCTGGAATACTGCTAATATTCTGCCTCTATCACCTTCCGTGTGTAGAATTATTTCCTTATGTTACTCCTGAGTCTACATTCTCTTACCATTAACCTTTCTTTCTCCTGAAAAATGCTTATTTCTTTCTCATTATTAATATCTTTTGAGGTAACGGAACGCCCTTCATTACTCTCCGCACCCTCCCCTTTCTTTAAGACCGCATGGCAGGCGATGCTCGTGTCCCTGAATGACATAATTCTGAAGAAAGCTCTGCTATTAAAAAAAGTGCTGGAAATCATTTTCAAATATTAAGAGTGCTGCCAGTGCTCCCTCTGAAATTAAGCAAAAACTATCCTATTCGTATTTTCAATACTCAGAGCTCTCAATCCTTCAACGAAAAGAATTTGAATGAGGTAAGTTGTTAATTCTGATTAACAGGATCAAAGATTTTTTTTTAAATAATGGTTACAAAAAAGAGCAATGCCATGTAAAATATGTCCTAATACTGAATACCAGATGATCACAAACTAGAAAAGGGCCGCTCCTGCCCTCCTCAATGCTACTCACAAATGTGGCGCAATCTCGTGATGCTGCCCCTAGCGTGAGGCTAGGGGGTAGCACTGCATGATCGTGGCCATTTTGCAAGGCCCCACGATGGGGGTAGGAGTGGGAAGGACCAGTCCTGCTCCCAATCACCACTAGATCATCAGGAATTGACGGTAGGGACTGGGGGGAAGGGTTTCGGGGGTCCCTCCAAGCTGATTGGCAAGTAGGGTTTCAATGTTAAGGGGGAGAGGAAGGGAGGGAGGAACCTTGACTGGCTAGATGGGATTTTTTAAGGGATCAGGAAATGGGGGACCCTTTCTGCCTCAACTGTCTAGCCGAGATAGTGGAGTTGGTGGGGAGTGCACCAATACCCCCCCCCCCCTCGGACAACTCACAGTGGCCTAAAGGTGATCTTAATGGTATTGGTGCTGAAGGGGGGCCAGCACTTCTTTAGATATTGTGAGTGCCATGGATCTTTAAATCTGCAGCATAGACAATATTGTTTAAGGGTACGATGATCGGGGCATGGGGGGGGGGTCGCTTGGCAGCCGGGCAGATGGCCACTGCCAATCTGTAGTGGTTGCGATGCCTGCCATTATTGACTGCCGGCAGATAACGTCACCTCTTCGGATGACATCTGCTGTACAATTAGGCCCACTTTGGCAGCCATGACGCAACAAGATTTCACATGATGGCTGCCAACCATCGAAAGACCTAATCCCCACCGGATCCCACCCTTCCCTGGGTCTACTGCACAAAATGCAGATATTGCAGAAATGTGCCTGTGATATCTGTAGTTCTCCTGCATTAGCTGCTACTGCCACAGAATATATCTGCATTATCTCCATGGTATAGCAACTAACACCCTTTAGTAAATATGCCCCATAGTATCAGAAATAAACAGAACAGCTGTTCCAGAGCAGTGCAGCCAACAAGCCTCAGGAAATAAGGCAAGGGGGATTAATAGATGAGGAGCTGGCCAGGAGGGATTGGCAGTGCAATCAGAATAGTACTAACTCATCGTAGAGGCAGATAGTGGTTAAGACTGGCTGGGATAGAGTTGGGAGAAAGTTTGTACTGGGAAAAAAGAATGTGGGGATGGGAAGAGAGAATAGGATGGGAGAAGATGAGCTGAGGGATGAGCATGGAGTAGAAGACAAGCTAGAGAGGGAAAGAATGAGTCAAGGGGAACAGATTTTGTTTTAGTTAGATGAGTCATTCAGTGTGCCAGGGCAGCGAGGCTAACTTCATCATTACAAGCTGCTCTTCTTCCACAGCCAATAGAGCCTTTATCCTCTGTGCCCCTAGGTGCTGGAATACACTACCCCCTGGCATACGGGCTATCAACAGTGTATCACAATTCAGGAAAGCCCTCAAATTCCATCTCTTTAACAAACATCTTACAGAGCCATTGACACCCATTGACATCAGTGATTCCACCCAGCTATTCAGTTTCGTGGTTTCTCAATAACAGACATAGGATGAATCGCCTTGATTATTGAATATATTCTTAGCACCTGTTCCTAATAACTTGTATCCATGCAGTAGTGTTACATCTGTAAATAGACTGTAAATAGTTTCCCTTGTTATCCAAGTTCCTTCCCTCGTTATCTGTAATCTCATGCTTGTTATTGTACTGAGACTTTTTGTTCTATGTGAACCGCGCTGATGCCGAATAGTGCGGTATATAAGAGAATGTAAATAAATAAAAATAAATAAATTAGAGGGAAAGTACCCTCCCCAGCCAATCACATACTGGAAGGGTACTCCCCTTTCTCAGGGCACCAGGCGCTTTGTGTGGTGATGGCCCTGCCTTTCACGTAGGATATTTTTTTACCTGAGTGGTCCCAGCCTGATACATAGAGGCACATTTCACAACGGGATGCCCAAGTGCAATCTGGGATGTCAAAGTCAGAACATCTGAAAAAAACCCCAGGCACATGCAAATAAAGGCATTATTTTGGAAATGTGGACGTGCCCGATATCAGATGTCTATATAGTCCCCAGGAGAGCTTTTCCAGAATGGTGATGTCTAATAGCACAATAGTTTGAGTGGTGATTTAAGAGCAGTATGGCCAGGATTCAAATTCCAGTGTGGGTCTTTGTTGGCTTAATTCTCCATCTTCTCTACACTCTCTGGATGTTTTAAGGTGAAAACAGGCACTTTCCTGATGCCTATTTGTGCCTGGAACAGACATAAACGTGGAAGTGCCTGTAGATATCTCTGACATTTCTGAGATCAAAAGGGGGCATTTAAGTCCATTGCTCCTTCCAAGACATGCCTCCACCACACCCCCTTGCCTACTTGGATGTCCCTGCATGCGAGACATCTGCAATCCTTGTTTGTGAAATAGCTACGGCGACGTCTCTGTGATTTCGACATCCAAATCATGACAAAATCTTTTAAAATGACCATCATAGTCAAGATCACTGCTCTATAGAGAAAGGAGGCCCAAATATCTGATGAAGGATGTCCCATCCAGAACAGTCTTGCATCTGTGTTATGCAGATTTTGATATCGCCATGGTTTCAAAGCTCATATAAAACACTTATACTAATCAGCCACAGATAAAACTATGATCCTTTCAGTCACTGCAAGCTATAAATGTTACTACTGATTTACTTCCCTGGTATTGTATGTTTCAAAGTGTGTGAATTAGAGAAGCCTCTAGCAGTCATTAACATAGCAACTCATTTAGTCCCTCTAATGTTGATCCCGAAAATAGTTGCATTATAATGACTAAAATAACAAAGAAACAACTTTCAACTTAATTGTTTTCTTATGCTGTCCTTCAGAGAATCTTCTAGTTTAATTAAGAGTCTAACCTGGTAACTTCAAAGCTATTCGTGATACAGTCACAGGTCATCCATAGCAGAAGAAGTTGAATCCTGTAAGGAAAGACACAATCAATTACACTCTTATCAACTGCACAGAATTCAAACTGCTCTAGTATTGGAAGTTTTAATGCAGTTTTTAGAGCCTTTCATTGTTTCCGGAATGAGGCTGCACCAAAACTGATCCAAAAACAAACTGATCTTTAAAAAAAGGGCCTTTTTTGGGTCATTTTCAGTCTTTTTTAAAAGTTTTTGAATATTACTACTACTACTACTACTGAGCATTTTTATAGCGCTACCAGTCATACGCAGCGCTGTACAAAACATGTAAGAGACAGTCCCTGCTCATCAGAGCTTACAATCTAATCAAGACAAACACAGAAGGCGTAAACAGGGGTAACACAGGGGGAGGAAAAGGAGATCAGGTGAGTCAAGATGCAAAGGCAGCAGTGAAGAGGTGAGCCTTTAGAGAAGGTGCCTGGTGTACAGACACAGGTAGTTTGTTCCAGGCGTAAGGTGCAGCAAGGTGAAAGGAGCAAAGTCTGGAGTTGGCAGTAGGAGAGAAGGGCAGAGATAGAAGCAGTTGGTTAGAAGAGCAGAGTTCCCGGGAGGGGTTGTAAGGAGAGAAGAGAAGAAAGGTAATGAGGAGCCGCAGAGTGAATGCATTTATAGGTCAGCAGGAGAAGTTTGAATTGGATGCGGAGATGGATAGGGAGCCAGTGAAGTGACTTGAGAAGAGGAGTAATATGGGCATGACGAGGCCGGCGGAAGATTAGCTGTGCAGAGGAGTGTTGAATAGATTGAAGGGGAGAGAGATGACTCAAAGGAAGACCAGCAAGGAGTAGGTTAGTCAAGACGGGAGGTGATTAAGGAGTGGATAAGTGTTTTAGTAGTGTGTTCAGAAAGGAAAGGGCGGATTTTGCTAATGTTATAGAGAAAGAAGTGGCAAGTCTTAGCTACGAGATGGATATGTGTGGAGAAAGAGAGGGAGGAGGTCAAAGACAACCCCCAGATTGCGGGCCGAGGAAACAGGAAGGAGTACAGAGCTGTCCACAGAAACTGAGAAAGGAGGAAGAGAAGAGGAGGTTTTAGGGGGAAAGATAATAAGTTCAGTCTTGGCCATGTTCAATTTCAAGCGGCGATGGGACATCCAGGCAGCAATGTCAGAAAGGCAGGCAGCCTTGTTTCGGAAGAGCTGTCTATCAAGCTACTCCAGCAGGAAAGCCGGCTTAAAAGGCAGTCCACTGCCTGATAGTGTCCCTCACACTGTGCTGTGCACGGAATCAAGATGTTTGGGTAAGTCTTCTGGAATTTTTCAACCTATATGATATCAGCATTTGCGTTTTAGCTTTCAAAAGCGAGTGTTGGGCATTTTTAGGGCTTTCTAACCCTTATGATCCTTTTTGTAGAACATAGAGTTGAATGGTGTATGGCGTTCCCTCTTGGGTTTGCCAATAGTTATATACCGCTTAGTGACATTGAGATTTATTTGGTGCTTATGGTTAAAATTTGCATTTAACTCAATATGTAGTTTTCAGGTTGATTTATATAAATATTTTTCCATGGATAAATTTTTTAATGTAAGTTTTGAATGAGGAATAGTTCTTAAGGGGTTCTTGATTGAAGTATGTTTTTAGGCATTTACTGGAGTAGGTGATTTTTTTAGCCCTTTATGTTGTTTGGCCAGTGCGGATGAGTTTGTGTCTTTATTTTAGAGACCTGTGCACTTATGTGGCCGGTTGGTTATACGTTTGGATATCTGCAAACAAATTATTTTCATGAGTTTGTTTTGGATGCCCTTTTTAGAATGCTGGTCAGAGAAAGCATAGTTAC
Organism: Ichthyophis bannanicus; assembly: GCA_033557465.1. Classification (NCBI taxonomy): domain Eukaryota; kingdom Metazoa; phylum Chordata; class Amphibia; order Gymnophiona; family Ichthyophiidae; genus Ichthyophis; species Ichthyophis bannanicus. The sequence continues at coordinate 18,857,314 of CM066032.1, forward strand.
TCACTTGTAGCAGGTGTTCTCCAGGGACAGCAGGAATCAGTCCTCACATATGGGTGACGTCGGCGCTGACGGAGCCCCTACGGAAGCATCTCCCCAGCTTTCAAAGAAAGTCTTTGGGAGACGCCACCACACATGTGTGCTCCCCTTCCTGCCCAAGGGTGCCATCTTGCTCAGTCAGATGACATAGCTAGGAAGGCATAAAATAAAATAAGGTAAAGGAGGCAATTCCAAAGGGAAGAGGGAGGTTGTGAGGACTGATTCCTGCTGTCCCTGGAGAATACCTGTTACAGATGAGTAACTATGCTTTCTCCAGGAACAAGCAGGAAGTCAGTCCTCACATATGGAACTCCATAGCTATAGGCTACTGAGAACCTGTAGAAAAACATGGCCCAGTCATGAGCAGAAGCAAGAGATTCTGAGGAAAGATTCTAAGGACTCCAGTGTCCAGGGAGAACCATCGCTCTGGTAGCCTGAACAAGAAGGGTTGGAGGGTAGGAGTTGCCTAAACCCAGAACATATTACGGAGCACGGTATGGCCAAAGGCATTGTCCCAACGGGACTCCCTCTCCAGGCAGTAGTGAGCTGCAAAGGTGTGAGCTGAGGACCAGGTGGCGGTCCAGCAGATGTCTGCCATAGGGACAGAGCGTAGGCTTGCAATTAAGGTCACCATAGCCCTGACATTGTGCACCATGACCTGGTGCTCTAATGAGAGCCAAGCCTGATCGTGGGCAAAGGCGATGCAGTCCGCAACCCAGGTGGACAGGGTCTGCTTTTTAACAGCCTTCCCCAGTTGACTGGGGTCATAGGAAACAAAGAGCTGTGAGGCTTTGTGGTGGTCCTAGGTATGTTGCAGGTAGAAGGACAGGGCCCTCTTACAATCCAGAGTATGGAGAACGGCCACCGTCTTGTCAGCGTGGGGTCATGGAAAGAAGGTGGGGAGCACCACCTCCTGGTTGAGGTGGAAGGTGGATACCACTTTTGGAAGGAATTTAGGGTGGGCACAAAGCACGACCCTATTATTGTAGAACCTGGTGTAAGGTGGCTCGGCCACCAAGGCCTGAAGCTCACTGACTCTCCAGGCAGAGGTGAGCGGCACCAGAAAGATGACCTTCCAGGAGAAATAATGCAAATGGCAGGTAGCCAGTGGTTCAAGGTGGTTTGATGAGCTGCGTCAGATGGGAGGCTTAGAGAGCAGAAGGCCCCATATAAATTGGATAATGAAGGGCTGAACAGAAAGAGGTTTGCCCTCTATGGAATGATGGTGCACCAAGAACGTACCCAGGTGCACTCTGATGGAGTTGGACTTGAGTCCGGTTTGTGTACTGTAGCATCATGTGCACCTGGCAAGAGAATGGGTCTACCCATTGCTCTACACACCATACTGAGAATCTGTGCCACTTGAAGGTGTAGGCCCATCACTTGGAGTTCTTATGAGAGGCCAGGAGGACTTCCTTCACCTCCCTTTGGAGACTGAAGAGTGCTAAAGCTACCTGTTCTGCAGCCATGCTGTTAACGACAGGGACCCCAGGTTGGGGTGAAGAAGGGAGCCCTCCTCCTGTGTCAGTAGCCCCGGGGCGTTCCTCAGAGGGAACTGGAGCTCCGTCGAGAGGTGGAGCAACAGGGGAAACCAAGGCAGGATCATGGAGGCCTTGTCCTGCAAGACCTTGAAGAGGGTTTGGAGATTAGTGGCATGGGAGGTAAGGTATACAGAAGGCCCTCCGACAACAAGATGTGGAAGGCATCCACCGCTACCCAGGCCGGATGTGGTTGGGGACAGCAGAAGTGAGGCAGCTGAGCATTGGTCGGGCTGGTGGAGGTTCAGACTTCGGGTTCTCCAGAGTCGGAAGAGCTGCTGTGCCACCCTGGGGTCTATTCACCATTCGTGCGGCAGGAGTACCCTGCTCAGCCTATCTGTTAGGGAACTGTCTTGTCCAGAAGGTATACTGCCCTGAGGAGCATTCCCTGACTGATTGCGTAAGAGCAGAGGGTTACTGCCTCCTGGCAGAACAGAGGGCTACTTAAGAACATAAGATATGCCATACTGGGTCAGACCAAGGTCCATCAAGCCCAGTATTCTGTTTCCAACAGTGGCCAATCTAGGTCATATGTACCTAGCAGTTTCCCCAAGAGACACAAGTTCCACAATGCTTGTACTGGGTCAAGCATTGATATCTTCGGTCACTTCTTAATAATGGTTTATGGACCTTTCCTCCAGGAACTTGTCCAAACCTTTTTTAAAACCAGCTACACTAACAGCCTTTACTACATCCTCCAGTAACAAATTCCAGAGTTTGATTACACGTTGAGTGAAAAAATATTTTCTTTTATTAGTCTTAAATAGTTTCATTGCATGTCCCCTAGTCTTTCTATATTCTGATAATGTAAACAATCGATTTACGTTTACCCGTTCCACTCCGTTCATTAATTTATAGACTTCTATCATATCTCACCTCAGCCGTCTCTTTTCCAGGTTAAAGAGCCCTAACCTTTTTAAGCCTTTCTTCATAGGAGTATCCTTCCATCCCCTTTACCATTTTGGTGGCTCTTCTCTGAACCTTTTCTAAAATCGCTATATCCTTTTTAAGATACGGCGACCAGAATTGCACACAATATTCAAGGTGCGGTCTCACCATGGAACGATATAGAGGCATTATAATATCTTTTGTTTTATTTTCCATTCCTTTCCTTATCATACCTAGCATTCTATTTGCTCTCTTGGCCGCCGCTGCACACTGGGCCGAGGGTTTTAACATGGTATCCACAATGACGCCTAAATCTTTTTCCTGGGTGGTGGTTCCTAATGTGGAACCTTGCATCGTGTAACCATAGTTTGGGTTGTTCTTCCCTAGGTGTATAACCTTGCACTTGTCCACATTAAATTTCATCTGCCATTTTGATGCCCAGTCTTCCAATTTATCAAGATCCTCTTGCAATTTTTCACAATCCTCTTGGGTTTTAACAACTTTAAATAGTTTTGTGTCATCTGCAAATTTGATAACCTCACTCGTTATTCCACTTTCCAGGTCATTTATGAATATGTCAAAAAGCAGCAGACCCAGCACAGATCCCTGGGGTACACCAGTATTCACCTTTCCCCATTGGGAAAATTGGCCATTTAGCCCTACCCTCTGCTTTCTATCTTTTAACCAGTTCCTGATCCACAATAGTACACTGCCTCCTATCCCATGACTCTTTAGTTTTGCCAAAAGTCTCTGATGAGGGACCTTGTCAAAGGCTTTCTGAAAGTCCAGATACACAATATCAACTGACTCACCTTTGTCCACCTGTTTATTCACTCCTTCAAAAAAACATAACAGATTAGTAAGACAAGATCTTCCTTGTCTAAAACCATGTTGGCTGTCTCCCATTAGGTTGCGACTATCTACATGCTGAGTAATTTTATTCTTTATGATGGTTTCTACCATTTTTCCTGGTACTGACGTCAGACTCACCGGTCTGTAGTTTCCCAGATCACCCCTGGAACCCTTTTTAAAAATTGGTGTTATATTGGCGATCCTCCAATCTTCAGGTATTAGAGATGATTTTAATGATAGTTCACAGATTACTGATAGCAGGTCTGCAATCTCATATTTCAGTTCTTTCAACACCCTTGGATGTATACCATCCGGCCAAGGTGATTTGCTACTCTTCAGTTTATCTAATAGTTGTAAGACATCTTCCCGATGTATCGATATTTCTTTCAATTCGTCCGCACCTTTAAATACCACTTCAGTCATGGGTAACATCCCTACATCTTCCTCAGTAAAGACCGAAGCAAAGAATTCATTCAGTCTCTCCGCTATCGCCTTGTCGCCTCTTAGTGCACCTTTAACCCCTTTATCATCTAATGGACCAACTGACTCTCTCACAGGTTTTTTGCTACGAATGTACTTGAAAAGGTCTTTATTTCGCATTTTTGCTTCCGCAGCAAGCTTCTTTCTCAAATTCTCTCTTTGCCTGCCTTATCAATGCCTTGCATTTGACTTGCCAGTGCTTGTGCTGTTTCCAGGTTTCATCGTTTGGCTCTTTTTTCCATTTCCTGAAAGATGCTTTTTTGGCAACAACAGCCTCTCTGACCTCACCTTTAACCCATGCTGGCAGTTTTTTGGACTTCCTTCCACTTTTCTTAAAGCGTGGAATACAGCTGGTCTGGGCTTGCAAGATAGTATTTTTCAACAACACCCAAGCTTGATGTACGTCTTTAACCTTTGCAACTGCTCCTTTTAGTTTTTTCTTAACTGTTTTCCTCATTTTATCATAGTCTCCCTTTCGAAAGTTAAAAGGTAGTATTGTGGATTTCCTTACTATCCCTCCTCCACTAATTAAATCAAAGGCGATCATGCTATGATCACTATTGCCAAGTGGCCCCAACACCCTTATCTCTTGCACTAGATCTGGTGTTCCACTAAGGACTAGGTCTAATATGGCTTCCCCTCTGGTTGGTTCATGAACCAGCTGCTTCAAGAAGCAGTCATTTATTTCATCTAGGAACTTTATCTCCCTAGCATGTCCTGACGTGACACTGACCCAGTCGATACCGGGGTAATTGAAATCACCCATTATTATTACTGCGCTGTAACGTTTGTTAGCTTCCTTGATTTCTTTGAGCATTTCATCATCCATTTGGTCATTGTGGCCAGGTGCTCGATAGTACACCCCCACTGCCATTGCCTTCCCCCTTTTATATGGAATTTCAATCCATATAGATTCTACAGCATATTTTGTTTCCTGCAAAACTTTAATCCTTTCTGAGTCAATGCCCTCTCTAACATAGAGCGCAACCCCTCCACCAATTTGATCAGCTCTATCATTACGATATAGTTTGTACCCAGGTATCACAGTGTCCCACTGGTTGTCCTCCTTCCACCATGTCTCTGATATTCCAATCATATCTAACCTTTCATTTAGTGCTATATATTCTAACTCTCCCATCTTATTCTTTAGACTTCTAGCATTTGCATACAAGCATTTTAGAGAATGTATTTTATTCATGTTAATTTGGCTATTGTTAGACATGGGTAAATTGGGATCTTTAAGCTCTGTCTGCTCCATACTCGAGGGCATTTGGGCTACTTTACTCTTTTGTGGAACCTCTCTGCTTTTGGTAGTATCCTTCAAGGATACATTCTTCCGAACCATCCGCTCTTGGGCGACTGTCGGCTTTCCCCTAATATCTAGTTTAAAAACTGCTCTATCTCCTTTTTAAAGGTTAATGCCAGCAGCCTGGTTCCATCCCGGTTAAGGTGAAGCCCATCCCTTCGGAAGAGCCCCTCCTTTCCCCAGAATGTTCCCCAGTTCCTAACAAATCCAAAACCCTCATCTCTGCACCATTGTCTCATCCACGCATTGAGACTCCGGAGCTCTGCCTGCCTTTTGGGTCCTGCGCGTGGAACAGGAAGCATTTTGGAGAATGCTACCATGGAAGTTCTGGATTTCAACTTCCTACCTAAAAGCCTAAATTTTGCCTCCAGAACCTCCCTACCACATTTTCCTATGTCATTGGTACCGACATGTACCAAGACAGCAGACTCCTTCCTCCCCAGCACTATCTAAGACCTTATCTAGGTGGTGCGTGAGGTCCGCTACCTTCGCACCAGGCAGGCATGTTACCAGGCGATCCTCATGTCCACCAGCCACCCAGCTATCTACATGCCTAATGATTGAATCACCAACTGCCTCCTGTGCCCCCCTGCTTGTTCAGGTAGATCATCGCGATCTGTTTGTCCATTTGGACTAGCCCAGACTGGTTCCACAGGTGGTATTGAAAGGCCTTGATCATCAGAAAAATGGTCTTGAGCTCCAGCAGGTTGATCTGTTGCTGGCTTTCCACTAGGGACCAGTTGCACTGGGTGTGAAGATCCTCGCAGTGGGCACTCCAGCCCAGCAGGGATGTGTCCGATGTGAGGACCCTCTGGGAATTTGGGGACTGGAAGGGCATGCCCTACTGCAGGTGCTGTGTGCCCTGCCATGAGTGACTCCGTTAGCTGACGGGATATTAAGACCTTGTCCCAGAGCCTGCTCGTGGCTTGCATCCACTGTGAGCGGAGATAGCACTGAGCCACCCGCATGTGGAGGCAGGCATTCGGAACCTCATGGACTGTAGATGCCATGTGGCCCAGTAGGCGGAGCACGGACTGTGCCAACACTGCGTGATGGAGTTGCAACTTGGTGGCCAGGACCCTGAGGATATCTGCCCTGTCCAAGGGAAGAAAGGCCCTGGCCTGGAGAGTGTCCAAATGAGGTCCTATGAACTCCAAGTCCTGCAATGGATTGAGGTGAGACTTGGGGTGTTTTATCACAAACCCCAAATGCTGCAAGACCTTGATGGTGCGGGCTGTGGCCTGTTGCACCTTAGTGGCCATATCCCTCGTTACGAGCCATGGGAAGTATGTGAAGACGAAGGCCTCTTGGAGATAGATTTATTTATTTATTTTATTATTTTATTATTTATTACAGTTGCTTATATACCGCACTATTCGGCATCAGCGCGGTTTACAGTATAACAAAGTGACCAATACACACAATCTGTTTGGTTTTACATCGAACAGGAATATAAACTTGGATAACAGGGGCTGAACTATATACATGAACTATTTACATGAAATATGCTATATACAAGAGGTAAAAATTCCTATAACATTGTTGAATTGCACAATAAATGATGAATCCGTTTTGCATACTTGAGACCTTGTGAGTATGTGGTGCAAAAGGGCGGTGATTCTTAGGTGGTGCTAACTAAATTCATCGCTGGTTGGGTAGTATTGGAGGAAGAGGTGATATTTGATTGCCTTCCTGAATTGGGTCAGGTCTGCTATAGCTCGAATGTCTGGTGGGAGTGCATTCCAACATTTGGGGACGTAAAGGCTGAAGGCCCTATTTGCTGTTGTATTATTGCATTTTGTCAAGGTCTTCGGGGTTGCTAATAAATTTAGGGCTGTTGACCTCCTAGCTCTGTTGGGGGGCACTGTATGGATGAGATCCGTAAGTGCTGTGGAGGAAAGGCGCTTGATTGCCTTGAATGAGAGGATTAATGTTTTGAAGATAATCCTTCCGTGTATAGGTAACCAATGAAGCTGTTTTAATATCGGAGTCACGTGGTCTCTTCTGGAGGCTCCATGAAGAATCCTTGCTGCAGCATTCATGGCCAGTTGTAGCAGGTTTAGTGAGGATTGCGGGAGACCTTGTAGGATGGAATTGGCAAAGTCAAAATGCGGCAGGATCAGTGCTTGGTATATGGACCGGAAATCATCTGGCTCCAGTAGGGAGCGCAGATGTCTGAGTGAACGGATTTTAAAATAGACCGCTTTGACAATGTTGCTTATATGACATTTCATGTCTAGATGTTGGTCTAAAGTGATCCCCAGGTATTTTATTGTTTCTTTGGTTTGTAATTCCGCTTCCTTTACCTTTATATGTGTTGGTGGGGTGAAGTCTGGGTCTCTAGCGATGAACAATACCTCCGTTTTCTTGTGCTGGATGCGGAGGTTTTGTGCTTGTAGCCAATCCGATATGGTATTGAAGCATTCTATAAGAGGTGTAAGGTCCATTTGAACGGTTGAAAAAGGCATATATAGTAGGATGTCGTCTGCATATATCAGACAGTTCACGTTAAATGATCTAATGATGTTGCAGATGGGCTGCATGTAAATGTTGAATAGTAAAGATGACAATGAGGATCCTTGCGGCACACCTTGTGTTTGATGGAATTGTTTCGACTCTTCTGCTCCAGATTTAACATATTGACATCGGCCATTTAGATAGGAACTGCACCAATTGAGCGCGGTATTACAAATTCCCTTTTCTTTCAGTCGCCCGAGGAGAATCTCATGATGGACCGAGTCAAAGGCTGCAGCGATGTCTAAAAAGATGAGCACAAAGCCTTGTCGGATGTTGTCAATGCCTGTGAAAATGTTATTGAATAAGAAGGTGAGAAGTGTCTCTACTCCATGGTACTCTCCATGTAGGCAGCCACCACTGCCAGGCATTTGGTGAAGACTCTTGGTGCATAGGCTAGGCTGAAGCCCTGTACTGGTAGTGGTCACCCTTACCATGAACCTTGAGTACTGCCTGTGACTGGGATAAATAAGGATGTGGGTGTAACCATCCTTTAGATCCAAGGAGCAAAGCCAATCTCCCTGCTGGAAGTAGGGCAGCAATGTTCCAAGGGAGAGCATCTTGAACTTCTTCCGCACCAGGAACTTGTTCAGGTTTTGCAAGTCCAAAATGGGTCTTAGGTCCCCTGTTCTTTTTGGGGTACTGGTTCCACGGCTTTGTCCCTGATGAGATTTGCAAGTTCCTGCAGTAGCAGGGCCTGGTGCATGGAAGTCCAAGAGGGCTCTCCAGGAAAAAAAAGGGGAAAGCATCCAGTCCAAGTGAAGGAGGTAGCCTTCTCTGACCATCTGGAGGGCCCAGATGTCAGTGGTTATGGCTGGAAAATTGGATCAGATTCCCCCCTCTTGGCAGCTGCTCCCCCCTCCCCCCTGGGAGGAGAGGCTATGCTCGGGGAGTCAAAACTATGACCCCACTTGGGCAGGAGCCGGTGTTTGGGGCTTAGAGCCCTTAAGCTTGCATTGACCTTGGCTCGCTCCTTTGCCCTGGTGACCCAGCTGCAAGGTCTGGGGAGGCCTGGTATTTGGGACAGCCTCAGTAAGGCTGGCCTTTTCTGTGAAAACGGGGCCTCTTCCCCAAATGGTTTCTTCTTGGGAAGGGCAGAGGTCTTCCTGGAGAGTCGAGTCCTCGTGATGAACTTGGTCTCGATCTCCACCGCATTTTCATTGGTTTGCTGAAGAGGTTTTCACCGTTTCTCTTGGACCCACTGCTCGAAGTCCAATGCCTGGAGCCAGTCCTGGCATCGGTTACCGATGCCTGCGGTGGCCACCCTTGCGTTGGACTCAAAGCCGTTGTAGGCGGCTTGAGACATGTACTTTGAGCACTTCCTGACGCACTTTGTGAGGGTTTGGATTCACTGGAGGTGATCTCCACTTAGACCCACCGAGAAACCTGTGAGTTCTTTTGCTAGGTCTCGGAGTTACAGGCTGATATTCAGCTGGTAGGCTTGGATTTGGCAGCCCAGCATCAAACCCTGGTAAGCATTTGCATCCAAGGGCATCGAGGGCGTGGGATTCCCTGCCCAGGGACATGGAGGAATGAGTCTTTGGGTTTTTCTGCCAGAGCATGGTCAACTCTACCACCATAGAGCTGCCACATCCAAAGGAGAGGTCGTCCGAGGATGGCAGGGATGGGGATCGTTAGGGCCTCCGTAGATGGAGCCTCATACTGAAGGATTTCAAGCTTCTCCATGTGAGGGTCCTTCTCGGTCTCCATGGTGAGAGACAAGGCTTTCACTATGTCTTCCAAACAAATGTGAGGAAAGATGTGTCCTCGGGTGGGGAATGGCACTGCGAAGCGGGGGAGATGGGTCCGAGGGGAGATCGCAGTGTTTTTGCATCTCCAAGGAAGCCTCATCCTTCGACTTCCCGTCTGAGTAGTCGGTCGAGGACTTAAGGCCAGATGGCGCTTGAGGTGCCAGGCTCAGGTCGGGTCTTCGGTAACCCTTGGTGGCTGCTTGGCTGGAGCCACAAGTGCTTGCCGGGGAGAATCTTGCTCCTGAGGACTGGAGAGGGATTGAGACCTTCGCCAAGGATCGGCTTGAGGCTCATAGCTCTCGAGGACCATCTCGGCAGCCCGGGAAGTCCTCAATTTCGAGGTCCCTGTGGTTTTGGCACAAGCACTGGCAGGGCCGGGCATTGATGCTTGCTGCGAGGCATGGAAGGCAGTGATACTGCTTTCCAATGCCATCATCCTGGCTTCCCACTCAGGAGTTGCAGCCTTTGATGCAGACACCGGGGTGACCGGGTCCAGCGTTGGTGAGGAGAGGGTGTCCTCGATGGCACAGGCCTCTGGGGTCCATGACCCGTCACCGGAGGCCTTGGTATGTATTCTGGGCACTTCCACTGGCCGCTCCTGCTCCAACTCCTCAGATATCCTCTGGGGACTGTGGGATCTGGCACAGGACATGCTGTGTGTATCCGATTCCCAGGATGAGGCCTCAAGGATTTCTTCTTCTTCTTGCACAAATGCTCCAGGGAACCCTTGTCAGAGTGTCTCTGGACCCAACTAGGCACTGCAGAGGCTTGGGGGAGAATCTGACCTGTGGAAGATGTCATCTTGTTTCTGCCAACGACTTTGGATGGCCTTTGTGGACATCTTTTGGTCGGCACCTAGACACCGGAGGCAGCAGTAGTGTGTATCAGTTAGGGACATGTTCTTTGCACACCAATCATACTTTTTGAACCCACTGGCCACTGGGGCAAAAAGGAACCCTGCGAGGTCAAAGACCCTTGACGCAGCCAGCGATTAGAAAAGGGCATGAAACCGCACTGGAAGAACAATGAAAAACGGTTCCAAGACTTGGTGCCAGGGCAATGGGGCTTGGAGGTGGGAAAGGGACCAGTGCTAACCGGAGAAGGAAGGGCAGTTTTATGCACAAAAATATCAACTTTTTTCCGGGGAAAGAAGACAGACGTCTGTTTGGCTCCATGGAAAAAGAGAGCTAAGTAAGATGGCACCCTTAGGCAGGAAGGGGAACACACATGCATGGTGGCATTTACCAAAGGCTTTCTTTGAAAGCTGGGGAGATGCATCCATGGGGCTCCATCGACGCTGATGTCACCCATATGTGAGGACTGATTTCCTGTTTGTTCCTGGAGAAAAAACATTTTTAGGCTTTTCTGTTGAGGTGAGTGGCATTACAATCAAGCATCTTTGGTCAGTGACATGATGTGACATCTCCTGGAAGTTTTTTTATTTTATTCTTATCTTTATTATTTATTATTATTCAGCTTATGTATTTATTCTACTTTTGTAGCCTCTGTTTTGCCTATGCTTACTTACAGGTTATACTTCATATCACTGAAAAAGAGTTTACCATACTGCTTGTTTGAAACACACACCCTTGATGTGTGTTTCCCTCAGCTGAAACATGTTCGGCTTTGCTACAGTGTTTACGATTTTTTTGTATTTTGTGTTTTGTTGTACTTTTAATCTCTGTATGATATTTATGGCTTTATATGTATTTACATTATACCAATTTTAAAGACTATCAGGTTGGTTCAGTGCTTTGGATTAATATTTATTTTCTGAACCAAAATCACATACAAGTCATTGCATGTCCTTGTACATATGGATTAATTTTACAAGATACATTTTACGTATGCACACTGGTAGACACATGGAAAAATGCTTCCACAGGATTGTAGCCTGGTGTTCCTCAGGGAAAATCTGTGTGTTTCCGGGAGATCATGAAAATCTTCCCAGAAAGACCTGCTTCAGGTCCCATGGAAAGTAAAGCTTGCATCCACCAGTAGGAGAGACTTCACAGTCCATGGCCATCCAACCAACTCTCTGAAATTCACTGCCGAATGAAGGTTGGTCATTTTTAAGCTGGTTTACAATTTAGAAAAGCAGTGAAAATGAGCCTTTTTATGTTAGACTTCCCTTAAGATTTAGTAAAGCCTTTTAGTGAGACAATGTTAGTTTTATCTTAAATTATAAGGGTTATTTTAAGAATAACTGCTAGCACCAGATTTCACGTGCTGCCTATTTTACGATACACACTTTTGATCAATAGAGCTGCATGCACTTTTTTCATTTCATTTCAGGCAGTTTTGTTTGGGTTTTCCATCTTGTTTTTTGTTCTAGCACAAGCTATTTGAAATAACATGCAACATTTGCAAATAGAACACGAGAGAAAAATAATTTCAGCAGGTTTCTTCATCTCATTATAAAAAGAAACAAACCTATTTGTTGTGTTTTTAATTTAAATTCAAAATGAATAAATATATCACTATTATTTAGTTGGAAATATGATATACCTTTCAAATTGAACTACAGATGTGTTGAAACATTTCTGAACTTGATTTTATATGGCCATTACTTGTGCAGTACTATGCTGCAGTCTGCTTTGAACTATCCTGTAGAAGTGGTCTAACATAAAAACATACAATAATGCTCCAAATTTGGCTTTTTTTGGTGTTGCCAATCCCATTTTCTGGAAGTTACTGTCAGTTTCTCTGCCAATAAGTTCTGATTATTTAGAATTTAGAAAATGGTGGAAGACGTAATTACATGCTGCATCAAAATGACTTTTTTAAAAAATGTCTTAAGACACTTAGGGGCTTGTTTACAAAGCCGCGGTAGCGGTTCGCGAACGATCACAAACCGCTACCGCAGCTTTGTAAACAAGCCCCTTAATGAAAACTTATCTGTTGTGCAAGCATTGTAAGAGACCATTTGCAATGCTTGCATAACAGATACGTTTTCATTAAGTTTCTTGAGCCATTTTTCAAAAAAGTCATTTTGATCACCTGATCAGGCCTTAAAGATTTCACCAAAATATTATGTTTTCATTAGGGAATCACTAAACAGCATGGTACTCCCCAGTGAGCATTCTTTTGATGCACAACAAAGACATTTTCATTAAGTCATTTGAAAGAGTTTTCAAAAAAAATCATTTTTGTTGCAGCATATAATTATTTTGATGTATGGGCGATGATGAGAGTTTTTTGAAAAATTAAAGTGACAGTTTTATGTGCAGGTTATCTTAATTATCTTTTCAGCCCATATTTTATATGTTTGCGATCAAAATCATTACAAGGAAATGAATTAGTTTGTGAGAATTTACTCCCAAACTTTGTACTTGTTTTTGAATATAAGTGCTATTTTGTATTTATGCGGAAATGTACATTCAACAAACTTACTTATTTAAGGAAGAACTAAATTAAACAAAACCAGAAGCGCACAGATTATAGTATACTGGATTTTTATCAATTTGTGGTAGCTTTTTGATGATTTGTATTAAGCATGTTTTGCTTGCAAGCCCTATAGAACACTTTGATATTAAAGCAAATAAAAAAACATTTATTTACAGAAACTTTGGGCCTTTAGAAACTGCTAATGAGTAAGATTTGGACTCATCAGGAGGGCACTATTGTCAAAACAAGATGCTTTGTATTGTGGGCTAATTTGGCATATATTTTCATTTAGGAGTTTTTCTATGGTGTTCTATATAAGCTGGTAGAGAAGTGATATATGATGCCTTTTTACATGCTGTCTGAAATATTTTTGTTTTTGCTGGTTGAGCCAAACAAGATGATTGCTCACTGAAATGAGAGCTCCATGGAGGTTTTTTGGTTATCCAAATAAAGATTAATTAAACATGTTAGAATGTTAATGAAGACCGCAAATAAGTAATTCATGCAAATATTTTACTTTTCTATCATTTTTCCTAATCTGCAGATATTATTGCTAGGTAAAAATAATGATAAAAATAACATTAAAAATCTTACAAATACCAAGTGTAAATTCCCATTACATTTAACAGTCAAAATATGTTTCTCCTATTCACAGTTGTGCAGAGTTACTTTGAATGTTTTACGAGACATATAAAATAAGTTTTAAAAAACCATGCATTTTCATATTAGGAGTTACCAAGCAGAAACAGAACTTGGAGTCCTTGGGGAAGCACAATGACATCTCCAGCTGAGTGTGCAATAGTGGCCAAATAGAATATCAGAAAGGAACAGAAAGCAAAATAAAACATAGAGGATAATTTTAGCAAGGCTTCCTACATGTAAAACTTTATTTTACACTAGAAAGCAACTATGCAATTTTACCATGCATAAATATACATGTGCAGGAGTAGCTGTACAATTAAGCAAGTTAAGTCAGCTGCTTTAGATGGCAGATTTTTGGAACTGGCAAAAAATACCCCAAAAACATCTCCATGGCATGAAAAAATCAAGTCAAGCATCTTGCTTGGCTGCTGCCGCTTCTCAGCGGATCTGCAGCAGTAGTATTCAGCCAGCAAATATTGTGGGAGTCTTTGTGACTCCTACATGCTTCGAAGGTCTTCCTGCTGAAGCTCCCCTCTTCTCTTTACTTTATTCCCCCCCCCCCACCCTCTATCCACCCACTCCAGCTTAACATTCTTTCATAGCCTTCTTCTGCTCATTGATGCAATTACTCAGGTCCACTTGAACCCACCAGGACCTCTCTCCTCCATCTTCTCTGATTTGCATTCTCTCTTTTTCTCCCTCTCCTATGGCTCCATATCATGTGTTCTTAATGTTAACTCTCCTTAATATTTTCCCCTCATTCCAACAATTCCATGGCCCTACTTCTCATTACCCACTCCTTACTGTCCCCACCTCCCCTACATTTTGTCATCTACCTGATCGTCTGCCCTTGAGCTTCACCATATTCTTCCTCTCATTCAGCCATCTCTACTCTCACTGAGGGAACCTCACCCTCGCTTCTGTCTCTTCCTTTCTCCCCCATTCTCTCCTACTTCTTCTCCTCCTCTCATCTGGAGATGTCAACCCGAAATCTGGCCCCCTTAGACTTTTTTCACACTCCAAAGGCAGATCAATCTGCAACTTCTCAAATCTGGTTCATATCACTCTTTCCTCTCCCTCTTCTCTCCCTTTTTCATGAGCCTTGTGGAATGCAGGTTCTGTCTCTAATAAACTTGCCTTCATTCATGACCTCTTTATCTCTAATATTCTGCATCTCCTGGTTCTTACTGAATCTTGGCTTCTCCCTAATGATGCGGCTTCAGTCGCTGTCCTCTGTCATGCAGGCTACCTATTTTCTCATACACTTCAGCCCATTGGTCATGGTGGCGGTGATGGGTTTCTACCCTCTCAGTCCTGCAAATTTCAGCCCCTCCTTCTGCATCCATCTAATTCCTTTGCTTCCTTTGAAGTCCACACCATCGACCTATTTACTCCACTACCTCTCCGGATAGCTGTCATTTATCGACCCTTCAAGGAATCCACTTCTACCTTTCTCACAGACTTTGATTCCTGGCTCTCCTCTCCTTCTTTCTGGATGCATCTTCCCCTTCCCTTATTCTTGGGGATTTTAACATTCACGTTGATGACCCTTATACCTTAAAGCTCCTTTCCCTAACATCCTCATTCAACTTCCAGTTGTGCTCTACCATTCCTACTCACAAGCATGGCCACTGTCTTGACCTTGTCTTCTTCTCCAAATGCTTACCCTCAAACTTCTTCGCCTCAGTTCTTCCCTTATCTGACCATCACCTGCTAACCTTCACTCTTAACCACCCCCCATCTTGGTCTCAACCGATCTCCAACAACATGTTTAGGAATCTTCACACTATCGACCCTTCAGCTCTCTCCATTGCTGTCTTATCACTTCTTTCCTTCTCTATGTCATCTGAGTCCATTGATGAGATGGTATCTTCCTATAATACTATGCTCTCCTCTGCTCTGGATGCACTGGCTCCTCCCATTCCATGCCCTGTGAGGAGTGCCATTACTCAACCCTGGCTGTTCTCGACATCCCACTACCTACGTTCCTGTGCCCACTTAGCTGAGCACCTTTGGATTAAATCACATACCCTTGCTGACTATCTACATTTCCAATTCATGCTAACCTCTTTCCAGTCAGCCATAGCACTCACCAAGCAAGAGCACTATGTCCATCTGTTTAACTCTCTTGCCTCTGACTCTTGCTATCTCTTTTCTGCACTCAACTCTCTCCTCAAGGTCCCTCATCCCTCAATCCCTCCTTCATTCTCTGCCCAGACATTGGCTGACTATTTCCATGACAAAGTCCAGAAGAGTACTACTACTACTACTACTACTGAACATTTGTATAGCACTACAAAACGTATGCAGCACTGCACAGACACATGTAAAAGATGGTCCCTGTTCATCAGAGCTTAAAGTCTAATCAAGACAGACAATACAGTAGCTGTAGACATGGGATACAGCTAGGGGGAATGGTAAGGAAACACAAAGGAGATCAGGTGAGCCAATATCCAAAAGCGGCAGCGATGAGGTGAGTTTTCAGCCTGGATTCAAAATGGGTCAGAGAAGGAACCTGACGTACAGACTCAGGTAGTTTGTTCCAGGCATAAAGAGCAGCAAGGTGAAAGGAGCGGTCTGGAGTTAGCAATAGAAGAGAGGGGCACAGATAGAAGCTATTTGCCAGAAGAAAAAAGTTCCCGAGGAGGGGTGTAGGGAGAGATAAGAGAGGAAAGGTAGTGAGGAGCTGTAGAGTGAATGCACTTATAGGTCAGCAGGAGAAGTTTGAACTGGATGCAGAAGTGGATAGAGAACCAATGAAGTGATTTGAGAAGAGGGGTAATATGAGCATGATAAGGTTGGCGGAAGATTAGCTGAGAAGCAGAGTGTTGAACAGATTGAAGGGCAGAGAGATGATTCACAGGGAGACCAGCAAGGAGTAGGTTGCAAACGTTTAGGTGGGAGGTGATCAAGGAGTGGATAAGTGTCTTAGTAATGTGTTCAGAAAGGAATGAGTGATTTTTTTTGATGTTGTAGAGAAAGAAATGGCAGGTTTTAGCTATCAGTTGGATGTGTGTGGAGAAGGAGAGAGAGGAGTCAAAGATGACCCCAAGGTTGCGAGCTGAGGAGACAGGGAGGAGTAGAGAGTTATCCATAGAGACTGAGAAAGGAGGAAGGGGAGAGGAGGGTTTAGGTGGAAAAATAAGAAGCTCAGTTTTGGCCAAGTTCAATTTCAAGCAGCAGTGAGATGTCCAAACAGCAATGTCAGAAAGGCAGGCAGAGATCTGGGCCTGGATTGCCGGAGAGATTTAAGGTGTAGAGAGGTAGATCTGGAAGTCATCAGCAAAAAGATGGTTCTGAAAGCCATGGGAAGAGATGAGTGCACCAAGGGACTGGGTATAAAGACAGAAAAGGAGTGGACCCAAGACAGATACTCGGGGTACACCAACTGAGAGTAGGATAGCAGTAGAGGAGGATCCAGCAGAACAAACTCTGAAAGAGTGATGGGAGAGATAAGAAGAGAACCAGGATAGCAAAGAGCCCTTAACACCAAGTGAGGACAAGGTATCAAGGAGAAGGTTGTGATCAACAGTGTCAAAAGCAACAGAAAGATCAAGAAGGATGAGGATTGAGTAAAGAGCCTTGGCTTTTGCCAGAAACAGATTGCTGGAGACTTTGGCAAGAGCCATTTCAGTAGAATGTAAAGGAGGAGATAAGAGCTAAGGAGATGGGTGGGAATAGGATCAGAGGAGCAGATAGTGAGTTTGGATGAGGAAAGAAAGTGAATGGTTTCCTTCCCAGAGAAAATAGAAAAAGAAGAAAGGGTAGCAGAGGTGTGGGGGGAGGGGGGGAGTTGGGAGTGAAGGGGGGAAGTGGGAGCAGCTGACCTCATGGGGAATTGGAATGTGATCTTGTGGATTTTGTAATGAAAGTAGTCAGCCAGAGTTTGGGCAGAAAGGGATGGAGGGGTCATCAACAGACTCAGATGACATAGTGGAGGAAAGAGGTGATGAGACAAGGAGGAGAGAGCCAACGGGTCAATAGCATGAAGATTTCTAAAGAGGTTGGAGACAGGGCAAGATTTAGAAAGTGAGTGATGAAGAGTGAAGCTTAGCAGGTAATGGTCTGATAAGGGAAAAAGTGAGGTACAAAGGTTTGAGGGTAAGCAATTAGAGAAGAATATAAGGTCAATGCAGTGGCCTTGCTGGTTAGTAGGGGCAGTAGAGCAAAGCTGGAGGTTGAATGATGAGGTAAAGGAGAGGAGCTTTAAAGCATAAGGGTCAGAGGGGTTATCAATGTGAATGTTAAAATCCCTGAGAATAAGGGAGGGGGAAGATGAATCGAGAAAGAAGGAAAGCCATGAATCAAAGTCAGAGAGAAAGGTAGAGGTGTCAGGGGGTCGATAAATAACAGCTAGTTGGAGAGGCAGTAGAGTAAAAAGCTGCATGGAATGGACTTCAAAGGAAGGAGAGGAGTGAGACTGAGGCAGAAGGAGGGGTTGAAATTGACAGGAAGGAGAGAGTAGAAGCCCAAAACCTCCACCACCGCCAGTGGGACAAGGTGTGTGGGAGAATTGATCACCGCCATGACAAAGAGCAGCAACTTGAAGCAGAGTCCTTATGGAGAAGCCAGGTCTCAGTTAGAGCAAGGTGGTGGGAGCATGGGGTAGGGTATGTCAGATAGGTAGACCTGGGATTGGGGTAGAGGGCAGATATTGGACACAGGATAGGGGGTGGAGGGCAAATGGTAGACATGGAGTGGAAGAGAGATGCTTGACATGGAGTGAATGGATGGGGGCAGAGAGCAGACATTAGACATGGGGTAGGGGGATAGGGAGAGAGAGGGAGGGTAGATGCTGGACACAGAGGAGAAGGGGTGAGAAAAAGAGGCAGAGGACAGCAGGGAAGAGATGCTGGACAAGGAGAGGGGGAGAATTAATTAAAGACCGGAGAATAAAAGACTGGGGAAGGAGAAAGAGATGGGGAATGGGAAGACTGTGTTGAGTTGAAAACTGATAGGTAGAAGGAGAAAAGGGGGACTGAGGACTGGATGATAAGAAGGAAGAGTTCCTTGTTATTCAAACACCTTGCATTTCCCTTGTGTTTTGCAGAATACAGATTTACATTTAATACTGTGCTAGTCCTGTCAGCACTGCCAGGCATTGGTATGTTTTATATTAGATTCTCAGGCTACATAATTAAACTGCTACAATTTTTGCTTTATATAAACAGTGTTGCAAAGGTTTTTTTTGTTTAATTATGTAGCCTGGGAATATGTTAATTTCTTTCTTTTTTCTTAGGATAACCTCCTGATCAGGAGCTGCCAAAGTCAAATCAAAACAATATATCCTGACAGCCCCACCAAGTCAAAGAACCAACAGCACATATATGCAGGGAGAGTGGGCCTGCACTTACATACAAAACAAAATTTACCATTAAAAGTATGTTGTCCAATTATGCATTTTTATAGGACTACTGACAGAGGGTTGATGTTGAATTTGATTATCAAAATCTTGGGAAGGAGGGAGAGAAAGGCTGGAATTTAGCCTAGGGATGGACCCTAAAGTTACTGATTCGATTAGAAATTGGTTGAGTGGGAGGCGACAAAGGGTACAGGTAAATGGAGCTCACTCTGAGGAAAAGGAGGTTACCAGTGGTGTGCTGCAGGGATCTGTCCTTGGTCCGATTCACCCTAAGAAGAGTTCCTCACGTACCCTATCTAATCTCATCCATATCCCACTCCTTTCCCCACCCACCCTCCCTCACTCACACCGATCATCCATAGATGTTAACCCAAACCCTACCCCCTCCAGAGCTCTGTCTCTGTCTCACTCTAAAAATAGATCCTCATGAATCCTACCTGATAGACACACCCACCTCTACCCTGGCCCCTCTAGATCTCAGTATCACTCTGGAAATAGCTCCCCACGTAACGGCCCCACTAGACTCCCATCTTACTTTGGAAAGAAATCCTCCCGTAACTTGTCAAACCTTATCCATATCCCTCTCTTTTCTCCCTCCACTCTCCCGTTCTCATGTGCCCTATGGAACGTATGCTCAGTCTCTAAGAAACCTGTTCTTACGCATGATCTCTTCATATCTAAAGTGCTACACCTACTTGCCCTAACTGAGACCTGGCTCCTCCCAGACGATACTGCATCCATTGCTGCTCTGCCATTGGGGCTATCAGTTCTCCCATACACCTCGAACCACTGGTCGCGGCGGAGGTGTTGGGCTTCTAATTTCTCCCTCTTGCCAATTCCAACCTCTCCCTCTGCCTCAGTCACGCTCCTCCCTCTCTTTCGAAGTCCGCTCCATTCGCCTTTTCTCACCACTTCCCCTCCGGGTTGCTGTTATTTACCGCCCACCCGACAAACCCAAATCGACCTTCCTTACTGACTTCGACTCCTGGCTCTCTGCCTTCCTTGATCCCTCTTCCCCCACTCTTATTCTCAGCGACTTTAATATTCACGTTGATAACCCCTCTGATCCCCACGCTCTAAAGTTCCTTGCCCTCACCTCCTCGTTTGACCTACAACTCTGCTCCACTGCCCCCACCCACGTACACAGCCACTGCCTGGACCTGGTACTCTTCTCTAACTCCTCTCCCTCAAACTTCCACAACTCAATCCTTCCATCATCTGATCATCACCTCTTAACCTTTAATCTTCAGCTTCCACTGCCTGTCTCCTCCAGCCTATTCAGAAATCTTCATAATATTGATCTCTTGACTCTCTCCTCTACCATTTCTCCATCTCTCTCCTCTATTGTGTCCTCCAAGTCCGTCGATGAAGCAGTATCCTCTTATAATGCTGCACTATCTTCTGCTCTTGATACTCTTGCCCCATCCACCCCTCGTCCTGTCAGACGTTCTATCCCCCGGCCCTGGCTTTCACCCACAACCCGCTACTTACGCACATGTGCCCATTCTGCTGAACGCGCCTGGGCAAAATCCCACTCCCCGGAAGACCTTACTCACTTCAAATTTATGCTTGGCTCCATAGCACTCGCCAAACAAGAATACTACATCCATCTGACTAACTCCCTTGCCTCTGATCCTCGCCGCCTCTTTAGTACCCTCAATTCTCTCCTTTAAGGTGTCCCTGCCCCCGGTCCCCCCTCCCTCTCTGCCCAAACCCTAGAAGACTACTTCTACGACAAAATCCACAAGATCACCCTCCAATTCCCCACTCCCTCATCTACCTCCCCCCCTCCCCAATCCTCCTCCCCATCCATACTTCCGCTGCTACCCTCTCCTCCTTCCCTACGATCTCTGAAGAGGAAACCACACTCCTCCTCTCCTCCTCCAAACCCACCACCTGTTCCTCTGACCCTATCCCCACCCATCTCCTACATCCCATCTCCCCCACCATTTATTTATTTATTTAATGCTTTTAAATACCGTGCTTTTTAAAATCAGTGCGGTTTACAGATAACGTTTTGTGAAGAGTAGGAAGAGCCTACCTTGCACTTACAATGAACAGGTAGTACAACTTGGATTGATAACAGGGGAAAGCATATACAGGCTATATACAGACTATATACAATGGGAGGGGGTCGCTATACGGCTATAGCGACATGGCTTGTCCTGAGGGCTACATACAAGGATGTGAATTATTTATTGGGTTGACTGTTCTTTATGGTTGTACCATTGTTCCATCCATCTCTCATATTCTCAACCTTTCACTCTCCACTGCAACTGTCCCAGTCGACTTCAAACATGCTATTGTCACACTTCTCAAGAAACCCTCACTCGATCCCACCTGCCCTTCTAACTATCGACCCATCTCCCTCCTTCCCTTCATTTCTAAACTACTAGAACGAGCAGTCCACCGCCGCTGCCTCGACTTCCTCACCTCCCATGACCTCTTGGACCCACTACAATCAGGCTTCTGGCCTCTTCATTCCACTGAAACAGCCCTTACAAAAGTCTCCAACGACTTGCTCCTGGCTAAATCTAAGGGACTCTACTCTGTCATCCTTCTCGACCTCTCCGCGGCCTTTGACACTGTTGACCACAGTCTTCTCCTTAACACCCTCTCCTCGCTTGGCTTCAAGGACTCCGTGCTATTCTGGTTCTCCTCCTACCTCTCCCATCGCTCCTTTAGTGTATGCTCTGGGGGCTCCTCCTCCTCCCCTACCCTACTCCATGTTGGTGTTCTACAGGGATCCTTCTTAGGCGCCCTCCTTTTCTCCCTTTATACCCAATCCCTTGACGCACTTATCTCCTCCCATGGCTTTCAGTACCATCTCTATGCCGACAACTCCCAAATCTACCTCTCTACACCTAATATCTCCCCAGTAATCCAGACCAAGATCTCAGCCTGCCTTTCTGACATCGCTGCCTGGATGTCCCATCGCCGCTTGAAACTGAATATGGCCAAGACTGAACTCCTCATCTTTCCCCCCCAACTCCGCCCCTCCTCTTTCCCCTTTCTCAGTCTCAATGGATGGATCTACGATCCTTCCTGTTTCCTCAGCCCGCAATCTGGGGGTTATCTTTGACACCTCTCTCTCCTCCACACACATCCAGCTCATAGCTAAGACCTGCCGCTTCTTCCTCTTCAATATTAGCAAAATCCGCCCCTTCCTTTCTGAACACACTACCAAAATACTTAACCACTCCTTAATTTCCTCTCGCCTAGATTACTGCAACCTGTATGTATGTCATACCTGTACAGCGCTGCGTGCTCAGCGCTATATAAGTGCTAAATAGTAGTAGTAGTAGTAATGTTTAACATATTGTGGAAGGATTGTTGGGTAAGGTTTGCTTGTTTGCAGACGATACCAAAATCTGCAATAGAATAGGCACCCAGGAAGGAGTGGATAACATGAGGAGGGATCTAGCTAAACTTGAAGAATGGTCTAGAGCAGGCATGTCCAACTTTGAACAGGTCGTGATCTACTTTTTCTGGCCAAAAGTGCCGGTGATCTACCACAGTGAACATTAAGTTTCAAATTAGTTTCAAATTAAATTTTAACCCAATAAAGTAGGAGGATTCCCTCCCCTCCATTTTTAATGAACCTTCTGTCATTTACTTGGATGTGATCAGCTGTTAAGCAAATTAAGCAAAAGCAAAACAGAGAGGCGAAGATCCAGTAGAGGGGAAATGGAAAGTACATTTTTTCTTAAAGTTTTATTGAGTAATAACTTTCTTTAACTGTCTTAATAACTTTTCTTTAACTTTTATTGAGTAATTTGTGTTAAATTTAGGTCGAGTATTGATCCAGGCTGCTCTTGCACAATCTTTAATATTTTGCTTTTGCTCATTAGTGAGACGTCTGAGCCTGCATTTCATCCACCAGCTTTTTGAAGTTGGGTGAATATTGCGTGAGGGCCAGTCTCAGGGAATCCTGGAGATGTTCATCTGTCATGTTAGAACGTTGTGTACTCTTTGTCATTTTCAGATGGGAAACGCAAATTCACACAAATAAGTTGAACCGAAACAGGAGTGTACAGCTTCACTGCATCTTCTCAAGTTGTGAAATTTGTCTCTAGGCACTAGTTTCCAAAACGATTCTTGCTCAGCACAGGTATTGAGAAAAATGTCATTTTTAAGTGTTAATATTTCATTTTCAAGAGATGGCTTGTTCAATGAGTAATTTTTACTGATAGCAGCTGCAGTTTCTTTAATGTCCATACCTACTTTGAATGGGTATGACAAGTACTCCACAACTGTTCCAATTTTTTGGAAGTCACAGAATCTATTTTCGAATTCCTGAATAACAGAACAGATTTCCGTCACATACTTCTCGTTCTGAAAAACAAAATTTGGATATTGTCCCAGATGGTCCTGCGTATTAGGAAAATAAATAAAAGTGTTGTTTGCAAGGTCAGTCATCATTAGCTCAAATTTGCTCTTGTAGGATGAAACTGTACTCATCATCTCGCCAATGCATTTGGTTTTACCTTGTAGTTCAAGGTTCATATCACTTAGTTTGCCTGTAAAGTCAGCGAGAAATGCCAGATCACAAAACCACTCCTCATCTTCCATCTCTGCTTTCTCATCTCCCCTCTCCTTCATAAAACTTCTTATTTCATTCAGCAAATCAATGTGTGCAAAATGATTTCCGCTGCCCCTTCATCAAGAGTAAGATTGAAAAGCCGTCTCTGAAGTGATCTTCCATGAACTAAATGTACAATTTTGAAAGTGATGTCCATGACAGTCTTTGTATTGAGTCTCTTGCTTGCCAAAACTTGCTGGTGAATAATGCAGTGGTAAGAAAGGAAATCTGGGAAGTCTTCCTGCTGTCTACAGAGGGCTATGAAACCGTTAACCTCACCTGTCATTGCTCTTGCTCCATCAGTAGTGATGGAAACAAGTCTATGCAATGGAAGATTACACTTTGTCACAAAAGAATGGAAAGAACTGAATATTTCTTGACCGATAGTTCTCCCTTTTAAAGAAATCATTCAAAGTAGTTCTTCTTTAACACTGAAGTCTTCAAAAACCATCCGGATAAAGACTTTCCCCCCTCCCCCTGCGACTGTATGACTGTTTGTTTGTGTTTTTTATCTCTCCTTTACTTTTTCTATATTTTATCTCAGCACTGTCCTTTACTCTACTTGAATGGCGTTCCTTTCTGTTTCCTTCCCAGTAGTTCCGTTTTGTTTTTATTGTAAACCGCTGTATGCCAATTTGGTTTAAGCGGTATATTAAATTTTTAAATAAAGATAAAGATAAAGATAGTAACTGGGCTATGTCTTTTATGTCTGTAGATTCATCCAGTTGGAGTGAGAAAGCAACACAATTTGAAACATCCTCCATCCTTTGACCCGGTGAAAAGCGGGATATAAATACAGTTAAATAAATAAATAAATAAACAATTGTTCAGTTGTGTCTCCATACATCTTTTCTATTTGTCGCACGACGGTGTTTCTTGACAATTGTACATCTTGAATAGCAGCTATGATCTCTTTCTTATTTTTAAATCTTTCAAAAAGATTGTCAGCTGCTTCAAGAAAACAATCTTTTACAAATTCCCCTTCAGTGAAAGGTTTGCATTTCTTTGTGATCAGGTTGCTGACCTTGAAGGATGCTATGGTTGCATTGACCGAATGTGACCTTGGCTTCGCCATCAGCTGTTGCGCGAGTAGCCAATTTCGATTTAAGTTCTTTGAGCTTCAATTTACGAATTTCACTTTTGGGTGGAAAATCAGCATCAAACTTATTGCTATGCAGAGCCTTTTAATGACGTTCCAGATTACCCTTTTTGGTCAAGGATACTGGGGCATTACAAATTAGATAACAACACTTGTCTTTCACCATGATGAAGAAGTAGTCCATTTCCCATTCATCATGAAAGTGGTAGGTTTTGCTCTTCTTTGGAACACTCATCTTGGTTATATTGGGGTGGCTGGATGTAAGAAGGCCAAATCTGCTAATTTAGTATAAACACTGTATGAATCCGGTCCAAAACTGTCACTGTCCCAAAGTATTAAAGATCAACAGGAACTGAAGACCTCTGGATGATGTGCAATACAAGGACTGGAGATGCCAAAACCACACATGCAGTTCTAAAAGTAAAAATAAGAATTCATCATACTGGTAACAATAATCAAATACCACCAAACAATCATCAAAAAACCTCAAACACCTGTCCAGCAAACCAGATAAAATCAAATACCGCCAAACAAGTTCAAATACCACCACACGCAATTTAATAACTGCTGCACACAGTGTAGAATCAACGCAAAGGCAAGGCAAAATAAAATTGCAGTGTAGAATCAACGCAAAGACTAGGCAAAATAAAATTGCAGAGGCAGGCAAAAGTCACAGTGGTTTGAACCAATTCGAAGGCAAGGCATAGGCAAGTTAGAACAAAATTGGAAAAGCCCTCCAAAATCACCAAATTCTTGACACTTTGTTGTGTCTGCCCGAAAACGTTTAATGAAAGCGAACTATAAAGCGACCAATGACCAGCACACGACACAACTAGTACGGTAAGTGTATTCAGGTAAAGCCCAGGCGAATGGATATCGCCCGGTATATAACACACTTCTAAGGGGTGTTGGGGCGGGGGCAGGAATGAGTGATTCTGAGAGGCAGAAGACCAGGTATGACGCCGGGCCTGTGGCCCCCTGGGGTACGCACAAACTATTGGCACAAAAACAACAAGCGCCCCCAATACACCTGCAGGCAAAATTCCCACAGGCAGGGAAAAAAGACAGGCAAAGGATCATCAGCAGCAGCAAGCCCTAGGCAGATGACCTGCCGGCACGAGCTCTCTCCTAGTGACAGGGCGAGCTGCTGGAGAGATGGAGCCAAGTGGGGCTGGCGATCTACCTCTGACCCCTCCGCGATCTACAGGTAGATCGCGATTTACCTGTTGGACATGCCTGGTCTAGAGTATCGTAGCTGAAATTTAATGCTAAAAAATACAGGGTCATGCTTTTAGGCTGCAAAAATCCAAAGGAGCTGTACAGTATGGGGGGGTCAGGTACTTCTGTCCACAAAAGAAGAGTGGGATCTGGGCGTAATTGTGTCTGACGATGTTAAAGTAGCTAAACAGATAGAAAAGACGACTGCGGAAGCCAGAAGGATGCTTGGGTGTGTAGGGAGAGGAATGGCCATCAGAAGAAAGGAGGTGATAGTGCTTCTGTATAAGTCTTTAATGCAACTTCATTTGGAGTATTGTGTGCAATTCTGGAGACCACACCTTCAGAAGGATATAAGCAGGTTGGAGGTGGTGCAGAGGGTGGCTACTAAAATAATTAGTGGTCTTCATATAAAGCATATGAGGACAGACTTAAAGATCTTAATATGTATACTTTAGAGGAAAGATGGGATAGAGGAGATATGATAGAGACATTTAAAGTCCTCCGTGGCATAAATGCACAGGAGGGTCTCTTTCAATTGAAGGCAAGCTCTGCTACGAGGGGACATAGAATGAGAGTGAAAGGGGATAGATTCAGGAGTAATATGTGGAAATATTTCTTTATGGAAAGAGTGGTAGATGCTTGGAATAGTCTCGCAGTGGAGGTGGTAGAGATGAGGACAGTGTCTGAATTCAAAAAAGCATGGGACAAATACAGAAGATCTCTAAAGGAAAAAAGGGGACTGTCATAGTGGTTGATATGGAAGGGCAGACTAGTTAGGCCATGTGGTCTTTTTCTGTCATCATGTTTCTATGTTTCTATATTACCCAAATATCCTTGTACCAGCGCTAGTGTCTGGTGGGTGGGGAGGGCGGGGGGATTTCATCCTCAAACAGCATGTACTATTCAGGAATAGTGCACGTTGTTTAATACACCCTACATGAAACACCAGACTACTACAAGAGGAAATGATGCAAAAATGCATATGCCTAGTCTATTCTCCCCACTCCCTGAGCAATCTCCTTCAGCGGGCAGGAGCCGTCGGTGAGCAATGCCTATCTGCTACTTCCTCTTCTGCTGGTTTTCCACAGCAGTGAGAACCATGTGGGGCCCTGTTTATGGGAATTGTACAACAAACATTTTTGTCAAGAATCCACCAAAGGTTAATCCTATTTTTATCACCACATCTGCCTCTGGGCTCCTATCTTTACCCCATTTCCCCTTCCTTCTTTTCAGTTTCTTCTACCCATTTCTCTCCTACTCTTTTCCCTTCCTCTCAGCTTTTCGGGCTCTATTATTCTCTCCTCCCCTCTATAACTGTCTCTCTTTCCTCCCTTCCCTTCTTCAGGCTACTCTAAGCACCTTCTCTCTTCTGGTTTCTGTCTTCAGGTTCCTTCAACCTCTAGTTTATTTTTTTTTTTATTTGACATACTGTTTCATGTAACACCCCAAAGAATTTCTCATTAATTAATAACACACAAAGTATCTGATTAAAATCACCTCCAATACTGACCCTCCAGCTAGGCCAACCTATATAAATCAATAAAATATGTCAGTAATCATACAAAATAGCTATACTCCAAAATTAGCAGGGAAATGATTACAAAAATAACCAGGTCTTCAAGTTTTTAGGAAATAAAAGAAGCCTAGTCTCCTTACATAAATTAATCAACAGAGAATGCAATAGTGTACGTATATAACAAGTAAAAGCAATATTTTCTATAACTGAAAGCCTAGCAGCACACACTGAGAGAATGGTCAACAAATCTTGCTAGAAATAACATCGTATAATTGGTTTCAATCTTTTCTGACTGGCTGAAAAAAAAGGCTAGAAAAGCAAATATACAATCCACCTGGTTCACTTAACAGGAGTTCAGCAGGGATCTGCACTTTCATCCCTTTTATTCAACTTCTATGTAGCACCAATATATAAGTTCTTCTCAGGGCTTGACTTACATTACAGGATAGATGCTGATGTTATTGTCTTTTTATACCTGTCACCAAATTACTTTTGTAGACTTTTGAACATATTTCACTTTGCATCTGTACCATTCGAGCATGGATAATTTAAAATAAATTATCACTCAATGTTAAAAAACCCCAAAATATTATATTTAAGTTAAACCATTCCTCAAACTGAAAATCGATGACTGGAATATCTACATTTCATCACAAGTGAGGGACCAGGTATCATACCTGACATAACTTTCAGATCTATCTTTTTACACCTGATATTTCTCTGACACTCCAAGTCCACATCTCTGCCAGCCTATCTGTCATCGCCTCCTAGATGTCTCACCACCGTTAGAAATTAAACATGGCTAAATCCCTCACTTGGTTTGCAGCTTGTCGTGCTGTGAGGGCTTGTGTGCATCAGTGATGCTGAGAGCTAAACTATTGGTAGTTTAACTACTGGCAGGGTCTCCCAAGATGGACAGGTGCCAGACCAAGACAAACCACCCTTCTGGGCAGCAGCAGAATGGGATAGTGTTGACGGCGGAGGATCACATTTCTGTGACAACGGCAACAACACCAAACTTAAACTGCGCGGAAGAAAGGCCCGGCAATCTACTTCTGTATCTTGCCATGAAAACCCAATGGATAGTTACAACAAAACAAATTGTGCTATAGTGCTGGAAGATGAGACCTCCAGATCGGAAGGCACTCAACTAGCTACTGGGGAAGAGCTGAAGACTTCTCAGAGTAAAGCCAGCATTTATGATGTGGTTGGATCAAAGCCCTCGGGACGTCTGACTGCTGATGTAGCTGCGCATGAAATGACAGTCAGAAGCTGTAAAGATGTCTTACGCATTGGAACATGGAACGTACGAAGCATGAACCAAGGGAAGTTGGAGGTGGTCAAGAATGAAATGGAACATCTACAACTTGATCTGTTGGGTGTCAGCGAACTGAAATGGACTGGCATTGGACACTTTGCATCAGATGATCACATGGTCTACTATGCTGGAAATGAAAGACAAAGAAGAAATGGTGTTGCATTTATAATAAAAAAGAAACTTGCAAGAACTGTAATGAAATACAATGCAGTCAGCAAACGCTTAATCTCTATTCGTCTGCAAGGAATGCCTATCAACACAACTATAATTCAAGTATATGCCCCAACAACAGCTGCAGAAGAGAATGAAATTGAAGAGCTCTATGAACAAGTACAAGCTGAAATTGACAAAACATACAAACAGGATATACTGATAGTCATGGGTGACTGGAATGCAAAAGTTGGCAACAAAGAAGAAGGCAAAGTAGTTGGAAAATATGGACTTGGCAACAGAAATAAAGCTGGAGAAAGACAGATAGAATTCTGCAAGACCAACGATCTATTCATCTCAAACACCTTCTTGCAGCAACACAAGAGGCGACTGTACACATGGACTTCACCCAATGGATTGTATAAAAATCAAATTGACTACATCTGTGGAAGTCAACGATGGAAAAGTTCTATAACATCAACAAAGACAAAACCTGGAGCTGACTGTGGTACAGATCATCAACTACTAGTATGCAAACTCAAGCTAAAGTTGAAAAAGAGCAAACCACTCATGAATGCAGCAAAATATGACCTTGAGAATATACCACTGGAATTTAAAGACTGCCAGCAAAATCAATTTGCTGCTTTAGATACAGCTGCTTTAGATACAAATGACAGAGCTCCAGAAGAGTTATGGAATGACATCAAGAAGGTTGTGTTGGAAGAAAGCGAGAAGTCTCTACAAAAGGTGAAAAAGCAAAAATGGCCAAAATGGATGACGGAAGAAACTCTGAAAATTGCCCAGAAACGTAGAGAAGCTAAAGCCAGAGGGGAAAGAAAGACATTAACAGAACTCAACAGAGATTTCCAATGTGCAGCAAGACAGGACAAGGAAAAGTACTACAATGATGCATGCAAGGAAATAGAAGCAGAAACTATTAGAGGAAGAACAAGATTGGCTTTCCAAAAGCTACGAGAGTTAAAGAAAAAGTTCCAGCCTCGAATTGGAATATTACAAGATGCTCAAGGTTCTATGTTGAATGATGCTGAGAAGATCAAGAAAAGGTGGAAGGAATATACAGAGTTTTTATATGATAAAGATGAAGTGGACCAACAGCCGTTTCAACCTGTACCTTATGATCAGGAACCATTGGTGGTGAAAGAAGAAGTTAAAGCAGCATTGAAAGCCTTATCAAAGAACAAAGCACCAGGCATTGATAGCATTCCCATAGAAGTATTACAGCAATCTGATGCAGCTGTTACTGTACTTACAAGGCTCTGCCAAGAAATATGGAAGACAACATCATGGCCAACTGACTGGAAAAGATCTGTTTTTATACCAATACTAAAGAAAGGTGATCCAACTGACTGTGGAAATTATCGCACAATCGCTCTGATCCCACATGCCAGCAAGATTCTACTGAAGATTATTCAAAAGAGACTACAACCATACCTGGAA
Source organism: Ichthyophis bannanicus (assembly GCA_033557465.1). Classification (NCBI taxonomy): domain Eukaryota; kingdom Metazoa; phylum Chordata; class Amphibia; order Gymnophiona; family Ichthyophiidae; genus Ichthyophis; species Ichthyophis bannanicus. Next base: position 18,887,411 of record CM066032.1, read on the forward strand.
CAAGAACTACCTGAAGTGCAAGCAGGCTTCAGGAAAGGGCGAGGAACGAGAGACATCATTGCAGATGTGAGATGGATCCTTGAAAAGACTAAAGAATACCAAAAGGATATCTATTTGTGCTTTATCGACAATAGCAAGGCTTTTGACTGTGTAAACCATGAGAAACTCTGGGCCACATTAAAAAGCATGGGTAAACCAGAACACCTGATCGTACTCTTGCATAATCTGTACATTGATCAAGAAGCAGCAGTTCGAACGGAACAAGGAGAAACAGAATGGTTTAAAATAAGCAAAGGTGTACAACAAGGCTGCATACTTCCCCCCTACCTGTTTAATTTATATGTAGAACAAATCATCAGAGAAGCAGGATTGTATGAAAGCAACAGAGGTGTGAAGATTGGTGGAAGACTCATCAACAACCTTCGCTATGCTGATGATACCACATTACTGGCTGAAAGTGAAGATGATCTGAAACATTTGCTTCTCACAATCAAAGAACATAGTCTCAAAATGGGCCTGCACCTTAATGTAAAGAAGACAAAGATCATGACAACTGGCATAATCAACAGGTTCATCGTTGAAGGAGAAGAAATTGAAATTGTGAACAACTTTAACCTACTTGGATCAACTATGAATAAAGAAGCAACAAGCAGTCAAGAAATCAGACGACGCATTGCTCTTGGCAGAATGGCTATGAAAGACCTTGATAAGATCCTCAAGAGCAGAGATGTCTCTCTCCATACAAAGATTTGACTTGTTCAAGCCATGGTATTTTCAATAACATCATATGCATGTGAAAGCTGGACAGTGAAAAAGATAGACAGGAAGAAAATTGATGCCTTTGAATTATGGTGCTGGCGGCGAATACTGTGTATACCATGGACTGCCCGAAGAACAAACCAGTCGGTACTAGAGGAGATCAAACGTAAGCTTTCTTTAGAAGCTCAGATGACAAGACTTCGATTTTCATACTTTAGACACATCATGCGAAGAGAGATATCATTAGAGAAGGACATCATGCTTGGCAAGATAGAAGGTCAGTGCAAAAGAGGAAGGCCAGCAATGAGATGGATCGATACAATAACAGCAGCTACGGGTACCAGTCTGTCAACAATGAGCCGCCTGACTCAAGACCGAACACAATTTAGGATAGCTATCCAGAGGGTCGCCATGAGTCGACTCCGACTCGACGGCACTTAACAACAACAAAACCAAACTTCTCTAGTTCTGTAGATAACACTCTTCTAATTCCTGTTTCCTCAGCCTGTAACCTGGGTGTCATCTTTGATTCCTCCCTCTCCTTCTCCACACATATCCTCAAATAGTTAAACCTACATACGAGGCAAAAACATAAGAACATAAGAAATGCCATACTGGATCAGACCAAGGTCCATCAAGCCCAATATCATGTTTCCAACAGTGACCAATCCAGGTCACAAGTACCTAGCAGTTTCCCAAAAGACACACAGGTTCCATAATGCTTGTATTGGGGCAAGCAGTGGATATTCTGGGTCCTCTTTAATATATATTATGGGCCTTTCCTCCAGGTACTTCTCCAAACCTTTTCTAAACCTGGCAACACTAACAGCTTTTACTACATCGTCCGGTAACAAATTCCAGAGTTTGATTAAACGTTGAGTGAAAAAATATTTTCTCTTATAATTCTTAAACAGGTTACATTGTAGCTTCATTGCATGCCCCTAGTCTTTCTACTTTTTGATGGTGTAAACAATCAATCTATGTTTACCCGTTTCACTCCATTCATTAATTTATAGACCTCTATCATATCTTCCCTTAGCTCTCTCTTTTCCGTGTTGAAGAGGCCTAACCTTTTATGACTCTCCTTATTGGGGTAGCCTTCCATCCTCTTTACCATTTTGGTGGCTCTTCTCTGTACCTTTTCTAATTCTGCTATATCTTTTTAAAGATACAGCGACCAGAACTGCACATAATATTCAAGGTACGGTCGCACCATGGAATGATACAGAAGCATTATAAAATCCTTTGTTTTATTCTCCATTCCTTTCCTTATGATTCCTAGCATTCTATTTGCCTTCTTGGCTGACACTGCACATTGGGCGGAGGGTTTTAATGTGTTATCCATAATGACACCTAAATGTTTTTCCTGGGTGGTGGTTCCTAATGTGGAACCTTGCATCGTGTAACTATAGTTTGCGTTGTTCTTTCCTAGATGCATAACTTTACACTTGTCCACATTAAATTTCATCTGCCATTTGAACATCTAGTCTTCCAGTTTATCAAGGTCCTGTCATTTCTTTCTCTATAACATTAACAAAATTTGCCCCTTCCTTTCTGAACACACTACTAGAACACTTATCCACTCTCTAAGTACTTCCTGTTTTGACTATAACAAACCTCCTTCTTGCTGCTGTCCCTCTGGTCACCTCTCTACCCTTAAATTTGTTCAGAACTCTACTGCGCGACTAATCTTTTGGCAGCCTCAATATACTGATATAACCTCTCTTCTCAAATCACTTCATTGGCTTCTCTTCCATTTCCATATCCAATTCAAACTTCTCCTTCTGACCTAGAAATGTATTCATTTTTCTGCGTCTCATTACCTTCCCTCTCTCCTCTCTCCCTACACCCCTCCTTGTGAACTCCGCTCTTCTACTGGCTTGCTTTTCTCTTTGCCCTTTTCTTCCACTGCTAACTCCAGACTTCGATCTTTTCACCTTGCTGCTCCTTATGCCTGGAACAAACTACCTGAGTCTGTATGTCAGGATTCATCTCTGTCCCTTTTCAAATCCATGCTAAAGGCTCACCTCTTTGAGGTTGCTTTTGGAACCTGATCCCTTTTTCCTTGTGTCTCTTTACCCTTCCCTATTCTGCCCTTATTCTTCTCTGGCCTTGTCTGTGTTAATTAGATTGTAAACTCTGATGAGAAGGGATCCTCTTTATATATGTCTGTACAATGCTATGCATACCTTATAGTTCTATAAAGCAAAGGAAATGCTTCATTATGATTTGATATCTGTTTGCAATGACTCTGATCCTGCAATGTCTAAGTGCTATTCTCAATATATTGTCTACATAGTTGATGTTGGAAGGGGAGGGGGAGAGAGGGAAGGGGTGAGTGATAGGATAATATTCAAGTCGTTACAGAAATTTCATAAATATTATTTTCACTAAAAAAAAATCAACAACAAATATCCAAAAAACCTCACTACTCTTATTCTTAAATCCATCAGTCACTTTGACTCCCAGGACCCTCTTCTGGTAGTCAGCCACTCTGATCTTGAGTTCTGACCCTACCCAGGAAGGTTTTCAGAGCAAAGATAATCTTATGCCAGACTTCTTGGGCTTATTCTAAACTGCAACCTCTTGGCCACAGAATATCACGCCACTGAGTCTCACAGCTCCAGTTGTGAGCTTCAACCATCATTTGGAGGGAAGAATGGAAACCAGACTAGACCTATTTTGTTTTTGTCTTTAAACTGATGTGGTATTTCAGAACCCAAATCCCATTAGGACTGGAACTCCTCTTGAGCAAAGACTCCCCCCCATGGACTTCTAAATAGGAAAGTCATCTGCATATACACTCCCACACAGCCAGGGCCTGCCCGTCCATTGAGCAAGAATGTTGTTTGCACAGGGCCACGTGTTTCATGGGGCCCCGCCCAAACAACATTCTGCATTAAAAGACCTGCTTCCCATCAGCCCCAGTGGGTTTAACAGAGCGGCGAGAAAGGAAAACTCTCCCTTCGCGGCTCTATAAAGCCGGCGCTGAGAGAACTGATTCAGGGAGGGCTCTGCCAGGCAGGCGGGGGGGGGGGGGGACCGCCCACTTGATTCTGCTGCTGCTGCTATGACGGCAGCGGCAGCAGCAGCCAGGTTTTTTTTTTTAAATTTCCCTGGGCTGATGGGGCGGGGAGGGGGGTTAGGACTGGTAATGGCGGGGAGGGGGCTAAGTCTGTAAGTGGGCTGATGGTGGGGTTGGGACTGGAGATGGGCTGATGGGGGGTTAAGAACATAAGAACATAAGATATGCCATACTCGGTCATACCAAGGTCCATCAAGCCCAGTATCCTGTTTCCAACAGTGGCCAATCTAGGTCATACGTACCTAGCAGTATCCCCAAAAGACACAGGTTCCACAATGCTTGTATTGGGTCAAGCATTGATATCCTGGGTCCCTTTTTAATAATGGTTTATGGACCTTTCCTCCAGGAACTTGTCCAAACCTTTTTTAAACCCAGCTACACTAACAGCTCTTACTACATCCTCCGGTAACAAATTCCAGAGTTTGATTACACGTTGAGTGAAAAAATATTTTCTCTTATTTGTCTTAAATAGTTTATTTACCCTGTAGCTTCATTACATGTCCCCTAGTCTTTCTATATTCTGATAGCGTAAACAATCGATCTACGTTTACCCGTTCCACTCCATTCATTAATTTATAGACCTCTATCATATCTCCCCTCAGCCATCTCTTTTCCAGGTTGAAGAGCCCTAACCTTTGTAACCTCTCTTCATAGGAGTAGCCTTCCATCCCCTTTACCATTTTGGTGGCTCTTCTCTGTACCTTTTCTAATAATGCTATATCCTTTTTAAGATACGGCGACCAGAATTGCACACAATATTCAAGGTGCGGTCGTACCATGGGACGATACAGAGGCATTATAATATCCTTTGTTTTATTTTCCATTCCTTTCCTTATGATACCTAGCATTCTATTTGCTTTCTTGGCTGCTGCTGCACACTGGGCAGAGGGTTTTAACATGTTATCCACGATGACTCCTAAATCTTTTTTCTGGGTGGTGGTTCCCAATATGGAACCTTGCATCGTGTAACCAAAGTGTGGGTTGTTCTTTCCTAGGTGCATAACTTTGCACTTGTCCACATTAAATTTCATCTGCCATTTGGATGCCCAGTCTTCCAATTTATCCAGATCCTCCTGCAGATTTCCACAGTCCTCTTGGGTTTTAACAACTTTAAACAGTTTTGTGTCGTCTGCAAATTTGATAACCTCAGGACTGGTCATGGGCTATGAGGGGGGGGGGGGTCTAAGACTGAAAATGGGGTGATGGGGGGGTTAAGACTGGAAGTGGGCTGATGGGGGGTTAGGACTTGTAATGGGCTATTGGGGGGGGCTAGGACTGGAAATGGGCTGATGGGGGTTAGGACTGGATGTGGGTTGTTGGGGGGTTAGGACAGGTAATGGGCTATGGGGGGGCTAAGACTGGAAATGTGGTTATGGGGGGTTAGGACTGTAAATGGGCTATGGGGGGGCTAAGACTGGAAATGGGCTGATGGGGGGGTTAGGACTAGTAATGGGCTGGAGGGGCTAGGACTGGAAATGGGCTGAGTGGAAGGGGGGGCTTGAACTGAAAATAGCTGATTGGGAGGGGGTTTGGAATGGAAATGGGCTGTGAGGGGAAGGAACTAGGAGTGAAAATGGGCTGAGTGTGTGTGGGGGAGCTAGGCCAAGAAATGGGCTGATGGAGGGTCTAGGATAGGACTGGAAATGGGCTATTGGGAGTGCTAAGGTTGGAAATGAGCTGTAGTGGGGGCTTGCATTGAAATTGACTCATGGAGGGGCTAGAACTGGAAGTAGTCTCATGGGAGGCTTGGATTGTAAATGGGCTGATTGGAGGGGAGCTAGGATTTGACGTGGGCTGATGGAGGGGCTAGGAAAGGACTAGAAATGGGCTGATGGGGGCTGGGATTGCAAATGAGCTGATGGAGGGACTCGGATGGAACTGGAAATGGATGGGGGAGCTAGGATTGGAAATGGGCTGATGGTGGGGCTAGGATAGGATTGGAAAGGGGCTGATAGGGGGCTAGGACTGGAAATGGGCTGATGCAGGGACTAGAAGGGAGCAGATGCTGGGTGGGGCTGGAACTAGAAGGGAGCTTATGTTGGGAGAGGATTAGAATGGGATGGGGCTGGGAGAGTGAAATGGAGAGGGGAAAAATATTTTGTGTGGGAGGGAAGAAAAATCTACAATTGGCCGGGTATTGGGAGAGTAAGTGGGGATTGAGGATGGAGGGGTAAAATTTGAGTGGATGAAAAAGGAATTAGGAAAGAGCAAAAGGAGAAAGATTAGTATGTTAAAGCAGATGTAGAGAGAGAATGGAAAAAAACTAGAAGAGAGAAGAAAGGACAAATGGACAGCAGACGATGGAGAGTTAGCAGAAGACACAAAGAAACCAGAAGAAAGTGGCTGGAGCAACTGAAAAAAATGCACAAAAGGTAGAAAAATAACTCTTTATTTTGAATTTATTAACTGGAATATGTCAGCTCTGGGAAATGTGCATCATTAACGTCTGCGCTTTGTTTAGTACAAGAGGAAATTAATTTATAGTTTTATTTCTACAGTGTTGTTGTACATTCCAAGTTTGGCTTTTGGGGTTCCCAGTTTAATTATTGTCTTCCTTTTTCTAAATTGTGATTCCTTGTTTGGTGATGGTCTATTTTTCTGCATGTGTAACTGAGCTGAGGTATTCTGTCTATGTAATTCCTTTTTGACATTGCCACTTGTTCTCTTTCCCCAGTAGGTCATGTATTGTTATTCTCTGAAATGTATTGGTTTAATATTTACCGGGTTGCCTTTTGATAGGTAAAGTATGGTGCTTTGTGAGCCCTGGTAGTACTGTTACGATACGGTGGGCTTGCTATGGGTTCTAAATGGGCAGTGTTTGTAGTAGTTCCTAATGTGCCAGGCTGTTGGCACTGGATTATAGTAATGTAGAAATCTTTTAGTCTTTCTTTATCTATACATTCATTAAGAGGCATGTTTACTAAAAGTTAGTGTATGGTAACATTATGCAAATGCAGCAGCTCCTTTAACAAAGACCGCCGCCAGGCGGGCCCGCGCCTGTCGGGCCCGCGCCTGAGGGCCTCGCCAGAGGGCCCTTTGGCGTGGCCCTTAGGCGCAGGCCCCTACCGGAGGCTACAAACAAGCATCGGAGGCCACAGCTAAGCATCAACCACAGAAGCTACCAGAGAAGCAAACAGCAAGTGCATAGACTAAGTATTGACTCCCGCCATATTAACCGAGCAAATGCTAACAGCCTGGTTCCAGATGCTATGACATAATTTACTTCAAGATCTATATGCAATCACTAGTATATATAATTTAATGTAGTTATCACCACCACATCACTGCACTGTTTACTATTATAACGTTAACCTAATTAATCTACATGTTGCAAAGTAGCTCTTACAAAGTAACAGTTCCACAGTAGATACTCCGCAGTTGCAAAGTAGGGGATACATTGCAACAATCCTATTTAGCTGTTGCAAAACAGCTGTTCAAAGATACCAGTCTGCTCCACCTGACCTGTAGTATACCGAAGTATTCTATATAGCTGCTGCATAATAGTATACTGAAATATCTTATATAGCTGCTGCAAAATAGTACTCTGAAGTATAATAATATGCTTAAAGATACCGCTCTGCTCCACTTTACTTGAAGTATTTTATATAGCTGCTGTATAATAGTATACTGAAGTACCTTTATATAGCTGTTTCAAAATAGCATACGGAAGTACCCTAGATAACCGTTGCACAATATCTGTTCAAAGATACAGCTCTGCTCCACCTGACCTGAAGTATTCTGAAAACTGTACTAGTACACTTCCCGGCTGCTTGCAGCCTTAACACTATACCCAACACTACCATCAAATAGCCCTCTCCCACACAGGCCTCCCATACAACCAACTCTCGCACAAAAAACACATAATGGCCCCCATAAAACTAAAAACCCTGCCCCCCACCCTCCTGCTGATGGCTCTCCTATTACATCAAATACTCACATATAAATCCAACCACCTCCCGTGCAGTAGCATCCCCATCTTCCATAACCCAAACCGAAATTCAATACGCTCCCCAGTAAACAATCACCCATTTAACCAGCCCCCACACAACAATACCCACAGACACTCTCCCAGAATAATTCAAATAAACCATACACAGCACAACAACAAAAACAACCTCCCCAACATAGCCACTAAATTAAAACTCATCCTAATAAACATCCGTTCCATACGGAACAAGATACCAATTGTTAATGACATAATAAGAGATAAAAAACCTGACATCTTTTTCATCACTGAGACCTGGCTAACACCCACAGATACAGTATTATTAAACCAGCTCCCCATATCACAATATGATGTATTCAACTGCCACCGTGATATCAAAAGAGGAGGTGGTGCACTGATACTCACTAAAAAAGACCTACAATACACTCTAACGAACACAAACAATGTTGAAGGCATGGACATCATCAACATTGAAAATAGAACACTTGCACTCACCCTAATCTACAGGCCCCCATCAGCGGATCAGAAAAATCTCTCCCCATCCTTGAAATCGCATGCACAGCATCTCGGAACAAACCCCTTGTAATCCTAGGCGACCTTAACCTCCCTTCCCTAAACCAATCTCAAAAGGACAACTTCCTAGACTCTATGATGCAAATGGGATTTAACCAGATAATCCTTTCCCCCATCCACACTAAAGGAAACCCACTAGATCTCATCTTCCTCCACACCCCTTTTAACCTCCACCAGCTATACTCTCCCCCAATAATAACAGAAGTCCCATGGTCTGATCATCACTTGATAACCTTACACCTCCTTACACAAACACCCTCAAAAGCTACAAATACAACATCACACCACTCACGTTTTACCCACTTCGATAACGAGACATTCCTTGAAAAGGTATTTTTCCTGATTTGACTAGAAACACTCAGCTGAGGAGGAAGGAATTTCTGGGCTTGAGGCCCAGAGTCCTTTCCCTTGGTGGCACTTTTCTGTTAAAATTTCCGGCTCGTTGCTGTGTTTCGTACAAAGAGAAGATATTTGTGTTTTTTGAGCCCGCTCAGCTTCTGGACTTCCTGGTGGCTAGGGAGGATAGTATTGTGATTGTAACTTCTCGTACGGCTGATGTGTAAGTCTTGCTCTGCTTTGTTTCACTTTTCCTTATCAATGTAATTGATTTCCTGGTGCCTCCCCTGAGCAATGTTGTGGGCTTATTATGGTAATGTATTAATGGTATGGTTTTATGATATTTGGATTTGTATTTCTTTTTGTTACCATGTTTCCTTTATTCAATTTTGGAATTGAATGTATTCTCAAAATTCAATAAATATAAAAAAAAAAGAAAAAAAAAGAAAAGGTATTACCCAAGCTCACTACAAACCTAACGGACATCAACTCAGTTATAGAGAATTGGAACCAAACAATCCATGAAGCAGCCACCCCTACACATATCATGCAGAAGAGAGTCAAAAAATCAGAAAAATGGTTCACAAAAGACCTTGCCCTACTAAAAAAGCAACTACGAAAACAGGAAAGAATCTGGAGAAAAACAAGATCAAATGATAACAAAACCAAATACATAAACATACTTAATAGCTATAAAAATGCAATCAACAAATCAAAAAGGGACTGCTATGCCAAAGTAATAAATCTCGCCCTTAACCGACCAAGAGTACTCTTCTCAATTGTGAAAACACTAACAAAAATACACAACCCAGAACCTAACCAGGACACAATAAATGTACAAACCCTAGCATCACACTTTGCTGAAAAACTAAAGGAAAAACCCCATACCCCAACCATAATAAAATCAAATAACGACAATAACTATGAATGGACAACCTTCCACATGGTTGAACGAAAACACCTGCTTAAAATTATTACAATGATCAACACCACAACCTCCCCACTCGACCCATGCCCGGTATCATGGATCAAATCTACTAAGGACTTCCTTGCAGAAAACATAGAATACATAGTGAACCAATCACTATCTCAAGGCATTATGCCCAACACCTTAAAACTCTCCTCGATCCGCCCTATTATAAAAAACAACAAACTAGGGGGGGCGGAGCCTGATGTCAAACAGGGCAGACGGGTAGAGCTTGAGCTCCAGTGAGACCCACCAACAAATCCGGTTTTAAGCTGCGGTATAGTGCCGAGAGCCCACGAAATTGTGTTGGAAAATTTACAGACATGTCTGTACTAAAACCAGCTAGAATAGACTTCACTTCGGGACAAAATGCCAGCGCTAAGCGATCAAAGACTGAACCTCCGTCACCGCAAAAGATGGCGGCACGACTGGATGGACCGGAGGCCATGCAAGAAGTGCTGGCTGAGGTGAGAGGAGTCAGGGATTTGGTTGCGGCCAACGGTGAAGCGCTGTCGGCGGTGCGTGAGGACACAGCGGCTCTCCGATCCAGTTTGGAGGGACTATCCCTGAGGCTGGATAAAGTGGAGCAAGTAGTGGCAGTGCACGAAGAAAGATTGCTGACGGTAGAAAAGCACACGCAGCAGATTCGGGCCTTACAAAGGGAATTGGAGGAAGGGAACAACAGGGCGCGGCGTAACAACATAAGGCTGGTCGGGGTCCCGGAGGGAGCAGAGGGCGGAGATATGATCGCCTTCCTAAGCAAAATGATCCCCGAACTTTTACACATTACTTTTATACAACCGTTTGAGTTGGACAGAGCTCATAGGGTGCCCGCACAAGTGATTCAGGGCCACAAAAGACCGCGCCCAATAATCCTGCGCGCCCTGCGCTATCAGCACGTTTGTGCAAATTCTTGAAGCAGCCCGACTACGCCCCAATGTGGAATTTGAGAGCTGTAAACTTCACTTTTTTCCGGACTTTGCTAAAGCTACTGCTGATCGGCGGCGCAGTTTTCTTTCGCTGAGACCGCGATTGATTCACCTTCAAGCAAGGTTCGGCCTTCTTTATCCAGCACGTATGAGGGTCACTCTTCACAACCAAACTAAAACCTTTGATGATCCAGAGGTGCTTCAGCAATTTTTAGATGATAAAGAACGTATGCATATGCGCTGATATTGTATTTTATTTGGATATGTAGTTGCCAGTGTAACCTAAGAATGCGTACTTACGTAGTTTGATGGTTACATTCTCCTTTATTAGTCAGTGATGTAAATTTCGTGGTCTGATGGTATACTGTTTGATATTTTCTTACTTTTGTTTCTCCTGTACTTAAAGTCGCATTAGTGCATTGAGTCGTGTTATATGTTGCACTACCTATACCTTGATATTCTGTTAATGGTGGGTCCCTCTGTACTGTTTTCCTGTTTCACTGGGTTCACCATGTAATGCGGGGAGGGGTAATAATCCTCTGGGGTCTAGGGGGAAATTTTGTTGTCTGCAGCTTGTGCCACTGGAGTTAGGGTCTTCAGGTGTCTATATGATGGAGCAATGGCGAAGAGATTGTTTAATGGAGTTTAGATTTGTGGAAGAATGGCCAATATATCTACACAGTTTCCACAGCTGCCTAGTATAATCAAACTTCTTTCCTTAAATGTTAAGGGAATTAATAGCCCGATAAAACGGAAAAAAATTTTACTTTATGCGCATCAAGAGAAAGTAGACATACTTCTACTGCAAGAAACGCACTTGAATAGCCATGAATCACTTAAACTTAGTGTTAAGCCCTTCGAGCTGGTGGCCTATTCTGCTGCGGTTCAGAAACATAACGGTGTGGCCATTCTGGCTAGGAAGTCTCTTATGCCCACTATCAAGCAGACGCTCTCTGATCAGCAAGGCAGATGGACCAGTGTTGTTTTAAAAGTTGGGTGCCTCTCTTTCCTGTTGATCAATGTATACGCCCCAAATGCTGATCACCCAGAATTTTTTCGTTCCCTGGCCCAGGCAGCCTTTCTCAGCGGAAAGGAACCAGTCATTCTAGGCGGTGATTTTAACCTGACCTTGGACCCGCTTGTTGATAAAAGCCCTCCGAAGCTTAGTTTGTTTTCCAAGTCGCATGCGGTCCTCAAGGAGTTGATGAGAGATAAAGGACTGGTGGACATCTGGCGACTCTATCATCCAACAGATCAAGAGTTTACTTTTTTCTCCAATCCTCACCACTCCTCGTCTCGTATAGATTTTTTCTTGACGTCTAAATCCCTGATATCGTGCTGTACCAGATCGAGCATTCAGGCGACGCACATTTCGGATCATGCTGCTATCTGTTTAGAGCTACAGGACCTATCTAATGACACGAAGCCCCTAAATTGGGCATTTGATAGATCCCTTTTGGGTGATGCGGAGTTTTGGTTCTGCTATTCGAGTGGCTATATCGGAATATTTTCAGTTCAATCTCCTACAGGATACTGGGGGATGGGCCTGGTGGGAAGGCTTCAAGGCCTCCATGAGGGCCGTCATCACGAGTCGCATGATCCTTAGGTCCCGGCGACGAAAAGAGCGCTTAGCAGAGCTAGAAGGCCAGATCAAAGCAGGGGAGCGTATCCGTACACGGCGCTCTGACCCTTGCATCTTGGTTCGCCTTCAGAAATTGAAGCTCAGTTATAATCAATTGCTTACTGATGAAGTGGTGAAGAATATCCAAGCTCAGAGTGGGGTATACTACTGGGAAGGCAATAAAGCGGGAAGGCTCCTGTCACACACTTTAAAGGGCCAGCAGGAGGCGAGAAGAGTGGAAGCTCTGCGTGACCCTGGTGGGCACAGTTTGCTGACCAAAGATGATGAGCTCGCAGACGCGTTTGGCTCCTATTACGCGCAGCTGTATTCTTCCGAGGTTCGGAACACCCAGATGAGCTTCGGAGAGCTGATTGCTGGAGTGCAGCGGCCTACATTAGATGGAGAGCTCGTAGAGGGGTTGGCGGCCCCACTTTCCCTTTCTGAGATCCTTCAAGCAATTCAGACATTGGCTTCCAGTAAGGCCGCTGGACCAGATGGCCTCCCCATTGAATTTTATAAAACCTTCTCTAAGGAGCTTGGCTTGCATCTGTGTGACTACTTCCGGACTCTTCTGCAGGATACTCCTCTGGTAGGGAACTTTGCATCTGCGACCGTGATAGTATTGGAAAAGAAAGGCAGAGATCCCCAGCTAGTCAGTAATTATCGTCCAATATCTTTGCTGAATGCCGATTACAAGATATATGCTACGATACTGGCCAAGCGGCTTGCTGATGTAATGCCACAACTGATACATCCTGACCAATGTGGCTTTATTGAAGGGAGATCGACGTCTGATAACGCCCGACTCTTATGCCATGTCCTAGCGGTTGGGGAAAGTCATCATAGTCCTCTGGTGGGGCTATCCCTCGATGCAGAGAAGGCCTTCGACCGGCTAGAGTGGTCCTTCATTTTTGATGCTCTTCGCTGGTTCGGATTAGGAGAAGGTTTCATCAGATTGTTGGGAGTGCTGTATGCTCGGCCTCTAGCACTCGTTCGAGTTAACTCATCACAATCGAAGGAGTTGAAACTGTCACGAGGAACTCGTCAAGGTTGTCCCATTTCACCACTATTGTTTAATTTGGCCCTTGAGCCTTTACTACTTATGATCCGACAACACCCGTTGATCACAGGGATGTCGATACGGGGGCAAACAGTGAAGTTGTCGGCCTACGCAGATGACCTTCTTCTCTTTACTTCTCCGGAATCAGTGTCGGCGATCTTGGAGTGCATAGAGCGATATTCACAACTGTCTGGTTACAAAATTAACTGGAGTAAGTCAATTGCTTTTCCACTGAATGCTAGGATCCATAAAGCGGATATGGAACATTTTCAATTCGTCTGGGAGCCAAAGATGTTCAAGTACCTCGGAGTTTACTATGGCTACCCCTTAGTGGAAGCGGTGAGATATAATGAGAAGATGCTTTTAGAGAAATCCCTCCTGTTAACTACTAAGTGGTCCCCCTTATCTATATCATGGTGGGGGAGACTTGAAACTATTAAGATGATGATAGTCCCGAAAATTAATTATACGTTGGAAATGGTGCCTTACTTTTTACGCCCACAGATATACCAGCAAATAGAAAGAGTGTTAGTGCGCTTTTTGTGGAATAACAAAACACCCCGGATTGCCCTCAAAAAGCTTAAAGCTTGCAAAGAATTGGGAGGAGTGAAATTTCCGGACTTTCAGCAATACCACAAAGCTTATTTGTTGAAACAAGGGGCACAATGGTTATTATCGGAGGCCAAACCAGCGCCTGCGTGGCTAACTCTTGAAAAGGCAATTGTGGCACCCTTCCCATTAGCGCTTCTTCCATACATGCAGATGCCACTGGATAGTGGATACCCTACTATGATAACTGACACACAAAACGCCTTCGCGACTTTGCGTGGCTCGCTTGACGGGGCTGATCGCCTTACGCGTCAATGGCCCCTCTGGTATAACCCTCATCTTAAGATTCAGCGTAAGTCATTTGCTTGGCGGCTTTGGTATTCTAAGGATATCTGGACGATCGATCAACTGCTGGATCGCGAAGATTGGAAGAGCTTTGCGCAATTACAACAGGAGTATAATCTGCCGGGCACTGCTTATTTTCAATGGCTACAACTTCGGCACTGTATAGCCAAGCGGATGCCACATCTCAGATCTTTGGAGCACGTGGAGCCTTTAAGTGATGCAATCGATATATCCAGTAGAGCTTCCCATTTCTACAAGCTGCTACTTTCTAACAAACAGCAGGGCGCGATTGGCACGCAAAAAGTCTGGGAACATGACACTGCCCTGATCTTGACGTCTCAGCAATGGGAACAGTTTTGGACAAAACAGGTCCGCATCTCTAAGTCTGCCTCTGTCACTCAAGTATTATTTTTCATGGCACATAGAGCATACCTTACCCCGGTCAGGATGGCTACATGGGGGCCAGCAGCAGATGGGCACTGCTGGTCGTGTAAACAGCAATTAGGTACCCTTGCTCACCTTGTTTATCAATGTCCCTGCGTCCAAACTTTCTGGAAACAAGTTTGGAAAAGGATCCAAAGTATTCTGAATATTTGCGAGCCTATCTCCTGGGGTATCGTCAGCATGCGCTCAGCGAGCAACATACCCTCCTTATCAAAACGTCATTTTTTCCTGCTCGATTTTATGCTAGGAATCGCTTTATACCTTGTTTCGCGCCATTGGACGCATACTTATGACCTTTCTTCACAAAATTGGTGGAGCCATGTATGCTGTTACAGCAAGTTTGAGCAGTTACCAAGAAAAGGTGTATCCAGAACGCCATCCGGTCTTGCCAAATGGCAGGTGTTAAATGATTACATTTTATTATCTCAGACCCCTAAGTAAGCCTCTGGCGCTCACTCCATATAGGGCACCTTGTTTGACCTTGTTTAGAGGCTCCGGTTTTGGAGCATCTATTGTCGCAGACACTTTAATCTATCCTGTTTCATGTCGACTCCAGAGGATTGGGTTGGATGGGTGGGGGGGGGGGGAGGGGTGTTCTTAGCTTTAGTTAGTAGTTGTTGTTAGTTAGGTGCAGTCTGGGATGAGGTGATGTATGTATTGTTCGATTTTGTGTTGTTATTTTTCCCATGGCTGTGGTAAAAAAGCAATAAAAATATTTAAAAAAAAAAAAAAAACAACAAACTAGACCCAAAAGACCAAAACTCATACAGACCAATAGCTAGCATACCACTCATTGCCAAAATAATAGAAAAAAACCATACAACTCCAATTACAGGACCATATTGATGAACACAAACTCCTTGACTCTCATCAGTTTGGATTTCGCCCCTTCCATGGAATTGAAACTCTCCTAATCACTCTGATGGACCTCCTCATCAGAGGCACTAATGACAATAGCCAAGGTTTCCTACTCCTCTTCATAGATCTATCTGCCGCATTTGACAGCATCAATCACAACACACTCATCAATAGACTAGAAAATTTAAAAATAGGAGGGACTGTCCTTGAATGGTTCAAGTCATACTGTGATGCAGCAAGGGGCACACAGCCCAGGGAAAATAAGATAAAAGAAAGACTTACCTCAGAGTCAGCTGTAGAAAGCAGCACTAGGCACCATGATTCACTGCAGCAAGGGAAATTCTTGCTACGTAGCAAACAAAAGTCCCATCAGGAACACCTGAGTGAGAGTCCCCAGGTCACGTGTAGAGCTAGGGATTATTTAGGGCAGGGTTCCAGTCAGTTAGAGAGGAGAATCAGAAGCAGGATCACCACGGGAAGCAGTAGGAGAGAGAGGAGCAGGAGGTGTGTCCCAGGTCAGCTGAACAGAAGCCCCAGGGGATTGCTGGGAGGAAATTCTTCTCACGAGGAGTCAGGAAGTGAGTCGGTCTCCAGCTCTCGAGAAGGAAGGTTCAAGGCAAGCTGCACTAAGGGAAGACCTGCTACCAGGAATAGCTTTGGAGAGAAGCCAGGATTACCCCACTACCCCAGAGGCCAGTATTTGCCAGCTCAAGGCAGAGGTCACGGTGAGAGGGAAGTGTTGGGGGATGGGCACTCCATGCATGGCTACAGCTTAAGAAATAGGTGTAAAGTTAGGAACAAATATATTCCTGTTCAACCAGCCCGGGAGGCTAGAAGCAAAGGCTATAGAGAGCCAACATAAAGACAAGCCCTGCAGAGAGAAGGAAACTTCCCTATAGTAACAAAGAGAAGTTTAAAGCTTATAACTGCAAAGGGCAGGGTTCTGACTACAGACATAAGAAGCAAGATGTTTCAGAGCTAATGTTCTGGGAGGCAAGCCCAGGCAGAACCAGCTACAGAGAGAGATATAGACCCAAAGGGGGAAAAGCCTCCAGTGACTGTTATAGTGAAGTGTCACAAGACGCTATAGCTGAATACCGTTCTCAAGAAGGGTCTGATACCAGCAGTGTGAGTAGTGCTGGGGAAATGATATGGGAAGACGCTGCTAGTCTGCAAGAGGATATTCCTATGGATTGCAGTGTCTGTGTTAAATGCAACCGTATGATGTAAATACTGGATGAAGAGAACTCTGTGAATATAACAAGAGAATATACGTGTGTCACCACTTTTGTTGCTAAGCTTATCTGATTTAAAGTTTCTGTTTCCTTTGACAATGTCCGAGCGGGACGGGGAATAAAACCCACTTTTTCATTTCAAGTTGCTCTGAAAGACTGTTTATTTACAAGGCCAGAGCAATTCCTTGTGCATACGCCCTAGGCAACTTCCTATATAGGGCTAAATTGGCCTCTAACCACAGTCCCCATCGCAGGTTGGCGTATTTTTATCGGATCCAGTCCAGGAAACAAGGAGCTACAGTGCAGAGCGACAACGCGGGACGAGCGGAGTTGGCACACACGGAGGAGGATCCAGGTTCCAGGAGTGCGACAGCAAGCACCTTCTCAAAATAAGACCCTCCACCTTGCTCAGGTAACGGGTATTTGGGCACAGGTTGGGGAGGATCGCTGGTGAGAAGAGGAGGCTTGGGAGGAGAAATTTTTATCCTTGTTATTGTGCCGCACTTGGTTTGGTGTTTCTGATTTGTTTCAGGAAAGGAGATGACGATGACGATGGATGCACAGGAGGTTCTCAGGTGGATGAGCAGCCAGTTCGAGAAACAGGGAGAGCTAGCTCGGCAGAACCAGGAGCAGGCCATCGCTGCCCTGGTGGAGCAACAGAAGCCCCTGACGGACTTAATGCGGACTATCCTGAAGGAGCCTAAGAAGGACGAATCACCAGCAGCCGTTCCTATCTGTGGGGTAGGCCCACAGAGCTGTGGGATTTGGACTTTAGGACAAATGCATGCTAGTGACAATTTTGATGACTTTGTGCAAACATTTGAACGAATAGCTAGTAATGCTAAATGGCCACAAGAGCAGTTAGCCGTTAGGCTGGCCTCAGCATTAACTGGTGAGGCTCAGGCAGCCTATAGGGCCATGCCAGCAGCTCTTGCAAGTGACTATCAAGAGGTTAAGAGAGCTGTACGGGATAGGTTGGGCTTAACCCCTACCATGTACAGACGCATGCTCAGGTCTACCCGGATTCAACCAGAGGAAACACCAAAGGCACTGTATCACAGAGTGCATGGGTTGGTTTTAAAGTGGCTTGAACCCGAGGGTAAACGAATGGAGGAAGTACTGGATCTAATTGTATTAGAGCAGTTCTTTGACGCAGTACCTGAAGAGGTTAGAACATTTCTTACTCTACAGAATTGTAGAACCTCTGCTGAAGCAGCGCACCTAACGGAAAGATTCTTTGAGGCTGAACTAATCAAAGGAGCCAGCGCTAGCAGCAGGTCAGGGTTAGACAACTCTGTAAGAAATGCTAATATGTCTTTAAGGAACAAGGTGGGTTCACAGGAATCCAGGTATATAAAAGCAGAAGGTAACAAGGGGTTAAAGTGTTTTAAGTGTGGGAAAAGTGGACACTTTAAAAGGGAATGCAGGTCTCGCACAGCACTTGTTACTGGCCAGGTTCACCTCACAGCTGCAGGTTTCCGAGTAGATGTGGAGGTACAGGGAGTCCCAGCTAAGGCCTTGCTTGACTCGGGGCCGACCAAAGTATGGTCTCTCGCCGTTTTTGGAAGGCCATACAGGCCCAGAGGGGTTTTCCCCCGAGTCAGCAAGAGGGAACAGCGAAGATTCAGTGTGTGCACGGGGCAACAACTTCATATCCTTTGTTCAGGATAAAAGTTAAGGGCTTAGGCACACGAAGGGAAGTATTAGTAGCCATCATTCCCAGGCTACCCTACGACATCGTGCTAGGAAGAGATTGGCCACCCTTCTATAAAGGCATGGAGAGCAATACATGCATAAAGGGAGGGTTAGTTTCCACCAGATCTCAGGCGAAGGAACTGAGGACCCCTAGTGACACTTTAGTGGAGGAAAATCCTAATCCTATAATGGAAGAAGGTGAGGTAGAACCAGAAGAGGGGGAAGAGGTGAGTGCAGATGAGGGCCTACACGAGCTTCCCAGGCACGATGATTTAATTGCTAACCCCAGCGAAGGGAAAAAGAAGAGTAAGGGTGAAAAGCGCCGAGAGAGGCAGCATCGAGCCCAGTGGAGAGCCGGAGTAGCTGATGGGCAAGGCTTGCCATGGGTACCGGCGGACCTAGTAAAAAAGTTTCCGTCCTTTGCTAAAGAACAGAGGGCAGACCCTGTATTAAAATATGCCTTCGAGTTTGCAAAGGCGGAGAGGGACGTACTCCCTAGGTTCCTATTAGAGGAGGAGATATTATACAGGGAGAGTAGTAACCCCCAAAATAACGCCATTAGGAAACAGTTGGTAGTTCCTACCACATTTAAGGCTGTTGTCATGAGGCTCGCTCACGACCATCCTATTGGAGGGCATAAAGGGGTACAGGCCACACTCGACCAAATTCTCGAGCGGTTTTATTGGCCTGGAGTATTTCGCGAGACAAAGAAATTTTGTGAGGCTTGTCCGGCTTGTCAGCGAGTAAGCGCTGCAAAGCCTGCAGGAGTTCCCCTGATCCAGATGCCTACCATAACGGAACCAGTTAGGAGAATGGCAATGGACATTGTAGGGCCCCTAATAAGAACCCCTAGGGGATTTCAGTATATCCTAGTTATCATGGATGTAGCCACTAGGTTCCCATGGGCGATTCCTTTACGGAACATTTCTGCTAGGTTTATAGCCACAGAATTAATAAAGTTATTCTGTGAGGTAGGTTTCCCGAGGGAAATGCTCACAGACAGGGGAAGCAATTTTGTCTCAAAATATTTAGCACAGGTATGGGATGCTTTTGGCATCACCCATATAAAAACAGCGGCGTATCATCCACAGACAAACGGTCTAGTGGAACGCTTCAATCAAACCCTTAAGCAGTTGCTAAGGAGAGGGTTAGAAGGGCAAATGGCGGACTGGGATGTTATGCTCCCATTTGCCCTATATGCTAGTAGGGAACGGACACAAACTTCCCTAGGAACATCTCCCTACGAACTTATGTTCGGACGGGCACCACGAGGGGTCTTGGACATATTAAGAGACCAGTGGGTGGAACCAGGTGAGGAAGAAATAGGAGTTCCTCAATTTTTTTGCGGGCTACGGAGTCGCCTCCAGAGGGCATCTCAAGCCGCGGATAAGAATCTACAGGATAGTAGAAAAACACAGAAAAAGTACTATGACAGGGGTAAAAAACCTAGACAGTTGGCCACAGGTGATAAGGTCGTGGTAATGGTCACTGATCCAAGGCCAAAATTTGAGGCCCGGTGGAAGGGTCCCTATACGGTAGTGGATCGCAAGGGTCCGGTGTCATATCTAGTCAAGAGTGACAGAGGGCGCCTTCAGACGTACCACATAAATGTTTTAAAACCATGGCATGAAAGGATGGCCACTGTTAGCAGTTTTAATATAGTACCCAAGTACCGGGCAGCACACACAGGTCCCCGGAAGCCCTACGAGGAGGGTAACCCAGCGTACAGCAGGTATGAGGGAACACTCATGAGGCTAGGACAGATTCCGCGCTGTGTGCACAATAGTTTACCAGCACGGAATATCTTAAGAGGGGGGATATGTGATGCAGCAAGGGGCACACAGCCCAGGGAAAATAAGATAAAAGAAAGACTTACCTCAGAGTCAGCTGTAGAAAGCAGCACTAGGCACCATGATTCACTGCAGCAAGGGAAATTCTTGCTACGTAGCAAACAAAAGTCCCATCAGGAACACCTGAGTGAGAGTTCCCAGGTCACGTGTAGAGCTAGGGATTATTTAGGGCAGGGTTCCAGTCAGTTAGAGAGGAGAATCAGAAGCAGGATCACCACGGGAAGCAGTAGGAGAGAGAGGAGCAGGAGGTGTGTCCCAGGTCAGCTGAACAGAAGCCCCAGGGGATTGCTGGGAGGAAATTCTTCTCACGAGGAGTCAGGAAGTGAGTCGGTCTCCAGCTCTCGAGAAGGAAGGTTCAAGGCAAGCTGCACTAAGGGAAGACCTGCTACCAGGAATAGCTTTGGAGAGAAGCCAGGATTACCCCACTACCCCAGAGGCCAGTATTTGCCAGCTCAAGGCAGAGGTCACGGTGAGAGGGAAGTGTTGGGGGATGGGCACTCCATGCATGGCTACAGCTTAAGAAATAGGTGTAAAGTTAGGAACAAATATATTCCTGTTCAACCAGCCCGGGAGGCTAGAAGCAAAGGCTATAGAGAGCCAAACATAAAGACAAGCCCTGCAGAGAGAAGGAAACTTCCCTATAGTAACAAAGAGAAGTTTAAAGCTTATAACTGCCAAGGGCAGGGTTCTGACTACAGACATAAGAAGCAAGATGTTTCAGAGCTAATGTTCTGGGAGGCAAGCCCAGGCAGAACCAGCTACAGAGAGAGATATAGACCCAAAGGGGGAAAAGCCTCCAGTGACTGTTATAGTGAAGTGTCACAAGACGCTATAGCTGAATACCGTTCTCAAGAAGGGTCTGATACCAGCAGTGTGAGTAGTGCTGGGGAAATGATATGGGAAGACGCTGCTAGTCTGCAAGAGGATATTCCTATGGATTGCAGTGTCTGTGTTAAATGCAACCGTATGATGTAAATACTGGATGAAGAGAACTCTGTGAATATAACAAGAGAATATACGTGTGTCACCACTTTTGTTGCTAAGCTTATCTGATTTAAAGTTTCTGTTTCCTTTGACAATGTCCGAGCGGGACGGGGAATAAAACCCACTTTTCATTTCAAGTTGCTCTGAAAGACTTTTTATTTACAAGGCCAGAGCAATTACTTGTGCATACGCCCTAGGCAACCGCCTATATAGGGCTAAATAGGCCTCTAACCACAGGCCCCATCACAATACATCTCACATAGATTAATACGGGTACAAATGGGTCAAGAAACATCTGAAACTTTCCCTCAAGATCAGGGTATCCCCCAAGGCTCAGCCCTCTCCGCCCTCCTTTTCAACCTGTACTTACAACCCATTACAAATATATTCAAAAAACATAAAATCAACCATTTTATATATGCGGATGACATTATGCTTGCCATCCCCATAAACTCCAACAACCCCAACTATGACAACCTACTCATATGCATGAATGAGACCACCACATGGCTCAAAGACAACCATCTAAGCATCAACCTTAAAAAGACAGAAGCAATGTTCGTAACAAGAAAGCCAGACGCCGATTACAATTACCCAGCAACAATCTCAATCAACAACACACCTATACCTGTTAAAAAGGAGGTAAAGTACCTGGGACTAATATTAGACCACTCCCTCACCATGCTTCCCCACATAAAACAGACAGTAAAAACAATATTCTATAAACTCAAGACAATATAACACCTAAGACCCCTACTTGACACACATGATTTTAGATCAGTAGTCAATACCCTCATCACCCCCCACTTTGACTATTGTAATAGTCTCCTAATTGGTTTACCGCTAAAGAGCATCTACCTACTCCAAAGAGCCCAAAACATATGCGCCAAGCTGATCACAAAAGCTAAAATAGCAGACCATGTCACCCCAATACTGTTAGACTTGCATTGGCTCCCTATAAGTAGCCGAATAAAATACAAAATCCTCCTAACTACCTTCAAACTCCTTAATAACATCTCTCCCTCACATTTGTCTACCCTAATACACCCCCCATCAGAAACTAGAATGTGCAGACAAAACGCAATCCATTCCCTCAACATAAAAACAACCATCAGAAAAACTAAAGCAACTACAAGTGATAGGGCCTTCTCCTTCGCTGCCCCCACTCTATGGAACGATCTACCACTAACCATTCGCATGATAAAAGACCTTTATCAATTCAAAAAAGAACTTAAAACCTACCTTTTCACAAACCATTTTGAAATCCCCTATCAACAGAGAACCTATCCCCAACAATCCAAAAAACACATCCACAGCACCCAAGATAGGACAAACGACTAACACAAGAAAACCTTACACTACATTACTTACACACTTTACCCAACACGCAAAAGTCTTACCCAATCTGTTGTTTTTACTGCTCTTGTAAATAACCTTTTGTAATTTAGTTCTGTTATGTTTTATGTATTATTACCTGTATATAGTTAAAACCATGTTCCATTTAGTTAATACCATGTCCCATGTAAAGTATACAGAAGTATACAAATTTGTTAACTGTTCAATGTAAACCGCCCTTGATCTCTTGTAACTAACTCCTTAACTCATGGAATCATGCCAGAACAACTTAAATTAGCAACAATTAGGCCTACCCATAAAAAAACCAACCTTGAAAAAGACAATCCAGCTGCATATAGACCAATTTCCAGCTTACCACTCTTAGCAAAAATTATTGAGAAGGCAGTACAGCTACAACTTCAAGACCATATTGATGAACATGCGCCACTTGATATACATCAGCATGGCTTCCGCCCCAACCATGGTGTTGAAACGCTCCTACTATACTTATTTAATGACATCACTCAAACAATAGATAATTTCAACAAAGGTACCTTAATGATCTTCTTAGATATTTCAGCTGCCTTCGATACAGTGGACCATGCAATCCTCTTAACAAGACTAAAGAGCATCGGATTAACTGGCACCGTCCTAAAATGGTTTGAATCCTACCTAGTTGATAGACAGTTCCAAGTTAAAATTGGCCTAAACACTTCACGTCACATAGTAATCAAACAAGGCGTGCCGCAAGGATCTGCACTCTCTTCACTTCTTTTTAATTTGTTTATCCAACCAATCTGTCACATAATAGCAGATCATCAAATAGATTACACGATTTATGCGGATGATATCATGATTTACACTCCAATTGATATCAACTGCCCAGATTACAGCAAAATTTCAAACTGTATTACCAGCATTTCAAATTGGCTAACAAATAATAACCTTGCAATAAACCTGAACAAAACGGAAGCACTTATTGTAACTAGAAACACCAGCTTTATCCCTCCACCTTACATTACATGCAACAACACAAAGATTCCAGTTAAGGACGAAGTAAGATACCTCGGAATAACCCTCGATAAGAAGCTAAACCTGCGTTCTCATATAAGAAAAACTGTTAAAAACGCGTATTACAAAATGAAGATAATTAGACGACTTAAGCCTCTTATCTCTTATGATCACTTTCGAACAGTCTGTCAGGCACTCATTACTCCCATTCTGGATTTCTGCAACCCTATTTACAATGGACTGCCTAAGCATGCTCTCAAGCCACTTCAAATGGCACAAAATACAGCAGCTAGAATCATCAATGGATCCTCAAATTATGAACACATTACCCCCATCCTTAAAGAACTCCACTGGCTCCCAATAATCCTTCGCATAAAGTATAAATTAATCATAAATATATTCAAAATGAAACACAACAGTTCTGCAATCAGCCTTCATGCCCTCTTACTCCATGATATCAACAAAAGACCAAGAAGGTTATCCACTTCTAACACCCTCAGCACCCCAAAAAACTACTCTAAATCATGCAAATGTACCTCACAAAGAGCAATTGCTTTGGCCGCCCCTTTAATTTGGAACTCTCTCCCTCCTGATTTACGCTCACTGGATGATTTAAAAGACTTTCGTAAACAATTGAAAACTACACTTTTCATTGAACAATATGGATCAACAATTGACTAAATATATTATATTTATTTTAATTATTTTAACTAATTTGCCTTATTGTTAACCCTTGTTATTTTTCCTATATTACCATTGTACTGTTATGTTTATACTGTGTTTGTTTCCCTTGCCTATAACCTTTGTATTTCTTGTGACCGCTTTGATTGAAGGAAAAGGCGGTATAGAAAACTTGTTAAATAAATAAATAAATTAAATAAATAAATAAATATTTATACAAATGAGGCCCCGCACCGAGTCCTCGCACATGGCCCCGCACCCCCCCCTTGGGCCACTCCTGCACACAGCTACCACTGGCAGATGTTATCTCTACAGCACTCAGATACCATTACTAGCAGATAGTGAGTATATGTCTGAAGAGAAATAGACCAAAATCAGCAAATAGTAATGAGCTTATATCACTCCCTATATCCATGAAAGATACTGTCTTGGATTCACCATAGGCCCTTCATCCTTTTGATTTTGTGACCTCTCAAAAGGCTTGACTGAATATTTCCAGTATTCTTTTGAATACAGAATCTTATTGGTGCTTTCTAATGTGACTTCTAAAGTTATTTTCCAAAGTTTCAATGCCACTAAACAATTTCACAAGAGGTTCAAGAACACCATAGTCTGTTTGATTGGGCGTAGCCCTAGCAGGTAGAACAGCTCCTCAGATATCACTTTGTTAACAGTGTAGAAGGGAATTTTAGAAGGGACATCCAAGGGCAATCTGGGACATCTAAATCAGAACTTCTGAAAAAAAAAAGCAGGCCCGTCCGGGTGCAGACATGATTTCACAAATGTGGACATGCCCAATATGGACATCTGCAGGGGCATCCAGAAAGACGTCCCCAGAATAGTAGCTCAGAAAGTAGATATCTTGAAATAAGCCTATTAGTTAACAATAGTGGTCGAGGTACAGGGAAGCCAGGGGTGAAATCCCACTGCTGCTATCACTGAAATTATGCTGAGTACTGGGGATTTTCTTTTAACCAAAACGAGAAGTTTTCAGATGCCTGTTTGTGTCTGGAGCAGGTCTAAGATACAATGCAGGTGTTCATGATGTTTCTGAGATCAGGTGGGGATGTCCAGGTTCCTGGGAATACCCCAGCCATGCCTCCACAATGCCTCCATTCAGGCTTGGACACCCTCATACTAGGGACATCCACAGACCCAGCTTCTAAAATGGCTCTGGAGAAGTCTCTATGTTTTGGATGTTTCTATGCCTGTTTTTGGATGTCCAAAGCATGAATAGAGTTTCCAAAATGACACCCATAAGATTCTGCAGCTGAATTTCTGAATTGTTGCTTTTAGTAAGTTATATTTTCCTTGTCCCTCACTTGGTTTGCAGCTTGTCGTGCTGTGAGGGCTTGTGTGCATCGGTGATCTGAGGGCTAAGCTATCATTAGTTTAACTACTGGCAGGGTCTCAAAGATGGATGGATCTCAGCTGAGGTGCCAAACAAAGACAAACCACCCATCTGGGCAGCAGCAGAATGGGACGGTGTTGGCAACGGAGGATCACATTTCTGTGACAAGGGCAACAACACTAAACTTAAAGTGCGTGGAGGAAAGACCTTGCAATCCACTTCTGTATCTTGCCATGAAAACCCAATGGATAATCACAACAAAACAAATTGCGCTATAGTTCTGGAAGATGAGACCCCCTGGTCAGAAGACACTCAACTAGCTACTGGGGAAGCGTTGAAGACTTTTCAGAGTAAAGCCAGATTTATGATGTGGTTCGATCAAAGCCCTCGGGACGTCTGACTGCTGATGTAATTGTGCATGAAATGAGAGTCAGAAGCTGTAAAGATGTCTTACATATTGGGACATGGAACGTACGATGCATGAACCAAGGGAAGTTGGAGGTGGTCACGAATGAAATGGAACATGTACAACTTGATCTGTTGGGAGTCAGTGAACTGAAATGGACTGGCATCAGGCACTTTGCATCAGATGATCACATGGCCTACTATGCTGGAAATGAAAGACATAGCAGAAATGGTGTTGCATTTATAATAAAGAAGAAATTTGCAAGAACTGTTATGAAATACAATGCAGTCAATGAACGCTTAATCTCTATTTGTCTACGAGGAATGCATATCAACACAACTATAATTCAAGTATATGCCCCAACAACAGCTGCAGAAGAGTATGAAATTGATGAGTTCTATAAACAAGTACAAGTTGAAATTGACAGAACATGCAAATATGATATCCTGAGAGTCATGGGTGACTGGAAAACTAAAGTTGGCAACAAAGAAGAAGGCAAAATGGTTGGAAAATATGGACTTGGCAACAGAAATGAAGCTGGAGAAAGACTGACAGAATTCTGCAAGATCGATGATCTATTCATCTCAAACACCTTTTTGCAGCAACACAAGAGGCGACTGTACACATGGACTTCACCCAATGGATTGTACAAAAATCAAATTGACTACATCTGTGGAAGTCAACGATGGAAAAGCTCTGTAACATCAACAAAGACAAAACCTGGAACTGACTGTGGTACAGATCACCAACTACTAGTATGCAAACTCAAGCTAAAGTTTGACACATCATGCAAAGAGAGAGATAATTAGAGAAAGACATCATGCTTGGCAAGATAGAAGGTCAACACAAAAAAGGAAGGCCAGCAATGAGATGGATTGATACAATAACAGCTACGGGTACCAGTCTGTCAACAATAAGCCGCCTGACTGAAGACCGAACACAATTTAGGACAACTATCCAGAGGGTCATCATGAGTCGACAATGACTTCACGGCACTTAACAGCTTTTCTTGTCTCTCCTCCAAATAGAAAACAGAATTATAAATGTGATAATTCTTAGGTACTGTGCACACTGAGGCCTTTTAGCAATACTGCAGGGAGGTCAATTTTCAGACAACTGATTAAGGGTAGAATGCCTGCTATGCATATAAATCACTTTGGAGAGTGTCCTCTCCATACCAATATACTGTACACTGAAATTATTTCTGGTAAAATCATTTGTACAATGGCTTAATAGACTTCCTTTCATGTCATAACATAAAGAAATGAAGAGGACCTCAGCCATATGTGAAATCTGTTCTTTCAGTTGTAAGAGGGGATATAGCCAAGGATACTAGAAGACTGAACACAACAAAAAAGGAAAAAAACAACGATAGCATAATTTTCAGATTTCCTTTGGAGTTTTCTTGCTTTTCCAACTTTCTATGCAGCAATTGTCTTGACATGTGAAGTTTTTTGATCTAGCTATACGCTATGAGGCCAATTCTAATCTGTACATCCTGCCCCTGTACGACCTGACAGAATCTGGGTGTGAAGCGCTAGCACCCGATTCTGATCCTGCAAGGGCTAGATGTGCCCGCAGGATCAGAATCGGGTCTACCGGCCTGAATGTGCAGGTGGGCCCCGATTCTGTCAGGCTGGATGCCAAGCAGATTGCTGGCTTGCCTAGCTAAGCTCCTGAATGGAGCAGCGGTGGAATGGTGTCCTGCCATTCAGGAGCTGCGATCACCGGCCGATGGAAAAACATGCGTTTCCCTGCAGCCCAACCCCTGATTGGGCCTTCCAAGGCCAGGGTCAGGATGCGGGAAACCCTCTGTGCCCGCATACCTTGCCCTCAGGGTCCTGCACCGCAAGCCCCCGCCGTCCAGGTGGACTTATTCCACCTTTGAGGTGGAATTAGTCCCCCGCCTACATTGCAGGCCCCGGACATACAGGGCCGACCTCTGAATTGGCCCTGTACATCTGGGGTCAGTCACTGCCCACTATCCCCCTTGCTCCTCCCATGGCCCACCCCATCCCGCCCACGAACAGATCTCCCTGCACAACTCGACTATACGTGCAGGGCGCTCTGTCCCCGGCAGCATGATCTGGGCATTTAGAGGGTCTGAACGTCCAGTTTGAACGTCCAGACCTGCTAAACGAGGATCGGAATGACCCGCCATACCTTCTCATGAGGACAATCAGACAGATGGAGAGACTTAGGGGCCCATATGCACTTGTTTTACTGTTGACATAAAAAAGATGTGATTACATACAAAATAATTCAAAATTCTGAGTCACATGCAAATTCATATAAAATTGCTTATTAGTATCAAAACAGATTCCTGGCTTTTATGAGTTTTAGCTCACTGAAAATCTGCATCCCTTTAAATGGGTAATTTAAATTTATGCAGTGGCCATGCAGGTGAAAACTGACCTCAGTATTTTTATATTGCTGTTCTCTATATCAGTGTTCTGTATGCACAGACTGTTTGCCACTTGGGGGTTGTAGAAGTAAACTGCATTAATATTTACTGTGTATTCCTGACATAGAAAATTGTTACCTTTGCTCTGATTGAGCAAAAAAAGCTCTCCTCTGGGAGATCTTTTTCACTGTGTTAAGACCCTCCATTCTCTGTCAGCAGCCCTCATATAAATCTGGATCTATAGTCATACATGTCTTAGAACTATAGAAAACACTGAGGCGAATTTTAGAAGGGATGTTCAAGTGCAATCTGGGACGTCTAAGCCAGAACGTCTGAAAAAAAGCAGGAACGTCCATGTGCAAACATGATTTTAAAAATGTGGATGTACCTGATATGGATGTGTGCAGAGGCGTCTACACAGATGTCTCCAGAATAGTATTTCAAACCCTGGATATTGAGGATAGCCTAATGGTTAGAGTTGTAGGGTAGGAACAAGGTAGCCAATGTTCATATCCCACTGCTGCTATAATTGAGATTGTGCTGGGTACTGGGGATGATGGAGTGCTTTCTTCTCTACACACTCTGGATGTTTTTCAGCCAAAACAAGCACTTTGAAAAGCACGTGGAGCAAGTCAAACTTAGATGCGACTTGGGACGTCCAGGACTGTTCTGAGATCAGGCAGGGACATCCAGGTTCTTAGGAACACCCTAGTCAAACCTCCACCACATCCCTGTTCAGACTTGGACGTCCGTAGAACCAACTTCTAAAATGGCTCTGGAGACATCTCTATGTGGAATTTCAGATTTCCAAGCACAAATAAGACTTCTAAAATAACTACCATTTCTTCCTTGTCCAGTCCAGACATGTGGGTTATGTTCCACAGCCCACAGGTAGAAGCAGACTAGAACAACTTTCAGTGATGAATCTGGTCATACTACTACTACTGATCATTTCTATAGTGTTACAAGATGTGTGCAGCGCTGTACAGACACATGTAAAAGATGGATCTTGCTCATCAGAGCTTACAATTTAGTCAAGAGAGACAACACAACAGCTGAGGACAAGGATGTGTCTAGAGGAATGATAAGGAAACACATAGGAAACTAAGTGGATCAGGATCCAAAAGCAGCTTCGAAGAAGTGAGTTTTCAGCCTGGATTTGAAAAGGGCCAGAGATGAAGCCTGACATACAGACTTAGGTAGTTTGTTCCAGGCATAACAAGCAGCAAGGTGGAAGGATCGAAGTCTGGAGTTGGCAGTAGTAGAGAAGGGCACAGATAGAAGTGATCGGCCAAAAGAGCAGAGTTTGTGAGGAGGAGTGTAGGGAGAGATAAAAGAGGAAAGGTAGTGAGGAGCAATAGAATGAGTGCATGTATTGATCAGTAGGAGAAGTTTGAATTGGATACAGAAACAGATAGGAAGCCAATGAAGTGACTTGAAAAGAGGGGTTATATGAGCATATTGAGGCTGGCAGAAGATTAGCCGTGCTGCTGAATTTTGAACAGATTGAAGGAGACAGAGATGATTCAGAGGGAGACCAGCGAGGAGGAGGTTGTAATAGTTTAGATGGAAGGTGACTAAAGAGTGGATAAGTATCTTAGTAGTGTGTTCAGAAAGGAAAGAGTGAATTTTGCTGATGTTATACCAAAAGAAACAACAGGTTTTAGCTATCAGTTGGATATGTGTGAAGAAGAAGAGGGAGGAGTCAAAGACGATCCCAAGGTTGCGAGCTGAGGAAACAGGGAGGAGTAGAGCATTATCCACAGAGATTGAGAAAGGAGGAAGTGGGGAGTTGGGTTTAGGGGGAAAGATAAGAAGCTCAGTTTTGGACATGCCAATATTTGTCTCCAGCAGGGAGCAAGGATTGTGAACTGGTGCAGTAATGCAGATAAGTCAGACTACTCTACATGCCATTCATCACCGACCAGCCGGATTTCTCGCCACACTAACCACCTGTTTCAACGCCATAGCAGACTGGCTCCACACCCAAAACCTTAGGATAAATTTCAAGAAAACAGAGGCTCTATTCATCACCAGAGATCAATCCTTCACGCCACCAGCAGCACTAAAAGTAAGAGACGCCGAACTTCAAAGCAAACCTACTATCCGCTACCTAGGAGTAACACTTGACCAACAATTGAACATGAAAGCCCATATAAACAACACCGTCAAGTCAGTATACCTCAAAATTCGCACAATCCGCCACCTACGGCCTCTACTAGAACCGGATGACTTCAGAACAATCTACCAGGCAGTAATCATCCCCCATTTTGACTACGCCAATGTCATCCTACAAGGGCTACCGAAAAACACGCTGATCCCACTGCAGCTAGCTATGAATGCTGCAGCCAGAATTCTACACAGTGCCTCCAGAAGGGAACACATAACACCAATCCTGAAGCATCTCCACTGGCTGCTAGTCCACTGTAGAATTACCTTCAAGATCCTGCTGACGACATTCAAAGCCATCAACAGAATCACCTCCACATCCATCACAGACCTCATTATCCCCACTCCTACAAATAGAGCCAGAAGATCAGTCTCTGCAAATACCCTATGTGTCCCTAGTGAGATCACTAAATGTTCACAATCTACAAAAAAGAGGGCTTTTGTGTACTATGCTCCCTTGTGTTGGAATGCCCTCCCACCCAACATCCGGTCCATTACAGACCTTACCCTTTTCAGGAAGGCACTGAAACACCACCTCTTCCTGCAGCATTACAGTACCACACAACAACCACTCATTCCCAGTCAACTAAACAGCCACTCCATGCTGCCCACAATACATGACAACAACACAGCATGATAGCCCTACCAAAATCCTAGCAGGATCATGTATATAGTAACCTAAGAATGAAATATCTAGCCTAGAGTCTGTATATAGTTTACCCAGTTAACCCAAGTTTATCTATCCTGTTCTCTGTAAGTTCAGTGCGGGCCCCTCCCGTGCCTGGACAAAACCGATGTTATTTGTAAACCGAGCTGAATTTGAAGAGCGCGGTATAGAAAAGACTTTAAATAAATAAAATAAATAAATAAAAGTCTGTCTCCCCTGGCCCAGACCATGGTCTTGTGGACTATGTGATTGAGACCTATAGGCCCAACATTTTTTCGGAACTTGGGCACACCAGTCTCTTAGAACTGATAGTGCCCTGTGTCCAGCACTACTACCCGTGCAATCTCTGCTTTTTAGGGAGGAGCTGGAGAGGATGGTGAAAGATCTTGGAGAAGTTTGCTCTCAGAGGCTCTTGGAAGAAAGTGCCTCATGTAGGGCTTTGAGCACAGCATGGAAATGGCCTCAGGCCAGTAGGAGTTCAGGCATGGCCTATTCCTCTTATGGGGTTTAGAATCCACCAGCCTGTGTAGGCAGCTGGAGAGTGGGTCGGATCCACACTGTTATGATGGGGACAGGGTGGCATGGGGGGCACAAGGTGTCCCCTGTGGCATCTGCACTGAACAGTGGGAGGAGGGGCACAGACAGTGGCAATGCCCCAGCACTGTGGGGGTCCCAGGAGGGTGTGTATGGTATGCTCTAGGGGGAAGGATGTGGGACTTGTGGTGTGCATGTGTCCATAGGTCTTCAGGTTAGGTCTGACATGCATCCAATGAGGTTTGGGGGGACTGTGAGGTGACCTGCACAAGGGGTGCTACAGGCATGCTGGGGCTGGCAGAAGGTAACCAGCAGTGTCAGAGGTTTTGGGGTTCAGAGTATTCAAGACTCATAAAGCCAGTAAATCCCTGCAATGAGATCTAGCGGGTCCCTTCCAAGGTATAGCCGGTCATGGGGCAACTCCAGCTGTTTTACATAGAATGGGCCCATATCACATCAGACCAATGGGCCTTCGAGGACACAGGTCAGGGGTACACACTGGAGTTTGCACAGCCTTTTCCCAGATGTCTTTGTGAAGTCCACTTGTGGCTCCCTAATCAAGTGGGTGTCAATCAAGGATACTTTGCAGTGCCTCCTGCAGTTGCAGACTATTGTACCTGTGCCTCTGCAGAGCAAGGTCAGAGGCATTATTCCATCAACTCTGCAGCACCCAAGAAAGGAAGTCTTTCCAACCCATTCTGGACTTGACAGTGGTCATTGTCAAGCTTTGAGGCAGGATGGTCACTGCATCAGTCCACGAAAGCATGGTCCTTATCTCCCTAAACCTTTCCAAAGCATGCTTCCATATTCCCATCTAGGAGCAATATTAGTGGTTCCTCCACTTCTGTGTCCTGGGCCACCATTTCCAGTTTCAGGCTCTTCTACCATTTAGCCTGGCCATGGCACCTCGCACCTTCGCAAAGGTCATGTTGGCAATGGCAGTGTTCTTGCGCAAACAGGGTATCCAGTTTCACCCATATCTGGATGACTGGCTAGTTTAGTCTGACTCCTTGGAGAAGTCCAGAACAGATAAGGTCCTGGTAATTCTCTGATTAGAATAGCTAGGGTTGGTGATCAACTATCCCAGAGCAGCCTCGTTTCCTCTGAAGACCATGAATATCTTGGGGCTTGTTTCAACACACTTTGGGATAAGTTTTTCTCATTCTGCAACCTATTTATTTAGTGTAAACCGCCCCAATGCTTTTGCCTGGGCGGTCAATCAAATGCCTGAATAAAGATAAAGATAAAGGTTGTTCAAGCTGCAGTGTCAGCTCAGAAAGTTTTGTGCTCAGGCAGCTCCTCAGGCCTGGGACTACTTGCAGATCATAGGTTCCATGGTATTGACCCTGGAACTGGTCTTGGGCCAGGATGCATATGCACCCCCTGAAGAGGCACCTGTTCACTCACTGGTTTCCCTATTTCCACTTGTTTGACTGGCACTTTCCTCTCTCGTGGGAGATCAAGGTGCAGTTGGTCTGGTGGTTGAAGACTCAGCTTCTGATAAACAGTGTAAAGATTTGAAAAAGCCTCAAAATGTTGGACTTTAAGGCTGGATTTAAGAACATAACATATTCCATACTGGATCAGACCAAGGTCCATCAAGCCCAGTATCCTGTTTCCAAAAGTGGCCAATCTAGGTCATAAGTACCTAGCAGTTTCCCCAAAAGACACAGGTTCCACAATGCTTGTAAAGGGTCAAGCAGTGATATCCTGTGCCCCTTTCAATAATGTTTTATGGACCATTCCTCCAGGAACATGTCCAAACCTTTTTTAAACCCAGCTACACTAACAGCTTTTACTACATCCTCTGGTAACAAATTCCAGAGTTTGATTACACGTTGAGTGAAAAAATATTTTCTCTTTTTAGTGTTAAATGGGTTACCCTGTAGCTTCATTGCTTGTCCCCTAGTCTTTCTATATTCTGATGACATAAACAATCAATCTACGTTTACCCGTTCCACTCCATTCATTAATTTATAGACCTCTATTATATCTCCCCTCAGCCATCTCTTTTCCAGGTTGAAGAGCCCTAACCTTTTTAGCCTCTCTTCATAGGGGTATCCTTCCATCCCCTTTACCATTTTGGTGGCTCTTCTCTGTACTTATTCTAATAACGCTATATCCTTTTTAAGATATGGTGACCAGAATTGCACACAATATTCATGGTGCGGTCACACCATGGAACGATACAGAGACATTATAATATCCTTTGTTTTATTTTCCATTCCTTTCCTTATCATACCTAGCATTCTATTTGCTCTCTTGGCTGCCGCTGCACACTGGGCGCAGGGTTTTAACATGTTAATCATGATGACGCCTAAATCTTTTTCCTGGGTGGTGGTTCCTAATGTGGAACCTTGCATCATGTAACCATAGTTTGGGTTGTTCTTTCCTAGGTGCATAACTTTGCACTTGTCCACATTAAATTTCATCTGCCATTTGGATGCCCAGTCTTCCAATTTATTAAGATCCTCTTGCAATTTTCCATAATCCTCACGGGTTTTAACAACTTTAAATAGTTTTGTGTCATCTGAAAATTTGATAACCTCACTCGTTATTCCCTTTTCCAGGTCATTTATGAATAAGATACACTATATCAACCGACTTACCGTTGTCTATCTGTTTATTCACACCTTCAAAAAAACATAACAGATTAGTAAGAGAAGATCTTTGTCTAAAGCCATGTTGGCTGTCTCTCATTAAGCCATGACTATCTACATGTTCAGTAATTTTGTTCTTTATTATGGTTTCTACCATTTTCCCCAGTACTGATTCGAATACAGTCAGAAAGGACCATTGCACACTGACTCAGGAAGTTTATTCCAGGCATATGGCACAGCAAGGTGGAAACAATGGAGTCTGGATCTGGCAATGGAGGCGAACAGATAAGAGGGATTCACCTGATGAGTGGAGTTCCTCAGGAGGGGTGCAGATAGAGTTAAGAGGAGAGGAGAAGGCAATGAGGAGCCACAGAATGGATGCACTTGTAGGTAAGTAAGAGAAGTTTGAACTGTATGTGGAAACGAGATGGAGCCGATGGAGTACTCTGAAGAGGGGTCATATGAGCATAGCAACACTGTCAGTAAAGTTGTATAGCTGAGTTTTGAATACATTGATGAGAAAAGAGATAGTTCAGTGGGAGAATTGTGAAAAGCAGGTTGCAATGGTCTAAGCGGGAGGTAATGGAAGTATAGATAAGGTTTTTGGTAGTGTGTTCAGAAAGAAAGTGATGAATTTTGGTGATGCCATAGAGAAAGAAATGACAGGTTTTAGCAATGTTGGGTAAGTGTGACGAGAATGAGGAAGAAAAGATGATCCCAATGTTATAAGCTGAGGGGGGAGGGAGGATGATGGAAGGTTGAGGGGGGAGGTAGGCCTAAAGATAGGAAACTGTCTTAGTTATGTTAAATTTCAAATAGTAGTGAGACATCTAGGTGGCAATGTCAG
The DNA here is from genome assembly GCA_033557465.1 of Ichthyophis bannanicus. Classification (NCBI taxonomy): domain Eukaryota; kingdom Metazoa; phylum Chordata; class Amphibia; order Gymnophiona; family Ichthyophiidae; genus Ichthyophis; species Ichthyophis bannanicus. The sequence goes on from CM066032.1 coordinate 18,922,652, forward strand.
ATAAGCACACTAAGATTTGGGACTGGATTACTGGTGAAATTTCTGGTGTAGAGAGATAGGATCTATGATGTCACCAGCAGAGAGATAATGAAAACCACTGGAGGAGATCAGAGCACCAAAGAAATAAAGGTAGAGAGAAGAAAAGAGGTGCCAAGACAGAATCCTGAGGTACATCAATTGACAGTGGGATAGTGTGTAAGAGGATCCATTAGAATATACACTAAAAATGCAAAGGAAGACATAATAAACCAAAACAGAGTTTCAGAAAGAAAGTAAGGACAGAATATCAAGGAGCTGATGGTGATCAACAGTGTCCAAAAAGCAACAGACAGATCAAGAAGAATAAGAATCAAGTAAAGGCCCTTGGTTTTGTCCAGGAATAAAAATAAATGTTAATATATTATTTTTTGTATTGTTTTTATTTAAAGTGAAACCATTTTATTGGCTTAATACATTTTTGACTAGCTTTTACAAGTTAAAACCCCTTTCCTCGGGTCAGGATAGAATGGGAAGACCACAGGAACAGGTCACTGGAGACACTAAGAAGAGCTGTTTCTGTAGAATCTAGAGGGCGAAAGCCAGATTGAAGTGGATCAAGAATAGCTTGAGATGAAAGGAAATCAAAACAGCAGTGGAGAAGAGCACATTCGAGTAGCTTGGATGTGAAAGGGAGAAGTGAAATGGGACGAAAGTTGATTGGGACCAGTGAGGGTTTTTTGAAGAGTAGTATAATCACAACATGTTTGAAGGCAACCGAACAGCTGTGGTGGAGAGTGATAGATGAAGGAATGACAGCAGGAGAGACAGCGCTAAGTGGGTAGGTAGAAATGGGATAACAAATAGGGAGTTTGGAGGAGGGACAAAGATGCTACGTTTTCCCTTCTATAATTTTAGAAAAGGTGGCAAGGGTCAACGGAAAGGTGCAGGAAAGAAATGGGGTAAGGGGAGCTGGAATAGTATGGTGGAGAACTCAAGATTAAATTTGTGAACCTTGCCATACACTGGGCAGAGACTGAAAGTGGGTTGGAGGTGGAGGCACTTTGAGGAGAGTTGAGTGTTGTAAAGAGACAGTGAGTGCTGGAGGTAAGAGAACTTGTCAGATGGACATGGCAGTCTTGCTTAGCAAGTGCAATAGCAGACTGAAAGAAAGTCAGAATGAATCTGAAATATATGAGATCAGCCTGGGCATGGTATTTTAGCCAGAGACAGTCTGTGGAACAGGTACAGAAAAGCAGGGAAGAAATTCTAGTGTCAACCAAGATTTGATACAGACATGTGGCGGGTAATTTCATAACAGGCTATCTATGTGTGAAGACCAAATAGGTGCCTGTTTTATAAATATACATTGGCACCTATGTATCTTCAAAAGATATTAGGTGTAAATTGGCAGAAATTACATTTTATAAACAATGAACGTAAACAGCGATTCAGCCCACGCTCCACCCCAAAATTCACCTTCACGTGGATCACGTAAGAGTACACACTTTCCTCTTACACATGTAACTCCTGGGGTTATTTTATAAAAGCTCTTATTTTATTTATTTATTTAAGGTTTTTCTATACCGCACTATTCGGCATCAGCACGGTTTACAATAAACAAGTTTGTACAATGAGGAACAGCCATACATTGAACTTACATAGAACAGGGGGTTTAAACATGGATAACAGGTGAACTTTATACATAGCAAACAAAGGGAGATTTAAACAAGGGTAACAGGTGAACTTTATACATTATATACACAGGGATTGCATCACATCTAAGTTTATGATACAGGCCCTAAGGGGGATAGATGGGGGAGGTGAAGAGTTTTCATCGGAAATTGGTTAGACAGCGTTGGCTTGTTAGACTATAAGATCTCTTGTATGCTCGCAAAAGGCCTGTCCACATTAAAAAATCCTTTAGAAATGACAATTTAGATACTTGAACGGTATTAATGCACACGACGTGAACATTTTGCCAAGGAAAGGAAACTGTAGAAGTAGAGGACATGATGTGAAGCTACAAGGAGAAAGATTCAGGAGAAACATCAGAGGAGGCGGTAGACATAAAAACAGTGATGGTTTACAATTCAGCAAAGTATATAACAGAGTGAACAAATATCTTGTTATACATCCCTATGAACATAAAATAGAACAAATTATATGAGACTAAATAAGAAACATATAACAATCAAAAAGCGTATTAACACTCTTTATTTTACCGCAGCTTTGTAACTACTCTTCTAGGTAATCATAAGACTATTGGGTCTTTTATTTTGTGAAAAAAGGAGATTTTGACTGCCCCTGATAAGGTAGAAGGGTTATACTGTACACAGAGGATCTCTAAAACAGAAAAGGATGGAAAGCAAGCATGTGAACTTTAACTCAAACAGCTCTGAAATGACTTACCCTTATTAAGAAGGCATGAGGGTGGGGGATGAAATGCACACAGCCACAGTTATAACTGTAAACATAGCTATGTAGGGATAAACTTCACCATGCATCAATTAAAACCCTAACCACCTTACTGAGGAGAGTGAATGGGCCATTTGCTCTTTGTCTGCACACCAACTATATATGTAAGCACTGCTGCTGCTCCTTACCTGCCGCTGTGAGTAAACAGACTAGGAGGATGGAGGGACTTCTGATGATACATTGCCAAGAAAACCTAGAGGCAGCTGGATTGCTAGAAGTCAGCACTGATGTGATGGCACAAAAAAAAGGAGAGCACATACAAATGCTATTCAGCTGTCCCTGTGCCTCAGACACAGCAAAGCATTTTGGATGTCCTCATTTATTGATTTCTTTTTTATACTGTGCTCTTTAGAATCAGTGTGGTTTACATGTATGCTAGCAGGTACTTTATATTCCCTTGTCCCTGAAGGGCTCATGATCTAAGTGCACCTGAGGCAATGGAGGGTTAACTGGCTTGCCCAAGGCCACAAGGAGTGGCCATGGGACTGGAGACCCCAGTCCCTCTGGCCTGAGGTTGCTTGTCCCCATGTGAGAATTGAACCCCTGGCCTTCTGTAACCTGTCCCAACCACTGAGCCACTCCTCCCTCCCTCATGGCCACCATATTCTGAAATGTTACACATTTTGGATCGTGCCCGTCCCCGTGATGTACCCGCGGATGCCATGCCTCTTAGGAAAAGCGATAAAATAACAAAAACACTCAACAAAAGAAACCAATATGAAAATATTTTTTTTGTCGGAGTGGCCAGCACAGTAAACAGGAAAAATACCTGCTACCACCGTGGCCCGTCCTTTTTAATCAATATTGAAAGTCCATTTAAAACAGCTCTAATCAAGAATAGCTGATACTTAGCTTTGTAGAAAAACAGGCTGTAATGACGATACGAGAAACCGTGAATCAATTTTACACCAGTAGGTCACTTGTACGACGTGTCACGTTTCGGGGGTATACACCTCAGCCCCCTGCTTCAGGTCAGACCTCTGTGTGAAAGAAACGACGGTTTCTTTCACACAGAGGTCTGACCTGAAGCAGGGGGCTGAGGTGTATACCCCCGAAACGTGACACGTCGTACAAGTGACCTACTGGTGTAAAATTGATTCACGGTTTCTCGTATCGTCATTACAGCCTGTTTTTCTACAAAGCTAAGTATCAGCTATTCTTGATTAGAGCTGTTTTAAATGGACTTTCAATATTGATTAAAAAGGATGGGCCACGGTGGTAGCAGGTATTTTTCCTGTTTACTGTGCTGGCCACTCCGACAAAAAAAATATTTTCATATTGGTTTCTTTTGCTGAGTGTTTTTGTTATTTTATTGCTTGTGGAAACTCAGCTCAGAAGGTCTTTTTGGTTAATTGATCTTAGGAAAAGCGTGCATCTCCTAGGCTGCTCACCACAGACAGCAGTTTGCTGATGCACATTAGACATAAATACCAATGAGAAATGACAGCTGCTGCAACCTAGACCATAGACCAGTCCCCCTCATGCCCTGTAAAGTGCTAGGTAAGTCCAATGCACCCCAATATGGAATACCAGAATGTAAATGTGAACATGTATGTCAGGTCATACCTTGTATCAAATGGTATGTGGCATTAGGAACCGGCCCCAGTGATTCCTGCCCTGGTAATCTCTACAGACATGCTTTAAACTGCTAGAGATGGACCCTCACGAAGTGCACAAAACCCTAAACTAATATTGCAGGTCCCCGAAGGATGCATAATATTGCTGAGCAACAAATGCATGACTGTTTTGTGCCTATGGCCTATAAGTGCACTCAATCTGCTGCTCTGCACTACCATTCCCCTCTTATCCCTCCCTACATCCCTCCCCGTGAACTCTGCTCTTCTGTCAGGTTGCTTCTATCTATGCCCTTCTCTTCTACTGTTAAATCCAGATGTCACTCCTTTCACCTTGCTGCTCCTTATGCCGGGAACAAACTACCTGAGTATGTACGTCAGGCTTTGTCCCCAGCCTCTCTCAAACCCAGGCTGAGCTCTCACCTCATTGTTGCCACTGCTGAATCTGATCCGCCTAAGCTCCCTTGTGTTTCCTGAGCATTCCCTCTGGATGCAACCTGACTACAGCTCCTGTGTTGTCTGTCTTGACTAGATTGTAAGTTCTGCTGAGCAGGGACCATCTGTTACGTGTGTCTGTGCAGGGCTGCATATGTCTTGTGGCCTATACAAATGATCAATAGTAGTTGTGGTAGGGCCTTCTGGCTATGGCATCTGAAGCCTACCTATCTAGGTACCGGAATTTCTCACAGCAGCTACACCTGTCTCATCATGGTGTCTGTCGGTCTGTATATATCCATTACCTGTGGGGCAACCCTGTCTGCCTTCCCACAGCCAGCCTTGTGGCACTGCTCCCCTGGTCAGGGCTGTGTGGGCATGGGAGGGGGTATCCCTGTGCCATTACATCATGTAGACAGACTCCAGATATATCACCACTCGCACAGCTCTCATTGATCTTGACCTGGGTAAGGATGTAGACTGCATGGGACAATCCGGGGAATTTTGGCACTACAGCAGTCATGTCTCCCATCATGTCTCCCTCTGCCAGGCACAGCGGATGTAAGGCTGCCCTATCACAATATCTGATCTTATTAGCGCACCCTATGTAAAATGATCCAGGATTCAGCATACAGTAGGTTCCTTATGGCTCAATGTCAACACATATCCCAGTCGATAATAAGGACCCTCAGAATACGGGGCCTCAGCTGTGCAAACAACACTAATACGTGCTCAACAGCAGCACCATTGGTCCCACAAAATGTGCATTATGAGCATGCATTAGTGGTGTTTTCACTGTTGAGTGCCATTATTCTGAGGGTCCCTTAGCATTGACAAGCATATGTTTTGACATTTTGCTATAGTGGACCCTCTCTGAGTTTGACTGCCCAAGCACATTGGCACTCGGTGACACTGCGGTCATCCATACGGTCCAGGTACTAGCCAGGCTTTCATGTCCCCCCTGAATTGCAGATGAGCACACCAGATCCCCCTGTGTATCCCTCAAACCACACACACACACACACACACAAACACACCCTCCCTTTCTGTCACATAAGCATGATTCTGCCGAAAAGGTGCCCTGAACCTAAACATAACAGCTATGACATAACAATTGCATGGGGTACCAGGACTACAAATGTGATCTCCGTTTCTCACCCAAAAAGGAATCCTTTCCCTGCTCATACTATCCCTGCATCAACAGTCCCATTTTTCTGAACATGGGACTTGTTAGGGTCCCATAGATTGTCTCCTTTAGCACAAACAGCATATTAGTACATAGGCTGAATTACCACTATTGCTCTTCTTCATATTTCTTTACGGCTGTTTCTTAATGTGTCTCTACTTTACAATATTCCCTCACTTCTGCTTCCTGTACCTTAGGACTGCATCTTGTGTTTTTTTCCAGTCACTGCAGTCACATCAGTTCATGACATACTTGTCACAACCATTCTTCAATATGGGCCACATTGTAGAGAAGAACAGAATTTTTTCTAACACCTAGCCTTATCGTACCACATTTTAGCAGGAATAACGTGGACGTTTCTGGGAAACACTTGCTACATACATGGGCCTTTCCTGACTATGCTTTCTACATCTCCGTGGCTGACCACGCCCCATTCCACCCTCTCCTGCCCATATTCCGAGATCCCTGTGCAAGTGCCATAGACGTGCATGTCAGCCGTTCCTGTTGCACGTACAGAACCCTTATTCATGTTCTGGAATGACTCCATCGTCAATGACCAGAGGGAGAGCGGGTAGGCCCAGAAATCGGACAAAGGCAATATTCAGCTGCTGTCTGTATAAACTGAACAGACAGCAGTGGCAGCTGTTACTACACAATACATATATTCAGCATTGCTGATGTACGTATAATGGTGTTGAATAGATGTATTAATTTAAATGCTGGTGACAGTGTTTAAATTAGCATGGTTGCCATCACTACTACAGACAAGACCATCCTAGCTTTGCCATTTTAAACCCTGCCAGTGTAACACACACAATTAACAAGATGTTCGATATACAAACAGCTGGCTACATGTACGAAAATTAATGCCAAAGGGAGAACCAGATGTGCATATGCAGGGACCTGGAGCATATTTCAATGTGTCCTGCTTGAAAATAACCTAATCCTTTTTAGGCTCAGATCATCTTTCACACAGTTAAATTACAGGATTATAGATTGCTAACAATCTAAGTCTGGAGCGGATTGGTGCAGTTTAGGGTTATTGTGCCAATGGATGGGCAGATGGATGGACTGTATCACATCATCTAAGTATTTTTCGGCCACATCATGGAAAGCAGTGTAAGGATCCCAATTTGGCTCTACTAGCTATGGAGAGCAGAGACCTCCAGTGGTCCTATTAATTATACTATATGACTTTTTTATGCCACCCAGTTCTTTCCAGAATTGGGAGGGGTCGCCTTACCAGTGAGGAAATGGTAGAAGGAGTTTTCAAATTGGAGGGAAGACTGGCTAATATAAATACGCATCCCAAAGACTGGCAAAGGACTTACACAGTGCTTTCTATCACTGGCTGACCAAGCCATTGGACCACCACATGTAACACAACTAATAAATAAACAAAATAAGGAGTCAGAGGCCTAAGGAGCAATAAAACTTACCACTTATCCAGGAGAAGAAGGAGATGACTCAGAAGACTACTCTAAAAGTTGGAACCAGAAAGGCAACAATTGAAAGGAAGAAGAGCTTGCCTGTACCTGTGATAAGTCTCCAAAAAGGTACAGAGAGGAGTGAGAGAAGATTGAGTTCCCATGCACAGTGGAGAATCCCTGTAAATGAAGAGGGGTTTTCTCAGCCTGAACAGAAGAAAGGTAAGCTGTAACGGATCAATATGGCTATCCTAAATTTATCTGGATAGCTATATGGATAGCGGTCTGGATACTTTCACTCTCCAGTGGAACAACCACACTTTGCCCCAGCATCCACCAGGGTAGGGTGGCCAACTGGCTCCAGATGCGCCCGACGGGCTTGCTCCAGTCCTGCATTTAACCCAGAGGTTCCCAACTCCGGTCCTGGAGGGCCAAACACCATTCAGGTTTTCAGGCTGTCCCTCATAAATATGCATGAGATGTATTTGCATGCACTGCCCCCATTGTATTCAAATGCTTCTCATGCATATTCATTAGGGACAGCCTGAAAACCTGAATGGTGTTTGGCCCTCCAGGACTGGAGATGGGAACCTCTGGTTTAACCCATTGCAAGCAGTTATATTTGTAGTTTTCCCATTTCTTATGGAATGCAATAGAGAAATCAGAACTACATATCCCTGCATGCAATGAGGTAAACCCAGGACTGGATCAAACCTGTCAGGCACATCTGGAGCCAGTTGGCAACCCTACGCCAGGGCGGTCTGTGATAACATAAGAACATAAGATATGCCATACTGGGGTCATATGCCATACTGGGGTGCTGGCGGCGAATACTGTGTATACCATGGACTGCCCGAAGAACAAACCAGTCTGTACTAGAGGAGATCAAACCTAAGCTTTCTTTAGAAGCTCAGATGACAAGACTTCGACTTTCATACTTTGGACACATCATGCGGAGAGAGAGATCATTAGAGAAAGACATCATGCTTGGCAAGATAGAAGGTCAACGCAAAAGAGGAAGGCCAGCAATGAGATGGATCGATACAATAACAGCAGCTATGGGTACCAGTCTGTCAACAATAAGCCGCCTGACTGAAGACCGAACACAATTTAGGATAGCTATCCAGAGGGTCGCCATGAGTCGACTCCGACTCGACGGCACTTAACAACAACAACAACTGGGTCAGACCAAGGTCCATCAAGCCCAGTATTCTGTTTCCAACAGTGGCCAATCTAGGTCATATGTACCTAGTAGTTTCCCCAAGGGACACAGGTTCCACAATGCTTGTATTGGTTCAAGCATTGATATCCTGGGTCCCTTCTTAATAATGGTTTATGGACCTTTCCTCCAGGAACTTGTCCAAACCTTTTTTAAACCCAGCTACACTAACAGCCTTTACTACATCCTCCGGTAACAAATTCCAGAGTTTGATTACACGTTGAGTGAAAAAATATTTTCTTTTATTAGTCTTAAATAGTTTACCCTGTAGCTTCATTGCATGTCCCCTAGTCTTTCTATATTCTGATAAGGTAAACAATCGATCTATGTTTACCCGTTCCACTCCGTTCATTAATTTATAGACTTCTATCATATCTCCCCTCAGCCGTCTCTTTTCCAGGTTAAAGAGCCCTAACCTTTTTAGCCTTTCTTCATAGGAGTATCCTTCCATCCCCTTTACCATTTTGGTGGCTCTTCTCTGAACCTTTTCTAAAATCGCTATATCCTTTTTAAGATCCGGCGACCAGAACTGCACACAATATTCAAGGTGCGGTCTCACCATGGAACGATATAGAGGCATTATAATATCTTTTGTTTTATTTTCCATTCCTTTCCTTATCATACCTAGAATTCTATTTGCTCTCTTGGCCGCTGCTGCACACTGGGCCGAGGGTTTTAACATGGTATCCACAATGACGCCTAAATCTTTTTCCTGGGTGGTGGTTCCTAATGTGGAACCATGCATCGTGTAACCATAGTTTGGGTTGTTCTTCCCTAGGTGCATAACCTTGCACTTGTCCACATTAAATTTCATCTGCCATTTTGATGCCCAGTCTTCCAATTTATCAAGATCCTCTTGCAATTTTCCACAATCCTCTTGGGTTTTAACAACTTTAAATAGTTTTGTGTCATCTGCAAATTTGATAACCTCACTCGTTATTCCACTTTCCAGGTCCTTTATGAATATGTCAAAAAGCAGCGGACCCAGCACAGATCCCTGGGGTACACCACTATTCACCTTTCTCCATTGGGAAAATTGGCCATTTAGCCCTACTTTCTGCTTTCTATCTTTTAACCAGTTCCTGATCCACAATAGTACACTGCCTCCTATCCCATGACTCTTTAGTTTTGCCAAAAGTCTCTCATGAGGGACCTTGTCAAAGGCTTTCTGAAAGTCCAGATACACAATATCAACCGACTCACATTTGTCCACCTGATTATTCACTCCTTCAAAAAAACAATTAGTAAGACAAGATCTTCCTTGTCTAAAGCCATGTTGGCTGTCTCCCATTAGGTCATGACTATCTACATGCTGAGTAATTTTATTCTTTATGATGGTTTCTACCATTTTTCCCGGTACTGATGTCAGGCTCACCGGTCTGTAGTTTCCCGGATCACCCCTGGAACCCTTTTTAAAAATTGGTGTTACATTGGCGATCCTCCAATCTTCAGGTATTAGAGATGATTTTAATGATAGTTCACAGATTATTAATAGCAGATCTGCAATCTCGTATTTCAGTTCTTTCAACACCCTTGGATGTATACCATCCGGCCCAGGTGATTTGCTACTCTTCAGCTTATCTAATAGTTGTAATACATCTTCCCGATGTATCGATATTTCCTTCAATTTTTCCGCACCTTTAAATACCACTTCAGTCATGGGTAACATCCCTACATCTTCCTCAGTAAAGACTAAAGCAAAGAATTCATTCAGTCTCTCCGCTATCGCCTTGTCGCCTCTTAGTGCTCCTTTAACCCCTTTATCTAATGGACCAACTGACTCTCTCACAGGTTTTTTGATACAAATGTACTTGAAAAGGTCGTTATTTCGCGTTTTTGCTTTCGCAGCAAGCTTTTTCTCAAATTCTCCCTTTGCCTGCCTTATCAATGGCTTGCATTTGACTTGCCAGTGCTTGTGCTGTTTCCAGGTTTCATCATTTGGCTCTTTTTTCCATTTCCTGAAAGATGCTTTTTTTCCATTTCCTGAAAGATAATTTTCAGTGGCACTATATGGATAGGCACTTATTCGGATTGCAGCTGCTGCTATGCAGAAAAGGGCTTTTGAATATCGAGCTATAACCTTCTACTATTTTTATAGTCTGCACCTTCATCAATTCCTCTTTGTCTTGATTACTTAGACCGTAGGTGGCCAACTTGAGTCCTGATGTACCACAAGGCAGCCTGGTTTTCAGGATGGCCCTAATGAATATTCATGAGGCATATTTGCATGCACTGCTGCCCATTGTATTCAAATATATCTCATGAATATTCATCAGGGTCATCCTAAAACCAGGTTGGATTTGGTGCACCACGACTGGAGCTGGCCATCCCTGACTGAGACTTTTAATAAACTGTAATGGTACAGAACAAAACCTGGACCGGACTCTCAGTGTGTACGTGGAAGTAGATGGCAAAGTGAAAGATTCCAGGGGCTAATTGTCTTCCAACTCAGATGGTCCTGCCCCAGAACCCTGTAATCCATGAGTGGCAGATGTAAACAGGCAAATGCTGCCTCCCTTGAAGTATTGCCTAGGTCTCCCCACAGAGTAATCCAGGCCAAGTTAGAAACCACAGACCCTGGAGGCTACAGCACTAAAAATGTAAATGATGTACAGGAATACAGTATCTAAGGAACAGTCTTAAGATCCAACAGATCAGATCATGTGTTAAACAGGAGGAACGAAATGAAATTCAGCAAATAAACAAGACAGAGTGAAAGAAGCACAGGACCCAAATAAGCAATCTAGAACCTGCACTGCTGAATCGTTCATTCTAATTTCCTAGTATATGTAATGAACATGTTCTTAAAAAAGTAAAAAATAAAACCCTAATGGGACCTGCCCTGTGGATCATGGAAGTGCTATGCCCTACAATGAGGAGGAACGTGGGTTTGATTAACAGCTCAGGTATTCTGCTCCACAGACTGCTGCCGAGGCAGGTGTCCGTGGAACCTGGGGACGTGGCAGGGCAGGGTGGCATAATCATTATGCAATGGCAACAATCAGTGGACAGCTTTCAGATTACAACTGTAGTATTCTGGAAGGAACCTCAGTTAGGGTTGACAACTTTTCCACAAACCTTGGCTAGACACCATCGGTGAGGGCAAAAATGCAATGTGTGCCTTCAAGTCAGTCCTGACTCCTGGTGACCCAGAAGCTCCTGGGTTTTCTTGGCAGTGTCACTGGAAGTAGATTGCCAGGCCTTTCTTCTGAGGCAATGGAGGGTTAAGTGACTTGCCCAAGGCCACAAGAAGTGCTAGTGGGAATTGAACCCTGGTTGCTTGGTTACCAAGCCAGTGTTCTAACCACTAGGCTACTCGGTGAGGGCAGGAGAATGTAATGTAACATGTTAGGAACATAATAAAAAAATTATACATCTATTTCTTCAGTCAACCTTTTGGACCTAATATTTAAACTCTGTGATTGGCATTTTTTTAAGTGCCAGCCATGGCATTTAAAAATGAAACAAGACATTTAACATCAGAATCCAGATAGCCTCCCTCAATGGATATCTGGCTTCATCGTTGATGCCATCCAGGTAACAGTGATATTTGGTTCTTATCCGGATACAGAGTTGCCAAGTTACCCAGTACGATTTTAAGCCAGTCCTGGATTTCGGACAATCTCATTCTGACACATTATGGGACCTGTAGCACTGATTCCAATGGGCACAATTAGGGACTACAATTGCAATACAAATTTACAGCCAGAACTGTAAAACAACCCTCATGCCTGGAACCAGGTAACTCTGCAGATAGCAAAACCTCATAAAGCTAGGCCTGCTTTTCTTTTTTCTTAACTTTATGCAGTTTCTTACTCGGTCAGCGGTCTACATCTTGCCACTAGCCAGATAACCTCAAATTCCATCTCAGCTCCACCGATGGAACATCCCTACACTATCTGGACAGTACCAAGGCGGTCAAAGGAAATATTTAGCTGCTCTATCCAGATAAGCCCTCACTTGGTTTTCAGCTTGTCATGCTGTGAGGGCTTGTGTGCATCAGTGATGCTGATGGCTAAGCTGTCAGTAGTTTAACTACTGGCAGGGTCTCCCAAGATGGACAGGTCTCAGCTGAGGTGCCAGACCAAGACAAACCACCCATCTGGGCAGCAGCGGAATGGGACGGTGTTGGCGGCAGAGGATCACATTTCTGTGACAACGGCAACAACACTAGATGTAAACTGGGCGGAGGAAAGGCCCGGCAATCTTCTTCTGTATCTTGCCATGAAAACCCATCTGGGCAGCAGCAGAATGGGATGGTGTTGGTGGCAGAGGATCACATTTCTGTGACAACAGCAACAACACTAAAGTTAAACTGCGCGGAGGAAAGGCCCGGCAATCTACTTCTGTATCTTGCCATGAAAACCCAATGAACAGTCACAGCAAAACAAATTGCACAATTTAGGACAACTATCCAAAGGGTCAATATGAGTCGACACCAACTCAACAGCACTTAACAACAACAACATCCAGATAATTGCTTTTGAATATCATAAAATCCTAAAGCATGGTAGAATATTAAAACAATCAAAACTATTCATATAGGGACAACAATAAGAAAATGAATACAAAACAATAAAACCACCCTCCCAAAAATATAAAAAATAAATAATACAAATTAAGCCCTATAAAAAGTATTAAAAGGCCATGAATAGTATAGCAACCCCAAGCCAGTCCCCATCACTCACTCTCTCTGTCCTTTCCCAGTTAGTCTCTCCACCTCTTAACCTCTGTTCTGCCCATTATTCTTTTTTCTCTCTCCCATCCTTCTCTCTTCTCCTCTTTTACACACCCTTCCCTCCTGACTAGCATCATCTCTGCTCTCTCTCTCTCTCCCCCACACACCACAGTCAGCCTTATCCTCTTACCATCCCTCCCCCCGCAGTCCCATACCACAGCCAGAATTATCTCTCACTATCCTTCCACCACTGCCCCACTCCACAGCCAACATCATCCTTTTTCCAGCTGGTCCTCCATGCATGATAGATGGCCATTATCTATAAGTCACTGTCACTCATACATGATGAGTGTGCGTGCAGTATGGGCTGTGGACAATAAAGAACACACCGAGTGCTCTCCCTGCACATGTGGCTAGTCTGTGGCTGCACAGCCAGTTAATATTCAGAAAATTCTGCAAATTGATTGGTCCACCATGTTTGACCAGGCAAATCGGTGTCCAGTTACAACTTATAACTGGACGCTACAAATGGCTCAAAAATCTGACTGTCTGGTTCAAAACCAGGCAACTAGTCACCATATCTCCAGTGCAAGGTCCCTCTCCCCCCTTGCTGAGGACTGTCACTGCAGCGATTGGTATAAAGTAAGTTAGGAAGGGATAGAAAGTTCAGCTACAGGCCCAAAGGAGATAGGAGAAATGCTGGGTCAAAAAAAAAGTGAAACAAAAAAAAACAGCTGTAATCATGAGCTGTTATGAACTACAAAAGATAACAACAATAGAGGGACAACTTTTCAATAAGCTGCCTAACGGATTATGTACTTTTCAGCCTTCAGACTGGTTAAAGAACAGGTGGCCATACTGATAAGAAATAAACAGTGTGCGTCTCCAGTGGGAGTATAAGGTACATACACAGCTTTAAAATGAAATGTTTGTGCAGTTTTCCTCCCTGACCAAGTTACACCCTGGGGAAGGCCTCTTTATACCACAGCTAGAGGTACGCATATAGTGAAGCTGCAGGAACCTTTAGCCAGCTGAAAATTCATGTAGGCAAATTCAGCCTTCTTTCCATGTAGCCTCCACAAATTTTACTTACATAAGAACATAAGATATGCCATACTGGGTTAGACCAAGGTCCATCAAGCCCAGTATCCTGTTTCCAACAGTGGCCAATCTAGGTCATATGTACTTAGCAGTTTCCCCAAAAGACACAGGTTCCACAATGCTTGTACTGGGTCAAGCATTGATATCCTGGGTCCCTTCTTAATAATGGTTTATGGACCTTTCCTCCAGGAACTTGTCCAAACCTTTTTTAAACCCAGCTACACTAACAGCCTCCAGTAACAAATTCCAGAGTTTGATTACACGTTGAGTGAAGAAATATTTTCTTTTATTAGTCTTAAATAGTTTACCCTGTAGCTTCATTGCATGTCCCTTAGTCTTTCTATATTCTGATAGCGTAAACAATCTATCTACGTTTACCCGTTCCACTCCGTTCATTAATTTATAGACTTCTATCATATCTCCCCTCAGCCATCTCTTTTCCAGGTTAAAGAGCCCTAACCTTTTTAGCCTTTCTTCATAGGAGTATCCTTCCATCCCCTTTACCATTTTGGTGGCTCTTCTCTGAACCTTTTCTAATAACGCTATATCCTTTTTAAGATACGGCTACCAGAATTGCACACAATATTCAAGGTGCGGTCTCACCATGGAACGATATAGAGGCATTATAATATCTTTTGTTTTATTTTCCATTCCTTTCCTTATGATACCTAGCATTCTATTTGCTCTCTTTGCCACCGCTGCACACTGGGCCGAGGGTTTTAACATGTTATCCACAATGACGCCTAAATCTTTTTCCTGGGTGGTGGTTCCTAATGTGGAACCTTGCATCGTGTAACCATAGTTTGGGTTGTTCTTCCCTAGGTGCATAACTTTACACTTGTCCACATTAAATTTCATCTGTCATTTTGATGCCCAGTCTTCAAATTTATCAAGATCCTCTTGCAATTTTCCACAATTCTCTTGGGTTTTAACAACTTTAAATAGTTTTGTGTCATCTGCAAATTTGATAACCTCACTCGTTATTGCACTTTCCAGGTCATTTATGAATAGTTTTGTGTCATCTGTAAATTTGATAACCTCACTCGTTATTCCACTTTCCAGGTCATTTATGAATATGTCAAAAAGCAGCGGACGCAGCACATCTCTCCCGATTGTCTTTGGAAATTTACTGCATCCTGCTGAACAGTGGTTATTTTGCTATTGAATCAATGCTGACTCCAGGTGACCCGTCCTCTGGGTTTTTTTGGCAAGGTGCGTTCTAGGCCTTTTTTCCGTGCAGTAAACCCACAGCTCCCATCCAAGTACTAGCCAGGCCCAACCCTGATTAACTTCAGAGATCAGGCTCTTCCAGGATGGCCATAGTACAGTGAACAGCACTAATTTGTTTTGCCAGAACATTAGCATGAAAATGATTTGAGACTAGTGGCTCAGGGCTAGTTGTGCAAAAAACCCCCAAAAAAACCCCCCAAAGCAGAACTCCCAGACTGGACTCCTGCTTTTTAGATTGGCAGGGGTTGGGGATGCCGTCTCCAAGGGCAGGTTTTCACCTAGCTGGAGACCTAAAAGGAAGCTGCTGAGTAAAGAGGAAAAGAAACCTACCAGCATTTAACAAGTGGCACTAAATGGTTAGTGCCACTGAATATCCCCACAAACCAAGGGGAAAACGCCCAGTTAAAACGATGGTAGTCTGTGGGCAGATCGGCGGCCTATCTGATTTGCAGCATTATTGAGTCACTAACTGGATAACTTAACTGGTTACGGTTAGGACAGGTAAATGGACGATCTTTAACTGGTAAGAGTTATCTGGTTAGCAGCTGAATATTACACTAGCTAGAAAGCAGTGCAGCTGTCTGGCAAGCCCCGATACGAGTTCAGCAACTGAATCTGGATATGTTCTGCTGAAGAATATCCAGGTTTTAGGAAATGGCGGTGATGGCTAGCTGCTTCAAACAGCCTAGTCACTCCTGCTAAATATACCCTTCCTTTCTTTTTATTTCTCAGTATCCTTTCTGTATTGTAACTGGAGGCCGTTATTGTCCAAAACTCTGAAAATGGTACCTCCTTTTCTGTGCTTAAAGCGTAGTTACTCACCTGTAACAGGTGATCTACGGGAACATCAGGAATTTAGTCTTCACATATGGGTATCGTCGGTATCGACGGAGCCTGCGCGGGAACGCTCCCCAGCGTCCAATAGGAACGCTTTTGGGAGCATCCCTCAGCACATGCGCACTGCCTTCTCGCCTTTCCAACTGTTCCTCTTCAGTTAAGTTTGTAGCTGAGCGAAAGGATAGAGGGAGAGAGGAAAGAGACAGAGAGATGGAGAGACAACTCCTAGGGGAGTTGGGTGGGTTGTGAAGACTAAATTCTTGCTGTTCCCGGAGATCACCTATTACAGGTGAGTAACTACGCTATCTCCAGGAACAAGCAGGAATGTAGTCTTCACATATGGGGACTCCCTAGCTGAAGATGCCAGGGAGATAGCCCCAGGAAGCTGCCACCCAAGTAAGGTGGTGACAAAGGAGAGGAGCGTCGCTCTTGCAAAACAGACGGGGACCACAGGGAGCAAGAGACGTAGGTTGGTAACAGACTGCTTTATTGATGACTGCTTTTTTGGGACTATCATCAATAAAGCAGTCTGTTACCAACCTACGTCTCTTGCTCCCTGTGGTCCCCACCCAAGTAAGGTGGGCCATACTTCCTCCCATGGATCTCTGGCATCCCAGCAGGGTTGGTGGGTAGGAGTTGAATTAGGTCTGGAAGAGATTTTGAAGAACAGCTTGGCCAAAGAAGGCATCCCGATGGGAGGCTTTATCTAGGCAGTAGTGGGCTGTGAAGGTGTGCACCGAAGCCCAGGTGGCTGCTCAACAAATGTCATCAATAGACACAGAATGAAGGTCAGCCATAGAGGCTGCCATGGCTCTCACATTATGAGCTGTGACATGTCCTTGAAGAGGAAGACTCTTATTCTCATAAGCAAAGGTGCATTGTGCAATCCATTTGGACAGAGTTCTCTTAGAGACTGGAAGTACCAAATGACTATAATCAAAAGCAATAAAAAGTTGAGAAGACTTTCTATGTTGCTGTGCTCTTTGTAGGTAAAAAGTCAAAGCTCTTTTACAATCCAAAGTATGAAGGTTCCTTTCTGCATTAGCGGCATGAGGCCTCGGAAAGAATATAGGAAGTTAAATTCATTGATTTAAATGAAAAAGTGAAACCACCTTTATTTATTTAACACTTATTTCTATACCGCTCTTTCCCAAGTATCAAGTGCGGTTTACAATGAACAGTAAATTATAAGGTATGTGAAATTACATACCTAGTCATTTTACATAGAACAGATGGAACTATTTACACGTAACAATATAACATTTGAAACAGTAAAAAGTTATAACGTATTTACATTATGGGTACTTACAAATTACATGATAGAACAAAATTGTGGTGCGTTTAAATTTGTGTGTTATGTAGTATTGTAGTTTGTTTGCTAACCTGTGTCTCTTGTGTATTCTGAGTAGGTAGTGTATTGTAGTGTTGAGAGAATAAGTGGGTTTTTAGGTTTTTTTAAAATTCCTTTATGTCTGATAGTTGGCGGATGTTGTCAGGCAGAGTATTCCATAGAATAGGTGCAGAATGAGAGAAGGCCCTCTTGTTGGTTTGTTTGCTTGCTTTTTTGTAGTCTTTTGGGAACTGCTATAGTGTTTGTGTTTCTGCTCCTTTGTGATCGTTTATCTAATTCTATGTTAATGAGTGTATTGAGTACGGATGGAGCTAAGTTATTTATTAGTTTAAATGTGGTTAAAATAATTTTATATTTTATTCTGCAGTGAATGGGTAGCCAGTGGAGTTCAGCCAGGACGGTGTGATATGTTCTGTTGAGTTTATATTCATTATTATCCTTGCTGCTATGTTCTGAGTTAGTTGTATCTTTTTCATATTTTGCTTTGTGATGCCATTAAGGATTATATTTGCAAAATCAAAGTGTGGGGTTATGATGGATTGAATTATAGTCTTGTAAGTGAATCATTGGTCTTAATTGTCTCAATGTCTTGAGTTTGTAGTGTATGTTTTTGGTCAGATATTTTATATGTGAATCCATGTTAAGTTTATTGTCGAGTATCACACCTAGGTATTTTATTTCTTTTTTTATGTTGATCTCGTGGTTGTCTAGTGTAATGGTGCTTGGGGGTATATATGTTTGATTTTTTGGTGATATATAGTACATCAGTTTTTGAAAAATTGGTGTGTAGATTCTGATCGTTAAGCCATATAGTCAGCTCTTTAAAACATTCTGTTATTTGTTGTATTGGAGGGTGCGGGATTTTAAATGGAAGGTAGAACATTATATCATCGGCGTAAATATGGTAATCTACGCCATGACGTTTAAAGATGCTACAGACTGGTTGTATATAAATGTTGAATAATAGTGCTGAGAGCGCGGATCCCTGTGGGAGGCCTTGTGTTTGATTGAAAGTAGTAGATGTTTTGGTTGAGGATTCTCACTGTTTGTGTTCTGTTTGATAGGTAGGATTGAACCAGTTATATACAGTAGATGTTATTCCAATTTGTTGCAGTCTGTTAGCATTGTTAAGTGATTAACACTGTCAAATGCTGCCGCGATGTCGAGGAATACTAGGATGAATGCTTGTTTGGTGTCATCAACTCCCCTTAATAAAGTATCGTATAGGACTGTTAGTAGTGTTTCTACCCCATGGAATGGTCGGAAGCCATATTGGTGTTCGTCAAGGAGGTTCAATGTATCTATGAATTCCTGTAGTTGAATTTGGATTATTTTTTCTATAAGTTTTGTCATGAAAGGAATACTCAATATTGGTCTGTATGATTTTGGGGATAATTTGTCTAATGTGTTATTTTTAAGTATTGGTCGTATTTGAACATGCTTGAGAGATGGGGGTAAGTATCCTTTTTCTAGTGATAGGTTGACCATAGGGAGGATGAAAGCAGAGAGTATTGAGAATGTCTTTTTTATCCAGTCCCTGGGCATGGATCTAGATGTGATGTGGTTGTGTTGATGTTAGATATAGTAGTTTTGAGAGTGGTCCTTGAAATTAGGATGAAGTTGGACCAGTTATCCAGTGTAGTGTGTGTCATTTCAGTGTGTGTTATTGGTGGGGTCATTTGAAGTTTTGTCTTATTAATATAATATTGTGCTAATTCTTGTGGAGAAATATCTATGGAAGTTTCATCTGAGTTGTATGTTTTGTTTGTTAGGTTCTTTATGATGCTGAACAATTCCCTTGGTCGGTTAATGGAGTTTTGAGTAAGTTAGAGTATAGTCTCTCTAGTACTGTCTGTTGTTTCCTTATATAATGTAGGGTATTTATGTATTTCTCATAATTTGGTTGTGTTTTGGTTTGTCTCCATTTCCTTTCTTTGGATCTTAATTGTCTTTTTAGTTTTTTGAGTGTTGCATTAAACCATGGTGCATGCCTTTTTTCAGTTTTATTGTCATTGGTATTATGTGTTGGTGGGGCTGGGTTTTCTTTCTGCAGCCATGGAGATAGTTTTGTTCCAGGTTTGATAGATTCCTCAAGATTTGTGGGTGTTAGTGTGAGGTGTGGGATTATTGGATCTAGGAATTCTTCTTCCCTGAACTTTGTAAATCTCTTAGTATGTGGGGGTTGTGGTCTTTTAGTTTGGAATTGTCAGGGATGGTAATATGAATTTCAGAGGCAGTGGTCAGACCAGGGACTGGTATGTTTGAGAGTGAGTCAGTGTTATATAAGTTGTGGATTGAGTTTGGTAGGAAGACCATGTCAAGTATTTTTCCTTTATTATGTGTTTGTTCTGTTATTATTTGGTGGAAGTCCAAAATGTTTATTTGCATCTAAGAAGTGAGTTGATTGGGTGTTGAGTGTTGAGGGGAGGTTAAAATCACCCATTAGTATTACGGGTTTGTATCTGTGGATGAGGCTAGAAGTTCAATTAGATTGTCAGTATTATCTATATTGTATTCTGGTGGCCTATATATTAGGCATATCCTTATGTTTTTAATTTTTATAGTTAGCATGTCAACATTATCAAAGTTGCTAGATGAGATTAGTTTTGCATTGAGGTTTTTCTTTACTATTATAAGCACGCCTCCTCCTTTTTTAAGTTTTCTATGAGTATGGAAGATCTCATATTCAGGTGTCATTAATTGGTTCATGAAGACAGAGTCTGTATCCTTGAGCCATGTTTCTGTTATACAGATAATATCTGATTTATTGTCATTGATGATGTCTGTAAAGATTGGCAGTTTTGTTTTCATAGATCTTGCATTAATGAGTTGGCAGGTGAGGGTTGTGTATTTCCTGTGTATTGAGTGGTTGTGACTGTGTTGGGTCATATTCTGGTGCAGTTGTTATATAGATAAGTCTAGATTGTTTGGGTTTGAGGTTGGGTCCAATTTTGAATGGAGATATTAGGTTGTCATAACGTGATGTGCCTTGTATTATAGGGATTGGTCTATTATAATTGTTTTTTATACATTTTGTTAGATCTATCAGTGTGAGGATAGTGAGACTAATCAGTATAATCTTGATGTGAGAGGAGGATTGGAAAGACATTGTTTGATTATTAGGTAGGTTTTGTAGTCTATTGCTTGATATTCTTTGATATTATTGTGTTAATAGGTGGTTAATAGGTGGGTTATATTTTTAAAGCCTAGGTCTTACTAATGTTAAGTGCAGGAGGAACTATTTGGTTGAAGTGTATGAAACTTGTAACATCAGCCTTAGCAACATTGTAATGTTAATCGGGTGACATTGGTAATATTTGTGATAGGGTTCAAGTTACAATGAGTAATTGTAAGTACTTGCAACAGTAATCTTGTTGAATCAGTAACATTAATAGCAGTATAATGGTAGCATTTGTAACATTGGTAGCAGTATAATGGTAACTTTTTGTATTGAGTCCTGCAACATTAATCTTAGTTAAATAGTAACATTGCTATCAGAATATTAGTTACATTTGTAGCAGGATTCTTAACTATTGGCATAAAGTGTGGATGAGTTCTAAGAACAACCTTATCATGGTAAAACCTAGTATAAGGAGGATCAGCCACTAAAGCTTGCAATTCACTAATGCAACATGCAGAGGTGATTGCAATTAGGAAGATGACCTTCCAGGACAAAAGCTTTAGGGTTGTTGTGGCTTAAGGTTCAAAAGGCGGTTTCATGAGCTGCCCGAGAACTAGGTTTAAATCCCATACCACCGGTGGTGGCCTGATGGGAGGCTTTGCTAATAGAAGACCTCTCATAAATCTTGCTATGAGTGGATGAGAGGAAATTGGTTGTCCATTTAGAGGCTTATAGGAAGCTGCAATTGCACTAAGATGGACTCTTACTGAATTGGTCTTTAGACCAGAATTTGATAAATGAAGTAGATACTCTAGTATCGATTTCAAAGATATCATAAGGGGGTTTAACCCCTTCTGTGAACACCATATAGTAAAATGTTTCCACTTGAAGGCGTAAGAGCATCTTGTGGAAGGTTTTCTAGAAGCCTGAAGGATATCCTTTACCTGTTGGTAAAGGTTAAGATCCTGAAGGTCTAAGCTTTCAGCAACCAGGCCCTGAGATGCAGGGACTGGGGATTCGGGTGCCATAGCATCCCGTTCTCTTGGGAGAGGAGATCTGGAGCATAGCCTAACTCCAGAGGTGCAGCTTGAGAGAGATGTAGAAGCAGGGGATACCACGTTTGGCGTGGCCACCGTGGTGCTATGAGGATCATACGACCTCTGTCTCTCTGAAGCTTGAAGAGTGTTTTGGGGATGAGGGGAATGGGTGGGGAGGCATAGAGGAAGTCGTGACCCCAGTGAAGAAGGAAGACGTCCCTTGCCTGGCAATTTTGAGCCGGAATCCTGGAACAGAACAGGGGAAGTTTGGCATTCAGTGGACTTGCAAATAGGTCTATGTCTGGGGTTCCCCAGATCTGAAATATCTTGGCCACCTGGTCTAGGTGGAGAGACCATTCGTGAGGCAGCAGTACTCGGCTGAGTTTGTCTGCCCAAAGGTTTTGAATGCCTGGAAGATATACCACAAGAAGGTGAATTTGATGCTCTCTGGCGAGGGCCCATAGTTGTAAAGCTTCATGCATAATGACAGAGAGCCTGTTCCGCCCTGCTTGTTCACGTAGAACATAGCTACTTGATTGTCTGTTTGGACTAGGACTGTCTTGTAGCTGAGCTGGGCATGGAATACTCGAAGAGCTAGATAGATTGCTCTGAGTTCCAGGAGGTTTATGTGAAGACAAGCCTCCTGTGGAGTCCAGGTACCCTGGGTAGAGAGATGATGCAGGTGTGCTCCCCATCCCACCTGTGATGCATCTGTTGTTAGGGTGGCCTGGAATAGGGGTTGCTGGAAAGGAGACCCCACTAGAAGATTTTCCAGTGATTGCCACCATTGTAGGGACAAGATCAGTCGTTGTGAGTTTGATATCTTGTCCGACAGATGTCCTGTGGCCTGTGACGACTGTGTGGATAGGGTCCACTGGGCTGCTCGCATATGAAGGTGAAAGTAGGGAGCCACATGAACCGTGGAAGCCATATGTCCCAATAGTTGTAGTAGTTCTCGCGCAGTTAGGGAGGAATTCAGCGCTGCTTGAGAAGCTAGCTGCATTATATGAAGACAGCGGGGTTATGGGAGAAAAACCCTTGACTGTCTGGTATCTAGATGAGCTCCTATGAACTCTAGGGACTGAGACGGAGCAAGTTGGGATTTTGGGAGGTTTATGACCAATCCCTAGTATTGAAGGATTTGCATTGTGCGAGACAGTGCAGATATGGCTTCTGGAACCGTGGGGGCTTGAATGAACCAGTTGTCCAAGTAAGGGAAGACAAATATCCCCAGGGTTCGCAAAAATGCAGCTACTATTGCCATGCATTTCGTGAATACTGTTGGTGCTGAAGCCAGGCCAAAGGGAAGAACCATGAATTGGAAATGTTTTCCCTTGAAAAGGAATCGTAAGAATTTCCTGTGATCTGGATGAATTAGAATGTGAGTATATGCATCCTTTAGATCTAGAGAACAAAGCCAATCCTGACTTTGAAGGTATGGCAGAAGAGTTCCCAGAGAAAACATTTTGAACTCTTCTCGGAACTGATATTTGTTCAATTCTCTGAGGTCTAGAATGGGTCTGTGTCCTCCTGTTTTCTTTGGAATAAGAAAATAGGGGGAGTAGAACTCTGCACCTGCTGAAGAATGGGCACCTCCTCTATTGCTCCTTGAGCAAGGAGTGTTGAGACCTCTTGATTGAGTAGATTGCCTGTAGAGGTTTGGGAATTGAACTGCCTTACGATTGTAGGAGGGGGCACACTGTGAAAATGAAGCTTGTACCCCTCTCCCACAATAGACAGAGTCCAGTTTTCTGTTATTTGGTGCCATCTGTTGGGAAAATGACACAATCTGCCTGAAATGTTTAGGAGTTCCGGCCCCTTCAGAGGCAGGAAGGCTAAATTCTCTATGAAGGAGTCAAAGCCCTTGAGGGGGCTGGGCCTGTGGAGCTGGTTGAGCTCTAAGGCCTTTTGGCTTCTTTTGTCTGGATTGTTGTTGTTGACTCTTCTGGGCAACCTGACCCTGAGCTTGCCCTTGCTGGGTATAGGATGGATAAAACTTCCTCTTTTTGCTGAAAAAGGGTTTTTTATAGGGTTTCTTTTTGGCTGGAATGGCTGTAGATTTTGACAATCTGTCTAAAGTGAGATTGTCAGTATCTATCTCAATAGCCTTCTCCTGCTAATTCTTGCCAAAGAGGTTTTCTCCTGTGCAAGGGATGTTTCCCAATTTATCCTGTACCCAAATCTCCAAGTCTGATGCCTGAAGCCAGGCAATCCGACGTGCACCAATGGCAATAGCAGAGGTTCTGCTGATGCATTCAAAGCAGTCAAAGGCTGCACAGTTTACAAACTTGGGAGACATCCTGAGCATGCTTGACCAGAGTGAGAAAATCCTGTTGTTTGTCCTCAGGGAGAAGGGGGCTCATAAGCTCCAAATCTCCTGTGACCTCTTTGAGGAAAGCAAGGTTACTTACCTGTAACGGGGGTTCTCCGTGGACAGCAGGATAAGTCAGACATCACCAGGTGTGGCTGACGCAATCCTGCAGTCCATGGAGAACATTCCCATATATAAAATATATGAGCTGATCCTAGCTGAAAGCATGGAAGCCTGAAAAGTTTGACGTCCAAAAGCGTCAAGAGTCCTGCATTCACGACCTGGAGGATTGGATGCATGTCTCTTTGCACTTTTCATCCTACGCATGGCTGACTCCACTACTATTGAATGGTGTGGCAGCTGAGTCTTTTGAAAACCAGGACATGGTGGAACTCGATACATGGTAGGAGTCTCCTAGAATGAAGAGATGTGGTCAAAGGTGTCTCCCACATTCTGAGCATCAAATCATGAAGAATTTCATGAATGGGCAGAGTGGCTGCTTCCTTGGGAGCCTTAGGATATTGGAGAATTTCCAATTCCTTTGCTCTAGGTTATTTTTCAGGAGCTACCGTGATTGAAAGGACTCGGGCCACATCAGGAATAAACTCCTGAAAAGACATGTCTTCCGGAGGAGACATTCTGTGTTGGGGAGAAGAGGAGTCTTCCGGGAGAAACACTCTGGTACCAGCAGAATTATCAGTCATCGGAATCGGAGGATTCAAAGTATCTCTGATACCGATGTTCATGCAAAGCATGGTCTCGGTATCAATCGAAGTTGGTACCGAATTGGTCCGGTACCGATCTGTTGATGCCAGAAAGAGTCTGCATGGGAAGGATTCCCACCGGAGCCGGTACCGTCGGTGCTGGTACCGGTATCTGTACTGGTGCTGGTACCGGTATTGGTACCGGTGCCCGTTGAACCACTGGTGTCAACGGTATTGCAGCTGTAAGGAGAGCTACAAGACTGCGTTCGATAGCGAGGAATCTCTGGTCTATCGACGCTGCCGATGCCTGTGTATCGGTACCGGTAAAAGCGTCCGGAACCCCTGAGCATGGCACCAGTAGTTCTGCCGAGGTAGAAGCCTCAAGAACATCCTGGAACCCCATTAAAGCTTTGGAGGCCAAAGCCTCCCGCGGGGGCTGTTTTGCCGGTGTAGTTTCCTCAAGGGCCATGCCAATGGCCTCTCGATGCCTTGAAGGAGAGCTACCCTTTGAGGACCGGCTCTTATGTTTAGTTACCTGAGATCCATGGGAGGAAGATGAGGATCTGGAAGATGTCGATGCAATGGACCTGGTATCCGAAGGAAAGAGGATACCGAGCTTTGCAGCTCAGTCCTGTCTACCTCTTTTAGTCATCCCCATACAGGAGGAACACTCAGATGGAGAATGGTCAGGGCCTAAACATTTTAGACACCAGTCATGGGTGTCGGTGATGAAGATGGTACCGCCACATTTAGTATATTTTTTAAAACCACTAGCTGGTTTTTCCATCTTTTAGGAAAAATGGGGTCTACTGCCCAAAATGGCACCTAGCACCAAAAGAAAAAGTTTCTGAAGAGAAACAGTTCAAGAAATAGATATATTATTATTATTTTTTATTAATAAGAAAGAAAGAACTGTGGTACCGATAGGTGTCGTGCGGAGGCAGGCGCGACCACAAGAAAACAAGTTTAAAGAAGAAATTTTTTGCGGTGACAGGGTATTGTCCTGTCAGCTACGCGGAAAACGAAGAACTGAAGAGGGACAGTTGGAAAGGCGGGAAGGCAGCGCGCATGGACGCTGGGGAGCGTTCCCGCACAGGCTCCGTCAGTACCGACGATACCCATATGTGAAGACTACATTCCTGCTTGTTGCTGGAGATTCTTTTTTTCACCATTATTCTTTTGGGCGCTGAAAAGTGAAGTGTCCCGGAGTTTCTTTGGTGTATATTTTCAGTGTAGAGAAGAGATACTGGCTACCTCCAGGAGCAACAAAAGCCATTACTAAAAGGAATACATTCTTTTTCTAAACTACAAATGTATTTCCAGTTCCATGCTAATACTGCAAGGATCCTGGCAGCTGCCCTTTAAAGAGTGACCTGTCACTGAGTTTATTAAATGATTTACAAGGACTTTACTTCTACACACAAGGGCTGTTAAAAAGACCAATTAGCTATGAACTTAATGCCCTCAATAAGGTTTTAGCTGATGGATTTTCCCTGTGCTGTATGTATGTAACATTTAGTGACTTGGGAATTATTACGAAAGGAATGGAGAATAAAACTGAGAATATTATGATGCCTCTGCATCACTCCATAGTGCAACCACACCTTGAGTATTGTGTGCAGTTCTGGTTGCCACATCTCAAAAGATATAGCAGAATTGGAAAAGGTACAGAGAAGGGAGACAAAATGAAAAATAAGGATGGAACAACTCTTCTCTGAGGAAAGGCTAAAGAAATTAGGACTCTTCAGCTCGCCCCCATAAACTCCTGTCTACTCCAAGTATCCTCTTGGCCATCAACAAACTTCCTCCATCTTAACACTGCTAAATCCCATTGCCGTTTGGTTCACTTTCAGGTCCACTTCCCCCACCCTGGCCCCCTCATTCGCTAATCTTACCATTCCCCTCACCACCTCAATTTGCTACCGTGGTGTAACTCTGAATTCTTTTCTCTCTATTCACGAGCATATTTCCATTTTTGTCCATCGTTCCTTTGACTCTGTTCGGCAGAATCGTGTGGTGCGCCCAATGCTCTCCCTCCCCTCACTTTGTCCCTAGTCACTTCTCGCTTTGATTACTGAAATGTTACCCTGGTTGGTCTCCCCCTCTTTCAACTCCTGTGCCTCCAACTTTCCTAAAACATAGCAGCTCGAATTCTTACACACTCCATCCATTCAGATCCCATCACCCCCCTGCTTATCCGACTGCACTGGCTGCCATTTAAACACCGCATTGATTACAAGATACTTATCCTTGTTCACAGAGCACTCCACACTGACACTCCCCAATATCTCTTGGATCTTCTGCAATATCACACCCTGCATCGTCTCCTTAGGTCTATTCACTCTAGCCGCCTGGTTCTTCCCTCCCCCTCCCATGTCTGCCTCAAACTCACCCGTCACTTTCTTTTTTCTGGGTCCTGCCCTTTGGAACTCCTTACCTGCCTCCCTCCGTTCAGAACTTTCCTTTGTAAAATTCAAAGCCATGCCCACCTTTTTCACACAGCTTTTGATCTCCTGCCTATTATCACCTAGTCTCCCTCCTGACCCCTCACTTCAGTCTGTACTTTCCTCTTTTTACCTGTCTTCTGCTATTACTCGCTAGTCTCTTCTGCTTTCCTGTTGACAATTGGCGTTCCTTTCCTTTTTCTCCTATGTAGATGACTATTTTATGTACACCGCTATGATGCTTTGCCTGAGTGGATAAAAGAAAAGGATAAAGCTTGGACAAGAGACAGCTAAAGGAGATATGATAGAGGTCTATAAAATCTTGACTGGAGTGGAACAGGTAAAAATTTGAATAGATTATAGTTTACTCTCAGGGGACATGTCATGAATTTATTAAGTAGTAGATTTAAAACAAACAGGAGAATACATTTTTTCACTCAAAGGGGGATGTGGTAAAAGCAGTGAAGACTTGTTTAGACAAGTTCCTGGGGTAAGCAGAATGTTACCTCCCTACTTTCTGGGGTCCTGCCAGCGATACTGGGCCTGATGGACTTTCATAAGAATGTAAGATACGCTATACTGGGCCAGACCTACAAGGCCTGACAAAGGGGGATTGCAAGGGGAAGAATTTATCTTCCATGCCCAAGGCATGAGACTTGTAAATCTGTCACAAAGACTTTCCACACAGGATTGGTGTTCCAAGATAAGCTTTTCAGTAAAGACTTTAAACAAAAGCAGTTTGGCACATGATCCATTTTGTTCTTACTGCATCTATCATAAACACTGAGAAAAAGGACAAACAAGGGTTCTGATCCTTCAGTGCACCCTCCTCCTGGAACAAAGATTCCCTTGGACTGATGTTGGGGGGCCCAAGTTCCTAAACACTATATTGTGCCTTTGACCAAATGCTTGACCTCTGCTCCTTTCTCCTGTGACACCTCGTACAGAGCACTGGACAGGCGATTGCTTCTTTTCTCCAACAGCTTGTTACCTAGATGGTACGTCAGTGTATGAGCTGGGTTAGGTGACCCAAATAAGCAATTTGTAACTTGCATTGTTGAGCCCTTCAGCCTAATTTCCTAGTCTATTTCATGAACTATGATCCAATGAACTATGCGTAAACTTTCTCAGCAGAGGCTTTGTTTTGGAACATCTTCTAAGTGTCTCCTTGAACTTTTACTAATATGCTTTCCCCTGTTGGGGAATCTATGCCTGGGCTTGCAAATGGTCCATGGGACTTAAGATTGGAACTGAGTGAACCCCTGGACCATAGTGTGTACCCAGAAGAAGAACAGGAAATATGTCCTGTAGATGGGCTCATTACCTAATCCTAGCTCTCTGCAGACAATATGATTTGTGGAATTTTTTAAATTTTCATGAACTTTTAAAAATTGGTGGTTCCTTCATAAGTTTAAAAATATTTTCAGCATGGTTTTGCTAACATGATATTTTGTTTCTTAATTTTATTGGTTAATATTTTATGAACTATTTGTGTTGTTTATGGTGACTCTGTTAAATTTTCTATTGTGGAATGGCAATATTTCTGTTTTCCATTGTTGCCCTGGTGGTTTCCATGTCAGTTTTTGTCTGTATGTTTCTGTTTTTAGCTTGTGGTCACTTATTCTGAATTGGAGGAGGGTCTATCTATTTTCTGTTTGTCACTAAGGTGAGGGATAACATTAGCATGTGGTGTTTGGGTAGGGTTCTACAGCAGTACAGCTTGCTCTGTTCTCTTAGTAGAAAGTGTATTGTTTTTAGGCCTTGTAGAAATATCGTTTTGGTAAAGGAGTGGGCCCATAGCTCAAGGTCCACCTAGAGGCATTGAATACCCTTGTACCAGCCCCGCCCATCTTTAGATATGGATGATACCTCCCTCTTATGACCTCACACATTAGAGACCTCCCATGTCTGGAAAGTTCCTTAGTTCTACATAGAGACAGATAAAATCCTTAGTAGAGTCCCCAGAGGTCTACACCCTCCCTGAACAGTCCACACCATAACTGCAAGAATTGAGTCTTGACAGTCTGATAATGAGGAGGGGGTTTAGATGATTAATTATAGTTCTGAGGGAAAATATTTAATAAGTAATCATTTTTATTTTTGTGCATTTTAATTCTTTTAAAAGCACACACACGTTGATGCAAATGTATCTTAGAATTGCCATTGAATCTCAAACATTGTGCCTCGCAATTCTGAAACTCTTGTCAGAGAAATCAATGCTAAACTGCTGTAGAAAGCCAGGGGCCCCCTTTGCCACATAACAACGTACCCTTTTTCTTGTGTTAAGTGCATACATAAGTAAGAGCCAAATGGGAACTGAAAGGAAGCTCAAAGCGTATGTTCTTATATCTTTTGTACACATGCCAAAACCTTAAACCTGAAATCCTTTAGAAGTTTCCCTCTCCATCTCCCCATTAACCAATTATTTTTTTTTCACTAATTCCCTCTTTTGACAAGTAGAGTAATTAGGTTAGATTAGCCACTTGATCTGGATTTTGCCAGTAATTACAGGATTGGGTAACCTGCCAAAATCCAGTAAAGGTTCATATGTACAGTATTTGCAAAAGCAAGTTTGTATAATATAAAGGATTTCAGTTCTAAGAGCACTCGGGCCAATAACACCAGCCTGTAAGCCATATTTTAACAATCCGTATGTGCTCTTTATGTGAAGTACTTGCTCTTAAGTAAACTCTGTATGGAAAAATGTTTGCACGCAGTCCCATAAGAATGCTTAGAAGACTAGCTCACTGCAGTTACACTGTGTACCGCCTCAGAGAACAATGTCATGGTGCCACTGTAATATGGAACAGATCAGGGACATGAAGCACATTTATTAGTCGCTTGTTTTCTTTTCCTGCTTTTACCATGTTTTCTTTCTACCTTAATCTTAACTGATGAACTTTTGTCCTGCCCTCTTTTACTTGTTACATTGAATAATCAACCCCTGCGATGCCCACAAGGACTGATAGCTCACAACGGTACTACTGTAGATACACCAGCAGTAGGAAATAGGGCCTCATCTGCCCCATATACCCTGGAGCACAGGGAACACTTTTTACTGCTACAAGGGGTGCACAATGTCGTGCACCTATATCCCTACAGGAATATTTACAATACCTTCATATGTGACAGACCCAAGAAAAACTTGCACATCAATTTCATCACTCTCACGTCTCCCCTCCCTCTTTTTTTTGTGGAGGGGAACTGCATGTCATAATCCACTGGGCAACCATGGCATGCAGAACTAAAAGGGTGACTATTCTCACCCACTCTTCCTACCCCTTTTCTAAAACACAGAAACATGATGGTGGATAAGAAGCATTCAATGTATCCAGTTTGCCTTTCACACCAGCTACTAAACTCTATAACCCATTCCTTTCCCTCAGAGATCCTCTGTGCTTGTCCCATGCTTTCTTGAATTAGGATACTGTCCTGGTCTCCACCACCTCCACTGGGAGGCTGTTCCATGCTTCCACACCATTTCTGTAAAGACATATTTCCTTAAATTACTCCTGAGTCTACCCCCTTTCACCCTTGTTCAATGGCTCCTTGTTCCAGAGTTTCCTTTCAATCCGAAATGCCCTGCCTCCTGTGAATTTATAACTTGGACGTTTTTAAAAGTCTCTTTCATATCTCCCCATCAAACTTCTTCCAAATTATACATACTGAGACCTTTAAATACATCCCCATATGCTTTATGGTGAAGACCACTGACCATTTTAGTAGCCAACTTCTGGACAACTCCATCTGGTTTGTATTTATTTATTTATTTCAAAGACTTTTATACTGCTTTACCAGCAGTCAAGGCGGTTTACAGAACTTGAACATTTACACCTAACGTAATTAACTTTGTACAATAGAACAGTATATATGTACAAATAATAGTAAAAACAAGAGAGTTAACTATTTACAGTATAGCTGGTTATGGAATTATATAGCTTGGTGGTAACTGTGCTAGGCTATTAGTAGTGTCCCTCAGTCAGTAAATGAATTACAGAGTAGTTGGGCAATTACACTGCAAGTAATTTGATGCTCCATGCCCTCTTTCCAGATTAATCGATAGTGCCTCCTCGTTACCACATAAGCCCTGCAGTTCTGTTACTTTAATATTATAATAACACACCTCCTCCTTTTCTTCCTACCCTGAGCAAACTGAATAGATTAAAGCTCAGTATATCCCTGCCATCCTTCTCTGTTTACATTTCTGTGACTGCCTTATATCAGGCTTTGACAGATTTTGTTTGAATTTAGGAGCCTGGCCAAACTCTTAGGACTCGTAATATAACTGTTTCTTTAAGCCATCTTGAGAACCTGGTAGATGGCAAAGAGTATTTCTTTAAAAAATGTACGACCTGTGCTTCAACTTTTGTTGTTTATGTAATCAGATGCCCATGTAATAAATTGCATGTGGAAAGACTATAAGATACTTCCGTACTCGGATTTCTAAACATCGTAGTACCTTGAAGAATAGGTATCTTGAATCACCATCGGTTCAACATTGCATTCAAGAAGGACGTACCTTTAATATGTTGCGATGTTTTGCAACTGAATCAATAGCTCAGGATCGATGTGGGGGCAAAAGAGATAAAATGCTTTCCCATTTGGAGCAACGTTGGCTTTATCAACTTAATTTTGTGGAACCTTTGGGTTTGAATGTAAGTGTGGAGTGGATTCATTTTCTGTAAGGATCACGAGGGGAAGCATTGAGCTTTGCTTTGCTTTGACTCCATGAAACAGGTGATCTCCGGTTGGTGTCTTTATACTGCCGTGGTCATTTAACTTTTGTTTGTGTTAAGAAGGGTCAGAATATCAGTGAAGCTATGAAAGCATTGACATGTGAGTAATTTTGTAGTAAGAAGAGTGTTTAAAGATTCTTTTTTCAAATTTCCTTTAGACATTGATCTTTACTTTGCTCATCTAGAAAATTTGTCAAGCAGTAATTGAGTCACCCTGATGCAGCAACCTGGGAAATGCTCAGTGGTGGCTTATGGGCATTTTATTTATTTAACAGGTTTTATATGGTGCTTTATCATTTCAATCAAAGCAGTTTACATTGAAACTTAAACTTGGTAATGTACATTAAACAGGGATATTGATGACTTGGATTTTTCTGAGGCAATGGAGGGTTAAGTGACTTGCCCAAGGTCATAAGGAGTGCTAGTGGGAATTAAACGCTG
This sequence comes from Ichthyophis bannanicus, assembly GCA_033557465.1. Classification (NCBI taxonomy): domain Eukaryota; kingdom Metazoa; phylum Chordata; class Amphibia; order Gymnophiona; family Ichthyophiidae; genus Ichthyophis; species Ichthyophis bannanicus. Next base: position 18,954,938 of record CM066032.1, read on the forward strand.
GTTGCTGGGTTCCCAAGCCAGTATTCTTAAACATTAGGATACCCCTGGTCTATGCATATGTAACTACTACTTGTAGTAGAACTTGGAGTTATGTAAGAATGTTATCCTGAGTTCTCAGCTCCAACTGTCTTTCAACATCGAGGGAGTCTACAAAAGCCTTTTGGCTAGAGCTAAGTGTTCAACCTTTTTGAATATTTTATCATGAAATTTACTATATGGACCAAGACTGCTCTTTTGGTTCATTTTATGTATGGACTGCTTTTGGAAGAAGGAGGAAGACTAAAGTGCTGCTGGATACATCAATTGGATATATAAACTAAGTGATACATTATAAAAATATTTATCTATTTGTATATAAATTGAGCAATGTACCATATACTGCCATGTAAAGTTCTATGTAAACCGTCTTGAATTGCAGAAAGACGGTATATAAAAATTGTTAAATAAATAAAATAAATAAATAAATATAAGAACTATACAGATATTCATCACAAAAACATTCATCTTTTACTACCATGTGCATTGATGGAATTCATTTAGTGGGAACATTTTTTCATAGTAATTGAATGTGCATGGATTCTTACAATCTTATCATCTCCAATATTTTATTAAAAAATATAAAAAAGCACTAAACAATTTTTTTGAGGGTTTTTTTCTGAGAGGGATGGTGCCAAGAGCATTAAACACCACTGGTATGTGCGTCTAAGATCTTTTCTCCTCTTATTCAAAAGTGTGCTTGATTAAGGTTGTTGTTTATTAAAGATTTACGCGCGTTAATAATGTTAATGTGTGTTGGGTGCTGCCACTGCCCATTCATTTCTACGGGCCATTGCAGCACTTAACGCACGTTAACGTTACTTAGCAGGTGTTAACATTACTTAACATGCATTGTTATTTACTTTAGTAAACATACTCCTAAGTGTGTTTTGTGAATTTTGAAAGAAGGGTTGATTCCATCGATTGCAGTAAATTAACAAATTGTCTCTGGTGAATTTTAGCTTTTTGTTTTTTTTAATTTTCTGGATAGCACCAGGGCAGTCTGGGGCAGAGTCAAGGAGGAGTGCCAACTTCTCTGGATAGTGGCGATTTCCAGTGCAGCTATCCAGATAACTATCCGCATAACTTCAGACAGCAAAATAGCTGTCCTGTTATGCAGGTGGCTAGCTGGACAACGGTGCTGGATGTCGCTGTTATCCATATAGTCAATGATGGCTATCCAAATGGCAGCCAGCACTGAATGTATAGGTATAACTTTTGACGGCTCAGCCAGTATTTAAAGGGAGCATCGACTGTGTGGTTTAAATATTATCCCCTAAATATATTTATTTATACCTCCAGGCATGAACAGTGCATACAATATATGGCTGCAAATGCTTATACTTGTTATTTTAGAATCATATCTATTTTCTTCTCCAAAGGGTTCTTAGTTACTACAGAATTCTCAAATTACACTACAGGGGATTTCCAACAACTGCAACTGATGCACCAGTTTCGTAGTTTTTGACCAAATATCCGGGTTAGCTGACAGCAGGATATTCATGTTCTAAATTAACACAGGTAAGAAGCAGGGCTGGCTCAAGCATCAGGCAAACTAGGCAGCCACCTATGATGGCAACTTCTGGAGGGTGGCGTTTCATGCTAAATAATAGTTTTTGACAACTAGGGGTAGTAAAGCTTAAGGCAGAGCTTAACAAATCCCAGGCGCCAGATCACCATGGCGACTAAAAAAATTGGACCTAGCACCTGGGACACTTGTGCTGTAGCGTAAAGATTGTCGCTGGCTGCCAATGGGGATTCCAAGCCCCACAGGCAGATGTTCTTTGGGGACCAGCCCTGGCTGCTTGTGGGGATCCCAAACCCTAAAGGCGGAAATGCTTCCAAACAGCCGCGATCGCAGTGGGGACTGGCCCTGACTGCTCGCAGAGATCCCAAACACCGTGGGCAGAAATGCTGCTGAATGACGCGATCACGGTGGCCCCATGGGCAGGCAGCTTGCAACTGGCTGCAATTGCTGCCTTCTCCTTCTTTTATGCCCAAGGGACACGTATTCCTGTGGGCAGAACAGGAGGGGAAGGCTGCAGGCTTAAGAGGAAAGCTAGTCTGGGCCTGCAATAATAAAAAAAAAAGGCAGGAGGATGGGGAGGACTAAACTACAAAATCCTAAAGGGCCAGTAACAAAAAAAGAATGAAAGAGGATGGGGAAATTGATGGCAGGTGTGTGGGAGTACAGGGGGAGGGTAAAGGGGAGACAGTCTAGAAGGGGAACAGAATGGGGAGAGGTTAGAGGAGGGAAGGAAGGGTGCAAGGTTAAAAGAATGAGTGCATGGGGACAAAAGGGCATAATGCTTCCCACCAGAACACACATACACACACAAGCACCCCACACCACACACTCATACACACAGGCACCCTACTTCGGTAGGACAGACATGTACTCCGGTTCCGCACTACAGACACATGCACACACACGGGAACCTCACCTCTGTACTGCACACACAGAAGCTCCCCAGCTGTGCAGCACACACACTGCTCTGCACCCCACCCACATACTGGCACCCACCACCACATCCCACGCACAGACTAACACTGTTGTAGCTACGGCCGACCCCAAAGCTGCCTCAAAGTATTGCTGCCCTAGGCAAACTTTAAGCTTTACTCCCTCTTTGGCTCACAAAATCTATTGTTTAGCTTTGAATGCCCTGTAAGGTGCTCCCCCCCCCCCCGAATTGCGACCCTAGGCAGCAGCCTAATGTGCCTAATGATTGGGTTGGCCCTGGTTGCACCACACCCCTACCCAGACACTTGCTATCTGAAGTTATAGCTGTTGTTATCTAAAGATGACGGATGGTGTAGGAACTCTGGCTCTGGTCTCACGAGACTTGAGAACATGAGACCAGCACAAGAGAACTGGGAGGGCACGAGGAGGTCACAAGCACTGGCTCCTAAGATTTTGGCCTGGCTCCTAAATCTGCACCAAATTTGTCAAAGTCTGACTTAAGGTTTGAACCAACTCTGGGGTCGGCCCTGGTACGGAGAATGCTGGTCCAGTGCATTATATTTCTTAGTCAATAGCTTGTTTGGTCATTTATTTATTTGTTTCTTTAAAAACCTGTGTATTACATATATACCATTCTTGGCAGTTTACACCAAACACTACAAATAATTCAATCAAAAACAAAAGCAATTAAAAGCAAAACAAAACAATACAAAAGCACAAAACAAACAGAATGGAAGTGGTAACTATATAATAGCTATTATTAATATTCTCTTATATTTATTTAATGGTATTTATATACTGCCTTATCATTCAATCAAGGTGGTTTCCATGGCAAACAATCAAGGGGGGGCAAGTGTCTTCATGCAGTGTATAGTGTAGGTGTTGGTGGGGATGTGATTAGAGTTGTTTTATCTACATAGTGTGCTATTATACATTCTTATATACAGTCTCAAGGTGGTGGGAGGGACTGATGTTCTGTCTTGTATGGTGGCTCAAGGGGTATGGTGGTGCTATTCTGCATCAGTGTGGTTTATATTGAACAAACTGAAATTACATTGAACAGGGCAATATAACTTGGAGACAACTATTTTACAGGGAACATGGGCTATGGAGGGTTAAGTGGCTTGCCTAAGACCACAAGGAACACTGGTGGGACTAGAAACCCCAGTCCTTCCAGCCCAAGGTTGCTGTTCTCTAGTGGGATTTGAACCCCCAAACATCTGGCCTGAGATACCTTGCCCCAACCACTAGGCCACTCCTCCACTCCATAGTACACAAAGCACAGTTACTTACCTGTAACAGGTGATCTCTGGGAACAGCAGGAATAAGTCTTCACATATGGGTACGTCGGTACCGACAGAGCCTGCACGGGAATGCTCCCCAGCATCCAATCAGAAAGCTTTTGGGAGCATCCCTCGCGCCTGCACACTGACTTCCCGCCCTTTCCACTGTCTCTCCTCAGTTGAGTTTCCTAGCTGAGACAAAAGGAGAGAACGAGGAAAGGAAGATAGATAGATAGATACAACTCCTAGGGGAGGTGGGTGGGTTGTGAAGACTTATTCCTGCTGTTCCCAGAGATCACCTGTTACAGGTAAGTAACTGTGCTATCTCCAGGAACAAGCAGGAATGAGTCTTCACATATGGGGACTCCCTAGCTAGAGATGCCAGGGGGAGATCCCATAAAATGCATGTTCCTGGATCAGGAGTGCATTTCCCACACAGGAATCCCCGGCATCCGATGAGGGAATGGAGGGTAGGAGTTGAGAATAGAAGAGCTGTAAGGAAAACAGCAAATCCAAGGACTACAGGAGAGGAGTCCAGGGCAGGTATGATAAGTACCATTAAAATTATTTAATGAACAGTTATAATATGGAGCTTACCTACTGGATTGTAGGAAGTAGAAAGCGTGATGGAGTCTACTGGATATGCAGTAGTGGAATCCTCAAGGTGACCTCACAGCAGTGAGGGTGAAGGTCCAGACCTGGAATAGCAGGTGATCCAGGTGTCAACTGGGGTAGGATTAGAACGGCAGGTCTTCAATGGAAAGCTTTAAGGGAAAAAGCTGAAAACTCTTTTAGGTACAGAGTCATTAACATTGAGGACTAAAAGAAGAAGACTGACCGATTTGGACAACTAGTCCAGTCTTGGAGGGAAGAAGGGGTATGGAAAAAGGCCCATATTCCCAAGGAGAACAATGTGTACTCAAAACAATGAAGATATACACTGTCTTTCCTAGCTGATGAGAGATAGGAAAGATATTGAAGCTTGAATCTTCAAGGATAGGGAGACCTAGAGCAAAGCGGAAGCTGTTATCACCAGAGTAGTGGTTGTTTGCATAACAGTCCCCACATACTAAGGAACAGTATGGAAAAGGGAGCTCACTGTCTGTAACTTCTGAGAAAGGTACAAATTGCTATAGCATAGACAGTGAGGAGATAGTATGTAATACATATTGATTTATAAAAAGTCTCCCAACAGATACATATATATATATAGGGAGATATATATACCTATATATATATGCATATCTAGATATGCAGGAATATGTATCAACATATATATATAGGTGGATATATATATATATATATATATATATACATATAGGGGCATAAATTATGCACACACAGTTTACAGACATATGTATGTAGAGGCATATATAGAGATATTTACATACATGACAATAAGTCTGAAGATACACTAAGCCCCCTAAGAATATTCACATGGGGAATGTGAAGGGGAAAGATTCATCCAATAACAAGAGGGGGAAACCCACTTGACAGATATATAGAGAATCTATTTCCGTGGGCTAAGAGGATGCAGGAATGCAATCCAGGAAAATAACCAGGATGGTTGCGTGAAAAACAGAGGATAAGATCAGTCTGTAAAGAGTAAGTCGGGAGTCCTTTAGAACTCTGACATGGTAGATGGGTAGAAACGCATAGAGAAGATACCAGGAGGATCCACTGGAGCAGGGGTCTCAAACTCAAATTGCTTTGAGGGCCAAATGAGGACTTGTAAAGTAACCCGGGGGCCGCATAAGACGCGGGGCCTCATTTGCATAAGGGACCTCATTTGCATAAATATTTGCATAATGTTACCATACACTAACTTTTAGTAAACATGCCTCTTTAATGAGTATGGATAAAGAAAGACTAAAAGATTTAGAAACAAGAAGACAATAATTAAACTGGGAACCCCAAAAGCCAAACTTGGAATGTACAACAACACTGTAGAAATAAAACTATAAATTAATTTCCTCTTGTACTAAACAAAGCGCAAACATTAATGATGCACATTTCCCAGAGCTGACATATTCCAGTTAATAAATTCAAAATAAAGGGCGGAGCCTGATGTCCAGCGGGTAGGACGCTTTGCGTTGAAGCTCCCGAGAGGCCTACTTAGAATCCTGACTTGATACCTATACAAATTTACTATTTCGCTCCGAGCTGACCGGGGCACCTCGGGGGGGATGGCGGCCCATAAACCAGCGCGCTTGGACTTCGGGTCTCCTTCTTCTTCTCACGGAAAACGCTCCAAAACAGAGGTGTCCTCCCCACAGAAGATGGTCCCATTTCGTGAAAACCCCGAAATGCACCTGGAGATTTTGGAGGAAATACGCGGCGTGAAGGAATTGGTGCAGTCCAATGGAGAAGCGCTTCGAGCCATGCGAGAAGACTTTGGAGTGCTCCAGGACCGACTTGAAAGTCTTTCATTACGGCAGGACAACATGGCGGGGGTCCTCGACTCGCACGAGGTGCGCTTGGGCAAACTGGACAAGGCTGAGCGCCAGATACAGAATCTTCAAAAGGAGTTAGAAGATAGTAATAATCGAGCCCGTCGCAACAATGTGAGGCTCCTCGGAATGCCGGAGGGGGTGGAAGCAGGAGATATAAGAGAATTCTTGCTCAAAACTCTTCCCTCCTTGCTGAAGATCACTTTTCACAGAGAACTGGAAATCGATCGAGCACACCGGGTTCCTGCCCACATGGCGCCCAACCGCACGACCCCCCGGCCTATTATCTTTAGCTTGCTACGCTATCAACAAGTGGAACAAATTTTACATGTTGCCCGAGCGAATCATCATTTGGAATTTGAAGGTCGTAAGGTCTCCTTCTTTCCTGATTTGGCAAAGCCTACCGTTGACCGTCGGAAGAAACTCCTTGCTTTTCGCCCTCGACTTCAACAGCTACAGGCTCGCTTTGGCCTGTTGTATCCAGCGAAGCTCCGAGTGACTCTCCACAACCAAACCAGGACGTTCGAAGATCCTGATCTACTATCAACATTTTTAGACTCCAAAGAAGCAGAGCAGATGCGCTAATCCCAAATCTTGGACTCTTATCTGCCGGCTCTATCCGCCATTTTGAAGGGCCCGATGCGGCGGTCATAGCCAAGCACAGAAATAGCCTGGACTTTCTTTCTTTCTCTATATGACTTTTGTTTTTTGGTCTCCTATCCCTTCATGATGTGTGCCTCGGTCGGATTCGGAGCACGCACAGTCCTACAGGTTATGTGTTTTTTCAATATCGGCCTTCTCTGGGGTTTCTCCCCGCAGACACATGGTCGCCAGTAATTTTGGGGTTTTGCTTCTCCTCTACCGTACTGCGGTTTTCTTTGTTAATGTGGGCGCTTCATTGTATTGTATTAGCTTATTTTTCCTGTGTCATGTGTACAGCCAGATACAGTCAGCTTGAGGGACATAGTGAAATTATGTGTGCTATCATGCTCAGAATTTTTAACTTTTCTGAATGGCCTTATGTAAAATCTTATCATTCACCGTCAAAGGCATTAATGGTCCACTCAAAGGAAAGAAAATCCTTAGCTATCTTAGCCATGAGCATGTTGATTTAGTGTTTCTTCAGGAAACGCATTTAAACTCTGCTGAAACACTGAAACTCAATGCTAAGCCTCATATGGTAGCTGCCTATTCTCCCACCGTTTCCAAATGGTACGGGATAACCATTCTGGTTAAGAAGTCTTTGCACGCTACTGTACCTGATATTAGCGCTGACAAGGAGGGTAGATGGGCCCGTGTACACCTTGAGGTTGGAGATAGTGAATTCACGTGTATTTGCATTATGCCCCGAATGTGGACAACCCTGCTTACTATGCAAGTATTGCGCAGTTGGCCTAGGCCTCTGCCAATGCTCCATTAATACTTGGTGGCGATTTTACTCAAGTGTTCCCTCAATCTTTTCTTCTCAAACACGGTGCTCGTTGGTTGGAAGATCCAGTACCGAGTAGACCTGTGTGGCTAGATATAGAAGCGGGCCTTTGCAAACCGATTCCTCTTACCTTTCTCCCTGGTACGACTCTCCCATCAGACTCCCACTATCCACCAATGCTTTCAGACACTTTAGGTGCCTTTAATACTCTTATGCAATCTTTAGACTCCCGACTCTGGTCAGTGCAACTTCAGCATCGCCTTCGGAGCACTAGAGTACTCCCGCCATCGGCATTCCCTACATAAGGTTGATTGGAGACTTTCCGATCTCTCGGTAGTTCACCGGGTGTAGCATCCAATTTTACTAAACCTTATGTAATGCTATAACTAGAGATACCCCTATAGCGCAGAAAGTATGGGAGAGAGAATTGCATGTGACTTTGACCTCGGAGCAATGGAGCCTTATCTGGAGTAGAGGGACACGGGTTCCCGATCCGCCTCATTCACTCAGACCCTCTTCTTTCTAGCCCACCGGTGTTTTTACACTTCTCACAGATTAGACAAATGGAACACTACTCAGGGCACTGGTTGCTGGACACGTCCTGCGGCCATTGGTTCATTGCTTCATGTTATGCATGAATATCCCGCACTACAGTATTACTGGCGTCGGGTCTGGGGTCGTATTTAATCTATCTCGCACTCTCAGGAGCCCCTTTCTTGGAGGATAGTGGGACTTCGCCTAGTTGCGGGGATCCCCTCTCTCCCAAAAATGGCTTATCTCCTTTCGAATTTTATGCTTGGCCTTGCTATTTCCCTAATTAAGTAATACTGGAAAATTAGCTCCCATCTGAGCCCCAATGAATGGTGGAATCATGCCTGTCTTTACAGTAAATATGAACAAATACCTCGTCTGTTCGCTTCCTCCGTTCAGACTCCTTCTCATTGGTCTCAATGGAAGATGCTCAATGACTATGTACATTTTGCTAAATGCTCTCATCTGACTGTCTAACTTTGTATATATCTCTATCCCATGATCATGCTGTATTGTAGATACTCTTTGATCGTTTGATGTATAATCACTGTTAATTGGAAGCGCTCACATGCTGATATAATCGGGTAGAGAAGAAGCATCGGGGTGGGGGGTAATGGGTTTACTTTTCCTTATTGTATACTTGTTTTGTCTCTTTTGGTGTGTTGTTTCTTTTGTTTGTTGCAAAATGAAAATAAAAGTTTAAAAAAAAAAAAAATTCAAAATAAAGAGAGATTTTTCTACCTTTTGTGCATTTTTTTCAGTTGCAATTGTTCCAGCCACTTTCTTCTGGTTTCTTCATGTCTTCTGCTAACTCTCCATCGTCTGCTTCCATTTGCCCTTTCTTCTCTCCTAGTTTTTTTCCATTCTCTCTCTACATCTGCTTTAACATACTAATCTTTCTCCTTTTTCTCTTTCCTCATTCCTATTTCATCCACTCAAATTTTACCCCTTCATCCTCAATCCCCACTTACTCTCACAATACCTGGCCAATTGTAGATTGTCTTCTCTCTCCCAGACAAAATATTTTTCCCCTCTCCATTTCACTTTCCCAGCTCCATCCCATTCTAATCCTCCCCCAACATCAGCTCCCTTCTAGTTCCAGCCCCACCCAGCATCCGCTCCCTTCTAGTCCCTGCATCAGTCCATTTCCAGTCCTATCCTAGCCTCACCATCAGCCCATTTCCAATCCTAGCCCCCCATCAGCCCATTTCCAATCCTAGCTCCCTCCCCTCACAGCCCATTTCCATTCCAAGCCCCCCTCCCCATCAGCCATTTGCAGTTCAAGCCCCCTTCCACTCAGCCCATTTCCAGTCCTAGCAACCCCCAGCACATTACCAGTCCTAGACCCCCCATAGCCCATTACCAGTCATAACCCCCCCTGCCAATAGCCCACTTCCAGCCCTAACCCCCATTACCCCATTTCAGTCAGCCCCTCCATAGCTCATTACCAGTCCTAACTCCCCCCATCAGCCCACCTCCAGTCCTTCCTAACCCCCACCTGCCCATTTCCAGTCCTAGCCCCCACCATAGCCCATTTCCAGTCATAACCCCCCCTGCCAATAGCCCATTTCCAGTCCTACACCCCCCCTGCCAATAGCCCATTTCCAGTCATAAACCCCCCCGCCAATAGCCCATTTCCAGTCATACCCCCCCCGCCAATAGCCCATTTCCAGTCATACCCCCCCCTGCCAATAGCCCATTTCCAGTCATACCCCCACCCCGCCCGCCAATAGCCCATTTCCATTCATAACCCCCCCCTGCCAATAGCCCATTTCCAGTCATACCCCCCCCTGCCAATAGCCCATTTCCAGTCATACCCCCCCATCCCCGGTAAATATAAAAACAACCTGGCTTCTGCTGCTGGCTTCTGCTGCAGCAGAAAATCAGCTGTCCCGCGGCCCCTTTCCCTCTGCGCGAGAGCCCTGAGTGTGCTTCCTCTGCGGCATGCTTTTTAAGCCGCGAAGAGAGTATTTCCCTCTCGCGCGGCTTAAGCCTATTCACTTTTCAAGCCTCGCGAGAGGGAAATACTCCCTTCGCGGCTTGAAAAGCACGCCGCAGAGGAAGCACATTCAGGGCTCTCGCGCAGAGGGGAACGGGCCGCAGGACAGAGCAGCAGAAGCCAGTTTTTTATTTTTTTTTAATTGACCGTCGATTCGGCAACGGCAGCAGCAGAAGCCGTCGCGGGCTGCACAACCTTCTCCCGCGGGCCGCATGTGGCCCGCGGGCCGCGTGTTTGAGACCCCTGCACTGGAGGGACATAGGGGTATCATGCGTTACTAATAGCCCTGGATATTCACGCAGAAAAAGCTTATATTCTGAATTATAACAGGAGACAAGAGGGTGTGGAGAACCCTCACAGTCATGGGAATGATTTAAAAGCTTTTTTCTACTATATAGGATAGCCCTCAGAGACAAAGATCAATGCTCTGTAGCAAGGGCCCATAGTAGAAAGCTTCTCTGAAGATTGCAGAGAGCATTGTACAGGAGAATTATGAGATAGAACTGACTGAAGTCAGGCATGTTGCCACATCCTAGGAGAAGGAGATGGCTGGAAAGAAGATAATGTGAGAAGCCTAAAGTGAGTAGGAATGTCCAAGATAGATGAGGATTAGCTTGGAATCACTACTGAGGCTGGTTCAAATACTGGAACTCCTGCATGCACAGAAGCTGAAAGACAGCAAAGAGGATCTTTCTGTGCAAAACAGAGAGGAACAGACAAAGGGAGAGGAGATATTCCTGTCCGTGTCTGATGAGTTATCTTGAGAATGAAAGGCTAGAGAAGCTTTTCAGTATGGTACCACTCAGTCAGGGAAAATCCTGGATGAAAGGGTAGAGAAAACAGGTAATTGGAGGGTGACTTACCCATATGGCGAGTCAGCTGAGGGAAAAATTTTTCATGTTGGGCCAGACACTATCATGAGATAGTTGTAACCTCCCTTCTTAATAGTAAGAAGAGGAGAATTCTGTAACCCATGAACAAGAATATCCTGACAGCTTAAAGAAAAAACAGAGAACAAACTTCTGTTAAGAAGAAGTTAACTGTAGATTGTAACCCTCAGAACCTATGGTTGCTGGGTATGTCGAGACTCGAGACTGGCTAGAGTTTGGAAACTTCAGACTAGGACGAGGTGTCCCTTGCTTGGGCACCTCTGGATGATGGGCAGGAGAAGAGTGAAACCTTCTTTTCTTAGGGAAAGAAGGCTTGGTAGGACATTTCCTACCTCCTGGGGAAGAAGAAGGCTTAGAATGGTCTCCAGAACCAGGAAAGTCAGTGGAGCCTCTTCCTTCCCTCACCCACCCAGGCCCATCTCGAATCGACACGGCATGCTGCCTTTTTCTTTATAAATCCTGCCCTTTGGAATTCTCTCCCGTACTCTATTCGCACTGAAGCATCCTTTCCCCGGTTTAAAGCTCTCCTCAAAACACATCTTTTCTGCCAAGCCTTTGATCTTCCTCCTCCTTCCTCCAGTCATTCATAACTTGCTCATTTTTATCATCCATCATCATGGGTTTTCCCACTCACCCACTCCCCTCCTTGTGTTTCTTCCTGTAGTGTCTGTCTGAACCTTCTCCTCTGTCCTACACTAATTTTCTCCCTGCTTTTTCTATCGCTTTCCTATCAAGTTAATGGCGTTCCTTTCTCCCTGTATCTTCCTGCAGCCCGTAATTTTTCATTGTTCACCGCTTTAATGCCTCACGCCTAGGCGGTATATCAAATGTTGTCAATAAAGATAAAGATAAAGATAAAGCAATGAGCAACCTGACGTAAAGCCTCCTTATTGAAGAGATTTTCTCCAGTACAAGGAGAATTACTCAGTGTATGTTGTGCCCATCTGCTCAAGTCTGAAGCTTGGAGCCAGGCTCTACGACATGCTCCAATGGCAATAGCAGAAGTTCTGCTAACAGACTCAAAAGAGTCTAGGGAATCACGGGAAAGAAACCAAGAGATATTCCGGCTATGACTAAGAAGCAAGGAATAGTCAGCAGCCTTAGGCTCTGACAAAAAAGGAGTCAAAAGAGATAATTTCTTTGTGACCTCCTGGAGTGTTAGACTCATATAAAACATATAAGAAATAATTCTTGATGCCAGCATAGATGTTTGGAAGGTTTGACGTCCAAAGGCATCAAGTGCTCTAGAAGCACGACCTGGCGGATAAGAAGAATGCTTCTTCTTGCTTTTTACCTTCCTCATTGCTGATTCCACTACAATGGAATGATGGGGAAGTTGATTCTTTTGAAACCCTGGAGAGGGGGGCACCTGATACAGAACATTAGTTGCTGTAGAAGGTGAGGGAACCCTTAAAGGTGATTCCCATATTCTCAGAAGAAGATCCTGCAAAGAATGATGTAAAGGAAGCATTATATTTCCCTTTTCTGCAGGAGAGCCTTGGTTAAGATTACAGCCAGGGATAGGAATAGCAAGAAAGGTTGCCATGTCAAGGAGAAACTTCTGAAAAGAAGGATCTCCAATGGGAACCATCCCTGGGAAGGCTAAGGTTGAGGATGCAGCCTGAGCACCAGAGGATGAACTGGTCTGGTAGAGAAAAAGAACCTTACTAGATGGATAATGATACTGGCAGTCACGATTTGAGGCAGTTAGTACTGCATTGTCTATGCCAAGTATCGATTCCAAACTAGGCATAGAAAGGATCGATGGCACCGATGTAACAGCAGGAATCGACATCGATACCGATACCGGTAATGGCATCGAGGCCGTCATCGGAGGCTGCTCAAGCGGTACCGAGGTAACCAGAGAGTCTTGGTGAGTATCCTCGGTACTTCGTATCCGGAAACGAAAAGGATCGGTTCCAAGGGGCGTCGGTACCCAGTCATCTAGACTAGATATCGATTCCAGACTCGGCATCGAAGGGAGCGAGTCTATCGATGCATGTCTAGAGTGCACCGATGTCTGTGGTGGTACCGGCGATGCTGATACAGGAAAGTCAATCTGGAACATATCGATCGGTCCCGAAGGTACCGAGGATGCCAGATGACGATCCCTGGTGAAGAGTGAAACACTCGACACCGGTGCCGATGCCGGGGTATTGGTACCGCTCGAAGCGGATACCACCACCGAGCATGGCTTAGAAACAGGAAAGTCAATCTGGAACGTATCGATCGGTCCCGAAGGTACCGAGGACGCCAGATGATGATCCCTGGTGAAGAGTGGAACACTCGACACCGGTGCCGATGCCGGGGTATCGGTACCGCTCGAAGCGGATACCACCCCCGAGCACGGCTCAGGTATGTTCTGTGAGGGGTGAGCCCCAGGAACAACCTGAAACCCCTGAAATGCTTTGGAGCCTGAAGACTCCCGCCGGGGTTTTAATGCTAATGGGGTCTTGAGGGCAAGGCTGGAGCCGTCATCATGCATGGCATGAGACCTACCACTCAAGGATTGGCAAGTCTTAACAGACTGTTTGTGGGTTACCTGATCCTGTAGAGAAGAAAAACCCGGTGCCCTCACTGCAGGAGGGAAAACGGTATCGAGGGAAACTCAAAAGAGGGAAGGTCTTCTCTCAGTATTGCAGCCTGATAGTTCAGGGGAAAAAGGGTCAGGACCCAAACAGGTTAGACACCAGTGATTGGAGTCTAAAAAAAAACCTGTGTTTCCACAGTGAAGGCACTTCTTAGGAGAAGAAGGCTCCATGATGGAGAGGCCTTGTAGGCCCAAAAAAGTTAAGACAGAAACAGAGGGAAAAATCTCTCTGAGTTTAAGAAAAAAGAAAAGAAAAAAACACCGGCGGTACCGGTGTCGGTGGGAAAAACAGCCGCGACCACAAGAAAACAAGAAAAGAAGTATTTAAAGAAAAATGTTTCTGCGGTGACAGGAGGACGTCCTGCCGGCTCTGCGGAAAAACGAAAACTGACAGTGGAAAGGGCGGGAATGCTCCCAAAAGCTTTCTGATTGGATGCTGGGGAGCATTCCCGTGCAGGCTCCGTCAGTACCGACGTACCCATATGTGAAGACTCATTCCTGCTTGTTCCTGGAGATTAATTAAGACAGCCCTATTCACAGCAAGTCTAATCAATACATTGTGTACAAAATATAATGTGTACTCGTAGTAAATGCAAAACCTCTGCAATAACTGCAGGGACATAGTAAGCATCTGCTCTGCATTCACACACAGGACAGACACGTATGGCAAGGCTCAGCACTACATGCATTCATGTTAAGTGCAGCCATGCTAATGACAGTTGTGGCTGCTAGACGACAACATCCTGCTTGCTAGTTATCATAGGCAGCCATGCCTGATCTCCAGCCATAACCTGCCCACTTCCTGCACTAAGAGCTTAGTTTTATACTGCAACACTGTTTTTAGCATGGACTACACTAACAGTTAGAAGTACTGTATGTCTACTAAAGGGTATTAGCTATCATCATGGTGCTAACGTGGGAAAATTGCACCACAGTGACAGCTAACGCGGGACAAATGCAGTTAGCACAGGCAATTTTCTGGGATAGCTGCATACCGTGCGTTAGTGGCAAGAGTGGGCAGGGTGTGAGTGGAGAGTGGGCGCACCTGCACCATGAGGATACTGTGGGCATTGACAGCGTGTGGTAGTTGCAGTTTAATGGGTGGCATTAGGTGCATCAGCGATGCTATCTCGCCATGATCCATGCATTTTCACCGTGTTGTCTGCTGGGGAAATGCTGGGCATGCCAACAGATAATGTGTGATATTTGCATCTGCTGCAGTGCTTTTTCCACTAACGCCCAGGGTTAGATGCAAAAGCCTGCTGTGCTTTAGTACACATACTCCTTAGTGCACACTAAACCCCCCCGCTAAGTGCTTAAGGCCCCTTTGTTTCTTCTGAAAAGTGATTGTCTGACTTCACCCAAATATCAATGGGTGCATTGTTCCAGTGAAGCAGCAGGGTTTAGAAAGGCCTGTTTCCTATTGCTTAGGAAGACTGGATCCCCCATGAGGCTTCCCCGACTCAGGACTAGAGTCTCAGTAATTGTGATAGAAGATCCCCCTACAATTAAAAATGTCTACTGGAGAAGCTTCAGTATCTCCTAAGTTTAGAAGAATCCATATATCAAAACATGGAGGAATTCCTATAGATCTCTGCTAAGATTTCTGTGATCCAACCATCTATGTATGATTAGCCCCAGATCCACAGTCTTAGGCTATGGATTTTTATACATTTTTGAGAATATCCTATCTCTGATTGAAGTAACTTAAGAACTTCCTTGGATCTACTTCCTTTAGGAAAGTTAGGGCTGGAATTCTCAGTCTTAAATATTTGCTGAGAGCAGGAGGACCAGAACTTGGCAAAGCAATGACCTGCTATTTTGAGCACTTTCTGAAAACAAAAGCCTCTGGCTCTAACCGCTTTCATAATACTTTCAGAAGAGTACCTACTGCACAGAATAACTCAAGCTGTTCTGCCTGATTGATGGACCTCTGAACCAAAAGAGAGACGAGTCACCAGAAACCTTCTTCAGCAGTCCTGGAACAGATCTTTCAAGTGATGCAGAGGAAAAACATTCTTGATGACAGAGTTTGATAATTATTAGAAGAGAATCGGTGTACAGTAAAGTCACAGGAACAAGCTTTCACATGCTGTACCAGTAAGAAGAGATACACTAAGGAGCCCAGTGTCATGAGCTGCACTGAAAATATTGGTGTTCCTTCTGTCACAGTTCCAAGGAGCAGTTTGGATTAAGATCAGATACCCTATAAGTCTCTAAGCAGGCAACTAGAGGAGGTAAGAAAATATAAAAATCCTTCTAACTACAGCAATGGGAGCAGGGAGCCGACTTCTCTGTAGACAGTAAATAGACCTTAGAAAGGAAGAGCTTAATGATTACAGCACTGACTTGGGAACCAAGAGACAAGGAGGTATGTTTACTAATCAGCGGTAGCAGCTTCCGTGCGATATCGGAGTCGCGGCCCTGCCAATTAGTAAACATACCCCCAGGTTTCGATTTCCACTAGCACTCCTAGTGGCCTTGGGCAAGTCACTTAACTCTCCATTGCCTGAGAAAAATCCAAGTTATCAATGTCCCTGTTTAATGTACTTTACCAAGTTTAAGTTACAATGGGGCTTGTTTACAAAGCCGCGGTAGCGGTTTGCGATCGTAATCGGAGCCGCGGCCCCATTGATTTCAATGGGGCCGCGGTTGCGATCGCGATCGCGAACCACTACCGCGGCTTTGTAAACAAGCCCCAATGTAAACCGCTTTGATTGAAATGCTGATGTACATGCATGAAAAGCATCTTATAAAATCAGGTCACACCTAAAAGCATGAGCAATGCAAAGAGGTGTGTATTTGGAGAGGAGGTATTTGGGGTGTGAGTGGGGTTGCAATTTACATGGATTTTATAAAACATGCACATACTTTGCACAGTAATATTTAGGCCTGCTTCCAAGCGGACATAGATGCTAGTACCCACATTCTAGGTGCTATTTCTGCAGGATTTATACTAGTATTTTGTAAAAACACATAGGCACCTATTTGTCTTTATAAAATAGGTTAAAAATAGGCACCTTCTCCACCTCTAAATCCATACGTCAAATCACCCCCCTCCGCAAGTAAATCTCTAAGGGGAGGGCTGTACATTTTCTGGATTAGCTTGAGGATTTTTTTTTCTTGCAGCATACTTTTACTAAAGTGTGGTAAGTTTTATACTTACTGCAAGCTATGAGAAAAACCCAACGTGTGATAAGTGCCAAAGCTGTGTGGCAACTGTCAGGGATGTGCCCAACATCAGGACTGTACCGAGCCCTGTGGCGGCAGGCAGCGGTAGAGAGCCGAAATGCGCCCCTTAAGTCTTCTCGCCGGCACACTAAGCAGGCCTGGTCTCTCCAGGAGGGTCCAGACCACTGTTCCCTCTAAGCTGTGCGCGTGTGCGCGCGCGCGCACACACCTCGCTGAGCGAGCGCACATACTTTACAACAGAGCGCACAAAAATTACAGTTCTGATTCTGATAGAAAACAACACAGACGTCTTAAAATTTAAAAGTTTTTGTGTATTTACGGTTTTCACAAGTTCTACAATATTTTCTAGTGCAATCAATGTGGTGTACATACTGTATTCTGACGTGTAGTCAAATTTTAAAGTATATAACTCTGAGTGTCGTTATGTGGCGCACAAAAATTTAACCTTCCTTCAAAAGCTGCACAGCTGATATTTTATGCGCACACAGCCTACAGAAAATTAGAGGGAACATTGGTCCAGACCTGTTTAGTGTGCCAGCGAGTTGCACATCGGGTGCGCACCTCTTCTCTCCTACCCCCATAAAGTGGCTAGATGGAGGTGCGGGAGGGGGGCGTGCATCCAATGTGCAACTCGCACAGGGCGCTTTTCACCGTCGGTATGGCCCTGCCCAATATGTCCCCTGCACTTACTGTACAAAAACGTCCCTTACCGCATGTCAAATTCATTCACAATTAGCGTGGATGCACTTAATGCCTCCTCTTAAGGTGGCGTTAAGTGCACACAGACTAACTGGAATATTGACAGCGCGCAATAATTACTGTACGCTAACCACAATGTGCAGTCTATGCCCACTCTCTACCAATAACCTGCCCAGGCTCCGTTCCTTGATGTGCCAAGCAGTTAATATGGGATTTTTAACATGCTGGCTGTTTTTACCATTACCACGGGCTCATGCTAACAGCTACTACAGGGCTCTGTTACAACATTTTGCAGATGATACGAAGATTAGTAACAGAGTGGACACTTCAGAAGGAGTAGACAACATGAGAAAAGATCTACAAAAATTGGAAGAATGGTCAACTGCTTGGAAATTACGATTTAACTCCAAGAAGTGCCCAGTGATGCAGAAACCCAAAAGAACTGTACATGATAGGTAACGAGAGGCTGGTGTGGATGGACCAAGAGAGGGACCGCGGGGTTATAGTATCTGAGGATCTTATGGTGGCAAAAGCCAGAAGGATGTTAGGCTACATGCAGGGAGGAATAACCAACAGGAAGAAGGAGGTATTAGTGGCCCTGTACAGGTCATTGGTGAGGTGTCACTTAGAGTATTGTGTTCAGTTTTGGAGACCGCACCTTACAAAGGATATAAAAAGACTTGAAATGGTTCAGAGGAAGGCAACCAAGATGAGTTGGGGCCTGCGCCAGAAGGAATATGAGAAAAGACTTGAAGACCTCAATATGTATAGGAGAGGAGAGACAGAAGGGATATGATACAGACATTTAAATACTTAAAGGGTATTAATGAACAAAAAATATTTTTCAAAGACGTACAACTAAAAGACATGAAATGAAGGTACAAGGAGCAAAAGCAATATCGGGAAATACTTTTTCACGGAAAGGGTGGTGAATGCTTGGAGTGCTCTCCCAAAGGAGGTGATAGGAGCAAAAACAGTGACGGAATTCAAAAAGGCATGGGACAGACACACAGGATCACTACATAGCAAGAGGACAGAATCAAATGTAAATAACTTCATAAACAGAGAGGGGTAACCTGCCTGTTGCAGCATCTACAACTCTGGCATCTTACCAGGCAGACTAGATGGACCATGCTGGTCTTTATCTGCCATCATTTACTATGTTACTGTAACAAAAGCATCGTCCTTCATCTGCAAGAGCAATGCAGATTATAGATGGATGTGAATACTAATGAATAATCAATAAGGAAATCAAACTGAGTTTACTTTTCAGAGTTAAAACAAAACTCCCAAACAAACCATGAATCCAGAGGAAGTAATTAAATAATACATAGTCATTCACATCTACCAGTGATCCAATCTGTGGCATCCCATGCAAATATTGCCAAGACGACCCATAATATGCACTGCTGAAGCCAATAGCAAAGTGGCACAATGTGGTATTGCCATGAATTACCCTATCCTAGGTCAAAAGTTCACAAGTGAGCTACTACTGGAATTTGTTAAATCAGAAGATAGCAAACAGAGAGAATACAACTACACCAAAAATTCTTCGTGACCTCCAGTGATGCATTTAGTCTTTACCTCTATTAAATAATGAAAAAAGCTGGTACTGTCAAGAAACCATAATAATTCCAGTCAAAAGCCATTTCAGCTTTACACTCTGCACCTTCAGTTGCCTTTCACCTCAGAGTTCTAGGAATCCTTTGGTTTAAAAAAAAAAGAAAAAGAAAAAAGCATATTAACTATAAATTGTTCTTCTGTGGTAGTAGGTTCTTCTTAAACTTATACCTAGAACTCTAAACAAAGGCACTGCGGGAGGGAGTAACCTACATGGAGCGGCAGGTATAATCCTAGCCACCTTACTGAGCAGACTAGAAAAGCCATGCTCGTCTTTATTTGTTGCCATTTGCTATGTTACTATGAATGTGAAATGATAAAATGGAGGCACTGGCAAGACAGAGTGTGTTATGGTTTATGGTTTATTAGATTTGATTAACCACCCTTTGTGGTACAGCAGGGCGCGGTGTACAAAATTAAAACAAAGTTAAAATAAGAGCTGGAAAAGTACACCATAGTCAATAGGATAGGTAAAATCAATCATACTAGTAAAGGGGGGGGGGGGTGGGGGTGAAGAAGGGGAGAAAGGGAAGGAAGATCTAGGAACTGAAATGTCATAGGCAATACTGAATAGATGAGTTTTGAGAAGTGACTTAAATTTGGGATATGAGAGTTCAAGTCTGAGGACAGGTAGCAGGAAGTTCCAGGATACAGGGGCGAGAAAATAGAAAGCAGAGGAGCGAGTGGAAATAAGTCTAGCCTGTGAAAAAGAGGGAAGGTGCAAACGATTGGTATGGATGTCACAGAGAGCATAGTGGGTTGAGTGAGGAAGCAACACATCAGAAAGATAATGGAGGACATCAGAGTATAATGCATGATGGACCAAGGTAAGAAGTTTACACTGAAGACGGAATTTACCAGGAAGCCAATGGTAGTGGATGAGGAGGGGAATAACATGTTCAAAACGAGAGGCGTGGGCAAGAAGATGTACTGCAGTATTCTGAAGCCAATTAAGTTCAAACTGAAGAAGTCCAAGGAAGATGATGTTGCAGTAGTCAATCAGAGAGTTACCAGAGTGAGGAGTAAAGTGGTCAATGATGAGACTGAAAGAAAAGGGCGGATGGCATGAATCTTATGGAGGAAGAAAAAGGAGAGACGAACAAGTGAAGATACAGGCATGTAAAAAAGATAGAGAAGAATCCAAAGTAACACCCAACTAACAAAAGGAGTCAACGAGCAGGATGAAGGAAGCAGGCAAGAATGGGGCTAGGGCAGAGGAGAGACTGCTAAAGGTGAACCAAAAAGCAGCAGATTTAGAAGGGTTGAGATGAAGAAAATTACTGCATAGCCAAACAGAGATACTAGATAGACAAGTATTAAGGGGGGGTCAGATCAGGGGCTGTTGGACTAGTATAATGGAGTAACAGTATATCATCAGCGTAATAATGAGCAGAAATACCATGCTGTTGGACCAGGAGAATAAGACAAATCAGAAAGATGTTAAATAGAAGAGGGGCTAGAACAGAACCTTGGGGAACACTGCATGAAAGGGGAAGTGGAGAGGAGGAGAGACAGAGAAAGAACGCTGTGAGAAGAAGGAACGAAACCACTGAAGAAGCAGACCATGCAGACCAAAATCATAAAGATGTGAAAGAAGGGTGACGTGATTGACTAAATCGAATGCAGAGGAAAGAAATAGAGAAACCGCCATTGAGACGTCACCCCGGTCATGAGATTGGTGAAGCTCGTGAAGAAAAGAGAAAATAACAGTTCCTGTGATATAACCGAGGCGGAAACCAGACTGTTGAGGGTGAAGTGCATGAGTAGAATCCAGATGTGAAGAGAGTTGTGCAAAGACTAATTTCTCAAGTAGATTGGAAAGGAATGGCAAGATGGAAACAGGGCGGTAGTGGCCTGGAACAGAAGGGTCGGTGGAAGATTGCTTAAGGATCAGATGGATAGTGGGATGTTTCCAAGCAGTTGGAAAGACACCAGAAGAGAGACTGTTATTAGTCATAGATAAAATCAATGCTGCTAGGGCAAGGGAGGGGGCAGAGAGCCATGAGGAGGGAATGGGATCAGCAGCAGACATGGTTATGCGAGATGAAGTAAATACCTTAAGAAGTTCAGCAGTGGAAATAGGGGAGAAGGATGACCAAGTGTGGGTAAGGGAGGGACTCGGGCTAACAGGAACGATTAGTTTCACTGGAGTGCGAGACTGTGGGGAGGACACAATGGGGGAGGGCAATTAAGAAAAGTGGACCTAAGAGACTGAACCTTATTTTGGAAGTAGGTAGCTAGAGCAGATGAGGATGGAAAGCTGCATAAAGCAGGCGGCGGAGCCACTGTAGAGGGTTTAGAGAGTGTCAACAGCAACAAATAGAGCTGATGGGTAGAGTTTGAGGCAGACAAAATAAGGCAGGAATAGTACTCCTTATTAGCTGAATGAATAAGAGAGTGATACTGTTGGTGGAGGTCCTTGAAATAATGAAATGACGCATGAGAGGGATACTTCCTCCATAGGCGTTCCGCTCGGCAGAGGTAATGACAGTGGAGAACAAGACTAGGGTAGAACCAAGGGTGATTGTGGCGAGGACAGCGATGAGGGGGTTGAAGAGGGGCAATATTGTCGAGGGCAGATGAAAGATTGGAGAACCAAAGGTGAGCCTGAGTGTCTACAGGGAGAGAGAAAAAGTCAGAGGGGAAAACAGTATTAGCAGAAGGAAATTGCTCAAGCATAGATGGGGATAAATTGCGATTGCAAATGAGATGGTGGTGTCTGGAGGAGAAACCAAGGGGAGGAGGCACAGTTGTGGGTGCATAATGGGAAGAGAAAAGGATGCAGAAGTGATCAGATCAGAGGACAGGAAATGATGAAGGGGAAGAGAGGGCAGTAAGTAAAGGTGGGGAAGAGAGGACAAGATCAAGAGTATGGCCCGTGGAGTGAGTAGAAATGGGTATATGTTGAGAAAGAGAGAGATCAGAAAGAAGCTGGACCAGGGAAAGATCACAAGGCCTGAGTGGGGAATCAAAGTGAACATTAAAATCACCTAACAAGGAGAGATGGGAATAAAGCAAAACAACCTCAGAAAGAGTGTTAACTAGACAGAGATGGGGGCAGAGGGATGGAGATGCATAAATCAGAAGAAAATAGAGAGGTGGGGAGCCATTGAGGCAAATCAGAAGGGATTTTGGATAGGACAGAGCCAAACAAAAGATTTCAGATACAGGAAGAGTGGAGCAAAAAAGAGCAGTGATCCCTCCACCGGTATGATCGACCTTAGGAGTGGAAAAGGCCAAATAACCAGGAGGAAGGCAGTGATGAAGGAGTGACTCCTCACCCTCTTGAAACCACATCTCAGTTAGGAAAAGAGCATCGAGGGAGTGGGCCTCAAGAAGGTCGTAAACAAGGAGGGTCTTAGTCCAAAGGGAACAGCAGTTCAGGAGGGCAGAATGGAGGGAGACCAAAGGAGAAGATTTGGAAGGGATGGGGATATGTGGAGCTATGGGGCAGGGAATGAGGGTCTGAGCTGGCTGAACACGGGAACCTTGATCAGAGGATGGGGAGTGAATAGGGCTTCTACCTCACCAGACTGGTATAGGAGATATATGCAAAAGAGAATAAGCAAAATACCTGCACATTTACATAGAAGGGAATGCACTGATGAAAATGCGGGAGACCTAACTGAGGGAGATTAGACATGTTGCCTCTAGAGTTGCCCCAAGGAGACTGACCTGCTCCTTGGGCGTGCTCCTTCGGCAGCCATGGCATGGAACATTGCAGGTGATGAGTTTTTATTGGTTTCCAGGTTACCTTGTTCGGCGTGACCGCGTTCACGTGGTCACATCAGTTACAGGTGGGCAGGACTTAGTGCAAAACAAGCAATGGACCTGAAACAATAGTAGGCAGGCACAATCAGGCACAACAGTAAAAACCAACAGGCATGCAGAGAGTGACAAATCTGGAAAAAGAAAATGATAAATTAGGGCGTTGCAAGAGCTTCTTCTATTATTTTTGCAAAAGTCTTGAATGCTTAAACTAAAAATAAACGTGTGATTTGCTGTTTTATTTATTTGCTTATTAGAGAATTTGCTTTCTTTGATGTTCTGGTGCCTCAGGTTATGGAACCTACTAGAAGAAACTCTTGCAGGAGGTAAATGAATTCAAGAGTAGCAGATGTTCACGCTGTCAAAACATTAATCAAAAAGTTCATATTTCATCATTTTTGGAAAGCTCCACTACTGATACTCACGACAATTTTCAATTATTAGTAGTCACATAAATATTGCCATTCACCATGTACTTTTACTACACTTTACTCCAGCTGCCACGGTGGGTAATCCAATCTGGATGTGCCTGATCTCAGAAGCTATGCAGGGTTGGGCCTGGCTAGTACAGATGGGAGACTACCTTGGTATACCAGGTGCTATAGACTTGCTGTATGGAAAAAAGCCTGGCAACCTGCTTCCATACATACCTTGCCAAGAGAATGCAGGGATGGGATTGCCAAGAGTCAACCTTCCCTTAACAGCTCAATATTTATAATTCATTTCTCGCCCTGTTCAAATTCAGGCTAAAAGCTCACCTGCAGCTTTTGGATCCTGTTCACCTCCTGTGTGTTTCCTTACCATTTCCCTAGATACTGTATATCCTAATCCACAGTTGTGTTTTATTTTATTTATTTATTTTTAGTTTTTATATACCGCGCTATTGAAATCAGCGCGGTTTACAGTAAAACTGAACAGAGCAACAATGCATTAAATATCACAATGTGCTTACATAGAACAAGGCATAAACAAACTGGGATAACAGGGAAACTATTCACATGGTATGTACAAATATTTACATAGAGTTAAGTATTCAAGTAAACCGTGGGCATTTATAGGACAGATGGGGGAATGTGTAGGTCTAAGGGAGATGAGTACCTAGCCATTTTCATGTTGTGTGATAGGGCAGTAAATGTGTGGTGTGAGTGCAAATGAATTATGTTTTTCGGGCAAGGTTTCAGGATAGTGAATTAGAAAAAGGTGGTGTTTTATTGCCTTTCTGAAGGAGGTGAGGCTGGCTATGGAACGAATACTAGCGGGAAGTTCGTTCCAGGCTGTCGGGGCATAAATTGAAAAAGCTCTATTGGTAGTTGCCTTTGTACATTTTGTGGTGAGCTTAGGTACAGTTAGCATGTTCAGTAGTGTAGGTCTTCTGGCTCTGATGTTGGTGTTGTCTGTTTTGACTCGACTGTAAGCTCTGATGAGCAGGGGCCGTTTCTTACTTGTGTCTGTACAGTGCTGTGTACGCCGTGTAGCGCTACGCAAATGATTAGTAGTAGTAGTAATAACAGCTCGCACTTTCACTTTCATATAATCCTTGCTCTAAGAGTAGAGGAGTAGTCTAGTGGTTAAAGCACTTGCTTGATGACCAGGGTTCAATTCCCACTAACACTCCTCATGACTGGAGGTAAGTCACGGCACCCTCCATTGCCTTTCATATAATCCTTGCCCTAGCATCTCAACTGAGAATACTTAGAACAGGTACACCACAGTTGTTGACAAGAAAGGTAATACATTTACCAGCAATACAAAATGAGGTGATAAGCAGCTGAGAAATGGTATGCATTGCCTCCATTATCAACAGTCTGGCAGTATACAGTAACGGAGGTCATTAGATGGAAATAGGCCCGCTGAGACCAATCGTCTGCCTTTTTTAATGTAATTGTATATGTTACTCATTCCAAGAATAACTTGGATAAGATAAGGAAATGAAGTGTAAGCAAAACAAAAAAAAAGTAGAGATAAAATTCAAAGAAGGAACACATCTTATTGCAATTTCCTCTCTAGCCTCCACCCAAAAGGGGATGCATTTTTGAAAATAATAGGGGTAGATAATATTATACAAAATAGAAGGAAATCAGTGTTCCAAGCATATCAGTAATCTGTAACTATCAACATTATTTAGATTTGTAATGCTACTGCACTAACCACCAGCAATTCCTGACAAATACATTCAGAATTTATAGAGGAAGAGAAGGGACTTTATTACCATACTACGAAAGATTCCACTCTTTTAGACTTTCCTTATGTGTTTAAGGTCAGAAATTTAACAACTACTAGAATATTTTAGCAAATATTTACTTGGGTACTTTAAGAATCATTCAGTCCAAAGAGCAAGTGCTTATTAGCACATTCAAGGAAACTGCCTTCTCTTGTTCTCTGTTGTTTCAGCACATAAGAACATAAGATTTGCCATACTGGACCAGACCAAAGGTCCAAGCCCAGTATCCGTTTCCATCAGTGGCCAATCCAGACACAAGTACCCGACAGGATCCCACAAAGTAGCTACATTCCAAGTTGCTTCCCCCCACGATGAGCAGTCGCTTTTCCCTGATGTCTATTCTAATAGCTGTTACAGACTTTTCCTCCAGGAGCTTGATCAAACGTTTTTTAAACACAGTTACACTAACTGGGGCTGGTGCGACCCACTATGCAAACTGTGCGCTTGCACAGAGCAGTAGTCACAGGAGGACAGCATGGTCAGCACAGGCCAAGCTGTAGGATGAATGGCAGCAAGCAATGGACAGTGGGAGGCAGAACAAAAAGCAGCTTGGGGGCTTTGGAGCCCATGTGCATGCGGCATGTCTGATGCCTCCCTGCCCCTCAGTATCAGTAGGAGGCTGGGACTTGTCAGACATGCAGCACATCCATTGGCTCCAAAGCCCCATGCTGCTCTTTACTTCTTCAAATTCATAGCACTTTGATTTATTAGCAGCATATAGCTCAACCTTTCCAGCAGCAGTTCAAGGTGATTTATAATAAGGTTCTATAGGTATTTCCCTGTCCCCCAAGGGTTTATAATCTAAGTTCATACCTGAGGCAATGGAGCATCAAGCAACTTGCCCAATGATACAAGGAGTGCTGGTGGGATTTGAGTCTTGGTCTTTCTGGTCCTAGGCTGCTGTCTTGACCACTAGGCTACTCCTCCATGCCAGGTGAGCTCTCATCCTTGAAAGCTCATACCTCAATAAACTAGTTAGTGTAAAAGGTGCCACTGCCTCTGTCATTTCTGCTACTCCAGACTAACACGGTTACCCTCTCAGAATTTTCAACATGTTGGGACAAAAGAGAAGCTTGTGAAGGGCTCCTCTGGACTTGGTGGCAACAGTGATGGCAGGGACAGGTGGGGGGCAGCATGGTAATCATGTGCACAGGGCAGCGAAAAAGGTAGCAGTAGCCCAGACACTAACTGCTTTTACCACATCCTCTAGCAACAAATTCCAGAGCTTAATTCTATGTTGGATGAAAATATATTTTCTCCTGTTTGTTTTAAATGTATGACTTAGTGATGCCTTCTCTAGTTCTGGTGCTTTTTAAAAGAGTAAACAATCAATTCATGTTTACCCATTCCACTCCATTCTGATTTTATAGACCTCTGCCGTACCTCTCCTCAGCCGCCTCTTTTCCATGCAGCAGAGAATTAACTTCTTTAGTCTTTCCTCACAGGGGAGTCATTCCATCCCTTTTATTATATCGGTCACTCTTCTCTGTGCCTTTTCTAATTCTGCTACATATATTTTTGAGATGCAGCAAACAGAACTGCACGGGTACTCAAAGTGTAGTCACATTATAGACAGATACAGAGGCGATGGGGGTCATTATAGAAGCCGTATTTGTGTTTTGGACATCTGAAATTTGGAACAGAGACATGTTCATGTTTGTCTGCACAGGGACGTTCCTGCTTTTTATGGTCAGACATCCTGGCTAAGACGTCCCAGACTGCACTTGGACATTCTTTCTAAAATTCCTCTCATTATGTTTAATTCATCATTCCTTTCCTAATAATTCCTAATATTCTGATTTCTTTTTTGCCTGCCACCACATACTGACCAGAGGATTTCAACATAATGTTCACTATGACGTCTAGATCTTTTTCCTGGGTGGTGACTCTTAGGGGGTAATATTATAAGAGCATGCCTAGGTTGAGTGTGCAGGAAATGACTATTTTGCATCTAACTTATGAAGATACATACACGCCTATGGAGAGCCAACCCAAAGGTATCTGTCGCCCTAGGCGAACCTTCAGCCATGTGCCCTCCCACCCAAGTGGTTCTGGGTCCTATCCCCCCATATCCTCTTCCCTTTCCCCTTTCCCCCTTCCCCCTTCCTCTTCCCATCTCCCCTTTCCTCTAGCCCAAGAGTCCGAGAAGCACATCTTGGAGTGGTGGGGGGGGGGGGGGGTAGTAAAGTAAACTGCTTTCAGTGTGGCAGTGGGTCTTTACACACACATGCACTCATGGCCTGTCGGTCTTGCCTCCCCTGATGCAAACTTCCTGTCAGAGGGGGCAGCAGTAGCAGCAGGTTTTGAGCATGAGTGTTTAAGGCTGGTGCAGACTGCAGATTATTCTGCTGTTGTCTTTGCAAAATGTAGAGGGACTGTGGTGCTGCCTCCTCTCTCCCCCCAAAGCCTGATGCCTAGTCTGCATCCATGTGACTTTATAAAATATTAGCATAAATACTGCAGGAGTAGCACCTGCTTTGAAGGCACAGACATTATGCTTGTTTGAGAACAGGAGTAAATATCAGCCTATAATTTATACACCTATATGTACATAAGAACATAAGATATGCCATACTGGGTCAGACCAAGGTCCATCGAGCCCAGTATCCTGTTTCCAACAGTGGCCAATCTAGGTCATACGTACCTAGCAGTTTCCCCAAAAGACACAGGTTCCACAGTGCTTGTACTGGGTCAAGCAGTGATATCCTGGGTCCCTTTTTAATAATGGTTTATGGACCTTTCCTCCAGGAACTTGTCCAAACCTTTTTTAAACCCAGCTACACTAACAGCTTTTACTACATTCTCCGGTAACAAATTCCAGAGTTTGATTACATGTTGAGTGAAAAAATATTTTCTCTTATTAGTCTTAAATAGTTTACCCTGTAGCTTCATTGCATGTCCCCTAGTCTTCCTATATTCTGATAACATAAACAATTGATCTACGTTTACCCGTTCCACTCTGTTCATTAATTTATAGACGTCTATCATATCTCCCCTCAGCCGTCTCTTTTCCAGGTTAAAGAGCCCTAACCTTTTTAGCCTTTCTTCATAGGGGTATCCTTCTTCTCCCCTTTACCATTTTGGTGGCTCTTCTCTGAACCTTTTCTAATAACGCTATATCCTTTTTAAGATACGGTGACCAGAATTGCACACAATATTCATGCAGCATGTACCTCTTCAGACACTGTTCCAAGGAATTCCTCCAATGAATTCTGAGCAACTGGTAGAGCATGAGTTTGTTAGCAGGGGGAAGTCACAGAGATGACACAACAGTGGCTTCCTTGCCACGGGAACAACACTAAACCGGACTGGCTCAGCTTGAAGTTACTGAAGAGGTTTTGGGACCTCCAGATATCATGAGGCAAGGTACTGGTTCCAAATTTCCTTTGGGTAAATCTCAGACTCTTGGCAAGGGAACACCATTTGTCTCCTTGGAAATAGGGTTTGCCTTGACTTGCCTGCAAATTTTTACATTAGAATCGACATGGGAGGCTCTCTCTCAGTTGGGTTTGGCTATTCCTCTCAGATTCAACCCCTTTCACTACAGCTTCAGGACAATGTTTCAAGAAATGCAAGTAATGAGCAGGGCATTTCCTTAATTAAAATTGAGTTAAAAGAGGCTGAGAGGAAAATTCAGATCCTTCAGGCTCTTAGTTTTGTTTTAATAACAGAAAATGTGATAAATAGGAGGAAAGTTGAATCTTTGGAAAATGCTATCCATGCCTGAAATCTTTAATTATTAAATTCTCCTTAGTTACCTTAAGTATCTCCTAAAGAAATGTTTAAACAGTGTGCGCTTGAAGTCTTAAAGATTCCACCTCACTTAACCCTTCCAATAGTTTGTGCTTATTATTTGCCATCTGCTAAAAAGTACAATGTAGATCTACAACAAGTAGAACGGCTATCAGAGAATATTCTAACTACAGTATCTCAACGTTTTTGGAGAGTTCTGAAACTGAGTCTGCCACACCAGACACTCTTCTAGTGACTTTGGCATTGGTGTGGTTATTTAAGGTTTCTTTCAAGAATAAGGAGACTTTCTTCTTGGACTTACCAGCAAGGATTTTTCTGGACATGGCAAAGGAAACTTAAAAGAGGAGGAGGGAGTTCCTACCATTGAAGCCTGTGGTTCTCCAGCTGAAAGCTTTGTTTTTTCAAAAGTTTCCATGCAAATGCATAGTAAAATTGAACTCTATGAAGTATATTATCTTTGAACCCGGTAAGTTGAAACTTTTATTAAAGCTAGGAGGGCACCGGACATACCTGCATCTGTTCCTTCTTGAGCTCCTATATATGTAAACTGGGCTTGGTTTATGGGCAGCTGTTCATGCACGTCTATGTCTTATTTAAATTACCTTTTGTTTTAATACTTGGTTCTCCATCAGATTTTGTGGATTTGATGGATACTTTCCGTCCTTTTTCTTTTCTTTGTTCAAATAACTGCTCATTTTTTCAAATTCTCTACAAGTGATTTATGCTTATTATTATTATTATTGGAATTCTAATATATATAAAGTTAAAAAAGCCCTCAAATAAACATGCATGTTCCAAAAGTAACAGCCTACACTTGTAAAATGCCAAGGTGCCTCTACTGATTTTTTCCACGTGCAGATATGTAAAATGGCTACTTCAGCTCTGTGTGTTGGCAAATACTTGTGCACGCCTGCATATTTTTATATGTATTTTCCCAAAGTCTCCATGTTTGCCAGAGCCTTTTCTAAAATAGTGGTGGAACTGCAGACATTCTAACTTCTATGTCTCAATTCTGATGTCCATGTACTATCTAAAATTTGCCTGCACATCTACTGTTCACCTTTATCCAGAATTGTTTATGCCTTCAAAAAATGTAGCATATTTATGAGGTAAAACTTCCCTTGGCTAAATTCACTTTGGGGTATGTTTACTAAAACCCCGTTAGGGTGTGCGCCGCGCTAGTGTGTGGATGCCATATAAGGAGTGGGCGTTTCAGTCAGAAAAAAGCAAAACCGGGATTAATCATGCGCTAATGTGCGGTGCGCTCATGTGCGCCCCGCACATTAGCGCATGAGAAACTTGTGCGGGAAGCATAAGTGGCGCGCTGATGTGCAAGCACAG
Source organism: Ichthyophis bannanicus (assembly GCA_033557465.1). Lineage (NCBI taxonomy): Eukaryota > Metazoa > Chordata > Amphibia > Gymnophiona > Ichthyophiidae > Ichthyophis > Ichthyophis bannanicus. Next base: position 18,985,201 of record CM066032.1, read on the forward strand.
GAACAAAGCCACAGTACAATGGTTAAGACACTGACCAATGGTGCAGAGATCATGGGCTCAATCCCCCACTGTGCCCAATGAAGAAGGCTGGCTGAGGCATTACCTATTATGGGGAAGGTTGCTTTAGGAGGCATTTTATCTTTATTTTAATTATCTCTACTAGCAAACGCACTCTCAAAGCGTGTTAACATAAGGCGCCCCATAAGGCACATTTTAAAGTGCACTGTCCGCCAAGGCACCCTAGAATGTTGCTTATAGGGCACTTTATAGGGTGCCATATGAGGTACCGCAAGGTCACAGCACTGTTTTTGATGGCAGCACTGTGCAGTTTAAGGAATGAAAATCATAAGTAGGTGCGCTGACATGCAAAGAGGAGCAGCAGTGTAGCACAATGGTTAAGACACTGGCCAATGATGCAGGAGTCATGGGTTCAATCCCCCACTGTGCCTAATGAAGAAGGCTGGCTGAGGCATTACCTGTTGTAGGTAATATTGCTGTAGGGGGCATTTTATTTTTATTTTTATTTTAATTAGTGCTGCCAGCAAACACACCCTCAAAGTATTGTAAAATAAGGTGCTGCATAAGGCGCCTCATAGGGTACCCCAGAGGGCACATTATAAAGTGCACTGTCCGCCATGGCACCCTAAAATTGCTGTGTAAATAGCTTATGTATCCCTGTTCAATGTAGTTTGTATCCCTGTTCAATGTAAAACCTAACAACTTGTTGTTATGGTAGTTATGTTATGATGTAAACCGCGCTGATACTGAATAGCGCGGTATATAAGAAACTGTAATAAATAATAAATAAATAAATAAAAATGTCCCCTATAGGGCACCCTATAAGTCACTCCACAGGATAACATATAGTGCACCTTATATGGACGGTAACCATAAGGTGCCCTATAGGGCGCCCTATAAAGCGCCCTCTGAGGCACCTTATGGGTACAGTACGCAGAGAGTGTTTTTGCTGGCAGCAATAATGTACATTAAAAAGAGATAATACTTCAGGCAGCCCTATCAAATAACCCCACTGTGGGTTTGAACCCATGACCTCTGGCTCCACAAGCAGTGAAGTAACCAGTGGGCTACAGCTCTATAGCAGCTAGCAAGCCCCTGGCTGGCTGTAGAGGGACTGAACGTCACCACACAGACAGTCTGCTGTGGTCACCAGGATAGGGTTAGGCCACCTGTACCCATGATGCACTGCACATGCAAATCAGCTGTCCACAGATGAACACAAGATGGGGTATGCACCCCCACAGCACCTCGGCCTGGTAGGCGGAACTGACCGTGTGTGTTACTGGCACAGAGTAGCTACACACCGTCACATTGTGCGGGTACTATGCTCACCCTGAGTGTGCAGTGGGGCGCCCAGCACCAGGTCCACAGCACCTTCCATGGAAGAAATAGGCCATGCTGCAGGTCCTCAGCAGTGCTAATGTTTGAGATAGGTAGTTTCTGCAGAAGCACCTTGGATATATTTCTCTCTGTCTCAGTCAGGTGTAGCCCCTATGGACCCCTATGAGGATTATGTACCACCACCCTCCTCCTCCAGGGCTGAGGGTGGTAAACAGGGTCTCCCATCAACAGATGCACATTCTACCTCCCTGAAATGGTTGCAGTAGAGGGGACCATCAACCCCGGTCCTGCTGGGGAACAGACACCCTACAGGGCAGTCAATGCAGCTCTGTACACATCCATAACACAATAGCAGACAGACATTAGGCCTCGATATGCTAAGCTGCACCCCACCACTATCTGATATTCTCCTGCAGCAAGCCTTCAGCCGCTGCACCCTGCAAGGCGATCCATCAAGACACATACCAGCTGCAAACAGTCTGCTAGCTAGTCCATGGTGCATGTTCCTGGTGGAAATGCGTGCACCCAGAACTGGGATGTCAGGATACACAACAAGCAGATAAGTCAGTGACTGGGCTCCTAAAGGAAAACCATAAATATCACATGAAAGAAATACTATATAGCACTATGGGGGTGCCTAGCCATGCTGTGGTCACTGCACAGTCAGGGTGAGAGTGATCTCCCAGCAGGACATGCTGAGGCCACCCTGTCTGTGTAGGTGGTGGCCGGGCATTAAAATGTCCCAGCCAGTGCCCTATGCCTTGTGCAGATGCATCCTGGCCAGGCCACCCTGTCCGGGCTATACCCATGGTACCTTGCTCCTCATTATGCACATTGGCAGGTCAATACTGGCAACAGTGCTGACAGTGTGGGCTGTGGAGGGTGTTTGCAGCCACCACACACTGTATAGACAGACAGACACCCCCACACCTATGCTAGCATTGTGCTACTATAGAGGAGTTTAGCAGCCCTGGCCACCACACCAGTCCTGGGCACAGTACAGGCATGGATATGGTACGCAATACTGTTGGGGGTCACTCCCCAGGGTGGTAAACACTGTCAGAGACCAGACCTGAAGCACACACCACAGACATCAGAAAGGTTGTTATGATGGAGCTCAATCAGCAAACTGTGCTTAACGTAGGACTTGCTATCTGCCAGTAATCATAGCAAACGTTTGATAGCTGTGTACCGTATACCCAGGTGTAGGGTGGCATTGCTAAGGTATGCAAGTGCTAGTATTGGGAGACGCACGCAGGGCCCAATGTCCTGCCTCTCCAGGAGGCATTGGCCAATGGGGCCTGTGGGTGTGGGTGTGGGTGTGTCTGCCCCTGTTGGCTGCTGCTTTACGGCAGAGGTCCCCAACTCCAGTCCTGGTGTGTCAAACACTGTTCGGGTTTTCATGCTGTCCCTCATGAATATGCATGAGATATATCTGCATACCATGGGGTGGTGCATAGATGTGCAGCACAGGCATCTTTATTAGAGGCAGCATGGAACCTGAATGGTGTTTGGCCCTCCAGGACTGCATTTGGGAGACTCTGCTCTAGGTAATGCGCCTGTTTATGGTGTCTGTGCTTGGTGGGGTAAAATATAGGCGTATTAACCATGCGTATGTTCTCTGCAATAAAGGTTTGTCCTTACTATCACGGTTTAGTTGTGGGAAAAATATGTGGACTGGATTGGCAGTAGCCCCAGCTGGGCTTTGAACCTGTGACCTTCTGTTCTTGCACAAACTGTCTGTGTGCACTGCACCACCGTGTTGCCACAGATGTGCTGCATTCCCTGGGGAGTCCATGACTGTACATCCGACAGGGCCTGTTTGTTGCAGTGCACGGCACCCACCTGGACAGGGCTAGGCCATGGTCTGCTGTTGCCACCAGCTGCTGCCACCTCCACCACCAGTACCACTCCATCCTTAGATTGGAGACAGCATAAACCCTGAAGGATTTGTGGCCCTCCAGGACTGCATTTAGGGGAATCTGCTCTAGGTAATGTGCATGTTTCTGGTGTCTGTGCTCTGTAGGGTAAAATAGAGGTGTTTGAGCCATGCTTATGTTCTTTGCAATAAAGGTTCATCTTTACTATCACAATATAGTTGTGGGTAAAATATGGGGACTGGATTGGCAGGAGCCCCAGCTGGGGCTTGAACCTGTGACCTTCTGTCTCCAAACACACTGGTTGTGTGCACTGCACCACCATGTTGCCACAGAGACAGTGCATTCCCTGATGATACCATGACTGTTTGTCTGGCAGGGCCTGTCTGTTGCAGTGCATTGCACCCACCTACACAGGACTAGGCCATGGTCTGCTCTGGGCAGCTGCCGCTGCCCCCCTTCACCTCCAGTACCTCTGTGCCACCATGCTGACATGCCCTTCTGCTGGTGGTGCTGGTGGTACGCAGTCTCAGGCCATCCTGTGTGCGGGTAGGCGGCTGCCTATAGTGCGGGTTCTGGGGTAGGGGTGCCTGCATATCTGTCCGCACGTCCCCCAATCACTGCCTGCCAATTTCTGTGCCCTTGGGGGAACCTGCTGGGTACTGTCCCCTGTGACACTGTGCTAAACACTCTCGTGCCCATGTTGGGCCCTCATCAGTTGCTGTCTGGCTGCTGTTCAGTTTCAGCATTCCTAAGTGCCATCTAGGCATCTGCCTAGTCCGCACTGTGCCCCAGCTGCACCACAGCATGTGCCGCCTGCAGCCCTCTGAATCCCCTTTCCCAGCATCTGTCCAGTTGCCCATTCCGACCTGCCCGCCCTGCTGTTGTGGAACATGTGCATGCCATAGGTAACCTGTCCAATGGAGAGGGAAACCCTGATCAGTGTTATTTCACTGCAGGATCATTCACCTTGTATGGGGACGGAGCGTAGACCCTTCTAAAATTCATATTTATTTTTTGGGGCTTTGTTGGGAGTGCTTTTTGATGTTTCCCATTACTCTCAGTATTGCCAAGCTTGCTTATGATTTTTTTTATATTTTGTTGGGGTCATTTTTAATGTTTATTTGCCCTTTTGTTCCGTGCACATGTATCACACTGCTCACTTTTTGTAGGTTTCCCTGGTTTTGCTGTACATTGCTGACAGAAATGGTTTCTCTTCCCTTTAAATCGGCTCTACCGCGAGGTTTTCACTCGCGGTATTTTTTTGCTTGAATTTCAGCCCCGCTCGTGTGCGGGGAGCCTCTCCCCTCCCACTCTCCACCCATTGACCCCGTCTCTCCGCCCCTGGGGAGCCTTCCTCTGCCCTCCGAGAGCCTTTCCACGCCTTTATCGCACATCAGCGCGCCGCGCACATGAGCGGGCACTTTAGTGCGGCGCACACATGTGCGGGGCACAAAAACGCATCATTAGCATGCGCTAAGGTACCTTAGTGCACGTTATTGTGTGCCGCGCACTTGAGCGCAGTTTAGTAAACATACCCCTTTGGCTCATGGTGCCATAGTCCCAGCTGGGACAGGTTCCAACTGGGCTGGAATCCTGAGAATTAAGAAAGACTGCAGGGCCAAAAAAACCCCAACCCAAATACAGTTGTTAAAAACTAACCTTACTTCTGCTAGCACAGTATGCAGAAACTCTATAGATGACATAGAAATATTCCTTTAATCAGCTGTTTTATTTTAAGATCTCTGCAGCTCTTTGTCCACCACCACTCCCCCAATCGGGATAGGACAAGAGAGAACATCGCCGGAATCCAGCTCCTGCTCCAGCCCAATCAGGGGCTCGCTGACAACTTTAAAAAGCCAGCGCCATAGAGCCCTTTGGCATGGCTCTTAGGCGGGGTCCCAAGGTGGAAACAGCATCAACCTGCATACAATGATCACTGACAGCACAGCCATAAATAAAGTTCCAACAACTGAACGACACCAGAAGAACTCACCCGGAAGCATTATTGCTGATGACCACCACTGACAACAAACAAATGTACAATTTGAAGCTACTATCTCCACTAACGTCACCTGGACCTCTCTGAAGCTCCCCACACGCAATCAGACAAAATAATACTAATCCCAGGGAGTAGTGTTAGATCCCCATCACCACAACTAGTAACCCACATTCCCAGGGAAAAGCAAACCTTATCAAAACTGACTCATGAACGAACTGCTAACCCAGATTCAAGACTTGCCACACAACTATCCCAGCCGAACAGAATCCTCCTACTGCTCTCTACTGTAACGTCACTACATATTATACGCTGACCTCAGTAAAGCAAGACAACAATTTGAAACAGCAACCATGAGGTGAATTCAAGCCTTCCTACGCTTCTCCTTCATAACTACTCTGCTAATAAAGCCATCCAGAACAACATACCACTGGAACAAATCAATTCCAATCCTCTACAGGCCAGGACAACTACTGGCAACTCAACCCCTCTTCTCCAGCACCCACAAAAAACCAAACCATCTCATTCACATACATGTGAATGAAGGCACCTGGGCTAGCACAGCAACCAAGCAACAGACACAAACAACCAAGTGCTCTCTAATAAATGCCTGCTCTATCTGTACAGATCATGTGCATAACTGAATCATGGCTTACAGATGCAGACTCCATCTTACTCCACCTCACATGGAAGCTCACCAATCGACCAGAGAAGGACGCAGAGGATGGGGTGCACTCATCCTGGCAGACAACCTTAAAACCATCAACAAGCTCTCTACTCCTACTCTCAACTCCATAACCCTGGAAAGCAAAGACCTAGTAATATGCCTAATTTATAGAGCTCTCGCATCTAACCCTGATGACTTCTCAACCATAATCGAGTTAGCCACCAAAGGTAAGCTACCCATAATCTTAGGCAACTTCAACCTGAGTTCCTTAAACTCAACTCATGCCACAGCATTCCTGGAAGCCTTAATCGCCTTGGATCTCTCTCAAATTATCTCAATGCAGACACACATTGCTGGTAACACCTTGGACCTAGTCTTCTTACCCTCTATTATCCACGCCTTGGTCCCCCAGATTATTCATAAAGTAACCCCCGTGCCATGGTCAGATCACTATGCAATTTCGTTTAATATTCCTCTTGACCCCCAGCAATCTAGAGAGCACCACTCAAACTCACAAAGACGCTTCAAAGAATTCAACAAGGACTTTCTTCTCGACCAAATAATCCCCCAACTTGAAGCCAGCCCTTCAGACCTCCTATCATTGATAGAGAACTGGAACCACACCATCTCACATGCTGCCACAGCACCTCTGAACTGAGAGCTTCCAAATGGGAAAAAAGGCCCCTTGGTACTCATCGGAAATCAAGCAAGCAAAAAACACCTTAAGAAGACTAGAAAGGCGATGGAAGAGAACAAAAGCACAATCAGATCAACAAGAATACACAACAAAACAGCGAGAATATAATGAGTTAATCCTTAACCACAAGAGGCAACATCACACAAACATCATAATGGCCTCCTTAAACCGCCCTTGGGAACTATTCCCCATAGTGAGAACTCTATCAAAAGCTCCATGAAGCCAAGATATAGATGCCCTAATCCCCGAGACCTATGAATCCTATCTCTGATGCAAGCTATCTTGTCCACAAACACCACTAAATCAACCCTCCCCATCTTCAACTGATCAAACTCGACCAAACATCTGGACTACTTTTTACTCAGTCACAGAATACCTTTGCTCCAAACTTCTCAAATCTCTGAACACATCCACTCCCCTCTTGATCCATGCCCAACTCCCTGGATAAAGACAATGGTGCACGAACTAGCCCCAACACTCTGCAAGATAATTAACGCCTCACTTTCACAAGGAATCATGCCACCTCCACTGAAAATCTCATCCATTAGACCTCTTCTAAAGAACAACATTTCTGACCTAACTTCTCCTGCCTCATATCGACCTATATCAGCAGCCCCCTACTATCCAAACTAATTGAGAAAACGGTCCAACACCAGCTCCAAGACCACGTAGATGCTACTGTCCCACTTGACCTCCAACAGCATGGGTTCCGAGAGTCCCATGGGGCTGAAACCTTATTGACATCCCTCCTGAACACAGTAATCAAAGGAATCGAAGACATCAAGAAACGCTTTGTCCTCATTTTTATAGATATAACAGCTGCTTTTGACTCAATAATCCATTCCATACTACTGGATAGGCTACGTGAAATAGAAGTAAGTGGCACACCTCTGGCATGGTTTCATTCCTATTTAGCAGACAGAAGATCTCAATTCAAGATAAAATGCAATGTATCGAGACCTTTCCCACTAAAACAAGGTCTCCCTCAAGGATCATCTCTCTCAGCTTTACTTTTCAACCTTTACTTACAGCCAGTATGCAAAATTCTACAAGATTACAACATATACTACCACCTATATGCAGACAACCTAATGATATACACCGCCCTAGACAAAGAAACCCGACTACTCCATCATCTCATCCTGAATGACAGCAATAACAGAATGGCTAACATTACACAAACTCGAGATCAACTACAAAAAATCTGAAGCCCTCACAAAGGGCCCCACATTCAAACCCCTAGACAACATGACAGTAGGAAACAGATCAATCTCAGTAAAAAATGAGGTAAAATACCTAGGAATTTACCTCGATCAGAGACTCAATTTCCAGTCTCACATTAGAAAGACTACCTCCAAAGTCTATTACAAAATGAAGTTTCTGCAAAACCGCTGATCTTTACTCGATCAGAACCACTTCCAAACTGTATGTCAGACGCTAATCACACCGCATCTCGATTATTGCAACCTAATTCTACACGGCTTACCCAAATATGCAACCCAGGCCTTACAACTAGCCCAAAACGCATCAGCCCGACTAATCACAACATCCAGCAAACATGCCCATATCACCCCCATACTTGAATCCCTTCATTGGCTCCCCATCAGTTCCCAAATAAAATATAAAGCCATAAATTTAACACAACCAATCTGCCAGCTGCTTAAAAAACCTAATCAGAAGAGCCCCAGACAATAGATCGAGGAGAACACAGCACTAAACTCCATCGCAAGCTCTACATCATATACAGGCATCTCTCAGAATACCCTACGGAAAGTATTCGAACTCTACATCCCTTCACTATGGAACTCTCTCCCACACCTCCTGAGAGCCACCACAGATGTCACCGACTTCAGGAAACTCTTGAAGATTCACCTATTTACCGAACATTTTCATATCCCACCAGCCGTGTAATGTATTGACTATCATGCCAGATAGACCTTGGAAAGCCCCAGGCACTCCGCAGAGCTTAAACTCTATGTAAATAGTTAAATTGTTAAATGTAAGCACTGTTAACAGCTTTTGTATATAGTTCTGAAGAAGCATTTTATGTAAACAAAGTTCTGTTCTCTGTAAACCGCCTTGAGAATCTGAAAGGCGGTATATAAAAAATGTTAAATAAATAAATAATTTTAGTTCTGCTCCTTCAGTCCTTCAGCTCAACGGAGACTGGCTTCTGTTGGGTTACAGCACCATGAGTCTTCATCACAACTACTAAGACCTTTTCACCTATTTTTGTATCCCTTCCCATCAGCAAATATATCCAATCCTTGACCACTGCCCACAAAGCAGCCAAGGTGGATCCTAAATCTGACCCCTAGGTGTGGCCATTGAGCAAGAATTGGGAGTTCCCCTCTTCCCCTGCTATCTTATTTGCAGACTGGTGACAGTTTATGTTCCATCAGGATTGCTGATATTTTTCCCAGCAGCGATTTCGTTAATTGTCACCCCTATCAGCGTTTAGGAGAAAGGGGCCATGGTGAATGGCTTTTTCATATATGGACTCAAAACAGTAGCACAATGTTCCTATGGGCATTAGGTCAAGACTTGCTACTGTGGTATTTGTACGAAATTAAAAACTTGGATGTTTCCTTAATCTTAGTTCCATATGCATGGTATGTTTCTTAGTCTATTTTATGAACTTACTGTGATTTTACTGTTTTTCTGAATTGTTATGATTTGTATTATGTAATTTGCTTAGAGACTGTAAATCACAAGCAAATAAACTAAACTGTGAACATTGTCTCCAGAACCCCAGCCAGCCCAGATTGGGACTCAAACCTACATCTTTTGTATAGTGTGGCACAACACTAGCCATGCCACTAGGCTGGCTTCAGTTATTCATTCTGCTACAGAATTTATATTCATTCACTGAATTGTGCATAAGAAACCTTTGGGATTCTTATTTTAATAAACACTGTTCATGTATATATACAGTAGCCTACAGTGTAAACCAATTACAGGAAGTTATGAGTGGCAATTCATCTAAAATTAACAATGATAAACGTTTCTTTGCAAAAGTAATTAGCAGCATTTCAGTGTACAGACTAGAACAAATCTACATATCCGTCACTATCAAATATATAATTATAAGAAAAATGTAAACTATTTCACATTGCTATTAAGCTCTAATTCCCCAAACTACAAGATATCTAGGAGTAATGAGTAATCCATGCCTGAAACAGTGTGTAATTTACAATAAAACAAGAAAAATAATCTCAAACAACAAAAACTAAGGTCATCAAAAGCTATAAATTCCTCTGAGGATTCTGATGAGATTAACCTTAACATCAAAAAATAAATGATTAGGAAATGTCAGACATGCAAAAAACAAATTACATTTTATAGATATAATTTAATATAATTTAAAAATATTACACTTTTAGGACATCAGTAGCCTTCACTTTGTTTTTTGATTTGTAGTTTCCCCTTGCTCATTTGTACTTTCAACAAAACTGAAATCAGGGCTGGGATATGGCGCCTTGAGCCTTCATTTGCATCTACCCAGGGATTTTTTTCTTTGTTTTATTCCTGCCTAACACTCACAGCCTGGTCACTGTGGTGGCTGTCCTGAGCTGTAGGCTCTCTACCAGGACTCCTTCCTGAAACTGTACAATTATGAGCCTTGCAGTGTCACTCTCAAGCAATGAGCATAACTCCTCCCCCAGGGGCTATGAACGTGGCCTTTGCAGCATCCCAGTCCCAGGCAACTCTGGAACCTTGTACACTGCAGTGCATAGCACTTGCTCCCAGAACCACCGGCTTAGCCTAGTAGCTTTCACTCTTAAAATATATAACACATTTGGATCTATGGAGGGAAGAGAAAATGATGGAAATAAAACAATGCTACTCTCTTCCTCTCATCATTCTCTCTCTCTCCTTTCCTTCACCCACTCGTTTGCACCTGTTTCTCTCTCTTTCCTGTTAGTTTCCCTCTTAACTCAATTCTCATAGCTATATCCATCTCCTTCTCTCTTTCACTCTTTCTCTCTCTCCGTCCTCCATCCTCTTCCTGTTTTCTCATCCCTATGTGCCCCAGATTCCCCTTGCTACTTTTTCTGCTGTCTATAAAATGAAGTACATAGTGGGTATCAGGCCCAGTCTTGCTATCAATTAATTCTCCGGACTCTTCATATCAATATTTTTATGAGACTTCCAAAGCACAATGGTATGTCATGCATTGGGCGTTTAAGAGGGCAATGTGCTAACCTGCATGTAGCAGTGTTTACAACCCTTACAATGGTAGTATGATTGCATCAGACTTTTAAGACTGGGACAACATTCATAAAATGACTGTGGTTAAATCCTATACTTCAGTGAGCACAGAGAGGTTGAATGTTTTGATGAATGACCTTGCTGGTTTTGGTGGTTGTGGGGATTGTTAGAAAGCTAGGTAGTAACACACAGAGGTCGACCTCAGTGTTTGATTAAGTGCTGATCTTGAATGAATCAAGGAAGACAATGTCAAGACCTGAACTGGTCTAACAGTGGAGATGGTGGGTATGCTCAAAAGACAGCAGTAAGAAAAGGGTTGAAGGTTCAGGTGTTATATGCTTTTCTATCCAAAGGGGAAAAATCTCAGTGGGCAGGCTAGATGGGCAAATGTGATATTACGGTGCTGCAGGAAATGATGTAGACAGCTTTTAGCTTGTAAAATCATAACACAGTACATGATGACAGAAAGATATTGAGTGGTGTGCACTAGCTTCAGTATTCTAGATGGTTGTGGTCTGCATGCCTGGGTTCTCTTTCTATAGATCTCAAGGAACAAATACACCTCCTTTTGCCAGCTTTGGTGGAGCTGCTACTGGAGTAGAAGGAGGAGGACATGTCAAGTCACACACATTAGGTGTGTGACACATTTTCAGCCCCACTGTCATGCTCACACACTTTGCCCCCATCTCTTAAGCATTCCATCAAGCTGTTCAGTGCTGATAACAGGTTCTGCTTGCTGCTTCAGTCTTCAAAGGTTTCTCTAGTTCAGCATGTACCTCTTTTATTTATTTAACAGGTCTTTTGTACTGCTTTATCATTTCAATCAAAGTGGTTTACATTGTAACTTAAACTTGGTAATGTACATTAAACAAGGATATTGATAATTTGGATTCTTTTGAGGCAATGAAGGGTTAAGTGACTTACCCAAGGCCATAAGGAGTGCTAGTGGGAATTGAACCTTGGTCTCTTGGTTCCTAAGTCAGTGCTCTAACTGCTAGGCTACTCCTCCTCTTCACCTCTGGCCTGGAACAGAATAAAAGAGCACAGCCTGCAAACTTGTGTATGCTGAGAGCTCTACTGATCCCCTCCGCCCCAACGCAGACCTCCTGTTTTGGAGGAGTGGGGCCTGACTGGCAGAGCAGTCACTGCCACACACCAGCTTGCAGGCTCCACTCTTTTTGACTGTTCTTTTGCCACTGTTGCAGGTCTGGGCAAGTGGTGGTGGTTGAGGTAGGCAATGGTAGAGGGGAGACAGATGCTGAACAGGGACATGAGGAAAAGGAGTGGAGTAGCCCCTAAAGGTTAGAGCACTGGCTTGGGAACCAAGAGACCAGGGTTTGATTCCCACTAGCACTCCTTGTGACCTTGGGCAAGTCACTTAACCCTCCATTGCCTCAGAAGAATCCAAGTTACCAATGTCCCTGTAAATAGGGTGACGGGGAAAATGTTTGGCATGGAGAAGCAGGATGACAGGGAGGTACTGCTGAGCATGGGAAGAATGGAGGAATAGGGACACAGAAGAGAGATGCTGGATACAGGAGCTGATAGTCATGTCAGGGGGAATGGGGGAACAAGGGATATGCTGGTCAAAAGGGGGGGGGGTAGGAAGACAGAGGGGAGATACTGGGCATAAAGGGGAGATAGGGATACAGAGGGGGGATGCTAGACCTAGGGGGATAGGGATACAGGGAGATAATGAACATGGGAGGGTGAGTAGGAAGATAGAGTGAGAGGGGAGATGCTGGACATGGGTGGGAAGTAAGACAGATGGGAGATGCTGGATCGAGGGGTAAGAAAAACAAGAGATGCTAGATGAAGAGAATGGGAAAGCAAGAGAGGAGATGCTGAACAAAGTGGGGGAGAGAGTGAGACAAGATGCTGGAAGGAAGGAGGAGGAGGAGGAGAGAGAGATGCTGAATGATGGGGAGAGACTGGAGTATAAGGGAGGGCCAAGATGAGGGAAAGAGATGGAAAGTAGTAAAAACAGGGAGACTGAAAACTGGATAGCAAGAAAGAGTGAAATATAAGTGAAAGAGTGAAATATATAGAGACCCATAAAGCTGAAAGGAAAAAAAAAAATCAATGTCCGAGATGGATGTAGGGAGGAAGCAGGGCTAGAGCTCCCATTAAGCAATCAGCTAGAGCACCAGCCCTTCGGGGGCACTTGCTGCCATCTCTCTCCAGGGCCCGCATTCACCTTAACTTGCCAGCGCCACCTTGCACTTTCTACCCTCTACTATTTGCCTCTTCTGCCTCCCCCCTCCCCCGATGCAGACTTCAAACTAGAAGCGAGGTTGGGTGGCCTGCCCACAGCTGCTGCCTTGTGCTCGCCTTCCCCCATGACGCTTTTGGTACACTCAATAGTTATAGCCTCTGGCCTCCCATCCCTGCATATGCCATCCTGTCTGTGGGCTTTATGGCACATATTACTTTGCTTGGTTGGTATGTGTGTGCCCACTCTCTCTGCTGAGTGCTGTCTGTATATCTGGATACCCGAGGGTCTATGGCTGCATAGATCTATTGCATTGCTTTGCCTGCTGCTGCTCTTTATAGGCCCTCAAAGGATGATGTCCTGGGTGACTTCCTCATTTGTCTGATGTTTGGGCCAGCCCTGCCTACTGTACTACCCTGCCTGCACAGTGTCCCCCTGTGAGATGTGCCTGTGAACGTACAATGGCTGACTCATCTGGCCAGGGACATGCACATAGCCTCCCAGACCCTCGTTTCTGACCTGCGCCACCCAGGTGAGAATAAGACCTCCTCATTGGCTAGTATCAGCCTGTGGAGCATGAAGGTCTCCGCCTCTGTGAAGCTGAGCTGCCGTGTGGCTGTCATCATGCTCTCCTGTGCTCTTCTGCATGGGCCAGAAACCATGTCCGCACATTCCACATGGAGGGGGGGGGCACGTACTGCACACACCAGCACATACGGTCCTGTAGCACATGTTCAATGCTAGTGGTGATGGTGCACCTGCAGATCCACAAGAAAAAAAAACATGCTTGTGCATCTTTAGTTTGGGACACAGATGCACATCACTGCAGCTGTTACTCTCTAGGGGGATTATGCATGTATACGGTGACCCATTTTTCATTGTGTGCATGTGCAAGTCCCTGTTGCACTTCCTTTTTAAACATTTTTATTCAAGGGCAGGAATAGGTTGATTTTAGAAGACCCGTGCACGCGCATGGCACCACTTCTAAATTGCCATTGATCTTCACATGTTTTGCTTTGCACGTCCCTGCCACTTTACTTAACAGCATCAACACACTCAAATGCACAAAAAAGTGTTGAAGTACGAAAGGAAACATCCAGAATCCCGTTCCATCATTAAACTTGGATGAACATTGCAGTGAGCAGAGGGAATGATTACACACAGAAAAGAAAGCAACAAAATTTGCAAAACAAGAGGAAGGGATTTAGCTTTCTCAGAAGGTCGAGGAAAGTTACATTCAAGCAGGGCTGGTGCAAGGAGAGGAGGAGCTCTAGGCGAACCTCATCCTTTGCCCCCCCCCCCCCCGGCATGCACCCCACACTCACTGCTGCCACTGCTGCCCCGTCCAGGACCTATAGCTGTGGCAATGATAGCAAACAGCCTCACAGTGCCTTACCTTAAGCTTCGGTGCCACGGTGCTGTCTGCTTCCTCCCCTCTCCGACCTCCTGTCGGCACCAGAAATCTGAGTCAGGAGTCAGAGAAGGGCGGAAGCAAACAGCCTTGTGGAACTGAAGCTTAAGGTAAGGCACTGTGGGGCTGTTTGCTATGATTTCTGTTGCTGCAGGTCGCAGAGAGGGGCGACAGCAGTACCAAAGACACCTCTGCAGGCCGGTGCTCTAGTCTAGACGACCACCTAGTTCGCTTAATGGGTAGTGCCAGCACTGCATTCAAGAACAGTAGTTATTTTCCTGTCCCCAGAGGGTTTGCATTGGAGGATTAAGTGACTTGCCAAAGATCACTCTTTAAAAAACTAGATCATAAGACAAAGAAAAACAAGTGGCAAATGCACAAATACAGTGAAAATAGAAAGTGCTACTCAAAGAACCATATGTGGATCAAACTTGGACCCCTGAATGGTTAAGGAGAGGCGAACTGAAACCTACAGAAGAGAGAGTGAAAGTTGCAGTTCAGGACAGTGGATTTTAAGCGCGATGGTTCACAGCAAATATAGTAAAAACTGGTAAAAAAGACATTGAGATTCTGTAAGAAAGAGCTGGAAATCTTGCAGCTGACTGTGAAGTTCTGATGGGAGACAATTTCTATACAGAAAGTTATAATAAGGTAGCAGGCAGCATCCACTGCAAACCATGTAAGCATTGCATCACTATACTGGAAAAGCACTGGGATCATGCCCCTAAGGGAATTGCAGAGAATGAAGAGGTTATGATCACCTGGAACGTTCCCAATCCAACCTATCAAAAGCTGGATTCAAGGAAACTAGCCATAGTTGTGAAGAAGCTTCCATGCAAGAACCGCAGAAATCTGAATCCAGCAATGAAATGCTCCGCTTTGCAGAGACCAGGCAGCACTTTTTAGAGGTAGGCCTGTGGCTGTAATGCCACCAAGAGCTTCTACAGGCTTACAGCACACTGAAAGGGCATACAGTAATAGGTGCTTTGGATATATGAGCACTACTACTGCCATGTGGACACAGATTAAGAGCACACTTAATGCATAGTGTTGTAAGGTGCAGACCAAAGTGCACCAAGCGCAGTTACTGTATGCAAGCAGCTCAGCGAGGCAGGAAAATGGTGAGAAAGCTGGCGCTGCACCAACCAATACGCCGAATGGCCCAAACCCCATGGATGCCCCAGCGGATGAGGCCAGGTAGCTCCCCTCCCAAATTAAGTCAAACAAACAAGATTTAGTTTGGAACTCACCCCCAGGGAGCCCAAGGCAGGAAAACCATTCCGGGCTCAGTGCTACTGTCCTGCTGCCAGGGCCTGTAGGCACATACCTTTGAAGAGCCTTCTTCTAATCTTCGGGAGAGAGCTGGGGGGAAGGAGGAGGAAGCAGGCACTGAGGTTGGGTGTGGCTTGAAGAATCCTTTTCCAAAGCCCTTCCAGACTTCTGGCTGTTCAACTGGTCCTTAGCAATATAAGGACAAGGAGCTGAATCAATTTCCCTCCTCCGTATGGCAAGACCCAAAAAAGCACTAGTTTTAAGGGTGACTCTAGTGGAGCTTCCAGCACTGCGCTCAAGTGAGACATGAGCAAAAGCAATCTTTCTTGCATCTTTTTTTTTCCAGATTTCATCAGAACTGCAAAAACTTGCATTCACCATCGGCTGGAAACAGAGAAATACTGGAATGTGTCCTTAGAGGTATTGGCTGTTAATGGCATGATGATGTCATAAGAAGCCTCTGGAATGTTTCTTTTCCTCCACATCTGCTGATAGGGGAACACAACCCACTTGTCTGGACTGGTCAGGACAATATGGAAATTGCCATTTTATTATGACTAGCTGTCAGATCAGGGCTACACTGTGGATAGGCATTATGCCAGTTAGATATAGTGATGCAATTGTTGACGTTGTTGTTGACTCATTAGTCAATTCTCTTTCATTAAAGTTGGACAAAGATGCTCCCCTGAATGTGAAAAAATTCTCATGTAGAAAGTGGGTTCCTTGGTTTACTGAAGAATTGATGGTGGCCAGATGGTTACAGATGAAGTTATATTGAATATCAGTTAATATAGCCAAGAGTGGAGGAGCAGCCTAGTGGTTAGAGGAACAGCCTGGGAGTCAAAAAGACCAGAGATTGAATCCCACTGACACTCCTAGTGGCATTGGCCAAGTTACTTAACCCCTCCATTGTCTTGGATATAAACTCAGGACCTGATATTCAGCACTGGTGGCTAGGCATGAGTACAGTGCTGAACTGTAAACCCAGATATTCAATACCTGGGTCATATGCAGCCCTGACACTGAATATCTGGGATCACCATGCAGCCACAGAAGCTAACTGGGTAGCAGCCATATTTCACTACTACTCAGTTAGCTCCTATGGGAAAGGTTAGGCCAACTTTTGTTGCACTTAGCTTTACCCACAGGTTGCTAACCAGGCAGCGGGGCAATATCGCCACTACCTGGTTAGCAACTGTTGCTGCCCCGGGAATGCCCCAGAAAGCCCACGACCTGCACCCATGCTAAGAGGTTAGCACTGGGGCATTAGTTGGGGATATTGACTATTCCTTTCAGCAGCATTTATACAGTTCACAGGAGTGGAGGAGTGGCCTAGTGGTTGGGGCAAGGTACTTCAGGCCGGAAGGTTGGGGGTTTTCAAATCCCACTAGAGGACAGAAACCTTGGGCCAGAAGGACTGGGGTTTCTAGTCCCACAGGTGTTCCTTGTGGTCTTGGGCAAGCCACTTAACCCTCCATGGCCCATGTTCCCTGTAAAATAGTTATCTCCAAGTTATAATGCCCTGTTCAATGTAATTTCAGTTTGTTCAATATAAACCGCACTGATGCAGAATAGCACAGTATATAAGAGAATGTAAATAAAAAAATATAAACCATGTAAATGCCTTTCAATATCAGGCCCTTAGCATATAAGCCCTCCATGAATAGAGGCAATATCTACTGTACCTGAATGTAACTTGCTTTGAACTCCTGATGGAAGGGCATGAGCAAAATAAAGGTACAGGGAGTTTTGAACCAGCCTGGGGCGTTCTTCTCAGTAGCTGAAGAGTTGATTTCTAATCCCAAGATAAGAAATAAGTCTCTGACATGTCCCACTGATCTATGCATATTCTGGGCAACTAAAGTGAAATTACTACAGGAATTATTATCGCTTCCTATAATGATGACAATTCCGTGGTTCAGATTGTGAAATGGCCTATTTTTTGGATTTTAATGGAAAGAATGTGATAAGCACTGTTAATAGGTTTAAGTTGACAACTTGTGTGCTCAATCTTTGTCCTCTGCAATTGTTTAAATCTGGCAAGCAGGCATTTTGAAGAGTGTCCAAGTGCAGATCACTAAAGTTTGGTAAAGTGCCAACAGTTTTGAAACGCTTTGTGCTTTGCTCTGTTTTAAATGAAACATCCCTTGATGTTGGGGAACAATCTTCCTATTGGCTCATGTTCAATTTCACCTTTTTTAAAATTAGAATCTTTATTAAAGGTCTGAGCACACTTACAAAGTCAACCACTGCACTGTCTAATGACTGTAAATCCAACCAATAGTTATCTACACCATTTCTGCTATTGCCAAAAGTTACGCAAAGACATATACTCCAAGAAAGCATGTTTCTAAGTGCCCTCTTTGATTTTACATTTCACACACACTATCTTCTCACAAGTGCATCCAAGCTCCCTTCTTTTATCATATATGCTTTATAGAGTATCTTATATTGCATTTCTTGTATCAGTGGTGGCTTTATGGAATGGCAAACCAGGCCCAAGGCCTCACATTTTACAGTACAGTCAAACCTCGGTTTTCATTTGCCCTGGTTTTCATACGCTTCGGTTTTCAACGTCTTTTTTGACTGAGATTTTGTCCCGGTTCTCATACATCGCTTCGGTTTTCAACGTCTTTTTTGACTGAGATTTTGTCCCGGTTCTCGTACATCGCCTCGGTTTTCGTAAAGTACAGTACTGTAAATACATACACCCTCGCGCTGCACACCGGTCTGTATACACTGCCAGAACGCCCGCCCGGTCCCGGCAGCACTGCCCCCGGACTCACCGATCGCCAGCGTGATGAGAAGCGAAAGCCAGCTGAGCACGTAAATGATACACATCCTCGAGCCTGGTCAGAGTTAGAGAGGCAAGGATTGCGCGGAGAGGAAGGCCTCGATCTCGTCCACCGCCTGCCCGTTCTCTGGAGCGCCCCCTCAGGCTCGGAGGTAGCAGGGAAGAAAAGCTGTCAACGTAAGCAGGAGATGTTGCATGAATGTGGGAGGCAGTTCTTTCTCTTGCAGGGTACGTCTGAAGCTATATCATTAAGATTTTCTGCCATTCTGAAGCATTGAGCAGATAATGTAAAGGTATTTTAATGGGCTGAATCCAATGTGATTCCGAAGAGAGCTGGGCACAGCAGCTTAAGGCCAGATGCTAACATACTGTACTGTACAGTACTGTACTTAGCTTGCTTTCAGTGATGTTAAATGTTCATTTATCCATTTCATTAGTCATTTATATTTATTTCTCATTGTTTTCTGTATGTAAAAATATAGTTATTCTCTATAAAATGTATTTTTTGTGAATATTTTTGGGTGTCTGGAACGGATTAATTGGATTTACATTATTTCTTATGGTAAATGTTGCTTCAGTTTTCATACGTTTCGGTTTTAGTCAGACTTTTTCGAACGGATTAATCATGAAAACCGAGGTTTGACTATACTCCAAAGTTTCATAACAGTAAGGTTTTTGTTGAGAGTCCTCAGTCACTCCTATATTTGCATTTTAACACTCAACTCTTTATTGGCAATATTCATGATACAACTTTCCTTGGAGTTTTATGTATTGGACAAAGTGAAATTGAAAATGTCCAACTTGATTATAGATCATAAAAATGAGGCCTCTAACAGGCCACAAATAACTCACCTGGGGCCTGACCAAACCTATGGCCACCACTGTCTTATACTCCCTGTCAACCAATTAACTGTAAATATTTTCAAACCTTTGCATTTCTTGTTATTTTCTTATTGCTATGCTGCACCTTTCTTGTGATCTTATTTCAGTTCCTTTAGTATGTGTTATTTCTTTATTTATACTTAATATTTTCTTTGATTCTCTTTGTTTTCTTCTTCGATTTTTCTACCTTTCCTCTACCATTTGATTTGTTTCCTTTTCTTTCTGTTTTCTGAGTTTTAGCTGTTTCTTTTCTATTACCTCTTTTTAGGTGCATTCACATAAGCGATAGCTACTATTGTCAAGGGCAATCTATTCTCGATGTTCCTCCCACACTCAGGACAAGCACCCAGTCTGCATCAAACAGAGCCTTCTCGTTCTACGCCCCCAACATATGGAACACACTCCCTCGTGATATTCATGCCACACAAGATCTCAACAAATTCCGCAAGAAACTAAAAACACACCTCTTCATGGAATATCTTGGCACCTAATACTAATCACATCAATATGATCACACTGATACCTGTACCAAGTTGCACTTCTCATATCATGACACTCTACAAAGAGCTGTGATTATTACCTGGTCCGCCACCATATCTACCATTCATCCCTCCTAGACCGCATATCTCCTCCCACCCCTGCTACCAATTTTTTTCACCTCCTCCTATTGCTGTTCCCCTAGATCATTCTCCCCCATCCTCCTGCTAAACTTTCCTTCACCCACTCAATATGCTGTCCCCCACCCCTCCTGCTCACCCGCCCACCTTCCTACAGACTACCACAACCTCAAGGTCTTCTGACCTATCACCCCTCTCCCCTTACTCTTCGCTTGGTTTACTAAAGTTGAATCTGTTATTCGCTCGATTTCTTAAGTTAAGTTGGGACTTACACCTTGTTATGTTGCTATGTTCTATTATGTTCTATTACCTTGTTCCATGTAAACCTTAACATTATGCTCCAATGTTAAGCCCTCACTAACATGTTTCTGTAACCTGCTTTGACTCTGAGATAAGGCCGGATATAAAACCAGTTAAATAAATAAATAAGTTGTCTGTCTTTATGCATGACTGCACATGCATAAGCATGCACAAACAAGCCTATGTTTAGCTGTCCTCTCAGGAAAGACAATGGTGCACTGTGCCCATGGAAGCAGCATCTCCCACAGGCAGTAAAGCGAAGATTGTGGCCAACAGTAGCACAGTGTGCTCACTGCAGCAGCATCTCCCATGGGCAGAAGAGTGGAGGAAGGCTGAAATCACAGCCAAGAGTGCTGCAGGAAGAGAAGTTGGGGGCTAGAGAGACGCAGAAGAGGTAGGAGACATTTAAAGGGACAGTGAGTTTGGGAAAGGAAGATGATGGGGGAGGGGAACGGAAGGCAGAGGTGAGACTGCAAGGGGATGGAGAAAGGGACAGAAGCTTGGAAAGGAACAGAGAGTTGTAGAGCATCAGGAAAGAGGCTGGAGGGGGAAGGGAAGAGTGCAAGGGATTGAGGTTGAAGAAATTAATGCATGTGGAGAAAAGGGCACAATGTGTATATGCTAAAAGGCTCCACAAGACACATAGGGCCACCTTCCTGCACTATGCACACACACACAGAGGCACTCCATCCTCATCACAAGCACATAACTAACTATTTCAGCAAATAGGAGTGACCTACAAGGAGTGGTTGGTGCACCCCTAAACAAAGTCATGTGGAGAGGTGACCTGCACGGAGCAGCAGGTGCACCTGCTCTTGCCGCCTTGCTGGGCAGACTAGATGGATCATACTGGTCTTTATCTGCCGTGATATACTATGTTACTATGTTACATCCATCCAGACAAGCACCCTACTCCTACACCATGCACACATGCACACATGCACACATGCACACATACACACAGGCACCCCTCCACTGCACCACAGATACACACACACACACACACACACAGGTACTTTATCCGCACCACACACACATCCGCCCAGACAACATGGTAACATAGGGGTATGCTTACTAAATGGTGGTAGCGGTCTGCCTGCGATATCACAGCCACGGCCCCATTGAAATCAATGGGACCGCGGCTCCGATATCACATGGAAGCCGCTACCGCAATTTAGTAAACATACTAGTATATGATGGCAGATAATGACAAATATGGTCCATCTAGTCTGCCCAGCAAGATGGAAAGAGTAGGCCCACCTGCCGCTCCGTGCAGGTCGCTCCTCCTCATGCCTTTGTTTAGGAGTGTACCCACTGCTCCGTGTAGGTCACCCCTATTTGTTAAGATATAAGAGATATGTTTATTTTGATTTTATCCTATTGCTATAAAGGGATCCACTGTATCTGTCCCATGACATTTTGAATTCTGTCACTGTATTTGCCCCCACCATTTCCATCGAGAGGGCATTCCCAGCATCCACCACCCTTTCAGTGAAAAAGTATTTCCTGACACTGCCTTTTAATTTACCCCCTTGTAGCTTCACGTTATGCCCTCTAGTTTTACAGCTTCTCCGTCTTTGGAAGATGTTTGTTTGTTCATTAATTCTCTTTAAGTTTATAAAGGTCTGAATCGTATCTCTCCTGTCCCTCCTCTCCTCCAGAATGTACATATTTAGATCTTCAAGTCTCTTCTCAAAAGTCTTCTGACACAGACTCCAAATCATTTTGGTCGCCTTCCTCTGAACCGTTACCAGTCTTTTTATGTCCTTTGCGAGATATAGTCTCCAAAACTTGTACAGTGGCATTAGTACCTCTTCCTTTCTGCTGCTAATTCTTCTCTGTATCCAACCCAGCATCCTTCTGGCTTGCCACTGCCTTGTCGCACTGTTTCGCCACCTTGAGATCTCAGAAACAGTCATTCCGAGGTCCTTCTCCTGGTCCATGCACACCAACCTCTCGCCCCCTATCATGTACAATTCCCTTGGATTTCTGCTTCCAAGTGCACGACACTGCACCTCTTTACATTAAATCTTAACTGCCAAGCATTAGACCATTCTTCCAGTTTTTGTAGATCTTTTCTCATGTTCTCCACTCCCTCGGGGGAGTCCACTCTGTTGCAAATTTTCATATGATCTGCAAAAAGATAGACTTTTCCATTCAGTCCTTCAGCAATATCACTCACAAATACATTGAACAGTACTGGTCCAGGACCAAACCCTGGGGCACACCTTCCTTTCATCCGAGTGAGTTCTGTTTACTGTCACCTTCTGTCCTCTGTCAGTCAACCAATTTCTGATCCAGTTTACCATCTTGGGACCCATCCCCAAGCTGCTGAGTTTATTGATAAGCCTCCTATGAGGAACAGTATCAAAGACTTTGCTGAAATCCAGGTAGACCGCATCCATCGCATGCCCTTGATCCAGTTCTCTGGTCACCCAGTCAAATCAGATTTGTTTGGCAAGATCGTACTTTGGTAAAACCGTGTTACCTCGGATCATACAATCTGTTGGTTTCGAGGAAGTCCACTATTTGCTCTTTTAGGAGTGCCTCCATTACTTTTTCCACCACCAAGGTAAGGCTTACTGGCCTGTAGAAACATAGAAACATAGAAATATGACGACAGAAAAAGACCACATGGCCTATCTAGTCTGTCCTTCCATAACAACTACAACAGTCCACTTTTTGCCTTTAGAGATCCTCTGTGTTGGTCCCATGCTTTCTTGAATTCAGTTACTGTCCTCATCTCTACCACCCTCCACTGGGAGACTATTCCACGGATCCACTACTCTTTCCGTAAAGAAATATTTCCGCATATCACTCCTGAATCTATCTCCCTTCACCCTCATCCCATGTCCCCCTCGTAGCAGAACTTGCTTTCAATTGAAAGAGGCTCTCTCCCTGAACATTTATGCCATGGAGGTATTTAAACATCTCAATCATATCACCTCTATCCCGCCTTTCCTCTAAGGTGTTACATATTAGATCCTTAAGTCTGTCCTCATATGCTTTATAATGAAGCCCATTAATCATTTTGGTAGCAACCCTCTGCACCGACTCCATCCTGTTCACATCCTTTTGAAGGTGCGGTCTCCAGAATTGCACACCATACTCCAAATGAGGTTTGCACCAAAGACTTATACAGAGGCATTATCACCTCCTTTTTTTTTCTGCTAGCCATTTCCTCTCCGTATGCACCCAAGCATCCTTCTAGCTTTTGCTGTCGCCCTTTCCACCTGTTTTAGCTACTTTAAGATCATCAGACACAACCCACGCCTAGGTCCCCGCTCTTCTTTAGTGGACCAAAAGTACTTCACCTCCTATACTGTATTGCTCCCTTGGATTGCTGCAGCCCAAATGCATGACCTTACATTTTTTAAACATTAAATCCCAGCTGCCAAATTCTAGACCATTCTTCAAGCTTAGCTAGATCCCTCCTCATGTTATCTACACCTTCCTGGGTGTCTACTCTATTGCAGATTTTGGTATCATCCGCAAAGAGGCAAACCTTACCCGACAGCCCTTCCGCTATATCACTAACAAAGATGTTAAAAAGAATCGGAACCAAGGACAGATCCCTGGGGCACACCACTGGTAACATCCTTCTCCTCAGAGTGAGCTCCATTTACTTGTACTCTTTGTCGCCTCCCACCCAACCATTTCTAACCCAAGCAGTAACTTTAGGGTCCATCCCTAGGGTGCTCAGTTTGTTTATAAGTCGCCTGTGAGGAACAGTGTCAAAAGGCTTTACGGAAATCTAAATACACCACATCTAGAGCTCTCCCTCGTCCACCTCCCTGGTCACCCAGTCAAAAAATCATCAGATTTGTCTGACAAGACCTGCCTCTGGTGAATCCATGCTGCCTCGGATCCTGTAATCCGCTGGACTCCAGAAACCTCACTATTTTCTCTTTCAGCAGCGTTTCCAAAAATTTACTCACCACCGAAGTTAAACTAACCGGCCTGTATTTTTCAACCACATCCTTACTTCCGCTTTTGTGTAAAGGCACCACATGAGCCTCTCTCCAGTCCTTTGGCACCACTCCTGACTCCAACGAGGCATTGAAAAGGTCAGTCAGTGGAGCTGCTAGAACGTCCCCAAGTTCCCTCAGTATTCTAGGGTGTATCCCATCCGTCCCATCGCTTTGTCTACTTAAGTTGAGCTAGTTTCCTCACGAACACAGTATTCTGAAAATAGATCAAGATGTCCCTCGCTTCTGAGCTAAATAGTGGGTTTTTTATGAGGTCCTGCTCCTGGTTCTTCATCTGTGAACACAGAACAAAAATATTTGTTAAGCAATTCCGCTTTATCCTTATCAGCTTCTACATATTCCCCCCCCCTGCACCCTTGAGTCTGACAATACCACTTGTGCTCTTCCTCTACTCCACTAATATATCTGAAAAATGTCTTATCCCCCCATTTTATTGCATTGGCTATTTCCTCCTCCTTTTGAAATCTTTGCCTTCTTGACTACTTTGCTAGCTTCTCTAAGTTTTTCCAATACAGATGCTTGTCTTCTGCTCTCTGTGATCTCTTGTATTTCATGAAGGCCTCCCTCTTTTTCTTCACTTTTTCAGCTACTTCCTTCGAAAACCATAGCGGTCTCCTGTTCCTTTTGCCTTTATTTTACCATTTTAAAACAAAAGGTTGGTTTGCCCTTAAAATACCCCCTTTCAGTTTTGCCCACTGTTTTTCTACATCCCCCAGCTGTTCCCATCCCACTAACGACTCCCTGAGGTATTGGCCCATCTTCGCAAAGTTAGTCTTCCTAAAGTCTAAGATCCTCACCTTGGAATGGATTCTAACAGCCCTAGTCCTAATACTGAACCACACCATCAGGTGATCACTGGAAGCAAAATGATCTCCCACTACACCATCAGAAACACTTTCAACCATGGTAAGCACCAAGTCCAGTATGGCTCCTTCACGTGTGGGGTCTGTTACCAATTGCCTGAATAGTTCTCCCTGTAGAGAATCCAGGATCTCCTTACTTCTAGATGATACTGCAGCAGGAATGTGCCAATCAACATCTGGCATATTGAAATCTCCTATCAGTAGCACTTCCCCTTTCTTAGCAATGCTGCGTATGTCTTCAATTAACTCTCTGTCCACCTCTTCCTCTTGTGAGGGAGGTCTGTATCACTCCAATGCAAATAGATTTCTCTTTCCCTCTTTCTAGTTTAACCCACAATGCCTCCTCTCTCCCCTTTTAAGCGCTCTGTAATTCCAAAGCTTTAATAGTATTTGTTACATATAGTGCCACTCCTCCTCCTCTTCTTCCTACCCTGTCCTTCCTGAATAAAGTATAGCCAGGTATAGTTACATCCCAGTCATTGTTTTCTGTGAACCATGTTTCTGTAACTGCCACTAAATCCAAGTCAGCCACTCCCACCAAAGCTTCAACCTCAGGGATCTTATTTCCCATGCTACGGGCATTAATACACACTGCTTTCCATATGTTACCCCTGTTACCCATTTCCATAAAGGTATTTAATGTAGTTTGTCACCTCTTCCCTATTACCACTTTTGTGAAGAGGTACCACATCAGCCCTTCTCCAGTCCTGTGGAACTTCTCCTGTCTCCAAGGAAGTATTAAAAACATCCTTTAACGGCCCTGTAAGAACCTCTCTGAGCTCTTTCAGTATCCTGGGATTTATCCCATCTGGTCCCATGGCCTTGGCCACTTTTCAGGTTTGCAAGCTGTTCAAACACATCATCTTTTGTGAATGGTGTGGTATCTACTCCATTCCCATTTCTATACTTCCTAGATAAGACCTCTACACTAATAAATTCTGACATACATGACCTAGACACATTTATCAACTCATGGAACCAGATAATAAATAATGTTGCTACATTCAAAGTATAGCATTCAACAAAGCACTATAAATCCATACACCTCCCATGGTTCACCAAAAGCCTGGAACAGTTCAGAAAGAACCTCAGATGATTAGAAAGAAATTGGAAAAGGTCACGAGACAAAACTATCAATACACTGCTTCAGAACAATCATAGAATATAACAGCCAATGCAATAAAGCTCAAAAGGAATACATCACAAGTATACTCACAAAATCACTTACAGGGAGGAGTGGTCTAGTGGTTAGAACAAGGTACTTCAGGTCGGAGGGCTGGGGGTTCAAGTCCCACCTAGGGACAGCAACCTCAGGCCGGAGGGTCTGGGATTTCTAGTCCTATAGGCACTCCTTGTGGTCTTGGGCAAGCCACTTAACCCTCCATTGCCCATGTTCCCTGTAAGTATTAGTGTTATGTGTCTCATATCCCCTCGTGTTAAATGTATCCCCCAATTGACTACTTTGACCCAGTGAAAAGCAGGATATAAATACAGCTAAATAAATAAACCGTCCTAGAGAATTATTTACAATTGTCTCCCAAATGACTGGTGAACCCAACTCATCCGACTCAGCAAACCGGACAATACAATTTGATCCCCAAGTCATGGCTGACTTTAGAACATACAGAGCACAAATATGGCACAACAGCATGTTCAAAAGCAGCAAGAAAACAGCACCCCAAATCATCACCCCTGGAATAAATTCAACCCAATAACCAAGAGAGATCTTATTGATATCATCAACAATTTAAATATCACTACATCACCCCTGGACCCATGCCCAGTAGCCTGGCTAAATGTCCTGCGCAATCAGTTTGCTCACACCATCCTAAGGATAGTACACACCTTTCTCATGCAAGGATACCTACCTCCTGCACTCGAACAAGCCTCAATACGCCCCATTCTAAAAAGGCCTTATCAGATTTAACAAGCCCCAGCTCATATCGACCGATTGCCAGCATCCCATTTCTGGCTAAAAAAATAGAAAAAGTCATACAGAGGCAACTTCAAGATCATGTTGACCTACATGCCCCGCTAGATCCACAACAGCACGGCTTCAGCCCTCACCATGGCATTGAAACATTATTAACTGACCTCTTCAACAGACTCATCCTTGGCTTAGACAAACCTCGACATGGATTTGTGCTCATCTTGCTTGATATTAGTGCTGCATTTGATTCAGTAGCACCTCACATCATGCTAAATAGACTCACCAGCATTGGATTAACAGATGACACATTAAAATGGTTTGCATCACACCTCCAGGACAGAACAATGCAAGTAAAGGTCGGTACCACAGAGTCAAAACCCTTTAATCTAACACAAGGCATCCCTCAAGGTTCAGCCCTCTCTGGATTATTATTCAATTTATACATTCATTCTATCTTAATCTACTAAGAAGATGGAACATGTATTTTCATCTGTATGCAGATGATATCATGTTTTACATACCATTCAATACCACCAACCCAGACTTTACGATCATATCTGACATCTTCACTACAGTAACAAACTTCCTTGCAGACATAAACCTTACAGTCAACAAAAACAAAACAGAAGCCTTACTCATATTCAGAGATCAAGAATTCAAGCCGCCAAAAAAGATTATAACACAAGCATCGGAAATAGCTATAAAAAATAAATCAAGTATCTAGGCATAACCATTGACAGCAATCTCAACATGTGCACACACATTAAAAACACAGCAAGAGTAGCTTTTTGGAAGTTGAAGCTCCTCAAGCCCCTTTGACACCTGTTACAGTACAATGATCTCAGATCTGTAGTGCAAGCCATTATCACACCGCACCTGGACTATGGGAATATTATCTATCAAGGATTACCCAAACATGCACTACATCTACTTCAACTAGTGCAAAATTCTGCTGCCAGAACTCTAACAGTCAGTGCTACCCGACAACACATAACACCAATCCTAAAAAGTCTACACTGGCTTCCAATCATCCAAAGGGCAAAACATAAAGCCATCACCACAACATTCAAAATCCTCCACAACAGATCCTTGGAAAAAGGAGAAGTTCCTCAGGACTGGAGAATGGCTGATGTGGTACCTCTACACAAAAGTGGTGACAGGGAAGAAGTGACAAACTACAGGCCCGTGAGCCTTACCTCGGTGGCGGGAAAAGTAATGGAGACACTCCTGAAAGAGCGAATAGTGGACTTTCTCAAAAACAACAGGTTGCAAGATCTGAGGCAACATGGTTTTACTGAAGGATGATCTTGCCAAACAAATCGGATTGAGTTCTTTGACTGGGTGACCAGAGAACTAGATCAGGGGCATGCGATGGATGTCATCTACCTGGATTTTAGCAAAGCCTTTGATACTGTTCCTCATAGGAGGCTTATCAATAAACTCAGTAGTTTGGGGATGGGTCCCAAGGTGGTAAACTGGATCAGAAATTCGTTGACTGACAGACGACAGAAGGTGATGGTAAATGGAGCTCACTCGGATGAAAGGAAGGTGATTAGCAGGGTGCCCAGGGGTTTGGTCCTGGGCCTGGCACTGTTCAATGCATTTGTGAATGATATTGCTGAAAGACTGAATGGAAAAATCTGTCTTTTTGCAGATGACACGAAAATTTGCAACAGAGAGGACTCCCCCGAGGGAGTTAACATGAGGAAAGATCTACAAAATCTGGAAGAATGGTCTAAGGCTTGGCAATTAAGATTTAATGCAAAGAAGTGCAGTGTCATGCACTTGGGTAGCAGAAATCCAAGGGAAATGTACGTGATAGGGGGTGTGCATGGATCAGGAGAAAGACCTTGGTGTGATTATTTCTGTAGATCTCAAGGTGGCAAAGGAAGAGGTACTAATGCCACTGTATAAGTCACTGGTGAGGCCTCACTTGGAATCACTGTTCCCTCTAAGCTGTGCGCGTGTGCGCGCGCACACACCTCGCCGAGTGAGCGCACATACCTTACAACAGAGCGCACAAAAATTACGGTTCTGATTCTGATAGAAAACACCACAAACATATTAAAATTTAAAAGTTGTTGTGTATTTATGGTTTTCACAAGTTCTACAATATTTTCTAGTGCAATCAATGTGGTGTACATACTGTATTTTGACGTGTAGTCAAATTTAAAATATATAACTCAGTGTGTCGTTACGTGGCGCACAAAAATTTAACCTTCCTTCAAAAGCTGCACAGCTGATATTTTATGTGCACACAGCCTACAGAAAATTAGAGGGAACATTGCTTGGAATACTGTGTTCAGTTTTGGAGACCATATCTTGCAAAGTATGCAAAACGGCTGGAAACTGTTCAGAGGAAGGCAACCAAAATGATTTGGAGCCTGCATCAGAAGCCTTATGAGAAGAGACTTGAAGACCTAAAAATGTACATTTTGGAGGAGAGGAGGGATAGGCGAGATATGATTCAGACCTTTAATACTTAAAGAGAAATAATGAGCAAACAAACCTCTTCCAAAGACGGGGAAGCTGTAAAACTAGAGGGCATAACAAGAAGCTGCAAGGTGGTAAACTGAAAGGCAATGTCAGGAAATACTTTTTAACTGAAAGGGTGGTGGATGCTTGGAATGCCCTCACGATGGAAGTGGTGGGGGCAAACACAGTGACGGAATTCAAAATGTCATGGGACAGACACAGTGGATCCCTTCACAGCAACAGAATAAAATAAAAATAAACCGAACCATCTAATTTCTCAACAAATAGGGGTGTCCTACATGGAGCGGTGGGTTCACCCCTAAACAAAGACATGGGGAGGGGTGGCCTGCACAGAGTGGCAGGTACATCTACTCCTGCCATTTTACTGGGCAGACTAGATGGACCATACTGGTCTTTATCTGCCGTCATTTGCTATGTTACTATGTATGTTAACCTCTCAGCTCCCTGTCTCTCTTCCAGCCAAACTCTTCTGACCATTACCACCATTCAAGATTAAGACCACACAACAGACAAGCAACAGGGCATTCTCCTTGTATCCCCCCACAATTTGGAACTCCATGCCTGAAGCAATCAGAACTGCACAATCAACCAAAGACCTAAAAAAACTACTGAAAGCACACCTCTTGAAGGAACTCTATGGACCAGATGACAATACCTAACTATAGCTACTACATACTATCATGAACAGATAACCTTAGCCTTACTCTTCATTTAGCCTTCTTTTAAAAATGTTCTTCCCTTACCCAATCCGCTGTCCAACAATAAGCTATTCCAACTACTCTCTGTTTTGGTTGTTGTTAACCCCTATTGTTCTCCAAGTTACTCCTGTTCAATGTAAAACAATTCCACCAAGATTGTTATATTGTTCGATATAAACCACTTTGGACAAAAGCGGTATAGAAAAACTGTTAAATAAATAAAATAAAAAAATAAATACATGTGTATATTTATCAATCACAGGTGGTCTTTCTCCAGGATTTTCTTTAATAAAAACATAGCAGAAGTATTTGTTTAGCATTTTCGCTTTTTCAATATCACTTTCCACAAATCCTGAGTCCTGCAATTCCACCTCTGATTTTCCTCCTCTCCCGAATATATGTGAAGAAACTTTTGTCGCCACACTTTACATCTTTAGCCATCTTTTCTTCTGCCTTTGATTTTGCTATCCTTATTTCTCTTTTTGTCTCTTTCATTTTGATCCTCTATTCTTTTCTGTGTTCCTCTGTTTCTGAGCTTCTGAATTTTGTGCAGCCACTTCTTTGGAGAACCAAATAGGTTTCCTTTTCCTCTTGCTTTTATTTACTTTCTTTACATATGTATCTGTTGCACCTTTTATTGCTTCCTTTAGTTTAGCCCATTGCAATTCTACTTCCCTTATCCCCTCCCACCCTGCCAACTCCTCCTTCAGGTACTTTTACTGAAGTCAGTGTTTTTGAAGTCTAGGACTTTGAGCTTGCTGTGACTGGACTCCACCTTGGCTTTTATCTCATACCAAACCGTGTGATGATCGCTGCTGCTAACATGGGCACCCACCCGGATATTTGACAAGCTATCTCCGTTTGTGAGCACTAAATCCAGCACCCCACTCACGCACCATGCACATATACACACAGGCATCCCTCCCCTGCACCACACACAAACACACCCACCCACACATTCACACACACACACAGTGGCACTCTATCTGCACCACACAAATATCCACTGAGACAAGCACCCACTCCTACAACATGCATGCATACACATAGGCCCCCCTTCCCACACCACACACACACATACACACAGATATACACACACAGTGGCACCCCACCCGCATCACACAAATATCCACTGAGACAAGCACCCACTCCTACACCATGCATGCATACACATAGGCCCCCCTTCCCGCACCACACACACACATACACACACATATACACACATAAACATACACAGTGACACCCCACCCGCACCGCACATATATCCACCAAGACACACACCCCACTCCTGCACCATGCATACATACATATAGGCCCCACTTCCTTCACCACACACACACATACACACACATATATACACACATAAACATACACAGTGACACCCCACCCGCACCACACATATATCCACCGAGACACACACCCCACTCCTGCACCATGCATGCATACACATAGGCCCCCCTTCCCCCACCACACACACACACATATACACACATAAACACACACAGTGGCACCCCACCCACACCACACATATATCCACCGAGACACACACCCCACTCCTATACCATGCATACATACACATAGGCCCCCCTTCCCGCACCACACACACACATACACACACATATACACACACAAACACACACTGTGGCACCCCACCCGCACCACACATATATCCACCGAGACACACATCCCACTCCTATACCATGCATACATACACATAGGCCCCCCTTCCCGCACCACACAGACAAATACAAACACATATACACACATAAACACACACAGTGGCACGCCACCCACACCACACATACATCCACCGAGACATGCACCCCACTCCTACACCATGCATGCATACACATAGGCCCCCCTTCCCGCACCACACACACACATACACACACATATACACACATAAACACACACAGTGGCACCCCACCCACACTACACATACATCCACCGAGACACGCACCCTACTCCTACACCATGCATGCATACACATAGGCCCCCCTTCCCGCACCACACACACACATACACACACATAAACACACACAGTGGCACCCCACCCACACCACACATGTATCCACCGAGACACGCACCCCACTCCTACACCATGCATGCATACACATAGGCCCCCCTTCCCGCACCACACACACACATACACACACACACATATACATACATTCACACACACAGTGGCACCACACTCGCATCACACATATATCCATCGAGATATGGACCCCATTCCTACACCATGCATGCATACACACAGGCCCCCCTTCCCACACCACACACACACACATACACACACATAAACACACACAGTGGCACCACACCCGCATCACACATATATCCACCGAGACACACACCTCACTCCTGTACCATGCATGCATATACATAGGCCTCCCCTTCCCGCACCGCACACACACATACACACACATAAACACACACTGTGGCACCCCACCCGCACCACACATATATCCACCGAGACACACCCTCCACTCCTATACCATGCATACATACAAATAGGCCCCCTTCCCGCACCACACACACACATACACACACATATACACACATAAACACACACAGTGGCACCCCACCCGCATCACACATATATCCACCAAGACACGCACCCCACTCCTGCACCATACATACATACACATAGACCCCCCTTCCCACACCGCACACACACATAAACACACACAGTGGCACCACACCCGCACCACACACACGTCCATCCAGACAGGCACCCGACTCCAGCACCATGCACACAAACACACAGACACCCCTCCCCTGCACCACACACACACACACACACACAGAGGCACTCCACCTGCACTACATATACATCCACCCAGACAAGCATCTCAGTTGTGCACAATTACTCTTTGGACTCATCATCCCCTTCCCCCCCCCAAGAAAGCGTAGTTACTCACCTGTAACAGGTGTTCTCCAGGGATTGCAGGCATCAGTCCTCACATATGGGAGATGTCAGCGCCGAAGGATCCCATGTGGAAGTTTCTCACCAGCTTTCAAAAAAAGCCTTTGGGAGATGCACCATGCATGCGTGGTCCTCTTCCTGCCCCAGAGTGCCATCTCCCAGAGTGCCATCTTGCCTCAGTCTGATGACATAGCTCTAAGGCAAAATGGCAAAAATAACAGAGAAGCAACTCCACGAGGAGGAAGGGGTGTGTGAGGACTGATTCCTGCTGTCCCTGGAGAACATCTGTTACAGGTGAGTAGCTATGCTTTCTCCAGGAACAAGCAGGAAGTCAATGCTCACATATAGGACTCCCTAGCTACAGTCAATAAAAACATGTAAAAATGCCACAGGTGACCAGAAGGCGAGCTGTGAACAGCAACAATTGAGTCCTAAGGTAACAGACTCTCGAGAGACCCCAGTGTCCAGTGAGAACCAGCACTCTGGTAGAATGAACATAGTAGGGTCAGAGGGCAGGAATTGCCTACACTGTGATCAGATGATGGCGTATGGCCTGGCCAAAGGTGCTGTCCCATTGGGACTCCCTCTCCAGGCAGTAATGAGCGACGAAGGTATGGACTGAGGACCATGTGGTGACCCGGCAGATTACTGTCACGGGGACGGAACACAGGTTTGCCATAGATGCTGCCATAGCCCTGACACTGTGCACCATGACCCGGTGCTGCAGCGAGAACTCAGCCTGCTTATAGGCAATGGCAATACAGTCTACCACTCAAGTGGACAGAGTTTGCTTGGTCACTGGCTCCCCCAGCTGACTGGGGTCATAGGAGATGAAAAGCTGAGAGATTTTGCAGTGGCCCTGGGTACACTGAAGGTAGAAGGACAGGGCTGTCGTACAGTCCAGGGTATGAAGGATGGTCTCCACCCTACTGGCGTGAGGCCATGGAAAGAAGGTGGGGAGCACCACCTCCTGATAAAGGTGGAATGGGGACACTACCTTGAGAAGAAACTTAGAGTGCGCGCAGAGCACGATCCTGTTCTTATGGAACCTGGTGTAAGGTGGCTCCACCACCAAGACCTGAAGCTCACTGGCCCTGCGAGTGGATGTGAGTGCCACCAGGAAGACGACCTTCTATGAGAAGTACTGCAGATGGTAATTGGCCAAAGGCTCGAATGGCGGCCCAGTGAGCTGTGATAACACCACATTGAGGTCCAACTCTGCCGCTGGTGAGCAGATAGGGGGTTTGGACAACAAAAGCCCCTCAGGAAGCAGGTTATGAGGAGTACAGAAAGGGGCTTGCCCTCGATGGGATGGTGGTGTGCCATGAGAGCGCTTAGGTACACCTTGACAGAGTTGGACTTGAATCTGGCCTGGAACAGGTGAAGCAAATATTGCAGCATGAGCTGCACCGAGCATGAGAACGGGTTGACCCGTCGCTCCGCGCACCACACTGAAAACTTGCGCCACTTGAAAGTGTAGACACGCCTGGTGGAGGTCTTACAGGAGGCCAGGAGGATCTTCTCCACCTCCACTGAGAGGTTGAAAGGGGCCAAGGCTACTTTTTCAGCAGCCAGGCTGTGAGCGTCAGAGACCCTAGATTGGGGTGCAGGATGGAGCCCTCCTCCTGTGATAGCAGCCTCAGGGCACTCCCCAAGGGGAATAGGGTTTCTGCAGAGAAGCGAAGAAGCAGTGGGAACCATGGCTGCCAGGGTCACCGGGAAGCCACCAGTATCAGCGATGTCCTGTCACGTACAGCCCTGAACAGGGTCTTGGCAATCAGCGGTGTGGGAGTGAAGGTGTAAAGTAGGCCCTCTGACCACGAGATGAGAAACACATCTGTTATCACCTAGGATGGGTGAGGCTGACAAGAGCAGAAGCAGGGCAACTGAGCATTGGATGGGCTAGCAAAGAGATCCTGCTACGGAGTTTCCCAGATCTCTTGAGCCAATGGGCCACTCTGGGGTCTAGCTGCCAATCATGTGGCTGGAAACCTTGCTTAGCCTCTCCGCCAGGCCATTGTCCTGTACCGGCAGATACACCACCCGCAGGAGCATCCCTTGGCAGGTCCCATACAAGCAGAGAGCCACTGTCTCCTGGAAGAGGGTGTAGGACCCTGTGATGCCCTTCTTGTTGATGCAGAACACTGCGACCTGATTTTCCATTTGGACCAGCGCTGGCTGGTCCTGAAGACGATGGCAGAAGGCCCGGAGAGCCAGGAATATGGCCTGAAGCTCTAGGAGTTTTATCTGCTGCTGGCTTTCCATCTGTGACCAACTGCTCTGAGTGCAGAGGTCATCGCAGCAAGGTCAGCCCAGCAAGGAGGCACCCGTGGTGAGGACCCTCTGGGGCGGGTGAGGGTCTGAAAGGACATCCCTGCCTGGAGATGCTGTGTGATTTGCTACCAGCCAAGGGATTCTGCCAACTGGTGGGATACTGTCACCCTGTCTCGTAGCAGGCCCTCAGCATGGGTCCACTGGAAGTGGAAACACCACTGGGCTTCCCTCATATGAAGACGGGCGTCTGGGGTACATGGACTGTGGATACCATGTGGCCGAGTAGGCGGAGTAGGAGGCAAGCGGACATTGAGCGTCAGTGCTGCACCTCTACGACCAGCACCCTGAGGCAGTTGGCCCTGTCCAAAGGGAGGAAGGCTCTGGCCTGAATGTGACTAGCCATGACTATGAACTCCAGACACTGCGTAGGGAGGAGGTGGGACTTAGGGTGGATTAACACGAACCCCAGTGTTGAAAGACATGGATGATGCGGGCCATGGCCTGTCGCATCTCGGCAGCCATCTCTCCTTTTATGAGCCAGTCGTAGGGGAAGACGAAGGCCCTGTGAAGATGAAGGCCCCAGATAGGGGAAGACGAAGGCCCTGTGAAGACGAAGGCAGGCCGCGACTACTGCCAGGCATTTGGGGAAGACCCTGGGGGCGGAGACCAGGCTTCTCTCTTCTGAGGGTATGGCAACAATGTTCCAAGGGAAAACATCTTGAACTTATCCCTCACCAGGAACCTGTTCAGGTCCCACAGGTCTAGGATGGGCCATAGGCCCCCTGTTCTTTTGGGGGATGAGGAAGGAGTAGAACCCTTTGCCCCTGAGATGTTGGGGCACCGGTTCCACTGCCTTGTCCTTGAGAAGGCCTGTGAGTTCCTGCAGTAGCAAGCTCTGGTAGAGGGGAGTCCTGGGGGCTCTCCCAGGAAGAATGGAGGGGGCGTCACCTCCAAGTGGAGGAGGGAGCTCTCCCTTACCACCTGTAGGACACAGGTGTCGGTGGTGATGAATGGCCACTGGTGGGCAAACAGAACCAGACGTCCCCATGTGGACTGCTGGGTTTGACCTCCTAGGGCGGAAGAGACTATGCCCAAGGCGTCAAAAGCTCCCCCCAGGCTAGGCCGGGGACAGTGCCTGGGGCTTGGGAATCTTTGGCTTATGAGGGCCATGCCCTTGTCCCTTGGCCTGCTGACCCTATTGGGAAGCCATGAAGACCTGATACTGCAGGTAGTTTTCATAAGCCTTGCCTTTCCTCGAGTAAGGGGGATTTTTACCCAAGGGCTTCCATCGGGGAAGAGTAGCAGTCTTCTTAGAGAGCCTTGTCCTCATCAGGAAATGCTCTCCAACTCTGCAGCCTTATCATTCATGGGTTTGCCAAACAGATTCTCTCCCTGGCAAGGGATATCAATCAATTTGTCCTGAACCCACTGCTCCAGGTCGGACGACTGTAGTCAAGCCTGGCATTGGGCACCGACGCCCTCCATGGCCACTCTAGCCACTGACTTGAAGCCATCATAGGCAGTCCAAGTCATGAATTTGGAGCACTCTCTGATAGCTTTGACCAGGGTCTGGAACTGCTGGAGAGATTCCTCGGAGAGACCAGCCGAGAACTCGGCATGCTCCTGCACCAGGTCTCTCAGGTACATACCTATGTACAGCTGGTATGCCTGGATCCGGCCGATAAGCATTAAGTCCTGATAGTACTTTCTGCCCAGGGCATCCATGGCACAGACCTTCCTACCTGGGGGCACCAAGGATTACATCTTGTGACTCTTCAGTCAACACATAGCCAACTGCACCACCATGCAGTTGTGCTTTCTGGAAGCCCAGTCTCCGGCAGACCTGATAGATCAAATTCATGATGGATACTGATGCTGGTGTTTCCCACAGGCAGAAGAGCAGCCATTCCAGGATCAGGGAAATGGGCATTGTAAGTGCCTCCTTTGGGGGGGCCTTGTACTGGAGGATCTCAAGTTCCTCCTGCGAGGATCCTCCTCCGACTCGGTGGCAAACGCCAACACCTTTGACATGTCCTTTACAAAGTCAAGGAAGGCCATATCCTCAGGTGGGGACCGACATTGGGTCTTGGAGGGGGACGGGTCCAAGGGCACATCGTGGTGGTGATGGGTGTCCAGGCATTCCTCTTCCTTGATCTCCCAGTCCGAGTTGTAATTAGTGGAGGAGTCAAGGGCGGGCTGGGTCGCAAGGTTGGGTCCTGAGCCTGACGGTCCGTGCCCCTTGAAGGCTCCAAGGGCGGAGCCATGGGCACTTGCAGGGGAGGACCTCGATCCTGAGAATTGGGTCTAGGATTGAGACTGATATTGAGGATTGGCTCAACATCTGGGGGTGTCCTCAAGGTCAAGGTCCCGGTGGTCTGGGCAGATGACCCGGCGGAAGTGGGTATCATGGCCCGCTGCTGGGCCATGAAGGCAGACAAGCTGCGCTCCAAGGCTGGCATTCTAGTTTCCAGTCCAGATGACTCCGTAGCCTTTGGTGTGGGCAACAGGGATCTTGGGCCCAGCGCCGGCTCCAATGAGGGGGTGTCCTCAGCAAGGATTGTCCCGGAGCCCACACCATTCATGCTCTGAACTCGCGGCGTGGGCTCCAGGACCTTTTGCAAGACTTACTCACCTTCCCCGATTCATCCATGGATGCGGCCCTCAAGGATTTCTTCTTTTTCTTGTGTTCTATCTCTGGGGTGGTCTGCTTGGAGGACCCCTGGCTGTGGTCAGAGGCAGCAGGGTCATCTCATGACTGTGGGGTCCCAGATGGGCCCTTGGAGCGCGGCGTCGCTAGACACTCTAGGGCAGAATCAGATCTTTGGAAAATCTTCTCATGCTGCTACTGACGACTCTTAATGGCCTTGGAGGACATCTTCTGACAGAGGCCACAATCCAAGGGGTCGTGGTCTGGTCCGAGCAACAGAGGCAGCAGTCATGTGTGTCGGTGAGGGACATGGTTTGTGAACACCAATCACACTTCTTAAAGCCACTGGCGGGGGGGGGGGGGGGAAGGGCCCCAGTGAGGTCAAAGACCCAAGGCTCTGCCAGTGAAAGAAGGCGCGAGACCATGCTGGCCAAAGATAAGAAAAAGAAAAGGAAAAACAAGGATCTGAGATGCAATGCTGAGGCAAGCAAGCTAGGGGATGGGAAAGGGAACCAGTACACAACTGGACAAAAGAACATTTAAGAGAAAAACTAACACTTTTTCTGGGGAAAAGAGACACATGTCCGGTGGGTTCCGCGAAAAAAAAGGAGATTTAGGCAAGATGGCATCCTTGGGCAGGAAGGGAATCACATATGATTGGTGCATCTCCCAAAGACTTTCTTTGAAAGCTGGGGAAAAGCTTCCGCGGGGTTCCATTCACGCCAATGTCACCCATATGTGAGGACTGACTTCCTGCTTGTTTCCGGAGAAATGTATGATTTTGCAAATGAAGGAGAAGGAAACTTCTCGCTTTGTCAGGGTCGGTACTATCATTATGCAAACTAGGAGGTCCCCTAGAGCACTGATGGTCAGAGGACAGCTCATTGCCACCACTGCTGACCGATTCCTGAACCTGTAGCAGAGCAATTACTTCAAACAGCACTGCAACGCTTACCAAAACCTCCAGTTCTATCTATCTGTCTGTACTTCCGCCTCCTTTCATAAGAACATAAGAACATAAGATATGCCATATGGGGTCAGACTAAGGTCCATCAAGCCCAGTATCCTGTTTCCAACAGTGGCCAATCTAGGTCATACGTACCTAGCAGTTTCCCCAAAAGACACAGGTTCCGCAATGCTTGTACTGGGTCAAGCATTGATATCCTGGGTCCCTTCTTAATAATGGTTTATGGACCTTTCCTCCAGGAACTTGTCCAAACCTTTTTTAAACCCAGCTACACTAACAGCCTTTACTACATCCTCTGGTAACAAATTCCAGAGTTAGATTACACGTTGAGTGAAAAAATATTTTCTTTTATTAGTCTTAAATAGTTTACCCTGTAGCTTCATTGCATCTCCCCTAGTCTTTCTATATTCTGATAATGTAAACAATCGATCTACGTTTATCCGTTCCACTCCGTTCATTAATTTATAGACTTCTATCATATCTCCCATCAGTCGTCTCTTTTCCAGGTTAAAGAGCCCTAACCTTTTTAGCCTTTCTTCATAGGAGTATCCTTCCATCCCCTTTACCATTTTGGTGGCTCTTCTCTGAACCTTTTCTAATAACTATATATCCTTTTTAAGATACGGCGACCAGAATTGCACACAATATTCAAGGTGCGGTCTCACCATGGAACGATATAGAGGCATTATAATATCTTTTGTTTTATTTTTCATTCTTTTCCTTATGATACCTAGCATTCTGTTTGCTCTCTTGGCTGCTGCTGCACACTGGGCCGAGGGTCTTAACATGTTATCCACAATGACGCCTAAATCTTTTTTCTGGGTGGTGGTTCCTAATGTGGAACCTTGCATTGTGTAACCATAGTTTGGGTTGTTCTTCCCTAGGTGCATAACTTTACACTTGTCCACATTAAATTTCATCTGCCATTTTGATGCCCAGTCTTCTAATTTATCAAGATCCTTTTGCAATTTTCCACAATCCTCTTGGGTTTTAACAACTTTAAATAGATTTGTGTCATCTGCAAATTTGATAACCTCACTCGTTATTCCACTTTCCAGGTCATTTATGAATATGTCAAAAAGCAGCGGACCCAGCACAGATCCCTGGGATACACCACTATTCACCTTTCTCCATTGGGAAAATTGGCCATTTAGCCCAACCCTCTGCTTTCTATCTTTTAACCAGTTCTTGATCCACAGTAGTACACTGCCTCCTATCCCATGACTCTTTAGTTTTGCCAAACGTCTTTGATGAGGGATCTTGTCAAAGGCTTTCTGAAAGTCCAGATACACTATTTATTTATTTATTTATTTATTTAAAGTCTCTTTTATACCGCGCTATTCAGCATCAGTGCGGTTTACAATAAACAACGAACATACACATTTCCAATAGTACTTTGTGTTTACATATGAACAGGAGAATCAACTTGGCTAACAGGGTAACTATATACAATAACAATATATACAATTTACAGGCTGGTCATGTGTTCTTATGGTTTCAGACAGAGGAGATTTGTGAGGTTTCGGTAATTGGTGCTGAGCTTTCATTGGTTTCCGGGTAATGTAGGAGGAAGAGGTAGTGTTTCACAGCCTTCCTGAATTGGAATATGTCTGGGATTGTTCGGATGTTGTGAGGGAGGCTGTTCCAGATCATTGGTGCATAAAGTTTGAATGCCCTGCTGGATGTTGACTTGGTGCATTGAGTCATTGATCTTGGGACTATCAAGGTGTTTTGGGCTACTGACCTTCTGTCCCTATTGTGGGGACATATATCAACCGACTCACCTTTGTCCACCTGTTTATTCACACTTTCAAAAAAACATAACAGTTTAGTAAGACAAGATCTTCCTTGTCTAAAGCCATGTTGGCTGTCTCCCATTAGGCCATGACTATCTACATGCTGAGTAATTTTATTCTTTATGATGGTTTCTACCATTTTTCCCGGTACTGACGTGAGGCTCACCGGTTTGTAGTTTCCCGGATCACTCCTGGAACCCTTTTTAAAAATTGGTGTTACATTGGCGATCCTCCAATCTTCAGGTATTAGAGATGATTTTAATGATAGTTCACAGATTACTAATAGCAGGTCTGCAATCTCATATTTCAGTTCTTTCAACACCCTTGGATGTATACCATCCGGCCCAGGTGATTTGCTACTCTTCAGTTTATCTAATAGTTGTAATACATCTTCCCGATGTATCGATATTTCCTTCAATTCTTCCGCACCTTTAAATACCACTTCAGTCATGAGTAACATCCCTACATCTTCCTCAGTAAAGACCGAAGCAAAGAATTCATTCAGTCTCTCCGCTATCGCCTTGTCGCCTCTTAGTGCCCCTTTAACCTCTCTATCATCTAATG
This sequence comes from Ichthyophis bannanicus, assembly GCA_033557465.1. NCBI lineage: Eukaryota > Metazoa > Chordata > Amphibia > Gymnophiona > Ichthyophiidae > Ichthyophis > Ichthyophis bannanicus. Next base: position 19,026,653 of record CM066032.1, read on the forward strand.
GACCAACTGACTCTCTCAGAGGTTTTTTGCTACAAATGTACTTGAAAAAATCTTTATTTCGTGTTTTTGCTTCCACAGCAAGCTTCTTCTCAAATTCTGCCTTTGCCTGCTTTATCAATGCCTTGCATTTGATTTGCCAGTGCTTGTGCTGTTTCCAGGTTTCGTCGTTTGGCTCTTTTTTCCATTTCCTAAAAGATGCTTTTTTGGCAACAACAGCCTCTCTGACCTCACCTTTAAACCATGCTGGCAGTTTTTTGGACTTCCTTCCACTTTTCTTAAAGCGTGGAATACAGCTGGTCTGGGCTGCCAAGATAGTATTTTTCAACAACACCCAAGCTTGAGGTAAGTCTTTAACGTTTGCAACTGCTCCTTTTAGTTTTTTCTTAACTATTTTCCTCATTTTATCATAGTCTCCCTTTCGAAAGTTAAAAGGTAGTACTGTGGATTTCCGTACTATCCCTCCTCCACTAATTAAATCATAGGCGATCATGCTATGATCACTATTGCCAAGTGGCCCCAACAACCTTATCTCTTGCACTAGATCTGGTGTTCCACTAAGGACTAGGTCTGATATGGCTTCCCCTCTGGTCGGTTCATGAACCAGCTGCTCCAAGAAGCAGTCATTTATGTCATCTAGGAACTTTATCTCCCTAGCATGTCCTGCCGTGACATTGACCCAGTCGATACCGGGGTAATTGAAATCACCCATTATTATTACTGCGCTGTAACTGTTGTTAGCTTCCTTGATTTCTTTGAGCATTTCATCATCCATTTGTTCATTCTGGCCCGGTGATCGATAGTACACCCCCACTGCCATCGCCTTCCCCTTTTTACATGGAATTTCAATCCATAGAGATTCTACAGCAAATTTTGTTTCCTGCAAAACTTTAATCCTTTCTGACTCAATGCCCTCTCTAACATAGAGCGCAACCCCTCCACCAATTTGATCAGCTCTATCATTACAATATAGTTTGTACCCAGGTATCACAGTGTCCCACTGGTTGTCCTCCTTCCACCATGTCTCTGATATTCCAATCATATCTAACCTCTCATTTAGTGCTATATATTCTAACTCTCCCATTTTATTTTTTAGACTTCTAGCATTTGCATACAAGCATTTTAGAGACTGTATTTTATTGATATTAATTTGGCTATTGGTAGACATGAGTTATTTGGGATGTTTAAGCTCTGTCTGCTCCATACTTGAGGGCATTTGGGCTACTTTACTCTTTGATGCTGACTTCCTGCTTGTATGGGGAGCAGAAACGGCTGTAAGTGTGCTCTTTTCACATTTATTTATTTATTTATTTAGCTGTATTTATATCCTGCTTTTCACCGGGTCAAAGCGGCGTTACATAGAGGGGTGGGGAAATTAAGTATAGGGCGGGGCCATCACCGAGGAGGCAACATTGATGATTTTGACGTATGACAGACTTTGGACATGGGACAAACTTTGTACATTGACAAGATAGTGTAGCTTTGATTCAGAGGTTCATGGTGGGCGAGATCAGTGGTTAGTGCGCTTTCTGGTGGGAGTCGTGATGAAGTATTCCTGGAAAAGGAAGGTTTTTAGCTGTTTTCTGAAGGATAGTTGGTCGGCATTGTTTCTGAGACAGCTTGGTAGGGAATTCCATAAGGATGGAGCATAAAGTTCAAAGGCTCAGTTGCACGTCCGTTGCGAGCATTTAGTTCTTTTGTGGGGGACTGTGAGGGAATTGCTGGAGGCTTGTCTGGTAGTTCTGCCGTGGCTGGATGAGACAGTAGGGTGCGAAGCTGGGTGTTCTGTGTTTGATGGATGGCATTGTGGGTGAGTAGGATGGCTTTGTATTTAGTCCTCGCTTCCAGGGGAAGTATATGAAGGTCTTTGAGTATTGGGGTGATGTGGTCGGTTTTCTTTGCTCTCTGGATGATTCTTGCTGTGGTGTTCAGTGCTGTTAGGAGGGGGTTGGTCTGTGCGGCTGGAAGGCCATGATAGATTATGTTGCAGTAGTCCAGATGTGGGAGTGTCGTGGCTTGCATCACTGTTCGGAAGTCTTGATGTTCAAGAAGGGGTCTGAGACGTTGCACTGTCCTTGCCTTATGGAATATAGTTCCGGAGGTTTTGGTGATTTGTTGTTTTAGGGTGAGGGCTTGGTCAATAATGATGCCCAGATATCTTATTTGTGGTTGTATTTGAATGATTGTGGTTCCAATGTTGAGGTGTGTAGGTGGTGTGAAGTCAGGGTCTTTTGTCACTATGAGGGCTTCAGTTTTCTTTATGTTGATGGATAGGTTGTTTGCTTGTAACCAGTCGGATACCTCGGAGAAGCATGCTGATAGATGGGTGTTTGTTGGGTTTGTGGTTGTTATGGGGGCGTAGAGCATGATATCATCAGCATATATGTGGAAGCTGATGTTGTGAGTGCGTATGACTGAGCAGAGTGGTTGGAGGTAAATGTTGAAGAGCATGGCTGATAGCGTGGATCCTTGGGGTACTCCTTGGTGTTGCTGGAACGGGGGGGAGGTCAAAGTGCTGGTACGGATTAATTGTTGTCTGTTGGTTAGGTAGGATTGGAACCACTTTAGTACTGTGTCTTTGATCCCAATAGTCCGTAGTCTGTGTATGAGGATGTTGTGAGAGATGGTGTCGGACGCTGCAGATATATCAAGGAAGATCATGGCATATCCAGAGTGTTTTTCTTGCTTTCCTATGAGGAGAGTGTTCATCAGTGTGGCCATGAGGGTCTCAACTCCATGTAGAGGGCGGAAGCCATGTTGTTGTGGGTCCAGTATGTTGTTGATATCCAGGTGTTCCTGAAGCTGGCGCTGGACGATCTTCTCAATTATCTTGGCAGTGAAAGGCAGGCTTGCTTTGGGTCTGTAGGATGCTGGGTCTAGGGGATCTAGGTTTTGCTTTCTGGCATGTGTCCTTGGGAGAAGGATTCTTGGACGATATGGGCTAATGGTGTACTCAGTTCGTTTTTAGATTTCTTTATCCAGTCAGTGGGGCAGGGGTCCAGCGGAGAGGTGGTGGTGTTGAGGCAGGAGATGGTGGTTGATATTTCGTCCGTTGAGGTTTCTTTGAAGGTGGTCCAGTCACTGTGTAAGTTGGGGTGGAGGTTTATTGTAGTTGTCTCTGCGCTTGGCTGTGGGTTTTGTGGTCGTAGTTGTTTGTATTGACGGGCCAGTAGCTCAGGCGGGATCTTCGGTAATTGGTCGGAGTTATGTGGTGCTTTTGTCAGCTTTTTGACTATTTGAAAGAGTTCACGAGGTTTGTTGATGGAGGTGTTTATGATTTTCATGTGGTAGATTTTCTTTGCCTTGTCGGTCTCGTAGTGATACGCGTTGAGTTCATATAGGTATTTTGTTTTGTCATTTTTATCTTTGGTTTTTCTCCATTTTCTTTCGGTTTTTCTGAGTTTTGTTTTTAGCTTTCGGAGACTGGGAGCAAACCATCTGGCCTTTGAGGAAGGGGGTCTAGTGGTGGCTTTGTTTTTTGATGCTTCGGACACTGTGGAGATCGTGGTATTCCAGTTGTGTATTAGGTCATTGACGTCACTGGAGTTTGCTTGTAGTTTGGGTAGGGTTTGTGCTAAGAAGTCCTCTTTGTTAAATGTTTTAAATCTTCTTATGTGGTGTCCATCTTCTTTGTTGGTCTTATGTTGGTAGGTGTAAGATATGGTGATGAGGTGGTGGTCAGACCAAGGTACTGGCGAGATCTGTGGGTTCTTTCCTGAGGCGGCAGTTGCGGAGTTTAGGAATACAAGGTCTAGTGTGTTGCCTTTTTCATGGGTGGGTTCCTGTATGATCTGTACTAGATTCATTGCAGTCATGGCGGTGCGGAAGGTTGCTGCTTGTTCTTCTTGAAGTGATGGAAGGTTGAAGTCGCCTAGGATGATTTGTTCCTTTGTCGAGCTGGTGCTCTCTGATATGAATTGCAGTATCCTGGGTAGGTCAGTGGTTGTGGTAGGTGGACGGTAGATTAGACATACAGAGAGGTGTTTATTGGTGAAGGTGAGGAGATCAGCTTCATTGGTGGTTTCTGATGAAAGGATCCTAAGGTGGTGGTCGGTTCGTGCTATGATGGCGACACCCCCTCCTCTGGTGTGTGTCCTGGAGCAGTGATGGAGGGTGTATCCTTCTGGGGTTAGTTGGTTCATTAGCACAGTGTCCATATCTGTTAGTCAGGTTTCAAAATACAAAATACAAAATACAAATTGCTGCACACACATAAATATGCAGCCCCCAACACTTCTAATGACACATACATAGCCCTCAACAGTCCCTATGAGGCACACAGGTACATACAGGCATGCACACACACGTGTATGTAGCCCTAGACAGTCCTCTTCACACACACACACACACATAGACATAAATGCCTTCACCCACTGACACACACCCGTGTGTACCCTCCTGACACTTCTATGGCACATACAGATGACCCTCCCTGAATGTCTAAGTGGAGGAAATGCACCATTGTGTCAAACTGCAAGTGTGCACTTTTCTCTTGATGATCTCATTCCCAGGGTCTATTTTTTTGTCATTTATTTGGCTTACTTAACTTACTTTTGTTCTCTTTACCCTATTCTATGGCACTGACTACACTCGTCTCTTCTCCCTTTCTCCTTCTCTCACACGCATGCCTCTCAGTATCATGTCCATCTTATTAACAGACTCATCCTTCCCTAACTTTCTCACACCTACAACTTGCTCCTATCTGTTTTCACACACTGCTCATCTCCTCCCTCACGCACACACCCTTCTTCCTTCTCCTCCTTCCCTCTCTCATCTCTCTCAGAACTCCTTTCTTCAGTTCTCTCTCTTCCAAGTCTCACTTTCCCATTTTCCATTTCATCATCTGTCCTCCATTTCTTTTCTCCATCATTTATATCCTTTACTCTCCTTTTTTTGCCACATCCCTTCTTTGCTTCCCTTATCCCTTTATTTTCCACCCCTCCCATCCATCCTTCCTTTCTCCCTTTCTCCCCCAACAATCCTTCCAAACTGCCCTGCATAAGCGCCAGCTGTAAGATTTGAAAACAGAAGTAGCAGTGGCTGTATCGGCGGCCTACCTCAACCCCTGTGCCTCTAGCAAGACGCTGGAGAGCGGTGCTACTTTGGAGGTCCACGTTCCTGGGGTTTTGCTCCTCAGTTTGCACCTTATCACTCAAGAACAGCCCTGACTACTGGCTCTGTTTAACTCAGTTTGGCCCATGTCTTTTGAACAGGAAGTATAAAAAAAGGAAGAAGACGGGCTACAAGAAAAGCACCGGGGTGCTGCACTGATGCCGCTGTTCCATGCAAATTTATTGAATCCGGCAGGCAGGGCCGAACTTGGATAGGAAGCTGTGAATCAAAGTCAAAATCCCCAGGGACGAGTGCCTCCACAGTAAAGCACAGTTACTTACCTGTAACAGGTGATCTCTGTGAACAGCAGGAATAAGTCTTCACATATGGGTATCGTCGGTACCGACGGAGCCTGCGTCCAGTAAGAAAGCTTTTGGGAGCATCCCACAGCGCCTGCGCACTGCCATCCCACCTTTCCCAACCGCCTCTCTCCAGTTTGAGTTTTAAAGCTGAGACAAAGAGAGAGAGAGGAAAGGAAAGATAGATAGATACAACTCCTAGGGGAGGTGGGTGGGTTGTGAAGACTTATTCCTGCTGTTTCCAGAGATCACCTGTTACAGGTAAGTAACTGTGCTATCTCCAGGAACAAGCAGGAATGAGTTTTCACATATGGAGACTCCCTAGCTGCAGATGCCAGGGAGAGACCCCATGGTTGTGTGCCCTTGCAGAGGGCTCCACTTCCCCCCATGGATCTCTGGCATCCAACCAGGGTAGGTGGGTAGGAGTTGATTAGGAATGGAACAGGTGTTTGAGGACAGCCTGACCAAACGAGGCATCCCGGCGGGAGTCCTTGTCCAAACAGTAATGGGCTGTGAAGGTGTGAACTGAGGCCCAGGTGGCTGCTCGACAGATCTGGTCGATGGACACCGAGTTTAGATGAGCCATTGAGGTTGCCATGGCTCTCACATTGTGAGCTGTGACATGGCCCTCCAGAGAAATGTTTTTACTCTGGTAGGCGTAAGAAATACACTGAGCAATCCAGCTGGACAGTGTTCTCTTAGAGACTGGAAGTTCTAAATGAGAAGGATCAAAAGCAACAAAGAGTTGAGAAGACTTTCTATGCTGCTGTGTTCTTTGTAAGTAGAAAGCGAGAGCTCTCTTACAATCCAAGGTATGAAGATTCCTCTATGCATTTGATTCATTAGGTCCTGGAAAAAAGACAGGTAAATATACCTCCTGGTTCAGATGAAAAGGCGAGACCACTTTAGGCATAAAGTGTGGATTGGTCCTGAGGACTACCTTATCATGATGGAACCTTGTATAAGGTGGATTAGCCACCAAAGCTTGCAAATCACTGATGCGGCGTGCTGAGGTGACTGAAATGAGAAAAACAACTTTCCAAGAAAGAAATTTCAAGGAGGTGGTGGCTAAGGGTTCAAAGGGTGGCTTCATAAGCTGGCCAAGAACCAGGTTTAAGTCCCATGCCACTGGAAGTGGTCTAATGGGAGGTTTAGCTAAAAGAAGGCCTCTCATGAATCTTGCTATAAGAGGGTGAGAGGAGATAGGTTGTCCATTGAGAGGCTTGAGGGACGCTGCAATAGGACTCAAATGGACACTTACTGAATTTGTTTTCAGGCCTGCATGGGATAGATGCAGGAGATACTCTAGTAGAGAATTCAGAGGTATTGCAAGAGGGTTTAGACCCTTCTCTGAACACCAAATGGTGAATCTTTTCCATTTGAAAGCATAGGAATGTCGAGTAGAAGGCTTCCTAGAGGCATGAATAATATCTCTGACTTGTTGAGAGAGATGAAAATCTTGAAGGTCTAGGCCCTCAGCAACCAAGCCCTGAGATGGAGCGACTGGGGGTTTGGGTGCCACAATGTTCCGTCTTCCTGGGACAGAAGGTCTGGTGCAGAGCCTAAGTCCAGGGAAGGAGCTTGAGAGAGATGCAGAAGTAGAGGGTACCACACTTGGCGTGGCCAATGTGGTGCTATGAGGATCATGGTCCCTCGATCTCTCTGAAGCTTGAATAGTGTTTTGGGAATTAGGGGAATTGGTGGAAAGGCATAAAGGAAGTCTTGACCCCAGTGAAGGAGGAAGGCATCCTTGGCCTGAACTCCCTGACACGGAATTCTGGAACAGAACCGGGGAAGTTTGGCATTCCACGGACTTGCAAAGAGGTCTATGTCCGGGGTTCCCCAAATTCAAAAAATCCTGGCTACCTGGTCCATGTGGAGGGACCACTCGTGTGGGAGCAGAACTCGACTGAGTCTGTCCGCCCAAGAGTTTTGAATACCTGGAAGATATACTGCCAGAAGATGGATGTGATGCTCTCTGGCGAAGGCCCACAGTCGCAAAGCTTCATTGCAAAGCAACAGAGAGCCATTCCCTCCCTGCTTGTTTACATAGAACATGGCTACTTGATTGTCCGTATGGATAAGGACTGTCCTGTAGCTGAGCAGGGAATGGAACACTTTGAGAGCTAAGAATATTGCTCTGAGTTCCAAGAGATTGATATGCAGAGAAGTCTCCTGTGGAGACCAGATGCCCTGGGTGGAGAGATCTTGCAGATGAGCTCCCCAAACCTTTGGAGAAGCATCTGTTGTGAGAGTTGCTTGGGGTAAAGGTTGCTGAAAAGGGGACCCCAGCAACAGGTTCTGAGGACTTCCACCACTGGAGAGACCAAAATAGACGACTGGAGTTTGCTATTTTGTCTGACAGGCAACCTGATGCCTGAGTCCATTGGGTGGACAAAGTCCATTGAGCTGCCCTCATGTGAAGGAAAGCATATGGAACCACATGCACGGTGGATGCCATGTGGCCTAATAGTTGTAACATCTCTCGAGCAGTTAATTGGGACTTTAACTGAATCTGGGAGGCTAACTGCACTAGACGTAGGCAACGGTCCTGAGGAAGATAGGCCCTTGCAGTTGTGGTATCCAGCAAGGCCCCTATGAACTCCAGAGACTGAGTAGGAGTGAGATTGGATTTTGGGATGTTTATTACTAGTCCCAAATACTGAAGGATACGCATTGTGCAGGTTAGACAAGTCTGGGCCTCTGACTGGGATGAGGCTCAAATGAGCCAGTCGTCCAGATATGGGAATACGAATATTCCTAGAGTGCGGAGAAATGCAGGTACTACTGCCATGCATTTCATGAACACCCTTGGTGCAGAGGCCAAACCGAAAGGAAGCACCCTGTATTGGTAGTGCTTTCCTTGAAAAAGGAACCGAAGGAACCTTCTGTGTGTAGGATGGATGAGGACATGAGTGTACGCATCCTTGAGATCTAGAGAACAAAGCCAATCCTGACTCTGAAGGTATGGAAGCAGAGCCCCTAGAGAAATAATTTTGAATTTCTCCTTGAATAGAAACTTGTTCAATTCTCTGAAATCTAATATGGGTCTGTAGCCCCTGTTTTCTTTGGGATAAGAAAATAAGGGGAGTAGAACCCTGAGCCCTGTTGAAGAAGAGGTACTTCTTCTATTGCCCCTTGGGCAAGAAGGGTAGCAATCTCCTGACCTAGAAGGTTGAGGAGAGATGTTGGAGAATTGAACTGTTTCACCATAGTGTGAGAAGGAAGGTTTAAGAAGTGAAGCTTGTACTCTTCCTTTATGATGGAGAGGGTCCATTGCTCTGCTGTGATTTGCTCCCATCTGGGAGCAAAGTAAGTTAACCTTCCTGGAATGGTGAGGGGCTCTGGGTTTTTCCAGAGCTAGAAAGGCTAAGTTCTCTAGTTGCAAGTCAAAGGCCCTGATGAGGTTGAGGCTGCTGGGCTGTGGTAGGCCTGGCAGCCTTTGACTTGGCCTGTTTAGGTGGTTGCTGATGCTTTGCAGCAGAACGACCTGCAGATGATGCCTGCCCATGAGCAGGATAATATCTTCCCTTTTTAGAAAAAGATGTCCTTTTGAACTATCTTTTCTTAACAGGGGCAGAGGTAGACTTTGAAAGTCGATCCAAAGCAGAGTTCTCAGCATCCATCAGAGTGGCCTTTGCTTGCCAATCCCTGCCAAACAGGTTTTCACCTGTACAAGGAAGGTTTCCCAACTCATCTTGGACCCAGAGTTCCAAATCAGTTCTGCGTGCACCTATGGCAATAGCCGTGGCTCTGCTTACACATTCAAAAGAGTCAAAGGCTGCACGGTTGGAAAATTTGGAAACATCTTGGGCATGTTTGAGCCAAGTGAGAAATTCCTGCCTTTTATCTTCTAAATTAAAAGGAGATAAAGTCTGCAGATGATCTGTGACTTCTTTTAGAAACATCCCCATATAGAGACTATAGGAGTTGATTCTGGCAGCAAGCATATTGGCCTGGAAAATCCTTCGGCCAAAAGTATCTAGAGTCCTACATTCACGTCCTGGAGGGTTAGATGAGTGTCTCTTTGCACTCTTTATTTTCTTCATAGCAGACTCAACCACAATAGAGTGGTGAGGAAGCTGAATCTTATGAAAACCAGGACAGGGAGGGACACGGTACATGTTGTCTAACCTGCGAGAATGAGGAGAGGTGGTGAGAGGAGTCTCCCACATGCCCAACATGAGATCGTAGAGAATCTCATGAATAGGTAGGGTAGCTGCTTCTTTAGGAGCCTTAGGATATTGCAAAATATCTAATTGCTTGGCTCTAGGCTCTGACTCAGAGGCCACTGTAATGGAGAGGCCTCTAGCTACTTCCCTAATGAAGTCTTGAAAAGACAAATCCTCTGGAGGAGACATTCTTCGTTTTGTAGAATTAGACTCATGAGGAAGAAGCACCGGTGCATCGACAGAAGCCTCCGACTCATCAGAGTCTTTTGAGGAATCGAAGTATCGCCTGTCCGGATGCTCCTGTAAAGCCCGATATGCATACCGAGTAGGATCGACATCGGGAGTAAGCGGTATCGGTTCGGTACCGATGGGCATCGTAAGACAGGGTACCGTTGCAGCCGACACCGAAGCCGATGTCGATGCAATCGGTTCCGGCACCGGGAACGGTGGCGATGCCAGAGTCGGTACCGGCAACAGAGATTGTTGCGGTACGGAAGGCGTCGAAGCCTGCATAAATGCCGTAAGGGTGCGCTGTATGGACAGAATTTTATGATCCATCGACGTCACCAGAGTCTGGATGTCGGTACCAGTGGAGGCCACCGGTACCCCAGAACACGGCAACAGGTGATCGGTCGAGGCCACGCCATCGATGTCAACCTGTGACCCCATAGATAATGCTTTGGAAGCCAGAACTTCCCGCCTGGGTAATTTTGCCGGAGCGGAATCCTTGAGGACAAGCCAAGAGGCATCTCGATGCTTAGAGGGAGATTTGCCCTTCGAGGACCGGCTGGATTTATGTTTGGTTACCTGAGATCCATGGGAGGAAGAAGAAGCCCTGGAAGACGTCGATGCCACCGAGGCTGCATCAGAGGGAAACAGGGTACTGAGCTTGGCTGCTCGGTTCTGCCAACCCCTTTTAGACATCATGGTGCAGGACACACAATCCGTGATGGAATGGTCAGGACCCAAACATTTTAGACACCAATCATGGGTGTCGGTGACAAAAATAGTACCGCCACATTTTGTGCACTTTTTAAACCTGGAAGCGGGCTTCTCCATGAGGAGAAAATATTTAGGCCTAAGTCCCAAACTGAAAATGCACAGTTGAAGAAATAAAAGGTGTTTTTTTTTTTTTTTTTGAAGAAAGAAAGAAAAGAAAAGACCGGCGGTACCGGTCTGATGTCGAAGGCAGACGCGACACAGAAAAATAAAGAAAAAAATAAAGAACTTCTTCTGCGGTGACAGGAACACGACCTGCTGGCTCCGCGGAAAAGAAGAACTGGAGTGAGTCGGTTGGGAAAGGCGGGAAGGCAGCACGCAGGCGCTGTGGGATGCTCCCAAAAGCTTTCTTACTGGACGCTGGGGAGCGTTCCCGCGCAGGCTCCGTCGGTACTGACGATACCCATATGTGAAGACTCATTCCTGCTTGTACCTGGAGATTACTGTTCTCCCACAACTTGGTATAAGCCTGCATGGATTCGTTCTGGGAAGTAGCTACATTTTAAATTCAGAGTTTGGTGAGGCAATGCAAAAATGTGGGAGAAAAGGTGCCTGCATGACTAATGGCACATACCACTAAAACAAAGTCTTGATGGTTTCTTTTTATTATGTCTTATGCAAAATTATTGTTTCAATTATTTTATTGTTCTTCGCTTTGTGATTTCATTTGAAATAGAAAGTGAATAATCAAATCAAATGGGAAAAAACCCCTAAACTAAGGATAAGTTTCAGTTGCCTGAAAGAGTGTGACCACTTTGCATTGTATCTCATCTTATCAAGGACAATTTTTATTGTCTTCCTCCTTTGCACACTACCATGTTGGGTTGAGTAGAAGAGCATTCAGGATAAGAACATAAGAACATAGCATAAGAATATAAGATTCCCACATAGTTCCCTTTGGAACTCCAGTTTTCCATGTCTAACCACACATTTCCTGTTTAACTACAGTAAATAAAAGCTCAGGCGTGATATGCTGAAAGCAACATTTTTTCAATGAGATATAAAACCAAGGTCACAAGTATTCTGGAAGCTGACATGCTCAGAGTACTTTTGACAAACATAGATTGTTGATCCCAATATCATGGCTAAATTCCAACACATATTGTACAATCTGCAATGATAAACATGATGATAGAAAAAATGTCCTATTTTCTGTTATTTCCATCATTAAATAGTTCAACAATATTTTAGATTATGTAAACATAAGTGATATTTTGTAAAGGAAAGTAAGCTTTTACAAATTATCAGCTTTCATAGAGATCCCAGCCAACTAGATCCACATCACTGCTATCATTTCCTCATCCAGTCCTACAGACGTGTTCTTCAATGTGCAATGTTGGTCCCAAGGTGGTGAACTGGATCAGAAATTGGTTGACTGACAGATGACAGAAGGTGATGGTAAACAGAACTCGCTCAGATGAAAGGAAGGTGATTAGCAGTGTGCCCCAGGGTTCGATCCTGGGACCAGTAATGTTCAATGTATTTGTGAATGATATTGCTGAAGGACTGAATGGAAAAGTTTGTTTTTGTAGGTGACACGAAAATTTGCAGCAGAGTGGACTCCCCTGAGGGAGTGGATAACATGAGGAAAGATCTACATAAGCTGAAAGAATGGTCTAATGCTTGGCAGTTAAGATTTAATGTAAAGAAGTGCAGTGTTATGCACTTGGGAAGCAGAAATCCAAGGGAATTCTATGCAATAGGAGGTGATGGGTTGGTGTGCATGGACCAGAAGAAGGACTTTGGAGTGATTGTTTCTGAGGATCTCAAGGTGGCAAAACAGTGTGACAAGGCGGTGGCAAAAGCCAGAAGGATGCTGGGTTGCATAAAGAGAGGAATTACCATCAGAAAGGAAGGGGTACTTCGCGCGGCCGCGTTCCCATCCCCTGTGGACAACATTGCTTATTTAAAGATCTTCGGTGCTGGACCGTAGCTGCTGCTGCCTCCGATTACCTGCTCTCACCCCCTGTTGTGAATTCACACGCTGTGCCTCTGATCCTGTGCTTTCTCTGTCGCCCTTCCAGGTACCTTCCTGCTTGATTGTCTGTGATTGGCTGCCTCCTCCTGCACCTGGAAGACCCGGAAGTGACACGGTCACGCTTTGCGCGCCCGCATTACCCTCCCCTGTAGGCAACATTGCTTATTTAAAGATCTTCGGTGCGGCCCTACGTGCCGTGGAGGAGCAGGCCGCAGTAGCGTGCCGAAGGAGCGCGCCCAAGGAGCAGGTCCTGCTCCTTGGGTGAGCTCCTTGGGGTGAGTCCGGGGGCGAATTCCCAGATCCCACTCAATCCACTGCCTTTGCCCGTGGCATGTATCCCTGGGTCCGCTCCCACCTCCCTGGTATTTGGTCCACATCTGCTCATACGTCACCACAGCCTCACGGTAAGTGTTGTTCCTCTTCCTTCCCAGGTCTCCCTCTGCTGTGTTTCCTCATCCTTACCATGTCCACCATCCCAGTTCACTGGGGTTGGCGGCCCACATCCTTTGCACCTGCCCTTCCTGGCCCCCATGCTTGAACCCCTTCCAACTTGATCTACTGCTCTCCCCAGTTCGCGCCAGTCCCTGCCCCATCCTCTTCAACGCTCTTACTCCTCAAACTTGCTCTCCTTAACTGCCGCTCTCTTCGTTCAAAGACTACCCTGATACATGATCTCACTTCCCATTCTGCTTCTGATCTCTTCTTCCTAACAGAGACATGGCTGAAGGATGGTGAGGAACCCCTTCTTAACCGTTGTTTACCCCCAAATTATTCTGCACTATCCACTACTCGTCGGGGGAGGAGCGGTGGAGGAATTGCCGTCCTCTACTGTTCTTCCCTCCCCCTTCATCTAACATCTTTGTTAGTGATATAGCGGAAGGGCTGTCGGGTAAGGTTTGCCTCTTTGCAGATGATACCAAAATCTGCAATAGAGTAGACACCCAGGAAGGTGTAGATAACATGAGGAGGGATCTAGCTAAGCTTGAAGAATGGTCTAGAATTTGGCAGCTGGGATTTAATGTTAAAAAATGTAAGGTCATGCATTTGGGCTGCAGCAATCCAAGGGAGCAATACAGTATAGGAGGTGAAGTATTTTTGTCCACTAAAGAAGAGCGGGACCTAGGCGTGGTTGTATCTGATGATCTTAAAGTAGCTAAACAGGTAGAAAAGGCGACGGCAAAAGCTAGAAGGATGCTTGGGTGCATACGGAGAGGAATGGCTAGCAGAAAAAAGGAGGTGATAATGCCTCTGTATAAGTCTTTGGTGCGACCTCATTTGGAGTATGGTGTGCAATTCTGGAGACCGCACCTTCAGAAGGATGTGAACAGGATGGAGTCGGTGCAGAGGGTTGCTACTAAAATGATTAATGGGCTTCATTATAAAGCATATGAGGACAGACTTAAGGATCTTAATATGTACACCTTAGAGGAAAGGTGGGATAGAGGTGATATGATTGAGATGTTTAAATACCTCCGTGGCATAAATATTCAGGGAGAGAGCCTCTTTCAATTGAAAGCAAGTTCTGCTATGAGGGGACATGGGATGAGGGTGAAGGGAGATAGATTCAGGAGTGATATGTGGAAATATTTCTTTACAGAAAGAGTAGTGGATCCATGGAATAGTCTCCCAGTGGAGGTGGTAGAGATGAGGACAGTAACTGAATTCAAAAAAGCATGGGACCAACACAGAGGATCTCTAAAGGTAAAAAGTGGACTGTTGTAGTTGTTATGGAAGGACAGACTAGATAGGCCATGTGGTCTTTTTCTGTCATCATGTTTCTATGTTTCTATGTTTCAATAACTAACCTCATCTGCCCTCTACTACCCAGAATCTCTGCTCCTCTGTCTTGCCACCTCTCCTCCACTACATTTTCTTCTCATCTATGCTCCTCCATCTCTCTCCTCTCCCGCGTGGGATTCCCTCCTCTCTACAATATCCGAGGTCTCCCTTCTCTTCCCTCAGCTCTTGATCCTTGGAGACTTCAATATTCATGGCAACTCCCCCTCCACTTCCCGTGATCACGCTTTTCTCTCTCTTTTGTCAGATCTCTCTCTTCACCAACTTGTTCCCTTCCCCACTCACTCTGCCGGGTACACCCTTGATCTTTTTATTTCCCCCCTGGTCTCCATTTCCAGCCTCTCTTCCTTCTCTTCCCTACCTCTTCCCTGGACCGACCACCTCTGCCTTTTCTCCTCTCTTTCGCTCCCACTTTCCTCTTCTCCTCCGTCCCTCCCTGATGTCCCATCCCCATCTGTCCTTTCTCGCCGCATTACCACAAATACTCTCCTTCAATTTCCCTCCTCTGATACCCTCTTTTCTCCTGACTTCCATCTTCTTTCAGTAAATGCTCAGACACATTCTTGGAATACTACCTCTCAACTGCCCTCGACAAACTAGCCCCCCTTCAGCCTCGTTCTATTCCATGTCACTCCCGCCATCACCCCTGGTACCATCCTGGCCTCTCCCTTCATCGTAGTCATCTCCGTCGGGTCGAAAGGCTCTGGCATAAGCACCCCTCCCCTCTTCTCCTCAACTGCTTCCGAGTCTGCCATCACCACTATCGTCTCCTCCTTCACACAGCTAAAAAAGATTACTTCTCTACTCTCATCTCTACCTCTGCTAACTCTTCCTATCAGCTATACTCTGTTCTTCGCTCTTTGTCTGCTCCCCATTCCTTCTCCTCTCCATCTCCCTTTCCCGTCTCTCCTGATCCTGCCTTATTAGCTACATATTTTTCCTCTAAAGTGCTCTCACTTCGTCTCTCCTTCCCCTCTTTTCCCCCCCTCTCCCCTCCTCCCTCCGATCCCACACCTACTTCTCCCTCCTCCCCATCCCGCTCTCCTCCTCATCCATCCCTCCTCTCTCCCATCAATGGTCCTCCTTCGAGCCTATCTCTGCCTCTGATCTTTCCAAAGCTCTCACTTCTGCTGGTAAAACCTCCTGTTCCTCTGACCCCATTCCCTCCCACTGGCTCCTAGAGCCTTCCTTGGCCCTCTCCTCCTATATTCTCTCCATTATTAATAATAGCCTTTCCTCCCTTATCTTTCCTACTCCCTGGAAGCATGCCATTAACCATCCTATTCTGAAAAAGAGCTCCCTAGATCCTTCTTCCACTTCTAGCTGGCGTCCTATATCTAATCTCCCTTTCCTTTCTAAGATCTTAGAAAAACTTGTTTTCTCTCAACTTTCCTCCCACCTAGAAGCCTCCCTAGCTCTGCACCCACGGCAATCTGGTTTCCATCCTGGTTATAGCACAGAATCTGTCCTACTCTCTCCTTGATGAACTACACACTGCCCACGATCGCAGATTTTTCACCCTTGCCGTTTCTCTTGATCTTTCTGCTGCATTCGATCTCGTCGACCACCGCACTCTTCTTTCACGCTTACATGATGCTGGCCTCGCCGGCACTGTGCTCCTTTGGTTTCAGTCTTTCCTTTCGGGCCATTCCTTCTCGGTTACCTCAGGCCCTTAATCGTCTCCTTCCACTCCCCTCCTGTGTGGTGTTCCCCAAGGGTCTGTCCTCGCACCCCTCCTCTTTAATATCTTTCTCGCTCCTCTCACTCTCTTGGTGCAGCAACATGGTATATCTGCCCACTACTATGCTGATGATATGGGTGTCACTTTGGACTCTTCTCTTTCCTTTCATCAACACATTTCCTCTGTAGTACGTTCCTCCTTCTTCCACCTCCGTCAAATTAGGGCTGTTCGCTCGTTTCTCCCCCCTTCATCTGTTGTCACTCTGGTCTTGTCACTGGTTATCATGTCTGGATTATTGCAACGCCATCTATGCTGGTCTTCCTTTCTCTCAGCTTCGTCGTCTCCAACTCGGCCAAAATACCGCTGCTCGTCTCATTACCTGCTCCCCCGCCCGTTCACATGTCACTCCCTGCCTTCTCGCCCTCCATTGGCTTCCGGTGAAGTTCAGATTTGTTTACAAATTACTCACATTCACACTTCACTCCAGCACCCCCCAGTATCTGGCTGACATCATTCGTCTTTAACCCTCTCCACTCCTTCTTCGCTCAGCACATGGCAATCGTCTCTTTCTCCCCTCCCCTTCTCACGCATGTCTGGAACTCACTCGTCACTCCGCTTTTTTCTTCCTAGGCCCCGCTTTATGGAATTCACTTCCTCTCTCTCTCCGCACTGAACTGTCTTATCCCCACTTTAAAGCTCTCCTCAAAACCCATCTCTTCTGTCAAGCTTTTGATCTCTCCCCCACCACCGATGGCGCTCTGCCCCCAGCTGCGCCCCCCCACCCTCCGTAGCTTTCCCGCAAGTATTTTTTGACTAGCCCTTCCTCGCCGTCTCTCCCGTCCCCTACCCTCCTTTCCACTTTATGGACCTCCTTTGTTCTCTATCTTCTCTCTGTCCCTCTCTGTCCTCTGTCCTGTTGTTATTGGTGTTCTTTTCCAACTTTATTTCTCAGTAGCCTTGCTTTTTTTGTATTGTACACCGCCCTGACGCTATGGCTTGGGCGGTCTATCAAGCCTTACGAATAAAGATAAAGATATCTTTCTTCTCTACCACACCGACTCAGCCTCCCCTGACATTGCTCCTTTCAACAACTGTCTTTCTTCCGTGGCTTCCTGGCTTTCCTCCAATTTCTTGCACATCAACCTTTCTAAGACCTCAGTCATTTACCCCTGTTCCATGGTCTGACCATAACTTGATATCCTTTCAAGTCCCATATCTGCAAAACAGTATCCCAACAACACAGACAAATACAGTCTCATCAGGATCAGCAACCCGCTTCAAAACGCTCGATAAGGATGACTTCATCAGCCGTACCCTTCCAGCTCTTCGTTACCAACCAAACAACCTTGATGAGTGATCAACAACTGGTACACCACCCTAAACTCCTCTTCACAAGTACCCTCCTTGAGTAGGACCACCAGCATCCAGCACACATCACCAAAAATTAGAAGCCCAAAACCTTGGTTTCTTCGGCTGATTTACGACTGTCCCTCCAGAATCTAAGAAAACAAGAGAGAAAATGGCGCAGATCGAGATCTCCATCCGACCAAACGGATTATGAAAATGTCCTAAAGAAGCACGGGAAAAAATAGCTGAAAAGATGAGAGAACACCACACAGAAAACCCTTCTCAGATCATTAAACAAACCACGAGACCTCTTTAACATTGCCAAATCCCTAACTAAGGCACCATCTTCCAACCAAACAATTTCAATTCAGCCTCAGTCTTTTGCAGACTACCTTCAATCCAAAACCATTAACACAAAATCAACACTAAGTTTTATACCCAACCCTGTTTCAATTACACAGCCTCTAAAAAGTTTGTCGCCCCTACAGTGAAATACATCACTGACCTTATTGCTACCTTGAATACCACCACAGCCCCAAATGATCCATGCCTGCCTACTGGATCAGAGCGTTGCGTGCTGAACTGAGCCCTACACTTACCCCTTATCATGCAACTCTCCTTCACAACTGGATCTTTCCCAACATCTCTCAAGCAAACTTCAATACGCCCTCTCCTGAAAAACAATAAACTCGACCCAGCAAAAACGGACTCATATCGTCCCTTTCAAGTATACCCCTTCTAGCCAAAATCATATAGAAAAGGTGGTACAAATACAATTGCAGCAGCACATTGATATTTCAGCCCCTCTTGACCCCTGCCAACATGGGTTCCGTGAATCCCACGGCATAGAGACCCTACTAACATTACTTATCAACACCTTAACAAGAGGGATTGACCAAAATTGAAAAACGGATTCATACTCATCTTCCTGGATATCTCGGCAGCTTTCGACTCGGTTAACCATGTTCAACTCCTACACCGTCTTCAAGAAAAAGGAGTTCAAGGATCAGCTTGGGAATGGTGCAGATCATACCTAACTAACCGATGGCAACAGGTCCGGATAGGATCCTCAACATCGATCCCTTCCATCAACAACAGGGTGTTCCCCAAGGATCCTCCTTATCAGCTTTACTATTCAACATATATATGCAAACCAATTTGTGAAATCATCCGAGCATTCAACGCCGCCAGTTTGATCTACGCAGACGACGTTCTCATATTCACTCCAATAAAAATCAATGCCCCTGACTTCTCCCCAATAGTTTCATGCTTCAATGCGATTACAGACTGGCTCTTATCCAGAACCTACGAATAATAAACTTCAAGAAAACCGAAGTCCTATTCGTAACCAGGAATAAAGAATTTCTCACCCCCCCACTACATAAAGGTGAGGGATGCGGAACTTCCGTGTAAATCATCGATCCGCTACCTTGGAGTCATCATAGACCAAGAAACTGACCTTCAAAGATCATATAAAGCAGACCGTCAAATCCATTTACAACAAAAATAAGAACTCTGAAAACCACTAAGACCTCTACTCTCCCCGAATGACTTCAGAACAATCTTCCAATCCCTTGTAACACCACATTTTGACTATGCCAACGTCATCCTGCATGGTCTGCCCAAGAGCACCCTCAATCCACTACAATTGGCAATAAACTCAGCAGCCCGTATCCTCTGTGGTACCTCCCGAAGAGATCACATCACCCCCATACTAAAAAGATCTTCACTGGCTACCCCTACAAGCCAGGATAATTTACAAAGCGCTATTACTGTCCTTTAAAGCAATCAATCAAATAGCCCCACCCTCCCTCTCCTCACTTCTTATCAACACCCCCCACAAACAGGCTGAGAAGATCCGCAGCCGCTAATACCCTCGTTGTACCAAAAGAGTACACTAAATGTCACCAAGCAACCAGAGACAGGGGCCTTCACCTTCTTCGCACCAACCTGCTGGAACAATCTCCCTCCACATATCCGTGCAATAAAATACATCTCTCAATTTAGAAATACCATTAAACACTACCTTTTCTGTCTTCACCTTTTAGACCCTAACACTACTCCCCTTCCCCCAATCTCTCAAATCACCAACACAGCCTCAGACTTTCCACCAACATAGCCCTGACAGTACTAGATCCAAACTTTCTGCATTCACATAGTCATGATCCCAATAGTCACCTGAACTGTAAATTAAGACACTTATAATACTCTGTTTGTATATAATTTGTATATAGTTTTTCCCCTGTTATCTCCAAGTTACCAACCCTGTTATAATGTAAGCAAAGGATTGTCCCAATGCAAAATTTGTTAACTGTAAACCGCACTGGTACCAAAGAGCGCGGTATATAAGAACTGTAAATAAATAAATAAATAAAATAAATTTGGTTCACCACCAGTAGTCCTGCCCCCCCTCTCATCCTCATGCTTTCTTCTTCCCCTATTTCCCTCGTAACATCCTGCGTTACCTCGGTGTGATCCTTGATTCATCCTTGTCTTTCAAAGCTCACATCTCCTCTGTCGTCCAACGTTGTTTCTCCACCCTAAGACAGCTTCGTTCTGTCCATTCCTTTCTTTCTTTCTCATCTATGACCACCCTTCTCCTTTCTTTCATTGCCACTCGCCTCGACTATTGTAATGTTTCCCTGGCTGGTCTTCCCCAATCCCAACTGCAACGCCTACAGAGAGTCCACCACACCGCAGCACGTATCCTCACCTGCTCTTCCCGTTTTGACCACATTACTCCTCTTCTCATACGTCTACATTGGCTTCCGATCCCATTTCGTGTACAATTTAAGTTTCTCACGTTCGTCCACAAATCCATTTATTCCGGCACTCCCCTCTACCTCGCCGATTTGATCCACCTTCACACTCCTCACTGCTCTCTCCGCTCAATCCACGCAAATCGCCTGATCCTGCCTTCCCCCTCCCAAGCCCACCTCGAATCCACACGCTCCTCTGCCTTCCACTTCCTCGGTCCTCGTCTCTGGAATTCGCTCCCCTCGGACCTTTGCCTGGAACCCTCCTTCAAAACCTTTAAAGCCCTCTTAAAGACTCACCTTTTCTGCTCAGCTTTTGATCTTCCCCCACCCCCCTCCCGTCTCTCCCCACTCCCCCGGTAATCCCCTTCTATCTGATTGTCTCCTGTTTCTTTTTCTTGTTTTTACATCCTCTTCTGCCTGTCCTGTAACAAATTTGGCATTCTTTTCTTTTTCTAAGTAGCTTTTTTATGCAAATTGTGAACCGCTCAGACGCTAATGCAATGAGCGGTATATTAAGTTCCTAAATAAAGATAAAGATAATGCCACTGTACAAGTTGCTGGTGAGGCCTCACTTGGAATATTGTGTTCAGTTTTGGAGATTATATCTCACAAAGGATATAAAAAGATTGGAAACGGTTCAGGGGAAGGCAATCAAAATGATTTGGAGCCTGCATCAGAAGACGTATGAGAAGAGACTTGCAAACCTAAATATGTACACTCTGGAGGAAAAGAGGGACAGGGGAGATATGATTCAGACCTTTAAATACTTAGGGGTCTATTCTGTAACATGAATAGTGGGGATGCCCCTGCTATTCGTCCGCCTTTTCCATCCCCACCAAGCCTTCCTGTACGAACAAGGAGTTTGTATGGGGAGGCTAGATGGGGGCGGGAAAGGGGCGGTGCAGAGGCAGAGTTAGGATGGGCAGTGGGCAGTCCGCAGCCCGGATATACAGGGCCAATGCTGATGTCAGCCCTGTACATCCGGGGCTGGCAGACTGAACGGGGAACTTATTACACCTCTGAGGTGGAATAAGTTCCCCTAGACGGCGGGGGACAGTATGCCTGGGGAGCAGTGAAGGTAGGAGGGGGTGCAGGAGATTTCCCGCAGCTCGACCCTGGCCTTGGGAGGCCAGATTGGGGGTTGGGCTGTGGGGAATGAAAATAGTTGGCAGCGGCCAGGCATCATGGCTCCTGAATGGAGCTGTGGTGCCATGGCAGCTGGATGCCATGGTGCTGCGGCTCCGTTCAGGAGCCTTGACTTAGTTAGCCAGGCAGAGGCCTGTACGCACAGGCCAACCAGAATCGGGTCCTGCCCTGAACATACAGGCCTAGACAGGATCCTGATCCCTCAGGGGCTAGACGTGCCCCGCAGGATCAGAATCCCGTCTACCTCTATGCGTAGACATAGTTACGACCAGACATACAGCAGGCCAGGATGTCCAAATCGGAATGGGCCTTTTAGTGTATTAATGAACAAACAAACCTCTTCCAAAGACGGGGAGGCTATAAAACTAGAGGGCATAACATGAAGCTGCAAGGGGGTAAATTGAAAGGCATTGTCAGGAAATACTTTTGCACTGAAAGGGTGGTAGATGCTTGCAATGCCCTCCCAATGGAAGTGGTGTGGGCAAATACAGTGACAGAATTCAAAATGGAATGGGACAGATACAGTGGATCCTGCAAGGGCTTGTATACTATGGCTAAGTAGGAGTGGGTGGAATGCATAGATGGCGGGGAGGATGCAGGTGGGGGCTGTGAATGAGAGGTGACTAGAACGATGTAGTTTGGATTTGTGCATGTATATGAGGGCTAATATTCAGCAGTGGCGGCCGGTGCTTTTAAAGCACCTGGTTACTGACACTTTAATTAGATTCAGATATTCAGTGTCAGAGCCTAGCCAGTATCCAGTGCTGAATATCCAGGTTTTGTCAGGCAGTGCTATTGCTATCCATTGAGCTGAATATCAATGCTAACAGGATAGTTGCTATGACCACCCCTGATCTGTCCACAGACTGCCTTGTTTTTAACCAAGCATCTTTTCTGCGGTCCGTGGGGATATCGGGATCACCACAGCTTACCAGTTAAACTCTTTTGTAAGTGACTGAGCTGCAGGATGTGTCTGTAGGACATAGAATGTGTGTGCGTGAAAGACTACGACTGCATATGCACAAAACACATATATTGTACATGAGCAGCTGCCAGGAAAATTCCAAATCCAAGCATGTTAATGTAAATATTTTTGTGTGCCTTTTTGTGCCTTGTATATTTCTTATTTCTTTGCAGCCACCCTCTTTACCCATCTGGTGCCTCCTTTCCCCCTCAGAGGGGTGGAGCGCCATAGAGCCTGTCAGTGTATGAGTGCTAGCATGCCCCATGCAGACTTTCTGAAGTCAATTTGCTGCTGCTGTTGCTCAGGACTGGGCTGAAGAGAACTGAGGGGGTAGGTACTGTATGAGGCGACGGTGGGAGAGCGCAAGATTGGGTGGGGGAATAACAGCACCTCATCCTCCCTCCCCTGATGCCTGTGGGCATCCATGATGGAAATCCAATCCTATCTGTCAAGATCCTCTTGGACTTCCTCACATATACCAAACATCTGTTGTAGGCAGAATACTGTACACAAAGGGAATCATAACAGGGCACCTATAAACATTTCCGAGAATGTGCCTACTTCCTGTTTTATAAAAGCAAATACTTTCATACTCTGAAGTATGCATGTGGAGAAACTAATGTGTATCTCCTCTGACACAAAACAAGATAGTCAAAGCACGAATTCATGCTGGGCGGTGGAGTCGGAGTATTGAATAATAATTGCTATAAGGATTTAGATAAGTGATTTGCTGAATAAAGAAATTAAAATGAAATATCGAGGCGTGAAGAAGTAAGTGAGTGTGTTGGCTGCTCTTCCCTACCTGCGAGCATCTTTGGCGCATTTGAGTTTAAATCATGGTCCCCATCACGGGACATGGTCCCCATCACGGGACACGGTCGCAGGTATGTTCCTGCAGGTGCCTTCCCGAAGGGACGTGTCCAAAGGGGCAGGTCATGCCCCTTTGGCGCCCATTCAGTGCACTGAGGAGTCAGAGCCAGGGAGTCCTTGTCACGATGAATGGGAAAACGAAAGAAGAGGGTAATTCCATCTGCTTTTACAGCTAAATCCTCTAAGGTTGAGTGTCCCATGGATAAGCACTTGGTGCATGCTGTCATGGATAATAACTCAATATCCCCTTTAGCAACTGTAAGTACTGACTCTCTTGTGCTCTCTATCCTATCGGGGGATTAACCCAACCCCGGCCATCTGACACTTTGAGTGTGACGGGTGCACAGGTTTTTCTGTAAAGGTTTCTTCTTGTGCCTCGTCCCCAGTGTCTGGTCAATCTCCACTTGACCCACAAGTTGAGTCCAGTCCAAGGCTCCGCTGTCCAAGGCATTACAGGTGCTGGCATCTAGTGCTGTTAACTAGCCAGATGATGTTAATACCAGAGAGAGATCCCTGAAGGACCTCTGGAATATGCTGTCTCGCACAGAGGAGATTTTAAAGGGCACTTTGAAAGAACTTCAAGACTTTGCTAAGGACTCTGCAGCTAAATTTGATCAGGCTCGTAGGATTGAAAGTATTGATGTACGTCTGATCAAGTTTGAATCTCAGTTGTCTACCATACAGTCTGCTTCCGCTGCTTCTATTAAAGATAGTTTATACTGCTATTAGCAAATGGAATTGTTAGAAAATGCTGATAGAGCACAGAATTTAAGGTGTTTTAATTTCCCAGTGACTCATTATTTATCTCTGTTGATCCTTTTTCATAAATACTTGAAAGAAGTTTTGTTGTTTCCTGATCCCACTGTCCCATTAATAATATCTATTATTTTTACCTCACGGTAAGCAGACTGTTATGGCTGCTGAAGGAGAACTTGACCAGGTCCCTAATGTGGATAGTTTAAATGTATCTAATTTTTTGGAGTCATCATCTAATGTTATTACCTTTCGGGCCATGCTTGTGATGTTTTGTGGTCAAAGAATCAATATCTTTCCAGATGTTTCCAGATCTACTCAGGTTAGGCATAAGGCCTTTCTGGAGCTCAAACCTTGGGTCTTAGCTCTGGGGGACCGTGTTTTATCTTAGATTTCCTTTCGCAGGAAAAGATAATGCTTCTTTTACCAGTTGCAACTTGAAGATTTTCTGAAAGCTCAAAGTCTTTGATTTATGTTGGATGGATTTGTATTTTGGGTTTAATTTGTTTTGGGTCCAGCTGCCATGGGTTTGGCTATTTCAGTTTTGTGGTTTTATTTAACTGATTCTTTTTCTCCTCAATAATGTGGACTTGATGATTAAAGATGTGTTTCTTCTTTTCATTTTCTTTAGTGAATTCTTTAGAGGCAATGTTGTCTCCGTTTCCTTTGTTTTCATTCTGTAACTATTGTTTTATGTTACTTATTGAAGCCTTTACACAATCCTCATTTTTCTTGACCTTTCTGCTGGTTTTTGACACTGTTGACCACCACCTTCTACTCGACACCTTGTCCTTGCTCGGTTTTAAGGGCTCTGTGCTATCCTGGTTCTCTTCTTATCTCTCCCATCACTCTTCCAGTGTTTGTTCTAGTGGATCCTCCTTTACTTTTATCCCACTCTCAATTGGTGTTTGTTCCCCAAGGGTCTGTACTGGGCCCACTTATTTTCTCTCTCTATGCCCAGTCCCTTGGTGCACTCATCTTCTCCCATGACTTTCAGTACCATTTTTATGCTGATGATTCTCAGATCAATCTCTCTACACCTGTTATCTCTCTGACACTCAAGGCTCGAATCTCTGCCTACCTTTCTGATATCGCTGCCTGGATGTCTCACTGTTGTTTGAAATTGAACATGGCCAAACTGAGCTTCTTATTTTTCCTCCTAAACCCACTTCCCTTTTTTTCTCCTTTCTTAATCTCTGTGAATAATATTCTTCTACTTTCTGTTTCCTCAGCCCACAAGCTTGAGCTTATCTTTGACTCCTCCTCTCCACACACATCCAACTGATAGCTAAAACCTGTCATTTTTTTTCTTTATAACATCAGCAAAATTTGGCCTATTCTTTCCACTCTTTAATCACCTCGGGCCCGATATTCGAAAGGCCTGCAAACCATGTAAATGCCTCTAACCGGGATATTCAACAGCTCTAAGATGGTTAGTGCTGCTGAATATCCCCGATCTTCTCCCCTACATGCCCCAATGCTAACCGCTTAGCATCAGGGTGTGTTGTGAGCATTCTAAGGAGGAGCAGAGGCAGTGACAATTGATAACCGGGCAGCGGCGATATTGTATGCTGCCCGGTTATTGACCTGTGGCTGAAAGATAGGGGAAGCATAAGCTCGCCTATCTTTTAGCTGCAGGAGCTAACCGGGTCTGGACCCCAAAACTTTGCTTGGAATCTGAACAATCCAATGCTTGAATCTCCCTTCAGCAGGAATAAATTTTGTCTCAGACATCCTTTTCTCCTTGCCCCTTCGCGCATGTGTGGTAGGAATTCCCAAAAGCTTTCTCTGAAATCTGGGGATTTGCTCCACACAAGGGCTTCGCAGGTGCCGACGTCACCCTATGTGAGGACTGACTTCCTGCTTGTTCCCAGAGAAATAGTAGTAGTCGTATCAGGAGCAGAGTAGCTAGGCTTCAAATCCCAGTGTGGGCCTTTGTGATCTTAAGCTAGTCACTTAGCTCTCTGTCTTCTCTACACTCTCTGGATGTTTGAAGGCCAAGACAAGCACTTTCCTGATGCCTATTCATGCCTGGAGTAGGTCTAAACATGGAGGTGCCTGCAGACACCCCTGACATTTCTGAAATTGAAAGGGAACGTGTAAGTCCATTGCATCTCCCAGGACAAGCCTTTGCCACATCACCTGCCTACCTGGATGTCCCCACACTGGAGACGTCTTTAAAAGTCATCTGTAAAATGACTCAGGAGACATCTCTGTGATTTGGATGTGCATGTGCACGTCTTCAGATGTCCAAATTACAACAAAGACATTTAAAATGACCCCCATTGTCTTCACATAAAATACGATTTCTAAAACTTGCTCATCCTATATGGAGTTGCACTGACATAAGTGGAACTTCTAGGCATATACGTTTACCCATCTGAGAAATGGCGTAACCAGGAGCAAGCTTTTCAAAAGCACACTCATGAAATTTGTCAGGATAACAATGTGCACACATTAGCAGGTGTAAGCCGTGTGTCGTCCTTTATCTGGGATAATTTTCATAGTACAAATAGATAAATTTCATAGTACAAATCTCCTCTGTCTGAAACCATAAGAACACATGACCAGCCTGTAAATTGTATATATTGTTATTGTATATAGTTACCCTGTTAGCCAAGTTGTTCTCCTGTTCATATGTAAACACAAAGTACTATTGGAAATGTGTATGTTCATTGTTTATTGTAAACCGCACTGATGCTGAATAGCGCGGTATAAAAGAGACTTTAAATAAATAAATAAATAAAATAAATAAATATGCCTATTTTCACTTTGAAAAATCAAGGTAAAGGAGGGGTCACAAACTACAGTCCTGGAGGGCTGCAAACCAGTCCCGTCTTCAAAATATCTCTAATGAATGTGCATTACATATATCTGCATACAAAGAAAGCAGTGCATGCAAATTTCTCTCATGAATATTCATTGGAGTAACTTGGAAACCTGACCGGTTTGGGATTAAACCAGATAGTCAACCCTGGTGTAAAACCTATAAATAAAATTTATCTACAGACTTTACAGCCCTTATCCTAAATGTTACTAGTTAAACACACACACATGTATGGCAATCTCGCTATATTCCCTTTGGAAAGTTAGATAACAAATCTTTGATATATCCAGAAATAGCAGTGAGTGTGGATGAGTCAAGTTCCAGGGCACATGAAAGAGATTCGGGTCTCTCATCGAGGACCATCCAGGCTTTTAAAGGAGAGATCATTTTTCTATTTAATCCCAAACATGTGACATTATTGAATACAAATTCACAGGATTTTTTAGCATGAAATACCAACATCTGTTAGAAGAGAGAAATAAGATTACAATAATAAAGAAAAGATGAAATCTGATAGTAATTTTAAAAGCCTGAGCTAATCTTAGGTATGCTACTGACTATTCTAAGAATACAATATCACATCTGCAGAGGGTAATTTTATAAGGTTACCCAACCAGGCACGTTCCAACGCACGCAAATCACTTCAATTTTATAAGGAAAGACAGGCATCTGCTTTTCTTTATAAAGTAGGGGCATCAAAAGATACATGAAGCAAACCTAGGCCCGAGCACTTACGCCAGCCCTTGATATAGATTTGTAAAGAACGATCATAAGTTGTAATATTTTATAACTTATGCACATAAATTTAGACTTTATTTATTTATTATTATTTTATTTACAGTTTCTTATATACCGTGCTATTCAACATCAGTGCGGTTTACATGGAACATAAAAACTTACACATTTCATTGACTGATCTGTGTTTACAAGGAACAGGTAGTACTAACTTTGCTTATGTTCCACTCCTGTGTGCACCAACTCCAAACATACACACTATCAGCCTGAAGCATGTACTTATAAAATAGCACCCAAATAAAGTGCACACACAAAGGCCCACCCGTGCACATAACTCATGGAAAATTCATAATTTTGGGCAGCTCGTTATAAAATGTTCTCCTTTATGCAGACCTTTAATGTAAAGGTCTCAAACAAGACTAAGAAGCCCTTTTGCTAATGTGTGCTATGCAGGTAGCGTGGGTTTTGGTGCACATTAAGCACACACTGAAGCCCTCGGTACCTGTCAGCATGGGGCCAACAAAGTTAGCATGGACTGATTTCCGTGCTGTGAAATGTGCATTAGGATG
Organism: Ichthyophis bannanicus; assembly: GCA_033557465.1. Lineage (NCBI taxonomy): Eukaryota > Metazoa > Chordata > Amphibia > Gymnophiona > Ichthyophiidae > Ichthyophis > Ichthyophis bannanicus. Next base: position 19,054,658 of record CM066032.1, read on the forward strand.
GTAAGATGCAGAAAGAGGGTGCGGTGAGCACTACACAGCATAGGGTAAGCACGTGCGCTAAATGCGACTCTTGCAGTTAGCACAAGATCACCTAATGCCACATCAATAGGTAGAGTTAATTGCACCTGCAGTAATTGTGCATGCTGCTGTGGGGTATTCAGAGCGATAATTGCTGGGAACATTCTGGAGATACCTCCAGTAGTTAGCACACAACAGTTGCAACTAACGTATTATAGTTTTTGCACTAAATGCACATGAGTTGCAAAACCAAAGCACACTTTAGTAAAAGGGTCCCTAAGTGGGCAGGGGCAAAATTTGTCAACAATTGCAAATCATTAAAATCGTCACATTTGTATTCCTTGTATATATATTATTTATTTATCTTGGCTTTTGTATGTTATGTATTTTCTCTTTTTGTTTTGCCTTGCTCCAATTCTTGTTTGCATTAGATTTTTAATATTAGTTTCCTATTATTTTATCATTTTTTAAATTTATATTTATATTATTTTAATTTTGTAGCTAAATCAAGACGACTGTAAACCATTTTTTGTGGTAAAGGATCTAGCAAGCTAATAAACTAAATTAGTTGTTTAGACAGCAGCTCCTACAGCATTTACAGTACATTATCATAAACTATATTTGAATGTTTCATCATTAGTTTGAAATAAATAAAAAAAATCAATGCTGAAAATCTGAAAGAAAATTGACCATAAATTCAACCTTTGCAAGCAAAAGCATGTAAAATAACGATCGACTGCTTTTATTTACGTTTTCCAAGGCTCAAAATGATTTTTGATTTTATTACGAAAAGACTTTGGGGCAGAAGTGCTCATTTGCATATAACAAGATGTCATATCACATATTAAAACCAGTATGAGTAAGTTTATATTATAATTGTCATAACTAGACAAAATTTGCCTCTTTTGTCTTAGTGCATGTTCTGCCAGAATTTGATTTACATGAGGTACACTGCCATACAGTGAACAGTATTCAGTAACCAAGTATGCAAAAAGTTCATCTGGATGTTTCAACTCTAAAAAAAAAAGAAGTGTTAAATTAGAGCAACGACCCTATGTACCCAAAGGTCAAATTCAGATTCCAAGAATGCTGAAAACTGAACTCAGTGCTACTTTAGTTGAGTAAGTTTACAAATCTGAAGAGGTGCCAAACACAGGGAACATTCTCAATTTTCAACAGGTCCCCGAGAGAGAGAAACAAAATGGAGAGGGAAGAAAAACCAAGGAAAGAAAGACAATGGCAAGGATGAGATTGAATAAGAGAAAGAAGAGGACAAACTGAAAAAGAGCCTTTACCCTAGAGATCTAATGAAAGGTATTATGGGATTGTAAGTTAGCTTTAGCAGCCATTACCAAATGTTCACTTAATAAATGTCTTTGTTACTTAGTGGGATATTTAGCAAGCTGTGCCGTTAATGCAACAGACAATGCACGCTATCTGGCCGTGTTAACAGATCACGTATGTAAAATGCAGATAATGCAGTAATTTTCAGCGCTTTCTACAGAAAGCATGTTATCTGCATAAGTGGGTGGGATGAGGATGGAGAATGGGCACGTCTGCAATATGTGTTTTTTCCGCAGGCCTCTACAGCTCGTGGTAACCGTCAGATTTTCAGACAGTGCGGATGCAACTAACGTCACTTCAAAGGGTGGCATTAGCTGCATTCAGGCTGCTGTCGGACTGCGCTCTCAGCATTTTTGGTGCGGTATCTGCTGGGGAACCTTTGTGCTATTTGCACAAACAAAAAGGTGTGTTACATGCTAAAGTCTGACTGGTTTAGTAAACATACGTCTTAGACTTCTATAGGACAAAAGGCTAATCATTAATTCTTAATCAAAAGAAGCCATGTTTGTCCTTGAGAAAGTGTTGCTGCATCTTTTTGCCTACACATTAAACAGTCCCCAGTTAAATATCTCAGCCAAAAACAATGATGCCAACAGTAACACAACACTTCAAAGTCAAGCTAATTTTGGTGATGGAAGTTGTCCAGAGACCTCAGCAAGGAGTCATCTGTCTCAGAGGTAAATTGATTTGTGCATCTTTGGCAAAGCTGTTTCAGTTCTGCAGCCTTCAAAATGTCTCCCTTATGAAGCAGAGTCAAAAAGAGAGGTCTGAAGTATGTCCCAGAGAACAAAAAGAAAGTCAGTTTCAGAATTCCGTGGCCTGCGTTTTCCCTGCCTAAGAGCTAGATTGTGTGATAGGGTCAAAAATTTGGCTATGAATTGGGTTTATCATCAGTTAAAGAGGCCTTCCACTCCCTGAATGAACTTTTCTGGCTCTATCTGCGCTGCTTTGCTATCTTGGGCTGTCTCTGGTGTTACTCTCTGGTGTTACTACTGAAGCGTCCCAGTAGTGCAGGCGTGTTTTTTTTTAATAGTATGTTTGCAAGGGCTAAGAGAGCCCGGTAGTCAGCGAGGCAACTGAACTACCATTCCTCCCTCCTACACTCCAACCCAGTCCCCACCAGGGCCTTGGCAGCAGAACTTGCTACATTTACTTGGAAAGTGTCTCGGTTTTCAGTTCTGGAGATACGGTAACCCTATCCTAGAGACCGTTCCCTTTTAGCTCTGTACTTGTGAAACACACGATGGTTTTCAATGTTGATTTATTAACACCATTCAGATCACGGGCTTCAATCAAATCATGAACTGTTATAGTATTCTAAGTCACAGCGCAGTCAATACAATCCATTCAGAAGCCCTCAAAGCAGTAGAGAACAACAGTTACTGGGAAGTACCGAATATCTTATTCACTATCATAAGGCTGAAACGTGGTTCCTCTGAAGCTTCTGTAGAAGTACAGGCTGATGAGCGTACAATGAGGGATGTTATGGTTCATCAGCTTCATTCAATTATGTACAAGCCTCACTTGTTCTTTTCAGACATCAACCTATCATTCAAATAAGGATAATTTCTATTTTGATATTTTGCTGGAACAGAAATGGCAAGGTAGGGGCTTTTATTTTAGGTGGGGGGACAGTAAGGGTGAAGGTAAGAGCTGGGTTGCATTTACTTATATAAAAAGGGTTTGGATGGGCTCGAGTGTAAAGTAGCAAATGATGATTATTTGTTAAGTTGAATCATCCCCGAGTGAATGTTTTCTTGTTATATGCTTGATAGATGAAGTTATTTAAAAAAACACACTTTCTAAAATGTCAGCATGGTCAGGTTATAAAAAACAAAAACACTTGCACACTTCAATCACAGTCTTACCTCATGTAAGTAGCAAACACTAACCCACTGAAAGTGCAAAGACTATGTGCTGTCAGGGGCAGTTAGTATCCAGGCAACACACTTAGCACACAGGCCTGTTTTACATGCATCGGCATCTTGGGGAGGCGCTAAGTACACACATGTTATCAGCAGCCCTGATAGCATCCGCTAATGTACTTCAAGCTGTCAGCACTGGCCATGCCCTATCTCTGCCCACATCCTGCCCTGTTCCTTTCCCAACCCAGGTTAGCCATTACAGTGGCCCCATGCTAATGGATAGCGCATGTTAAATCCGGTGCTAAGTGCTTAGCACACTTTAGAAAATAGGCCCCATTATTTTAAAATTGCATTTTTTGGCATTTATATAGTACTCTACAACAAATTACATGCATGAACATAAGATATGCCATACTGGTTAAGGCCAAGGCCCACCAAGCCCAGTATCCTGTTTCCAAGAGTGGCCAATCCAGGTCACAAGTACCTAGCAGGTTCCAAAAAAAGGCACACAAATTCACAATGCTTGCCCTGGGGCAAGCAGTGGCTTTTCTGGGTCCTCTTTAATAATAGTTTATGGACTTTTCCTCCAGGAACTTGTCCAAACCTTTTTTAAATGCAGCTACACTGACAGCTTTTACTACATCCTCCGGTAATGAATTCCAGAGTTTTACTACATGCTGAGTAAAAAAATATGTTCTCTTATTACTCTTAAATGGGTTACATTGTAGCTTTATTGCATGTCCCCTAGTCTTTCTACTTTTTGATGGCATACGATCTAAGTTTATATGTTCCATTTCATTCATTAACTTATAGATCTTTATCATATCTCCCCTCAGCCGTCTCTTTTCCAGGTTGAAGAGCCCTAACCTTTTAAGCCTTTCCTCATAGGGGTATCCTTCCATCTCCTTTACCATTTTGGTGGCTCTTCTCTGTACGTTTTCTAATTCTGCTATTTAATTAATTAATTTATTTATTTGTTTGTTTTTATATACCGCGCTTTTTCAGATCAGTGCGGTTTACATATAACTCTTGAACAATAAACTGGTTTACATGGACAGGTTACAAGGAACAGATTTACATCAAGTTGGCATAAACATGAACATATTTACATTAACTTGGCATTAACATGAACGGTTAACAGTGAACATAGAATTGCAATTTACATCAGCTTGGCATTTTCAAGGGTGGTAGCCGAGTGTTTAGCGAGATCTGTTGGCTGAACATAGGACTAGTTTAGGGTGGCTGGTTGTAAGCTAGTCGGAAAAGGTATGTCTTTAATGCCTTCCTGAATGATGTGAGGTCTGGGAAGGCTCGTATCATTGGGGGCAAAGCATTCCATTGAGCTGGTGCAAATAGAGAAAATGCACGATTCCTGGTTGACTGTGTACAAGATCTTACTGCTGGAGGGATGGCAATAGAGTTTATCATGCATGATCTCCTGGTTCTGGTCTCCGGCATCCGTTGTATGAGGTTTGCGAGGGAGGTTACCGACATTCCGTGAAGGGCCTTGAAGCTGAGTAGTAGGGCTTTGTATATCAGGCGACTTGCAATGGGGAGCCAATGAAGCTGGATCAACAGAGGCGTGATGTGGTCATATCTGGATGCAGACATGATTCTTCGGGCAGCTGTGTTCATGGCAAGCTGTAAAGGTTGAAGAGCATTCTTTGACATGCCATGGAGGATGGTGTTGGAGTAGTCTAAATGAGGGAGGATGAGGGCTTGAGCTACCGAGCGGCAGTCTGAGGCCTTGAGGAGAGGACGTAGGTGCCAGATGGTTCTCAGTTTATGGTACACTGCTTTGGAGATATTTTGAATGTGGGTCTCCCAATTCAGATATTGGTCGATTGTGATACCCAGATAACGAACTTCTTGTTTGGTTATGAGTTTGAAATTATTCACTCTGAGAGAGTTTGGCGGTGTAAATGTGGGGTCTTTGGTTATGAATAGAACCTCTGACTTTTTGCTGTTGACTAGCAGATGTGGGTCCTAAGGTCTAGGTTGTTATATCCTTTTTAAGATACAGGGACCAGAATTCCACACAATATCCAGGGTGTGGTCGCACCATGAAACAATACAAAGGCATTATAATATCCTTTGTTTTATTCTCCATTCCTTTCTTTATGATTCCTAGCAATCTATTTGCTTTCTTGGCTGCTGCTGCACACTGGGTGGAGGGTTTCAATGTGTTTTCCATGATGATGCCTAAATCTTTTTCCTGGGTGGTGGTTCCTAATGTGGAACCTTGCATCGTGTAACCATCATTTTGGTGTTCTTTCTTAGGAGGTCTATTCTGTCCTCCAAATAGCAGGGATGGACATCCCCTTTGACACCCATCCCTGCTATTCATCTCCTTTGCCATCCCCGACTAAGCTTCCCCGTATGAACAAGAAGTTTGTATGGGGAGGCTTAGACAAGGGTGGGAAGGGGCAGTGTGAAGGCGGAGTTAAGGCAGGCAGTGGGTGGTCCGTGGCCCCGGATGTACAGGGCCGATTCTGAAGTCGGCCCTGTACGTCCAGGGCTGGCAGACTGGATGGGAGACTTATTCTACCTCAAAGGTGGAAGTGGTCGGTGGCCGGGGATTGCAGTGCCTAAATGGAGCCGCAATGCCATAGCAACTGGATGCCATGGCACTGCGGCTCCATTCAGGGGCCTGAATGAGTTAGCCGAACAGGGGCCTGTATATGCAGGCCGATGGGAATCGGGTCCCGGCCTGCACGTAGAGGCCTAGACACAATTCTGATACCGCGGGAGCTTGACGTGCCCTGCGGGATCAGAATGGGGTCTATCTCTGTGTGTCCATTTCCGACTGGACACACAGAGGCCGGGACGCACAGAATGGAATGTGCCTCCACGTGCATAACTTTGCACTTGTCCACATTAAATTTCATCTGCCATTTGAACATCCAGTCTTCCAATTTATCAAAGTCCTCTTGCAATTTTTCACAATCCTCCTTTGTTTTAACAACTTTGAATAATTTTGTGTCATCTGAAAATTTGATCACCTCACTCATTATTTCCATTTCGAGGTCATTTATGAATATGTTAAAAAGCAGCGGGCCCATCACAGATCCCTGGTATATTCTACTATCCACCTTTCTCCATTGTGAAAATTGGACATTTAGCCCTACCCTCTGCTTTTTGTCTTTTAACCAGTTCCTGATCCACAATAGTACTCTGCTTTCTCCACACCTTCAAAAAAATATAACAGATTAGTAAGACAAGAACTTCCTTGGCTAAATCTATGTTGGCGTTATCCGACCAAACCATGACTGTCTACATGTTCAGTAATTTTGTTCTTTATAATTATTTCTACCATTTTGCCCAGTACTGATGTCAGGCTCACAGGTCTGTAGTTTCCCAGATCAACCCTGGAACCCATTTTAAAAATTGGCGTTACATTGGACATTCACTAATTTTCAAGTACTACAGATGATCTTAATGATAGGTCACAGATTACTAATAGTAGGTCTGCAATCTCATATTTCAGTTCTTTCAACATCCTCGGATGTATACCATCCAGTCTAGGTAATTTGCTACTCTTCAGTTTATCAAATAGTTGTATTACATCCTCCCGGTTTACTGATACTTCTTTCAATTCTTCCGATCCATTATCTTTAAATGCCATTTCAGGCATGGGTAACTTCTCTACATCCTCTTCAGTAAAGACCAAAGCAACAAATTCATTCATTCTCTCCGCTATGACCTGTACCCCTTTTACCCCTCTATCATCTAGTGGTCCAACTGACTCTCACAAGTTTTTTCCTACGAATGTACTTAATAACATTTTTACTATGCGTTTTTGCTTCCACAGCAAGCTTTTTTTCAAATTCTCTCTTTGCTTGCGTTATCAATGCCTTGCATTTAACTTGCCAGTGCTTATGTTGTTTTCAGTTTTCGGCATTTGGTGCTTTTTTCCATTTCCTGAAAGATGCTTTTTTGGCTACCACAGCCTCTCTGACCTCACCTTTAAACTATGCTGGCAGTTTTTTTTGCCTTCTTTCCATGTATGAATTCCTGCCCTTAAAATCTTGCAATCTAAGTGGCAATGGCTGGATACTGAAATTTACAGCGGGAGTTAATGATGGAAGCTGAATGCTAAATCAAAGGATCAGATTTTGAAAAAAGAAAGTGTATGTTGAGAGAATTTGGTCAAAGGATGGTGGATTTCCAGGGGGAATGGATCAGGAGAAGAGGCAGTGGAATCTTGCTTTCTGTCTTCCAAGATGGCGATTTTTGCAGTGAAGACAGGAATACAACGGATTACCCAAAGGGCTAGAAGAACTATAACTGAGCAATGGGGTGAAAGGTTGTACCTTGGGTTGAGGCACGAATAAGGTTACCAGATGTTTTGCAGGAAAATCTGGGATACTTAGGAGTTAGTGGGCTTGTTTCCTGAGTGCAGTTGAAGCCTGCATAAAAGGCTCCAGTGCCCAGCCCTTTTGAGGCTTTCCTAACCATGGCTCCACAGATCAAACAGTAAGGATTTGAGGGTTTCTTTCTTTGTTTTATTATATTACATTGCTAGCTCTCTGACTGGGAGCTCTTAAAAGGGTTTTTGTGTATATTTTTTAAAGCAAGGTTATTTTCATTTTTGCTGTTTAAGGGGAACTTTCCTTGAGCACAGTAGGTTGCTGACCTCCAGTAACCTCTTCAGGTTCAGAAACTGCTAACACCTAATCAGGTGTTAGTTCTCTCCCTACCCACCCCGACTCCCACCCACCCCTAGTGAGCAGTCTTGCTTTATAGGGCACCTCCCCCTTTAACAAATCACAGTGAATTGGACCAGCACATTTGTATATAATTAAAGAGATTTAACTGCTTTTTCTCTGAAAGGACAGCTGCGAAACCGGCTGGTACTTGGTAGATCTCTCTCTTTTGCTTTAACAGATACCTAAGCTCCACGAACAGAACAATGGCTGGGAAAAATCGTATTGCTAAAGCTGTTGCCCCCGTTACAGCTTCTGCCTCGGTCCAGACAGAGGTCCTAATGCCAGTTGAAGGACCGGTTCCATGTGCAGGGTGCCTACATGCTGAAGCTCTGAGGAAACAAGTGGAGGAATGCAGAGAGGAGGTGGCGAGGCTGAGGAGCATTCAAGACAGTGAAAAGTACATTGATGAGATGCTTCTTGCAGCAACCAGGCTCTCCAGCACAGGAGAAGATGTGTGCCAACAGAATGTCGATGGTTGGACACAAGTCACCAGGGCCTGCAAAATCACCAATCCAACTTCTCCAGCCCTTGAATTGAAGAACCATTATGCAGCCCTGGAAGTGGAGGAGGTGAAAGCATCCCTGGAAAGGGAAGAACCAGAGTTCAAGTACCCCAAAGTTGTGGAATCAGTGACCAGAAGGAAACAAAGGGTAGTGGTGGTTGGAGACTCTCTTCTGAGGGGTACTGAGGCGTCCATCTGCTGACCAGACTTGATGTCCAGAGAGGTATGCTGTCTGCCTGGTGCCAAAATCCAAGATGTTACGGAGAGTTTGCCGAGACTCATCAAGCCCACTGACTATTACCCAATGTTGCTAATCCATGTTGGAACAAATGATACTGCCAGGTATACCTCGGAACGTATCAAAATTGACTTCATGGCTCTGGGACAGAGGGTGAAGCAGTTAGGTGCACAGGTGGTGTTCTCTTCAATCCTCCCTGTTGAGGGTAAAGGCCAAGGCAGAGAGGCTCGCATCCTGGAGATGAATGCATGGCTGCGTGGATGGTGTCATCGAGAGCGTTTTGGTTTCCTAGACCATGGGATGCTGTTCCAAGGGTTGCAGAGCAGAGATGGCATCCATCTGTCCAAGAAAGGTCAACACATCTTTGGTAGTAGACTGGCTAATCTACTGAAGAGGGCTTTAAACTAGATTCGTTGGGGATGGGTGAAGAAAGTCCCCAGGTAAGTGAAAGCCCCCAGGTAGGTGATACATTAAATACCTTTATGGAAATGGGTAACAGGGGTAACATATGGAAAGCAGTGTGTATTAATGCCCGTAGCATGGGAAATAAGATCCCTGAAGTTGAAGCTTTGGTGGGAGTAGCTGACTTGGATTTAGTGGCAGTTACAGAAACATGGCTCACAGAAAACCATGACTGGGATGTAACTATACCTGGCTATACTTTATTCAGAAAAGACAGGGTAGGAAGAAGGGGAGGAGGAGTGGCACTATATGTAAAAACTACTATTAAAGCTTTGGAATTACAGAGCTTAAAAGGGAGAGAGGAGGCATTGTGGGTTAAACTAGAAAGAGGGAAAGAGAAATCTATTTGCATTGGTGTGATATACAGACCTCCCTCACAAGAGGAAGAGGTGGACAGAGAGTTAATTGAAGACATACGCAGCATTGCTAGGAAAGGGGAAGTGCTACTGATAGGAGATTTCAATATGCCAGATGTTGATTGGCACATTCCTGCTGCAGTATCATCTAGAAGTAAGGAGATCCTGGATTCTCTACAGGGAGAACTATTCAGGCAATTGGTAACAGACCCCACACGTGAAGGGGCCATACTGGACTTGGTGCTTACCAATGGTGAAAGTGTTTCTGATGTTGTAGTGGGAGATCATTTTGCATCCAGTGATCACCAGATGGTGTGGTTCAGTATTAGGACTAGGGCTGTTACTTTGCGAAGATGGGCCAATACCTCAGGGAGTCGTTAGTGGGATGGGAACAGCTGGGGGATGTAGAAAAACAGTGGGCAAAACTGAAAGGGGGTATTTTAAAGTCAACCAACCTTTTTGTTAAAATGGTAAATAAAGGCAAAAGGAACAGGAGACCGCTATGGTTTTCGAAGGAAGTAGCTGAAAAAGTGAAGAAAAAGAGGGAGGCCTTCATGAAATACAAGAGATCACAGAGAGAGGAAGACAGGCATCTGTATTTGGAAAAACGTAGAGAAGCTAGCAAAGTAGTCAAGAAGGCAAAGATTCAAAAGGAGGAGGAAATAGCCAATGCAATAAAATGGGGGGATAAGACATTTTTCAGATATATTAGTGAGAAGAGGAAGGGCAAAAGTGGTATTGTTAGACTCAAGGGTGCAAGGGGGGAATATGTAGAAGCTGATAAGGATAAAGCGGAATTGCTTAACAAATATTTTTGTTCTGTGTTCACAAATGAAGAACCAGGAGCAGGACCTCAGAAAACACCCACAAATAAGAACAGAAGCGAGGGACATCTTGAACAATTTTCAGAAGACTGTGTTCGTGAGAAACTAGCTCAACTTAAAGTAGACAAAGCGATGGGACCGGATGGGATACACCCTAGAATACTGAGGGAACTTGGGGACGTTCTAGCAACTCCACTGACTGACCTTTTCAATGCCTTGTTGGAGTCGGGAGAGGTGCCAAAGGACTGGAGAGAGGCTCATGTGGTGCCTTTACACAAAAGCGGAAGTAAGGATGTGGTTGAAAACTACAGGCCGGTTAGTTTAACTTCGGTGGTGAGTAAATTATTGGAAACGCTGCTGAAAGAGAAAATAGTGAGGTTTCTGGAGTCCAGCGGATTACAGGATCCGAGGCAGCATGGATTCACCAGAGGCAGGTCTTGTCAGACAAATCTGATTGATTTCTTTGACTGGGTGACCAGGGAGTTGGACTGAGGGAGAGCTCTAGATGTGGTGTATTTAGATTTCAGTAAAGCCTTTGACACTGTTCCTCACAGGCGACTTATAAACAAACTGAGCACCCTAGGGATGGACCCTAAAGTTACTGCTTGGGTTAGAAATTGGTTGGGTGGGAGGTGACAAAGAGTACAAGTAAATGGAGCTCACTCTGAGGAGAAGGATGTTACCAGTGGTGTGCCCCAGGGATCTGTCCTTGGTCCAATTCTTTTTAACATCTATGTAAGCGATATAGCGGAAGGGCTGTCGGGTAAGGTTTGCCTCTTTGCGGATGATACCAAAATCTGTAATAGAGTAGACACCCAGGAATGTGTAGATAACATGAGGAGGGATCTAGCAAAGCTTGAAGAATGGTCTAGAATTTGGCAGCTGGGATTTAATGTTAAAAAATGTAAGGTCATGCATTTGGGCTGCAGCAATCCAAGGGAGCAATACAGTATAGGAGGTGAAGTACTTTTGTCCACTAATGAAGAGCGGGACCTAGGCGTGGTTGTGTCTGATGATCTTAAAGTAGCTAAACAGGTAGAAAAGGCAACAGCTAAAGCTAGAAGGATGCTTGGGTGCATACGGAGAGGAATGGCTAGCAGAAAAAAGGAGGTGATAATGCCTCTGTATAAGTCTTTGGTGCGACCTCATTTGGAGTATGGTGTGCAATTCTGGAGACCGCACCTTCAAAAGGATGTGAACAGGATGGAGTCGGTGCAGAGGGTTGCTACTAAAATGATTAATGGGCTTCATTATAAAGCATATGAGGACAGACTTAAGGATCTTAATATGTACACCTTAGAGGAAAGGCGGGTTAGAGGTGATATGATTGAGATGTTTAAATACCTCCGTGGCATAAATGTTCAGGGAGAGAGCCTCTTTCAATTGAAAGCAAGTTCTGCTACGAGGGGACATGGGATGAGGGTGAAGGGAGATAGATTCAGGAGTGATATGCGGAAATATTTCTTTACGGAAAGAGTAGTGGATCCGTGGAATAGTCTCTCAGTGGAGGTGGTAGAGATGAGGACAGTAACGGAATTCAAAAAAGCATGGGACCATCACAGAGGATCTCTAAAAGTAAAACGTGGACTGTTGTAGTTGTTGTTATGGAAGGACAGACTAGATAGGCCATGTGGTCTTTTTCTGTCATCATGTTTCTATGTTTATCTGAAGTGTGTGTGGGGGTTGGGTTGGTGGGGAGGGGGAAGAAGGCACGCCTTAGTTCCAGGTTTGAGCAACAAGGTGTGGAGGAAGAAAGAGGAGTCATTACCCTGCTCCACCTCATCCATCCCATGACAGCAACAATATCACTTCCAAGCACACAAATCAACAGAGAAACAGAAACAGTGGTGAATTTCCCCCGTACTGTGCAAAATATGATGGACCTTGGTCTGACCTAGTATGGCATATCTTATGTTCTTATGTTACAAACAATTCAGCCTATTTGCCAAAAGAATCATGCGAGTAGAGGTGACACAGAAGGGTGCTGACCCAACAACAAATACAGATATATCAAATGGAAACATGGGGGTTGCGTGGGGTGAATGAGGGACCACAGGGCACAGAACCCCAGTGAGAAATGGAAACTTTAGGCAGAGAGTGAGCACTAAGACCATAGTGGCAGCCAAAGAAATACAGAGCAGTACCAGGGGAGCAAATAGTCAGAAAAGCCGATTGAGAACTGAGGAATCATAGTCTGGACATAGCAGCAGCATAGCAGACTGGAAAAATGATTTTAAAGGGGATAGTGATGTCAAAGAAAGCACAGTTACTTACCTGTAACAGGTGATCTCTGGGAACAGCAGGAATTAGTCCTCACATATGGGTACGTCGGAACCGACGGAGCCGGCGCGGGAAAGCTCCCCAGCTTTTCAGATGAAAAGCTTTTGGGGCTTCCCACAGCGCATGCGCGCTGCCTTCCCGCCTTCCTTACCAGCTCTCTTCAGTTCGAGTTTATAGCTGAGACAATAGAGAGAGGAAAGGAAGGTAGATAGATAGAAGATACAACTCCTAGGGGAGGTGGGTGGGTTGTGAGGACTAATTCCTGCTGTTCCCAGAGATCACCTGTTACAGGTAAGTAACTGTGCTATCTCCAGGAACAAGCAGGAATAAGTCCTCACATATGGGGACTCCCTAGCTAAGATGCCTGGGAGATCCCCCTCCAAGGGTAAACCATCTTCGTATGGATCTCAGGCATCCATTCAGGGAAGGTGAGCAGGAGTTGCTTAAGTATGGAACAGGTGTTTGAGGACAGCCTGACCAAACAAGGCATCCCGGCGGGAGTCCTTGTCCAAACAGTAATGGGCTGTGAAGGTATGAACCGAGGCCCAAGTGGCTGCTCGACAGATCTGATCGATGGATACAGAGTGAAGATGAGCCATAGAAGTAGCCATGGCTCTCACATTGTGAGCTGTGACATGGCCTTCCAGAGAAATATTCTTACTCTGGTAAGCAAAAGAAATACACTGAGCAATCCAATTGGAAAGTGTATGTTTGGAGACTGGAAGTCCCAAATGAGAAGGATCAAAAGCCACAAAAAGTTGGGAAGACTTTCGATGTGGCTGAGTCCTGTTGAGGTAAAAGGCGAGAGCTCTTTTACAGTCAAGAGTATGAAGGTTCCTCTCTGCACTGGATGCATGAGGGGCCGGAAAAAAAACAGGTAGATATACCTCTTGATTAAGATGAAAAGGCGAGACCACTTTGGGCATAAAGTGGGGATTCGTCCTAAGGACCACCTTATCATGATGAAATCTGGTATAAGGTGGATTAGTCACCAAAGCCTGGAGTTCACTGATGCGGCGAGCCGAAGTGACTGCAATAAGGAAAAGAACCTTCCAGGAAAGAAAGTTCAGGGAGGTAGAAACCAACGGTTCAAAAGGTGGCTGCATAAGCTGACCCAGAACTAGGTTTAAGTCCCATGCTACCGGAGGTGGGCAGATGGGAGGCTTAGTTAGGGTCAGGCCTCTCATGAATCTGGCAATAAGAGGATGAGAGGAGACAGGTTGTCCATTTATAGGTTTCAAAGATGCTGCAATAGCACTTAAATGGACTCGTACTGAATTCGTCTTGAGGCCTGCATTGGAAAGATGCAGGAGATAGTCTAAGAGAATGCAAAGGAAGTGCTAGAGGGTCAAGACCCTGTTGAGCACACCAAATGGAAAAAAACGTTTCCATTTAAAAGCATAGGAACGCCTGGTAGAGGGTTTCCTAGAAGCATAAAGTATATCTTTCACTGGTTGAGAAAGGACTATAATCATGCAGGCTTAAGCCTTCAGTAACCAAGCCTGGAGATGTAGGGACTTGGGGTTTGGATGCCACAAAGTCCCCTTCTCCTGAGACAGAAGGTCTGGCGCAGCTCCCAGGTCCAGGGAGGAGTCCTGGGAGAGCTGTAGAAGTAGAGGGAACCACACTTGGCGTGGCCAGCGTGGAGCTATGAGGATCATGGATCCGTGATCCCTCTGTAGTTGGAACAGAGTCTTGGGAATCAAAGGAATGGGTGGAAAAGCATACAGGAATTTCTGACCCCAATGCAGGAGAAAGGCATCGTTGGCCTGAGCTCCCTGACACGGAATCCTGGAACAGAACCGTGGAAGTTTGGCATTCCACGGACTTGCAAAGAGGTCTATGTCCGGGGTCCCCCATTCCTGGAAGATTCAGTGTATTTGGTCCATATGCAGGGACCACTTGTGTGGAAACAGAACTCGACTGAGTTTGTCTGCCCGAGAGTTTTGAACTCCTGGAAGATACACTGCCAGAAGATGAATTTGATGCTCTCTGGCGAAGGCCCATAATCTGAGAGCTTCGCTGCAAAGCGACAGAGAGCCCGTCCCTCCTTGTTTGTTGACATAAAACATGGCTACCTGATTGTCTGTCTGGACTAGGACAGTCAGGTTGACAAGGAGGGTGTGGAAGACTGTGAGGGCAAGGAAGATTGCTCGCAGTTCCAAAAGGTTGATGTGAAGGGTGGTCTCCTGGGGAGACCAGGTGCCCTGAGTGGAGAGGTGTTGGAGATGAGCTCCCCACCCTGTTTGGGAGGCATCTGTTGTGAGGGTTGCTTGGGGCAATGAAGGTTGGAAGAGGGTCCCCAACAACAGATTTTTGGAGGATGTCCACCACAGGAGAGACCAAAACAGACGTTTTGAGGTGAGTACTTGGTCTGAGAGCAGTCCCGATGCTTGAGACCACTGGGTGGCCAAAGTCCATTGAGTTGCCCTCATATGAAGACGAGCGTAGGGCACCACATGGACCGTGGAGGCCATGCGGCCCAGAAGTTGCAGCATTTCTCTGGCTGACAAGTGACTGCTGGACTGAGCCTGGGAGGCCAAGCTGATTAGCCGTTGGCCTCGGACCAGAGGGAGGTAGGCCCTTGCAGTGGTGGAGTCCAAGTGGGCCCCTATGAATTCCAGGGACTGAGTAGGGATGAGTTGGGACTTGGGAATGTTTACCACAAGTCCCAGATATTGAAGAATACGCCTTGTGCGGTCTAAGGAAATCTGGGCTTCTGACTGAGATGGAGCTCGGATGAGCCAGTCGTCCAGATATGGGAAGACGAAGATTCCCATGCCTCTTAGAAATGCAGCTACGACTGCCATGCATTTTGTGAATACTCTTGGAGCAGAGGCGAGACCGAAGGGAAGTACTCTGTATTGGAAATGTTTTCCCTGGAACAGAAATCGAAGATATTTCCTGTGGGATGGATGGATGAGTATATGAGTGTACGCATCCTTGAGATCTAGAGAACAAAGCCAATCCTGACTCTGAAGGTATGGAAGGAGAATGCCCAGAGAGAGCATTTTGAATTTCTCCTTGAATAGAAACTTGTTCAATTCTCTCAGATCTAGGATAGGTCTGAAGCCCCCTGTCTTCTTTGTTATGAGAAAATAAGGGGAGTAGAACCCTAACCCCTGTTGAGGAAGAGGAACCTCCTCTATTGCCCCTTGGGCAAGGAGAGAGGAGACTTCCTGACCCAACAGGGTCAGAAGAGATGGGGGAGAACTGAATTGCCTCACCATGGTATGGGGAGGAAGGCTGGAGAAATGAAGTTTGTAGCCCTCTCTGATGATAGAGAGGGTCCATTGCTCTGATGTTATTTGCTCCCATCTGGGAGCAAAGTGAACTAACCTTCCAGGTATGGTGAGAGGCTCTGGTTGTTCCAGAGCCAGAAATGGTAAGTTCTCTAGGGGCAAGTCAAAACCCCTGAGGGGGTTGAGCCTGCTGGGGTGTAGCAGACACTGCAGACTTTGACTTTACTTGCTTAAATTGCTGACGTTTAGCAGCAAAGCGAGGCTGAGAAGATTGTTGGCCAGTATTTGTGGAAAATCTGGCCTTCTTATAGTAAGGCCTTTTAAAAGACTTCTTTTTGGCAGGAGTAGAAGTAGACTTAGAAAGTCTATCTAGAGTGGCATTTTCTGCATCCATTTGAGCAGCTTTAATTTGCCAGTCTTCACCAAATAAGTTCTCACCTGTACAGGGCAGATTCCTTAGGCCATCCACAACCCAGGGTTCTAGGTCAGAAGCCTGGAGCCAAGCAAGACGTCGGGCTGCAATAGCAATTCCCGAAGCCCTGCCAGCAACCTCAAAGGAATCAAAGGCTGCCCTGTTGGAAAACTTGGAGACCTCTGAAAGTTGTGTCACCACAGAAGTGAAGTCCTCCTTTTTATCCTCAGGGATAAAGGGGCAAAATGCCGTACCTTTAGGGCAAGTTCTCTGAGAAACATGCCCATATAAAGGCTGTTAGAATTGATCCTGGCTATAAGCATACTAGCCTGGAAGATCTTTCTACCAAAAGAGTCAAGGGTCTTACATTCTCGCCCTGGAGGGGTAGAAGAGTGCCTTTTGGGACTCTTTATCTTCTTCATAGCAGACTTCACCACAATGGAGTGGTGAGGCAGCTGAGTTTTTTGAAACCCAGGAGAAGGAGGGACCCGGTACATGGTGTCCAACCTACGAGAATGAGGAGACAGAGTTAGAGGAGTCTCCCACAAATCCATCAAGTGTTCTTGAAGGATTTCATGGATAGGCAGAGTAACTGCCTCTTTAGGAGCTTTAGAGTATCCTAAAATATCCAATTTTTTTTTTTGATCTGGGTTTCTTTTCAGAAGATGTAGCAATAGAAGTCCTTTAGCTACATCAACAATGAAATCCTGAAAGGATAAATCCTCTGGAGGAGAAATCGCCCTCTTTAGAGAAGAGGGCTCCTCAGGAAGATCAAACTCAGCAGAGTCATCAGAGGAATTGAACTCATCAGAAGAATCTGAGTATTCTCTCTGTGCTTGCAATGCACGATACGCGTACCGATCGATATCGAGATCGGGCGTATCGGGCATGGGATTGGTATCGGGCAAAAGCCTGAATCCAGCAAGCGGAACCGATCGACGCTTGGAAGTCGATGGTCTCGGTTCCGGTGTGGATACTGGAACCGGGGTCGGTACCGATGGAATCGGTACCGAGGGCGTCGCAGCCTTAATGAAAGCCAGAACGGCCCGCTGCATGGTCTGGACAGTATTGCCCATGGACGCCACTGCTGCCTGGATGTCGGTACCGGTATCGACCGGTACCCCAGAGCAGTCTAACAGGTGATCAGTCGAGGCCGTGCCATCAATGTCAACCTGTAACCCCATAGGTGATGCTTTGGAGGCCGGAGCCTCCCGCCGGGGTTTTTTGGTGTGGGCAGAATCCTCGAACTCAAGATTGAGAGCCTCTCGATCTTTTGAAAGAGATTTGCTTTTAGAGGATTTGCCCACAGAAAGTTTGGTTACCTGAGATCCATCCGGAGAGGAAGACCTGGATGACTGTGATGCTGGATTATCTGAAGCAAACAGCACATGGAACTTGTTGGCCCGGTTCTGCATACCACTTTTAGACATCTGGGAGCAGAATGGGCAGTCCGGTATGGAGTGGTCAGGTCCCAAACATTTAAGACACCATTCATGGGTGTCTGAGTTTTTTTTTTTTAAGAAATAAAGAAAGAGAGACCGGCAGTACCGGTTTTGGTATGGGGAAGGCAGGTACGCGGTCAAAAGAAACAAATTAAAATAACAATTTCTTCAGCGGTGACAGGAACACGACCTGCTGGCTCCGCGGAAAAAGAGAAACTGAAGAGAGCTGGTAAGGAAGGCGGGAAGGCAGCGCGCATGCGCTGTGGGAAGCCCCAAAAGCTTTTCATCTGAAAAGCTGGGGAGCTTTCCCGCGCCGGCTCCGTCGGTTCCGACGTACCCATATGTGAGGACTTATTCCTGCTTGTTCCTGGAGATAATAGCATCACCATCCCCAATCCCTAAGAGTGTGCTCCCCAAACCACCCTACCCATGATCCCCTGTAAATCCTCACAGTCCTTACTCCTCAACAGTGTCAGCTCATGAGTATCTCACACCCTAGGCGAACCATCAGCCATGTGCTGCCCCTGCCGCGCCTCACCACACCCATAATCCAGCATCTCCTCCTTCCCTCCCAGCCGCCCCAGGTATCTAGCATCTCCCTCCTTTCCCATTTCCCCCAAGGTGTCCAGCCTCTCCCCCTCTTCCCTTTCTCCTGCCACTGCTGCTGCTGCCATACCCACCACCCTACCTCTGCAGAAGGGGTGGGGGGAGGGGCAGTCTGCAGCAGCAAAGACAGCAGTAGGGAACACTTTAAAGCCGCTGTCAGTGGCAGACCTTTGAGTGACTGTACGTATGTGGACTCAAGGCTTGCCATGTCCCACCCACTCCAAGGATGTGGCAGACCTTGAACCTACCTGGTTAGTGGCATGCTACTGTGCAGGAAACCTGGGTTCATTTTCTGTGCCTGGCCAGGGCTGCTGCAGTCCCTGGGGGGAGTGAGGGATCTTTACCTATCCAAAGCAGCAATTGCCAGTTTGAAGGACAAAAGCACAGTCTTTAAATAGAAAAATGCTGCACAAACAGCTGTAATAAAAGAAGTTGCATCCTCTCTGTTTACTAAGCATTTTTTACGATAAAATAAGGTACAAAAGTCTGGCAGTGTGTAATCAATGCACTGCAGGCTTCCTGGGAGAAAGAACCCTGCCCTAGCAGAGTAAAAAAGATTCTGCGTACTGTCCTATGCAAGGCAAAACGTCTAATTCAGTGGTTCTCAATCCAGTCCTCTGGGACCCCCCAGGCCAGTCAGGTTTTCAGGATATCCACAATGAATATGCATGAGATAGATCTGCATACAAAGTGCATGAAGATCTATCTCATACATATTCATTGTGGATATCCTGAAACCTTGACTGGCCTGGGGTTCCCAGAGGACTGGGTGGAGAACCATTGGCCTACTGCCTACTGTTCTGTATTGATATATAAACTGAAATAGAAGCAAATCTCAAACATGAATCAACTCCAATATCTTACCACAGGGCACACACCATTGCTTTAAATATCATAATGGGCACAGGTACCAACTTTCAATATGAGAGTCCTTATGTTTAGGTAAAAAGTTCCCAAATGTATGGTGCAGTCCAGATCCCATAATTTTTATTGCTTTACTTTTGGTGCTATTCTCTCCATTCTTCAGGTTCTGGTCTGTGTTCTCCTTGTCCTTGAACACATATTAAATAAACAGAAGCAGTGAGGAAAAGCAGCTGAGTGATTAGGGCAATAGGCTGGGAGCCAAGGAAACCATAGTTCAAAGCCTTCTTCTGCCACTAACAGCCCTTAGACAAGTCATTCTATCACCCACTGTCTAAGGTGCCCTCCTAGATAAGCTCTTAGGGGAATGGACTTATCATTTGCAAATATATATCACTATTAAGCAACCCTGCCATCCAATAGCACTAGAAAATGCTAGTATTAAGGACATTCTAATAGATACTGACACTTCCTGGCAACAAGGGGCCTGATACTCAACAATTCGCTGAGGCTGGCCACACCCGCAGAAAGTTACCTGTTCAGTGCTTGAATCATGAGTCAGGGGCCAACAAAACGGACAAGCAATGAAAATGCAGCACAAACCGAGCACAGCGGCAGGCGCCCACCATAGCAATGATGGATAAGTGCAAGGCACATAACCCGCGCATTGCGCCAAAGGCAGAGGCGATACCCATGTATGTAGCCACATCAACAGTGTTTAGAGATGCATGAAGGATCATGGTCAGCACCCCATGTATCGCCCAACCAGTGTACCCAAGTATAGATGACACCATCACGCAGGCCCTGTGGGCTGCCTGTAGAGGAGCCCCCTGTGGCTGGGTGGATAGACATCAGTGGCATGGAGAAGTGTGAACCTTTCCCCGGATGGGAGTGAATGCCTTGTCTGCTCTGTGCTGCAGCATGAGGGGGTCCTCTACCTGGGGGGTGGGGGGCTTTGCCCAAACCTGAGGCTGGCAACAGCCCTATGGAAGGGAATCCAATTCCAGATGCATAGGTAAGGAGGCTACAACAGGCGGGGGGGGGGGGGGGGCTAAGCACCATGCTAAGCAGACACACCCTGAAAGGCACAGCTGTGTGTCTGCACAGGGAGATAGGGCATGATGCCAAGACATATGCTGGTGGTTGCCCCACTATGTGCCTATCAGGAGGTGGGGGGAGGATGGGCCATGCATTGGTACAGGTGTCAGCCCCAAATGCCTGCAGCAGGGGCATACCCACACATAACAGGTGGTGAGGGTGCTTCACCCCATGGGCATGCAGAGCAATGGAAAAGCCCAGTGCAGGGAGTGCCGTGGCAGGTCTGGGCACTGCAGGGGACAAGGGCAGCCAGTTTAGATGCCCTAAACATTTGCCCCACCCCCTAGCCCCTGTGCCCTGGTACAGTGGTATGGGGGGACCGGTGGCAGAAATCACACATGTTGCACCTGTCTGTCCCTGCAAGCAGCTCTGCCACCACAGCGTGGCATCCATGGGTGTGTACCTTCCCCTAGGAAGGGCATGTCACCAGACCATTACAGGATAAGGTATGCACAACAGGCAAAATGTTAGTGGTCAACTAAGCACACGTCCCTCCTCTCCCACAGGGAATATGGAGTACGCCGGACACTGGAGGCCCTGAAATGCCACTTCAGGACACTGCACCGGAGGTGACCCAACCAGCTCCAGAGGATCAGGGGCGGCTGGCAGCTGAGGAAGGTCAGTGGGGTACACAGTGGTTTCCAGCAGATTCAGGGGGCGGCAGCCATGGCTGTTAGACTGGTGCAGGCCGACCACCTAGTGGTGGACACTTCCTATATGCAATGATGGGACTGTGCTGGGGGCAGCTGTGCCATCCTCCGGTGCCACTGGTCCGTCTGTGAACCAGCTGGTGTACGCAAACTTGGCTGGGGCATGGCACATAAGGGCAGTACAGGGGCACCCCCAGCGGAGGCTACAAATGCACCTGCCCATGGTTCCACCCGTGTGCGCCCAGTGACTGGGAAGGCTGTTAGGGCACAGCACAGCATGTGAGGGGGAGAACAGAGCAAGCTGGAGGTAGGGGGGGCGCAGTGTGCACTGTGGGGGAGGCAGTCCCCTGTGGGCCGAAGGTGGATGAGTGATGCATGTGTGGACCCCCCAGGGGTGCGCCAGTCCCACCCCAGGGTCATGCCAGTGTGTACCAGTAACCCTCCATCCCCTTTCCTCACAGCTCACTCTAGGGATGCGCAGGGGACTGCTTGCCCACCACACCAGCCACCCAGGAGTGGCAGGGCTCTGCCAGGCAAGCAGAGCAGCAGCAACAGTACCACCAATGGCGATGATGATGATGAGGAGACATCGACATCAATAGTGACCAGTGACACTACACCAGAGGACACCGCATCAGAGGATGGGGGCAGGGAGGGGTCCATGGCACAGTGGGAGGAGGGGGCGCCAGAGGAGGAGGAGGGATTGGAGGACCAGGGGCAGTGTGGGGAGGGGGTATCGGAGGAGGAGGGATCAGAGGACCAGGGGCAGGGTGGAGAGGAGGGGTCAGAGGAGGAGGAGGGCTGGGTGGACCTGGGGCAGGGTGGGGAGGAGGGGGTCAGAGGAAGAGAAGGAGGGCTGGGTGGACCAGGGGCAGAGTAGGGAGGCTGAGGTGCCAGCAGAGGTGGGAGTATAGGCGGTGGCAGGGGGGACATAGGAACCACCCACCAAGTGCTCCAGGTGTGACGAAATGGCACAGAGCACCACCAGCAAGCAACCAGTGGGGAGCCCAGAGGCAGAGCAGCACCCCCTGGCAGAACCCCACAGCCCACAAGCGCACCCCCCGCTGACCAACAAAAGGGCCATGTGCCCGCCGCATGGAGTAGCACCGGCCAGGGGAGACCCGGAACAGTGCCGTGATCCACCTCCTGCAGGTTGATAGGTACTCAAATGGATACGGAGATAAGCAATTTGATGATGTTTTAATTCTTTCCTTAGTTTTAACAGACTATGAAAGGGTCTTGTCAGAGGGTTTATCAGTAATGGTTTGTAAATTTTTGCAATCATTTTCTTCCTTTTTCCCCTCCAACATATGTCACATCCCTTACTGTTAATGTTATTTTTATTTGTATTTATAAGGTAGAGTTCTAGTTCATTTATTTATTGATTTCTAAGAGTGCATGTATACATTGGTTTAATTTTTTCATGTTTATTGCTTTATTTATTTGTTATTTTATACATTGTATTTATTAGTTTTTATTATTTGTTCGTTGCCTTTGTGTGCTTTAATATTGTGTTAATATTGTTTTTACATTATTTTATTTCAGTTACAGTTTGTTTTTATGTATATTATGTTTTATATGGATACTCATTTTATGTTTATATTTATGTTTTTAATACGCCAAGAACCCCTGAAGAAGATATAGCCGAAACAAAACCATATTGGGTTTGTCTTTTTTTCCCTTGTTGGGAGTGACTCAGAATACCCCAGGTGACAACTGCCCTAAATAAAGATTTCTTATCTACCACACACAGACTTGGGGGTATGTTTACTAAACCTTCTTAACGTACGCGCCTCGTTAGTATGCAGGATGCCATAAAAGGAGTGGGCGGTCCGGTCAAAAATAGCAAAACGGGATTAGCGCGCTGTGATAAGGAAGCTTATCATAGCTCAGAAAGGGGCTATAGAAAAGGTGAAGTGTCTCTGAACAAGCAACCTGTCAGTGCTGGTAGAAATGAGAAAACAGAATTTTGCCATAAAAGACTACCAGTCCCAGAATGCATCAGGTTTCCAACAGCCATGAGAGGAGCTGAAGTGAGAAAACGTGTGTTCAATCAAAAGGGCTATGAGGTAATCCCCAAGCACTCATTGCAAAGGGCAGGGCTTGATTCAGCACAGCTGCGCTGTGCTAGGATGGAACACTCATCTCAAAGGGCAAGGCCTGATTCAGCACAGCTGCGCTGTGTTAGGGAGGAGCACTCATCTAAGCAGAATAAGAGTAGAGTTTATTCTACAGATGACCATCTTCATGATCACCTTGGATATCCAGAGAATTGTCCTCAGTATCCTGAGAATCAGCTTGAGTTTGATCAGCAGTTTCATCTGAAGGATCATCAGAAGCAGAAGCAGAAGCCAAACCGGACGGACAGAGAGGGAAAGAGACCCTTTGGAAGAAGGAAGAGAAAAGCCTTTGAGAGGTCTAGAAGAGTCCAAAGCAGTACGTATACTGGGAGGTATTCCAAGGGCCAGCATATACCATTGGACTGGGGAAAGCCAGAGGAATGGTGCTGCAGAGCTAGGAATCACCAGAGGCTACCTGTGAGGGAGACGGCTGCACGTGGAAGGGACCCTAAGACCTGTGCCAGAAGGTATGTGAAGAGAGATCCAGTGTCCAGGGATCTGGATTGGAAGGCTGGACATAAGAACTGGACTACATACTGGCCAGGCTATATAGAGAGGAACTCTAGCAGCAATGGAAGCTCAGGTATGAACACTGATCTATGCCCTAGCTATAACCTTGAAAGACAGCAGGGAAACAAGTATTCTCCTGAAAATGCTCCATTGAGAGATTCATCTGTGCCAATCCATGATATTGAACCCATGCTTGTTGAACAAGGGGGAATAATAGCAGATGAGGATCCTGTTTATATGGACTGCTCTCTATCTAAACTCCGTTGGTAACTTTCTGTTATAAAGTACAGCAACCATCACAAAGAAATACAAATTTGTTCTTTAATCTTCTCAGAAAAGCTCCTGAAGCAGGATTTGACCCACACAGTGGAAGGCAAGCCAGCTAAGGGGTTTCAGCTGGTAACTGCTAGCAATTAAGCCTTACCTAATTGCTTGTGAGCTAGGAGAGAATCACTTCTATATCTATGTGGGAAGTAATCAGAAGTTAACCTGAAAAGAACAGTTTGTTTCTTGCTTTGTGACTTTTCATTTGTTGTTTTCCTGATTTTAACTTTGTTTTTCCAAGTTAACACTGAAAGCAAGTAACCTAATTTATGTGCTACCAAGCATATCTGTGTTGGGAGAAATAACCCCATAAATAAATATCTTATTGGCTTTACCCAAGAGCACAACTAAATTATTGTCAGCAGCTGTGTCTGGTGTGAATGAACTACATTGCCCACAATACCTTGCAAATCATATAGAAATATGCACTTGCCAAGAGTGTGAAGATTCTCACCCAGGCAGCCGTCTGACAAATGGCGTAGTTGGCAGGATTGCTTTTGCACAAAAAGGGATTTACTTGCTGAGGATTACAACTAAAGTTCAAGTTTAAAGCTGGAAAAAAAGATTTTCCCTCAACTACACTTTGGAGGAAAAGGGGTTGTTCCAGGAAGCTGTCCCAGGAGGAAAAGACCCTGTGCAGAGCTGGATTCATCACTGAGACAAGGGTTCAAGATGGATTCAAAGGAACTAGCTCAGTGGATGGCAGCCCAGTTCAGCAGGCAGCAGGAGCTAGCACAGCAGGCTCAGGACACTGCTATGAGAGCCTTAATGGACCAGCAGAGGCCAGTGCTTGATCTGGTGCAAGCCCTAGTTGAGCTGAAGAACCAAAGTGGAACAGATGCAAGACCAGCAGTAAATACTGGTACACCACATGTGGACAGTGTGGGACTCAATCAAGGGATTGGGGCATTTAGTTTTGGGAAGCTAACTCCAGATGATAATGTTGATGATTTTCTAGAGTCTTTTGAAAGAGTGGCACAAGCATTAGCATGGCCAGAGACCCAGTGGGCAGTAAGGCTGGCAGCCTCATTAACTGGAGAGGCGCTTGCAGCTTACAGAGCAATGCCAGCAGCCCAGGCTTTGAATTATAAGGATGTAAAGGCTGCTATTAGAGATCGCCTAGGGTTGTCTATTTCAGAGTATAGGTGAATGTTTAGAGCTACTACATTGAGAGTGGGTGAGACACCCAGGGCTCTGAGTCAGAGAATCAGAGGTTTAGCTGTAAAATGGTTGGAGCCTGAGCAAAAGACGGTAGAAATGTTATTAGACATTATAATGCTTGAGCAATTTATGTCTGGGGTGTCTAAAGATTTGCACACTTTCCTTATACAGCAAAATTGCCAAAATCTTGGAGAGGCAACCATGCTAGCAGAGAGATTCTTGGGAGCCACGCAGGCTTGCCATAGAATGGGTGGCCCTCTGAAGATTGGTGCTGAAGCAAGATGTGCTGTATCAGAAAGAAAAATAGTTAAAAATGTTTCTGATAATGAATGTACTGTATCAAACCAGATGACACAGTGGAATAGAGAGAAATGTTTCAAGTGTGGAAAATGGGGACACTTAGAAAAAGGATGCCAGTCACACACTAGCTTAATGGGTCTGGATTTAAAACAGCCCAAAGAAGGATTTCTTTTGATGGTTGATGTGCAAGGAATTACCATAAATGCTTTGTTAGACTCTGGGGCAGACCAGAGTATGATGTCAGAAAGGCTTTTGCAGAGAATAGAGGCCCAAGAAGGATTTGTGCCTAGAACCCCTGAAAGCCAAGTTCACATCGGGTGCATTCATGGTGCTGCAACATCACATCCCACCTATAGGCTAAAGGTTAAGTGCCTGGGGGAACAAGAGGAAGTCCTGGTAGCAGTGGTGCCTAGGCTACCCTTTGATTTGGTTCTAGGAAAGGACTGGCCAAGATTTAAGCAGGGTCTAGTGGAAGGGCTAGGAAAGAAGGAGGGAGAAGGTTTAATAATGGATATAGCTCCCGGGCCTTTTTTGGAAGTCCTCAGTTCCTAGCTAAAAAGATGGTTCAGCTTCCAGAAGGCCAAACTATGGGTAACAAGAGGGGCCTTGTATCCACCCGCTCGCAGGCTAAGATAGAGAGCCAGCAGAAGGAGGAGGGGGAGCAGGCAGAGTTATTAGGAGACTTACCCTCTCATGATGATTTAATAACCCCATCATCTGGTAAAGTAAGAAAGTTGAAAGCACAAAAGCGGCGTGAGAGACTTTGCAGAGCACAGGGTAGGGCTGAGATGTTAGCTGGTCAAAGTTTACCCTGGGTGCCAGCTGAGTTAGTGGCAAAGTTTCCTAACTTTCCACAAGAGCAGCGAGCTGATCAGGCTCTCACCTGGGCTTTTAAGTATGCTCAGGAGGTCAGGGAGGAGTTGCCCAGATTCAGACTAGATAATGACATATTATATAAAGAGAGTCAGGACCCCAGGAATGGGACCATACGTAAACAATTGGTGGTACCCACAACATTCAAAGGGCTAGTACTTAGACTAGCACATGATCATCCAGTGGGAGGTCATAAAGGGATGCAAGGAACGCTGGATCAAATATTTATGCGTTTTTACTGGCCAGGTATTTTTAAAGAAACTGCCCAGTTTTGTGCTGCATGTCCAGCGTGTCAGCGAGTTACAGCGGCTCACCCACCGGTGGTGCCATTGATTCCCATGCCAGTTATTACAGACCCAATTGGTCGCATTGCCATGGATATTGTAGGCCCATTAGTCAAAACGCCCCGAGGTTTCCAATACATCCTAGTTATGGTAGATCAGGCAACAAGGTTTCCCTGGGCCATACCATTGAGGAATGTTTCTGCAAAAACAAAAGCTTTAGAGCTAGTAAAATTGTTTTGTGAAGTGGGATTCCCAAGAAAGGTGTTGACTGACCGAGGGTCCAATTTTGTATCCAAATATTTGGCCCAGGTCTGGGATGCCTTTGGCATTCATCACGCAAAAACCTCAGCCTACCATCCATAATCAAATGGTTTGGTGGAGAGATTCAACCAAACTCTCAAACAAATGTTGAGAAGGGGGTTAGCAGGAGAGGTAAAAGAATGGGATATGTTATTGCCTTTTGCCTTGTATGCCTGCAGGGAAAGAATTCAGGTGTCCCTAGGTGTAACCCCATATGAATTGATGTATGGTAGGGCTCCACGGGGTTTGTTAGACATTTTGAAGGAACAATGGATTGATCCTGAACCAGGAAGTCAGGAGGTGCCACTGTTTCTACGTGACTTGAGAGCACGTTTGAAAAGGGCGTCGCAGGTTGCTGAGAGGAACCTGCAGGACAGTCAAGTGCGCCAGAAAGGGTGGTATGATAGGAAGGCCAAAAGCCGCCAATTAAGCATTGGTGGAAAGGTTTTGGTTCAAGTAGCAGGTACAGCTCCAAAATTTGAAGTACAGTGGAAAGGGCCATGGAAGGTTGTTAAACAAGTGAGCCCAGTGTCTTATATGGTAGAAAATGCAAGAGGGCGTAGGCAGACCTACCATATTAATATACTTAAGTCTTGGAAGGAGAGGCCTGTAAATAATAATGTCCCTGAAGCCAGTCAGGAAGTAAGTGAGCTTCAAAATGATAACACTCTCGTAGGTATTACGGACTGTAGGAAAGAAGTTTCACCAGTTAAACCAGTCCGTAATAACTTAAGCAGGGGGGTATGTGATAAGGAAGCTTATCATAGCTCAGGAAGGGGCTATAGAAAAGGTGAAGTGTCTCTGAACAAGCAACCTGTCAGTGCTGGTAGAAATGAGAAAACAGAATTTTGCCATAAAAGACTACCAGTCCCAGAATGCACCAGGTTTCCAACAGCCATGAGAGGAGCTGAAGTGAGAAAACGTGTGTTCAATCAAAAGGGCTATGAGGTAATCCCCAAGCACTCATTGCAAAGGGCAGGGCTTGATTCAGCACAGCTGCGCTGTGCTAGGATGGAACACTCATCTCAAAGGGCAAGGCCTGATTCAGCACAGCTGCGCTGTGTTAGGGAGGAGCACTCATCTAAGCAGAATAAGAGTAGAGTTTATTCTACAGATGACCATCTTCATGATCACCTTGGATATCCAGAGAATTGTCCTCAGTATCCTGAGAATCAGCTTGAGTTTGATCAGCAGTTTCATCTGAAGGATCATCAGAAGCAGAAGCAGAAGCCAAACCGGACGGACAGAGAGGGAAAGAGACCCTTTGGAAGAAGGAAGAGAAAAGCCTTTGAGAGGTCTAGAAGAGTCCAAAGCAGTACGTATACTGGGAGGTATTCCAAGGGCCAGCATATACCATTGGACTGGGGAAAGCCAGAGGAATGGTGCTGCAGAGCTAGGAATCACCAGAGGCTACCTGTGAGGGAGACGGCTGCACGTGGAAGGGACCCTAAGACCTGTGCCAGAAGGTATGTGAAGAGAGATCCAGTGTCCAGGGATCTGGATTGGAAGACTGGACATAAGAACTGGACTACATACTGGCCAGGCTATATAGAGAGGAACTCTAGCAGCAATGGAAGCTCAGGTATGAACACTGATCTATGCCCTAGCTATAACCTTGAAAGACAGCAGGGAAACAAGTATTCTCCTGAAAATGCTCCATTGAGAGATTCATCTGTGCCAATCCATGATATTGAACCCATGCTTGTTGAACAAGGGGGAATAATAGCAGATGAGGATCCTGTTTATATGGACTGCTCTCTATCTAAACTCCGTTGGTAACTTTCTGTTATAAAGTACAGCAACCATCACAAAGAAATACAAATTTGTTCTTTAATCTTCTCAGAAAAGCTCCTGAAGCAGGATTTGACCCACACAGTGGAAGGCAAGCCAGCTAAGGGGTTTCAGCTGGTAACTGCTAGCAATTAAGCCTTACCTAATTGCTTGTGAGCTAGGAGAGAATCACTTCTATATCTATGTGGGAAGTAATCAGAAGTTAACCTGAAAAGAACAGTTTGTTTCTTGCTTTGTGACTTTTCATTTGTTGTTTTCCTGATTTTAACTTTGTTTTTCCAAGTTAACACTGAAAGCAAGTAACCTAATTTATGTGCTACCAAGCATATCTGTGTTGGGAGAAATAACCCCATAAATAAATATCTTATTGGCTTTACCCAAGAGCACAACTAAATTATTGTCAGCAGCTGTGTCTGGTGTGAATGAACTACATTGCCCACAATACCTTGCAAATAATATAGAAATATGCACTTGCCAAGAGTGTGAAGATTCTCACCCAGGCAGCCATCTGACAGCGCGCTGCGCGCTCTTGTGCGCCACGCACAGTAGCGCATGGGTACCATGCGTAGGAAGCATAAGCAGGCGCGCTGATGTGCAAACAGAGGAACAGGGCTGCAGTACAATGGTAAAGACACTGACAGATGATGCAGGGGTCATGGGTTCAATCCCCCACTGTGCCCAATGAATAAGGCTGGCTGAGACGCTACCATTTATATGTAATATTGCATTATGAGGCTTTTTAATTTTATTTTAATTACTGCTGCTAGCAAACGCACTCTCAAAGCGCTGTAACATAAGGTGCTGCATAAGGCACACCATAAGGTACCCCAGAGGGTACATTTTAAAGTGCACTGTCCGCCACTTCACCCTACAATGTTGCATAAAGGGTGGCCTATAGGGCGCCATATAGGGTGCCCTATGAGGCACGGCAAGGTCATAGCACTGTTTGTGATGGCAGACTGTGCATTGTAACGCATGGAAATGTTCAGTAGGTGCGCTGGCATGCAAAGAGGAACAGCAGTGTAGCACAATGGTTAAGGCACTGACTGATGATACAGGGGTCATGAGTTCAATCCCCAGTATGCCTAATACTTAAGGCTAGCTGAGCCATCAGCCTTGACATGTAAGTATTGTTTCCTGCGGCACTTTATTTGTATTTTATTAATTGCTGCCAGCAAACACACCCTCACGTGCCGTAACCTAAGGTGCCGCATAAGGCACCCCATAGGGCACTCCACAGGGCACATTATAAAGTGCACAGTCCGCGACTTCCGGTGATGCGGTGAGCCCGAGCGGTCGCACGCCGCTCGAGCTCTGGGCCCCCTTGCTCCTCCGGCGCCGCTGATTGACTGACCGGGGCCAATTTCGGGGTTCCCGCACACCCCCCGAGCTCCCTCGCCCAGATCGCAGCCCGGAGGGATGATCCGGTGCTCCCCTCTCACCTGCACCCGAAGATCTGTGGAGGCGGCCTGGATCCGCGCGGCTCGTGCTGCAGGCGCCGCGCTGGGGTGAGAGCCACGTGGCGGGGAGACAGAGACCCGTGCCTCCTTTTGCCATTGGGGAGCCTGCGACCTGTCCTTTTGCGTTGGGGCATGCTGGACTGAGCCTTGCCTCCCTGCCTCCGACACCCTGGAGTCTCTGACCGGCGCCCTGCTTCCACCATCGAAGAGCATGTAACCTGTGCCCTGCGCCCGGTCCCTGACGCATAGGAGCCCGAGACTGAAGTCTTGCCCCCCCCCCCTGCGTGTGGGAGCCCGGGACTGGCGTTCTTTCTTCGGCGTATTGCCCCACCTTTGGCACTTAGGGGCCCAAGATCTGTACCTGCCCCCGGCGCATCAGTGCCCGTGACCCAGGCCTTCCCTCCAGCGCTCAGCCGACCGAGCTTCCTGCCTTTCATCTAGCGCCTCAGAGCCCAGAACCCACACTCTACCTCCTGTGTACAGAGGCCTGAGCAGCCCAGGCGACACCTGCGGCTCGGATCTGGGACTGTGCTGCGAACCGAGGAGGTCGACAACTGAGGCCCTCGTCGCCTGGCGGTGGAGAGCGGGGGCGGGAGTGAGACCCCCCTCCTCCTGAGTGGACAACAGCAGAGGCCTCGGCGATGGCGGCAAAAGGAGGCCGCCGGGTGGAGAAGGAGAAGACCCCCCTGCCGCCCGGGGGGGGGAGCAATCCTCACCGCTGAAGGGGGAGGCTAAGACCGCAGCAGGGATGGTGGATGAAATTTCCATAGCTGTAGCGGGGGCGCTGTCTGCTCAGTTCGAGGACCTGCGGGGCCGTATGGACCTTGTCCAGACCTCCGTGGAGGCCTTGGGCGGCCGACTACAAGAGGCGGAGCACCGGATAGAGAAGTCGGAGGAGCACGTGCTGGAGCTACAGTGGGAGATGGCTCGGGTGAAAAAACTGCTTCAGGGGCAGGAAGCCAAACTAGATGACCTGGAAAATAGGTCCCGCCGCAATAACCTGAGATTTCTTGGGATCCCAGATACCGTTGAGGATCGGGACCTGCAATCCTACTTAGAAGATCTGGTGAAACAACTCCTGGCGAATGAACCTGAAGGCGCCTCAGTGCAAATAGAGAGGGCACACCGGGTTGGACCTCGGAGGACCAACGATACCCGACCCAGGGTGACAATAGCACGATTCCTGAGATTCCCACAGAAAGAAGCGGTCTTGCGTGCAGCGCGAAAGAAAGGGACCATTCAGAAAGACAATGCCTGGATACGTATTGTTCAGGATTACTCAGCAGCCCTGGGACAGTGGCGACGAGAGTACGGACCATTGTGCCAGACCCTGATAGACAATAATATTAAATTCATGGTGCAATATCCCGCCCGATTGGTCTTCACCCATGACGGGATCCGTCGGACTTTTGACTCCGCGACAGCAGCAACGCCTTACGTGGAAGAGATACGGTGGAGGGCCGTAGTGGCAGCCGAGTCCTGAGGATCGGAGGAGAAGACTATTGCCCTGGTGAACAAGTTTAGAGTATCCTGCTTTGGACTGTAAAGTGATGGTGATGGTAATTGGAGTGGGGGCAGGGGGTTGCCGGGTTTGTCTTGAATGCCTTTAAGTAGAGATGTTGGTTGTTTCTTCTGGGTGTTGGGGATGGGCGGGGAGAGGCCCGGGTGGTGGTTGTGCCTTTGGGGGGGCCGGGGGGGGGGTGGCCTGCAGCGGAGTCGGGGCGCTGGAGGAGTGGGGGGGTACCACACCCATCTAGGAATTCCCTGAGGAGGAGAAGAGGATGGTAGTAGAAATAAGGAATCGAAGGGGGGTGGAGGGAGGGAGGGGGAGGGATAGAGGGGGAGAGGGAGTAGTTAAGGGGGGGGAAAGGGGAGGAGGGGGGATAGGGGGAGGGGGGGAGACGGAATGCTGTACTTTTGGGGACCAGTTGAGGTAGGGACGGGCCGAGGACTATATTTGAAGGGCTATGGGGGAGGACCTCAGGCTGGGGGGGTCTCTTCCCTATATTCTGTATGGTACATAACAGACACTTCTGAGCCCAGTTTAATAATACATGCCTCTTAAGATCATCTCCTGGAATGTTTGTGGCCTGGGCAGTCCGATCAAACGGGCAAAAATTTTACAGGCCCTGGCTAGGCAGGGAGCAGACATCGCTATGCTTCAGGAAACCCACCAGACTGCCGACGAACACCGTAAACTCTGCCGGGAATGGGTGGGGCAGGTCTGGGGGGCCCCAGCTCTTGGTAAGAAGGGGGGGGGTAGTGCTTTTGATACACAAACGTGTAAGGATGGAGGTGGTGAAAGACCTCGTTGATCCGATGGGCAGATATGTACTGGTGCAGGGAGTCCTTGAGGGGAGGCCTGTAGTTCTTGGTAGCGTGTACTGTCCCAATGTACTCGATTTGTCTCTGTATGCGCGCATTGCCTCCACACTTGAGACGTTGCCGGAGATCCCCGTCATTTTGGGGGGGAACTTCAACGGGGTCATGGACGTTGATCTCGATACCTCTAAAGAGGGGGAGCAAAGAGAAAGAATGGCGACGGTTCGGGCAATGCGACGTTTCTGTTCCAGGCTGGGGCTAGTGGATCCATGGCGGTTACTACATCCGGTCGAGCGGGACTACACACACCAATCCCGGGCCCATGGCACAAGTGCACGTATAGACTACTTGTTGTTGTCCGCTGGGCTGTTTGCCAAGGTGGGGGACGCCCAGATAGGGCCTGTAGAGATATCTGACCATGCATTTGTGTGGATGGAAGTCTTCTGGGGTGGGAGTACTTCACGGGCCTTTCAATGGCGTTTTCCTTTGGAATTATATAGAGACGCCCAATTTCGTTCCTTTATTCAGCGACGGTGGCAGGAATTCGAAGCCGACCATAGGGGTCATCAGGATGACCCAGAGTTGATCTGGGAAACAGCAAAGGTCGTACTGAGGGGAGATATAATTGGGTTTCTTGCCAGAAAAAGACGATTAAGGGCCGAACGTATTATGGTCTTAGAGAGATTGGTGACGAAAATGCGACGCCGCTGGGCTCACACTCCCACTGCGGGGTTAAAAAAGCAGCTGTGGGACTCTCAAATGGAATTAAACGAACTTCTACACCAGAGGGCAAAGAAGTCAGTATTGTATTATCGCTATCAATTGTACCGCTATGGGGACAAGCCTGGGAAGTTATTGGCTCGGTGCCTTCGTGGACCCCGGGGCTCTAAATTGGTGCCCGCCTTGCGAGATGATCTTGGGACCTTACACAGGGAAAGCCCGGCAATAGTGCGTGTTTTTCGCTCCTTCTTTCAGAATCTTTATGCTGCGGAGGCGACTTCTCCCACGCAGATGGCGGATTATGTGAGGGGACTGGACTTGCCTCGCCTCTCAATGGAGCAAAGAGCACAGTTAGATCAGCCGATTACGGTGGCTGAGCTGCAAGGGGCTATTTCCAAAGCCAGTTGCTACAAATCCCCAGGATCCGATGGGCTAGGCGCCGAATTCTATAAAATTCTCAATGAACAGATCTCCCCAACGCTGGCTGCCGTACATAATCGGAGAGCACAGCAGGGTTCTTTTCGGTGGGGGGCTAACCATGCTCATATTGTTCTTATACCCAAACCGGCAAAAGACCCTCTTTCTGCGGCCTCGTATCGTCCGATTTCCTTGCTTAATTTCGACCTTAAATTAATGGCTAAGATCTTGGCGGACCGCTTGGCGGAGTTCTTGGGGCAGCTGGTCCATGAGTCCCAGGTCGGTTTTGTTAAGGGGCAATATGCGGTCCGTAACTTACGCAAGATCATCGCGTCCTTAGAATGGGTTCAGCATAGACACCTGTCCTCTCTCTTGATCAGTTTTGACGCAGAAAAAGCTTTTGACAGGGTGGATTGGCAATACCTGAGATTCATCCTCCCTCATTATGGATTGGGGCCGTCGTTCTGTAACATGGTCGACAGTTTGTATGCCAATCCTACCGCAGCGATACTCTGTAATGGGGTCATATCTGATCCTTTTCCGCTGCAGAGGGGGACCCGTCAGGGCTGCCACCTCTCTCCTCTCCTCTTTGTTCTTTCTTTGGACCCTCTTCTACGCCGTGTGGTGGGTATGTGGACTATCCAGGGAGTAGGTATTGGACCTCAGGTATTTAAGATTTCGGCCTTTGCCGATGATTTGTTGGTGCACTTGCTTTCTCCCGGAGACTCCCTACCCCTTCTTTTGCAGGAGTTTCGCGCCTTCGGGCAGTTTGCAGGGTTTAGTATCAATAGGGATAAATCTGAAGCCCTTGATGTCTCTGGACGACTTCGGGGCAGCTGGGTGGGCGAGTTTCCCCTTCGATGGGCTGAACACCAGTTCCTATACCTGGGGATTGTACTGTCCTGTCATCCAGGTCACCTATATAGGACTAACTTGCGACGGATGTTGAACAAGGTGAGGAATCAGCTGCAGGCATGGCTACCCCTCCCCTTATCCCTTATGGGGAGAATTGCGGCGATTAAATTGGTCATTCTGCCGCGGATCTTATATTGGCTGCAGACCCTCCCGGTTTGGATCCTTCGTCGGGATATTAGGCGCTTTGAGGCGGAGTTTCGGGGATTTCTATGGAGGGGGTCGAGAGCTCGTATCTCTTATCGTAGACTAATGGGGAGGATCCGTGGGGGGGGGATGGGGGCTCCCAGATCTTGGTGCCTATGTACTGGCTTGTCAAGCCCGCCATTTGGGGGACTGGCTCGGGGATAACGATCTTTATACCCCTAGGGCATTTGAGGAGGCCTACGTGGCGCCCCACTCCCTAAGGGCCCTTTTGCACCTGGAGGTCAGTAGGTGGCCTACGCATTTGGCGGACAGCGTGTTACTGGCCCCGGTTTATAAAACCTGGCGGAAATTGAATGCCTATTGGGGCCGTCGGTGGCAGGTGTCGAGCTGGCTACCTATTTGGGGCAATGCCAATTTTACCCCAGGCACTGAAACCACAGCATTTCGTCTGTGGGGGGAAAGAGGAGTGCATACTCTGGGTCATGTGGTGGACCTGGCGAGCAAACCTAAGTCCTTTCCCATGCTATCCCGCGAATATGAATTGGGGCCCCTACACTTCTTTGCATATATGCAAGTGGCCCACTACGTGGCTTCTCTTTCAAAGTCGGAACTCTGTGGCGACCGCTCGGCCCAGATAATAGCGTTCTTTGGGTTTGGCGAAGTCGAACGGCCGTCTATTCGGACCTTTCATCTTCGGTTGGAGCAGATTCGACCACAGCCAGACTACAGCGGTGTGGAACGAGCCTGGGGGGCAGAACTGGGTCGGGAGATTCCCCATGGCACTATTCTGGTAGCCCTCCGGAGAGTGGCGAGCCTGGCGGATGGTGCTCGCTGGCGAGAGATTCAGATTAAGTGCTTAACTAGGGTTCACTTCTCTCCGCGGAGAGCCCTTCGCTGCCATTTGACTGCGGATGGTAGCTGTCCACGCTGTGCAGAGCCCCTGGCGACCTTGTACCATATGTGGTGGGGCTGCCGGTGCATACGCCCCTACTGGCACAGAATTGCCCTATTTATGGCCGACCTCCTTGGACAACCTGTTCACTGGGATGCGGCCTTGATCGTCCTGGATCTCCTGGGTCTCACCCCTCCAAGGGGGAAATGGAGTCGCTGGCTGGTGCGGAAGGCATGTCTGGTGGGTAAGGGCCCAATTCTACGTGGGTGGAGGGACAGCCACCCTCCCTCCTTTTGGGAGTGGCGGAATTCCTTCCATCAACTTATGCTCCTGGAGTGTAGGGCTGCGCGAGGTCATGTGAAGCGATGGTCTGCTTTCTGGTTACTGTGGGAGCCCTATATTCAAAAATTGAGTCCTCGTGCACGTAATGTAACCCTGCAATTAGGCTGTTGATAGCCCTGTTTGTATGTAGAGACCTACTGAGGTTCGGTAATGTTATATATGCTGGTCCGGGTGGGCACTGCCTTCGGGAGGAAGGGGGGGGGGAAGGGTTTATTGGGGGGGAGGTTGGGTGGGGGAGGGGGGAAGTAGGGGTACTATCCTAAAAGCTATGTAACCATCTATGTATCTTGCACCTTGGGGATCAGAGTCCACCCCAGGGAGCGATTGTCTTCTGTTGTGTATTTGCTGTTTTGTTTGATGGTTCAAAATAAAATATTGAAAAAAAAAAAGTGCACAGTCCGCCACGGCACCCTATAATGTCCCCTATAGGGCAACCTATAAGTCGCTCCATAGGATACCGTACAGTGCACCTTATATGGACGGTAACCATAAGGTGCCCTATAGGGCGCTCTATAAAGTACCCTCTGAGGCACCTTATGGGTACAGTACGCTGAGGGTGTTTTTTCTGGCAGCACTAATGTACATTAAAAATAGATAATGCTTTGGACAGCCCTATCAAATAACCCCACTGTGGGTTTGAACCCATGACCTCTGGCTCCACAGGCAGTGAAGTAACCAGTGGGCTACAGCTGCTAGCAAGCCCCTGGCTGGCTGCAGAAGGACTGCATGTCACCACACAAACAGTCTGCTGTGGTCACCAGGATAGGGTTAGCCCACCCGTACCCATGATGCACTGCACATGCAAATCAGCCATCTACAGATGAACACAAGCACCTCGGCCTGGTAGGGGGAACTGACCGTGTGTGGTACTGGCACAGAGTAGCTACACACCGTCACATTGTGCAGGTACCTCACTCACCCTGAGGGTGAGGTGGGGCGCCCAGCACCAGGTCCACAGCAGAGATAGGCCATGCTGCAGGTCCCCAGCAGTGCTAATGTGTGAGATAGGTAGTTTCTGCATTACACACCTTGGATATATCTGTATGTCTCAGTCAGGTGTAGCCCCTATGAACCCCTAGGAGGATTATGTACCACCACCCTCCTCCTCCTCCTCCAGGGCTGAGGGTGGTAAACAGGGTCTCCCACCAACAGATCCACATTCTACCTCCCTGCAATGGTGGCAGTAGAGGGGACCATCAACCCCAGTCCTGCTGGGGAACCGACACCCTACAGGGCAGTCAATGCAGAGCTGTACACATCCATAACGCAATAGCAGACAGACATTAGGCCTGGATATGCTAAGCTGCACCCCACCACTATCTGATATTCTCCTGCAGCAAGCCTTCAGCCGCTGCACTCTGCAAGGCGCTCCATCAAGACACATACCAGCTGCAGTCTGCTAGCTAGTCCATAGTGCATGTTCCTGGTGGAAACGCATGCACCCAGAACTGGGATGTCAGCATACACAACAAGCAGATAAGTCAGTGACTGGGCCCCAAAAGAAAACCCATAAATATCACATGAGAGAAATACTATATAGCACTATGGGGGAGCCTAGCCATGCTGTGGTCACTGCACAGTCAGGGTGAGAGTGATCTCCCAGCAGGACATGCTGTGGCCACCCTGTCTGTGCAGGTGGTGGCCGGGCACTACAATGTCCCAGCCAGTGTCCTATGCCCTGTGCAGATGCATCCTGGCCAGACCACCCTGTCCGGGCTATACCCATGGTACCTTGCTCCTCATTATGCATATTGGCAGGCCAATACTGGCAACAGTGCTGGCAGTGTGGGCTGTGGAGGGTGTTTGCAGCCACCACACACTGGATAGACAGACACACATTCCCACACCTATGCCAGCATTGTGCTACTATAGAGGAGTTTAGCAGCCCTGGCCACCACACCAGTCCTGGGCACAGTGCAGGCATGGATATGGTACGCAATACTGTTGGGGGTCACTCCCCAGGGTGGTAAACACTGTCAGAGATCAGACCTGAAACACACTCCACAGACATCAGAAAGGTTGCTATGATGGAGCTCAATCAGCAAACTGTGCTTAACGTAGGAATTGCTATCTGCCAGTAATCATAGCAAACGTTTGATAGCTGTGTACCGTATTCCCAGGTGTAGGGTGGTATTGCTAAGGTATGCAAGTGCTAGTATTGGGAGATGCACGCAGGGCCCAATGTCCTGCCTCTCCAGGAGGCATTGGCTAATGGTACCTGAATGGTGTTTGGCCCTCCAGGACTGCATTTGGGAGACTCTGCTCTAGGTAATGTGCCTGTTTATGGTGTCTTTGCTCTGTAGGGTAAAATGTAGGTGTTTTGGGCATGTTTACGTCATCTGCAATAAACGTTCTGTCTGTATTAGCACGTTGTAGTAGTGGGTAGAATATGGGGGCTGTGTTGGTAGGCACCATAGCTGGGACTTGAACCTGTGACCTTCTGCCTCCAAACACACTGGTTGTGTGCACTGCACCACCCTGTTGTCACAGAGACAGTACATTCCCTGGTGATACTGTTTGTCCAGCAGGGCCTGTCTGTTGCAGTGCATGGCACCCACCTACACAAGGCTAGGCCATGGTCTGCTCTGGGCAGCTACCACTGCCCCCTCCACCACCAGTACCCCTCCGCCACCATGCTGACATGGCCTTATACTGAAGACAGCATAAACCTGAATGATTTGTGGCCCTCCAGGACTGCATTTGGGGGACTCTGCTCTAGGTAATGTGCATGTTTCTGGTGTCTGTGCTCGGTGGGGTAAAATATAGGCGTTTGAACCATGCGTATGTTCTCTGCCATAAAGGTTTGTCCTTACTATCACGGTTTAGTAGCGGGTAAAATATGGGGACTGGATTGGCAGCAGCCCCAGCTGGGACTTGAACTTGTGACCTTCTGCTCCTGATCATACTGGCTGTGTTCACCGCACCACACTGTGCTCACAGAGGTAGTGCAGTCCCTGGAGATACCATGGTTGTTTGTCAGACAGAGCCTTTCCCAGCATCTGTACAGTTGCCCATTCCGACATGCCGCCCTGCTGTTGTGGAACATGTGCATGCCACAGGTAACCTGTCCAATGGAGAGGGAAACCCTGATCAGTGCTATTTCACTGTGGGATCATTCACCTTGTATGGGGACGGAGCGTAGACCCTTCTAAAATTCATATTTATTTTTTGGGGCTTTCTTGGGAGTGTTTTTTGATGTTTCCCAATACTATCACTATTGCCCAGCTTGAGTATGATTTTTTTTTATTTTGTTGGGGTCATTTTCAATGTTTTTTTGCACTTTTGTTCCGTGCACATGTATCACACTTATCACTTTTTTGTAGGTTTCCCTGGTTTTGCTGTACATTGCTGACAGAAATAGTTTCTCTTCCCTTTAAATCAGCTCTAACGCGAGGTTTTCACTCGCGTTATTTTTGGCCTTGAATTTCACATCGTTAATGTGCGGGGAGCCTCTCCCCTCCCACCCTCTACCCATTGACCCCTTCTCTCCGCCCCTGGGGAGCCTTCCTCCGCCCTTCGGGAGCCTTTCCACGCCTTCAGTGCTCGTTTGTGCCGCTGTGCGCGTGAGTGCGCACTAAAGCGCATTTTTGCCCAGTAAAGCATCATTAGTGCGTGCTAATTGCACAGCGCGCACGTTAAGAAGGTTTAGTAAACATACCCCTAGGTCTTCTTGCTTGCTAAAAGTAAATAGTGATTTTTGGTTGAACCTATTGTTTTAGAAGGCCTTTAATGAAGAGGCACAATAGAAGAGTAGCTTAATGGTTAAGGCAGCAGCCTCATACCAGAAAAAACAATGTTCAAATCCCACTGATGCTCAACTCTCCATAGCCTCAGATACAAACAAAGCCCTCTGGGAACAATGAAATGCCTATACTACCTGACTGTAACTTGCTTTGAACTACTGGTGAAAAGATGTGAGCTCAATGCTAATAAAAATTAATTAAATAAGAGAGACTCCTCAAAAAATCAGAGAAGCCAAGAGATAGGAGTTGTTCAGACTTGTATCATCCTCAGCAGTCTCTCTTACTGTGTCCCAGTATTTCAAGAATAGGCTGCAGTCCTTTTACTTGTTCAGGGTCCAGTCAATAAGGAAAATGGAATCTGTTAACCTGCTGGGTGTATATGAGCCTAAACGGTAGCTTGTCTACATATTCTTATTCTCAAACTTATTTGTCATCTGTGACCAGACGTATAGGCTTATATAACAATTACACATGTGAAGACCTATTTTACAGAGCACATGTAGACCAGAATTGAGACATCCAGGTTGAGGCAGTATTTCTACATGGAAAAAGGCACATAAGCCTTCTAAATTAACCTACAATATCTCTCTCTCAAACTGTGTTGGAGCTCTCTGCATTGAGCCCTTAGAAAGATGGTTAATGTTCCAATCACGAAAGCTCAGTCATGACCATCATCTTACTTATTTGTTCACTTATCTACGCTCATCTGTCCATGCTCTAGGCAACTCACAACATGATAAAAGAAACAATATGAATAAATAAAACACAGTACCATAAAATATATGTATTGTAACCATAAAACATCATAATGCAAGTAAAAACAAAATTAAGACAGAATACTTCTAAGGAAACCTTCAACCGAAAGAATAAAAGGGCTTTACAATGCTTCTGGAAGCTTAAGTAGGGATCAATTGTTTATAATTCCTAGGTAATAGCATCCCACAAATCTGCAGCTACACATGAGAAGGCTTTCTTTGCTAATCTCACATCCCTCAATGAGGATACACACAATTGCATGTCTTGGGAAGAAAAGAGATTCTTAGATGGTGCATACAGCATCTAATAATTTCTGAAATACAAAGGACCACACAGCTTTAAGAGCTTAAAACCCACTGCTGAAATCTTAGACCAAAGCCTAAAGATCACCA
The DNA here is from genome assembly GCA_033557465.1 of Ichthyophis bannanicus. Classification (NCBI taxonomy): domain Eukaryota; kingdom Metazoa; phylum Chordata; class Amphibia; order Gymnophiona; family Ichthyophiidae; genus Ichthyophis; species Ichthyophis bannanicus. Next base: position 19,095,333 of record CM066032.1, read on the forward strand.
GCTGCCAAAGCAACATGGCTATAACTGGAGAGAAATGACTCAGACCTTACAGAATATTTTTGCCATGTCTGGAACAGCCGCAATCGATCTGTCATTTAAGAAGATCAATACAAATAGGATTACATCAGTTTAACATGGTGGTGCTAACTGCATGCATGGCCACTAATAAATCCTCTTGTTCTAAATGTGACTGCAGGATCCTGAAAGAAGGTAGCTTTATAACATGGCATCTAGGATAAAGCAGCCAAAAGATGGCTTGTTTAAACTTATTTTATACCGACAAGCTGGCACTGATATTTATACCAGCTCTACTGCACGTATAAATGAACGTGCATAAAGCTTGCATGTATAAATATAGATTAAGTATTTTAGAATCAATGCACCTGTCTGCCAACTCTGCCCTTGCTAAGTCCAGGCCTCACCCCTGGCTACACATAGCAAAATACTATGTACTTTCATATCATTGTGCATTCTTATGCACCGGTCAATATTTTATATGAGACCATTTATGAAAGCATGAAGCCACATACACGCAAGAAGTCGTGTCTCCATAAAGCACATTTTCACATGTCTATTTTACGTCTGTTTTATAAAATCATTATGTGCCTATTTGTTTTTCTAAAGTACTAGAGTAACTGGTAGAGAAGGTGCCTCAGATTATGGCATGATCACGTACATCAGCCCTAGAGCTGATGTTAATGACTGTGCCTACTTTTTGCAAGGACATGCGAAAATGCTCATATTCTATAATCAACATGCATATTTGCTTGCACCACCCAGGCCCCATTAAAATGCCCCCTGTGTGCACACCTACTGTGAAAGTATATGCCATGCAAATGACGGTGCATACTTGCATGCTGGTCGGTACTTTACGAAAGATCATTTACAAGCATAAGTGGCCATTTCTTGCATGCAAAAGACTAAAATACCGACATTTAAGCATATTGTTGCTGTCTAAGTATTTTCTAATAAAATTACCCCACGGTGAAAAGAAGACTTAGAACTCTATAAATGAAGGGTAAATTCACAAAAGAGCTCCTAACCCAATATTCTCATTTCTGATTCATTTGGAAGTGTTATTTCATGTTTATATAGCCCTTAGAAAGTTAGTTACTAATGTGGGTTAAGGGAATTAACACACACTATTTGCCACTGAACGGGTAAACGTAGATCGATTGTTTACGTTATCAGAATATAGAAAGACTAGGGGACATGCAATAAAGCTACAGGGTAAATTATTTAAGACTAATAAAAGAAAATATTTTTTTCACTCAACGTGTAATCAAACTCTGGAATTTGTTACCGGAGGATGTAATAAAGGCTGTTAGTGTAGCTGGGTTTAAAAAAAGGTTTGGACAAGTTCCTGGAGGAAAGGTCCATAAACCATCTACAAATCCTTAGTTACTACGTTTAAGATCTTTAATAATATAGCACCATCTTTCTTATCTACGCTCATCAACATCCCGCATGAAAATAGATCAAGAAGAAGAATAAACCTTCACACGATACAAGTCCCTGATTCTATTCGAAAGACAAGTCAGAAGACAAGTAACACAGCTTTCTCATTCTTCGCCCCTACGTTATGGAACAACCTCCCAATTGAAATCAGAGAAATCAAAGACCTTCAATTATTTAGAAAAAATCTAAAAACCCATTTATTTACTCTGTACTACAATAACCTCCAAATTGAAGATAATCCAAACTCAGAGAAAAGCGCCGAACATCAGTCACTCACTGACCCTACCTAGACAAGGCATAAAATCTTCCCCTCTCATCCACATTACTCACCTAGATTAATCTTATTCTTGAATGCAATTGCTTGTCGCTAATGTAAATAATTGTAACTATTGTAATTAATCCATAGAAACATGATGACAGAAAAAGACCACATGGCCTATCTAGTCTGTCCTTCCATAACAACAACTACAACAGTCCACTTTTTACCTTTAGAGATCCTCTGTGTTGGTCCCATGCTTTTTTAAATTCAGTTACTGTCCTCATCTCTACCACCTCCACAGGGAGACTATTCCATGGATCCACTACTCTTTCTGTAAAGAAATATTTCCGCATATCACTCCTGAATCTATCTCCTTTCACCCTCATCCCATGTCCCCTCGTAGCAGAACTTGCTTTCAATTGAAAGAGGCTCTCTGCCTGAACATTTATGCCACGGAGGTATTTAAACATCTCAATCATATCACCTCTATCCCGCCTTTCCTCTAAGGTGTACATATTAAGATCCTGAAACTTCCGGTTTGGCAATGAGCTGATCGGTCACGTTCTGATCGGCTCCGAGTAGCTCACCCTGCAAATCAGCAATAAAAGCCCACTTTAAGTGGATTTCTCCACTACCTGGTACCTGTGTCAGTGGCTGAAGGTGGTGTGACGGGAACGGAGTGCCGGCGGCGAGATTACTGGCTAGATGGCTTCGAAGTCTGTGCGGCGGGAAAAGCCCCGAGTCCCGGAGGCCAAGATGGTGGAGGGGGCACCCAGCAGCCCGGGATCAGGAGGCACGCAGGGTCTGGTTGCAGAGGTGTCGGCCGCAGTGGTCCAAGCGCTTGATGCCCGCTTCCAAGACCTCAAGGAACAGATCCATGCTGTGGATCAACGCGTGGTTGACTTTACGGGTCGGGTGGAGCAAGTAGAGACGCGAGTCTCTAACGTGGAAGACATCTTACACCCACTGCAGGCCCGGGTGACGGCCCTGGAGACCCTTGTTAAGCAGCAGGGGGAAAAATTGGACGATTTGGAAAACCGCGGGAGGCGCAAGAACCTGCGGTTTGTGGGCATCTCGGAAACTGTTCTCGATGGCGCCCTGCACGGTTTCCTGCTGGCCTGGATTGAGAAGCTGCTGGGGGGCCAGGGTGAAAACCCCGTGCGCTTAGAGCGGGTGCACCGGTTGGGCCCCCGACGAGATCAAGCACAGCGCCCACGTGCAGTAATTGCCCGCTTCCTAGACTATCACCAGAAAGAGGAGGTGCTCCGGGCAGCGAGGAGTCGCAAAGGGCAAGCACGCGATGGTGAACACATCCTGGTCTTCCAGGATTACTCGGCCCTGGTCAGTCAGCAATGACGGGCCTTCTCTGCTAGTTGTGCGCAGCTGCTGAAGAAGGGAGTACGTTTTTCTCTCCTTTATCCGGCACGGCTGTGAGTGGAATTTCAGGGCCATACACGCTATTTCCCAACACCTGAAGCCGCGGCGACTTTTTTGGAGTCCTTGAACAAACCTGCAGAATCTAACTCCTGAGTCAGTCCTTAGACTTGAGGATCCAACTATGCATGGAGGAGGGAGCCCGGGAGTTATGCACTGAAGCGAGCGGCCAGTGGTGGAACCAGACATGATGGGACAGATGGCCTGGGCTGCCGGGGCCCCTCTCATGTGTCTCTCCCGTCCCCCTGTTAAGTTTCTCCAATTGTTATCTCTCACTCTCCTTCTGCTCCCTGGAGCTGTGACACGTTGGAGTGGGGCGGAGGCCTGCATGTAGCGGGCAAGTTACTTAGTTGCCTGGGAGAGCTACATAATAACTGAGTGCAATTGTTTCTGTGGTTAATAACATTGTTGCTGCAGCGCTGAGTTATCTTGTTAATTTATAGCTGTCCTATCTCTCCCCTTTTCTTTTGTGTTTTTTCTTTCTTTTTTACCTCTCCCGGTTGTTTTTTTCTTTTGTTTTTTTCTCGATTCAGGTAATGTGATGGGCACGGTGGGAAGGGGGAAGGTCTGGGGTATACTGTCTTGGGCCTGCTCCTGGGGGAAGGGGATCCCGGAGGGATGGGGAGGGGTATGACTGTCGGACTCTTGGGGGTCTGGCACATTGTTGGTTGGTTGTGGGATATGAGAGAGAGAGTTTAGGAGGGAGTGGGGGCAGCCCAGAGGGGGTGAGTCGTCTAGGCCTGGTTTAGATGGGCTAAGCTCTAAAGGGGGGGGGGGGGCTCAGATACGATCATCGGGGGGGGGGAGGGGTTGCCTGGTGGGAGAATAGATAGTCTCGAGGGGTGGGTAGAGATCTGACAAGGAGACTTGACTATGGGCTCCAGATGCCCGCGCACCTCTACGGGTCAGTTTAGCCTAGTGGAGCGCTCCCCCCCCTTAGCAGATGGCGGATTTAAAGAACACAGGATTTGAGAGAGCGATAGCCTAGCATTGGAGGTAGGGAGAAGTGGTGCATTGAAGTCGGGGAGTATTTGCCAATCATGGAGGGGGGTCTGGGCTATGCCTGGTCCAGCCTTTGCACGGGTTGGTTACATCCTAGGGGTAGAGAGGGAGAGGGGAGGAGATGGTGGGTTAGTAGGGGAATTTAGTACTCCCTTGCAACTGGGTAGGGGGGATCCTTGGGAATGTATGCGTGTCAGGGGGGGTCTCGATTGCCAATGGAAGTAGTCCGACCTGTTGGACGGACGGGACGGGATGGACGGGTGTAGGGGGGGGGAGATGGGGCGGGGGAAGGGGAGAGGGTGGGGGTGGTACGGGCTGGGAGGGTACACACTCTGGGGTTTAAGAATTGGCAACACAGCGCTAAACTGGTGGACAACAATGGGGGTCTTCAGGCTGGGGAAGTCCCTCTGATCTATTTAGATTTTACTCTTTGTAGGAGTCTTGACACTGCCCCGTCACACTGAGGGTTATTACCTGGAATGTCTGCGGCTTGGGTAATCCTATTAAAAGATATAAAGTTCTCCAAGCACTGGCCCGACATAAATGCGATATAGCCTTGCTACAGGAGACCCACCAGACAGCTGAGGAGCATAGCAAACTTTGTAGGACGTGGGTGGGGCAGGTCTGGGGATCCCTGGCTGTCGGGAACAAAGGGGGGGTAGTTCTTTTGGCTCACAAGAAGATTAGATTCATGGCGGAGACTGTTATTGCAGATGATGTAGGTAGGTCTCTCCTGATTTATGGCCAATTGGAGGGGAAGCCAGTGACGATCGGGGCTCTCTATGGACCTAATGTACCTGACTTTGGCTTTTACAGCAGTTTGGCCTCTAGGGTGGAACAGCTCCCCGATTGCCCCTTGATTCTGGGGGGGGACTTTAATGGGGTCATGGATGTGGAATTGGACATGTCTCGGGGGGGAGCGACGAGGGAGAGGGGGTCGTCCTCTCGGTTGTTGCAACGGTTCTGTAAGAGACTTGGAGTTATTGATCCGTGGCGACTGCTACATCCCTCTGAGAAAGACTTTACACACCAGTCCAGGGCGCACGGCACTAGTGCCCGCATTGATTATTTGTTTGTGTCAGGGGATTTGTTTGCCCACACAGAGGAAGCTCAGATTGGCCCCCTAGAGGTGTCGGACCATGCTCTGGTTTGGTTGGATTTGAAGTGGGGAGGCGACGTGGCTAGGACGCGTCTTTGGCGGTTTCCGCTGGAATTGTATTATGATGCGCAGTTTCATCATTTTTTGCGTCAAAGATGGACTGAGTTTGTCAGTGATCACCAGGTCCATGTGGACGACCCTGAACTGGTATGGGAAACGGTGAAGGTGGTCCTTAGGGGGGATATTATTGGATTCGCAGCCCAGAAGCGCAAGACACTCGCGAAACGTATCATTGCACTTGAGCAATTGGTTACTAAACTCAGGCGGCGGTGTGCCCAGATACCGTCGGTCGAGAATAAGAGGAAGCTTTGGGAAACCCAGGTAGACCTTAACGAGCTTCTGCATCAGAAGGCCAAGAAATCGGTTCTTTATTATCGCTATCGGCTGCATTGCTACGGCGATAAGCCAGGGAAATTGTTGGCCCGCTGCTTGAGGGGCCGGCGTGGCTCCTCTCTGGTGGCGGCCCTTCGAGATGACCAGGGGACAGTGTATAAGAAGAATGTGGATATAGCAAGGGTTTTTCGGGATTTTTTCCAGTCATTGTATAAAGCTGAGTCTGGAACCGCTACAGCCCTGTCCGACTACTTGCGAGATCTGAATTTACCACGGCTTACAGAGGCGCAGAAGGGGGTGTTAGATCAGCCTATTACTTCCCAGGAGATACAACAGGTTATCTCTGCGGCTAGCTGCTGTAAGGCTCCAGGGCCGGATGGCTTGGGTGCCGAATTCTACAAGATTCTGGGAAATGGTATCAGCCCTGTGTTAAGGGAAGTCTTTAGTGTGAGGGGGGAACGGGGGGCCTTTCGGTGGGGGCAGAACCATGCCTATATTACTCTGATTCCAAAACCAAGTAAAGACCCGATGTTCGCGGCCTCCTATTGGCCTATCTCCCTCCTCAACTTTGACCTCAAAGTTCTTGCGAAAGTTTTGGCTCTACGGCTAGCTGGAGTGTTGGGGAATTTACTGCATGATGCCCAAGTGGGCTTTGTTAAGGGATGATATGCCGTCCGGAACCTTCGGAAGATTCTAGCCTCCTTGGAATGGGTACATGCACATCAAATACCCTCGTTACTGGTCAGCTTTGATGCTGAAAAGGCTTTCGATAGAGTGAATTGGCAATATCTATGGGAGCTGTTGCCACGTTACGGTATAGGGGCTGCTTTTTGCGAATTGGTGCGAAGTTTATATATAACACCGACAGCAGGGATTTTGTGTAACGGAGTGCTCTCGGAAGGGTTTGCTTTGGAGCGGGGTACGCGACAGGGCTGCCCCTTATCTCCGCTGTTATTTGTTCTTTCACTGGACCCTTTGATTCGCACGGTTGTGAACTCGGGAGTGATCAAAGGTGTGGCGATGGGCTCGCAGGAATTTGTGATTTCGGCTTTCGCGGATGACCTGTTGGTCCATGTGACCGCCCCGGCTGTCTCTCTCCAGAATCTGTTGGCGGAGTTTGGGCGCTTTGGGGCCCTAGCAGGCCTTCGCATTAACAAAGATAAATCTGAAGCATTGGATACTCTGGGGCAACTCAGGGGGTCCTGGGGCGGCCTCTTCCCCCTTCGGTGGGCAACTGAGGAGTTTGTGTATTTGGGTATAGTGCTGCCTCGTCAACCCCAAGCGCTTTATAAACGTAATCTAGATCATATCCTGCGGCGCCTGACGCTACAGTTGAAGGCCTGGGAGTCCCTTCCATTGTCTTTGTCTGGGAGGATTGCGGCGGTACAGATGGTAATACTACCACGTATTTTGTACTGGTTGCAGACCTTGCCTGTCTGGTTTTTAAGTCGAGATTTGCGTAGGGTAGAAGTCTCCATCAAGGCGTTTCTTTGGAGAGGGAAGAGGGCTCGCATTCCGTGGGGCAGGTTATTGGGGAAGTGGAAGGAAGGGGGTATGGGGTTGCCTGACCTGAAGCTATATGCCTTAGCGTGCCAAGCGAGGCATCTGGGAGATTGGTTAGGTGGGACGGATGTTTATACGCCTCGAATTGTGGAAGAATGCTTAGTAGCCCCGGGGACGCTGTTGGGGGTCTTGCATGGGCGGCAGTGTGATTTGACGGAGACGGTCCGGAGGAGTGTCATAGTGGACTCGGCTAGACGTACATGGCAGCAGCTTAATAAGTATTGGCATACGCCATGGAGTACTTCCAGTTGGTTACCCCTTCGGGGGAATGTACAATTCCTCCCGGGGTCCGAGACGATTGCGTTTCGGGACTGGTGGGTACGTGGAATACGGAATGTAGGGCATCTAGTCGAACCATCGGGATGCTGCAAGTCCTTTCTGGCCCTGAGCCGGGAGTACAACTTGCCCACTAAACATTGTTTTGCCTATATACAGGTATCTCATTACGTGGCCTCATTACCACGGGAAGCGCTTCATGTCGACCGCTCGGCCCAGATATTGGAATTTTTTGCGATAGGGGAGGATAGTCCCCCGTCCATCTCCCAGTTGAAGAGTCGGCTGGATTGTTATCGGGCACCTCCCAACTATCGAGAGGTCGAGTTGGCTTGGGCTGTTGAATTGGGTAGTGAGGTGGCCCCGGGATTGGTGGGTAAGGCCTTGAAAAGGATTGTTCGCGTGGCGCAGGGGGCCCGTTGGAGAGAGATCCAATTCAAGTGTGTGACTAGAGTTCACTTTTCGCCACAACGTGCCCTCCATAGTAGGTTGGAGACAGATGGTAGCTGCCCCCGATGTTCCGAACCTTTGGCGACTTTGCTGCACATGTGGTGGGGATGTCGTAGAGTGCGGCCTTATTGGGCTAAGATATGAGACTTCCTTAGTCAGCTGCTGCAACAACGGATTAGATGGACTGGTTTCTTTGTGGTTTTGGATCAGCTGGCGCCTCCCTGGCCTGCGAAAGCAGGGGCGCGTTTACTAATGCGGAAGGCTTGTCTGGTGGGTAAAGGGCCGCTTCTCCGGTTGTGGAGAGACCGTCAGCCGCCAACTTTTAGTGAATGGCGAAACAGTTTCCACCACCTGATGTTGATGGAACGTAGGATGGCAAGGAGCAGTGTCAAGCGTTGGACTGTGTTTATGTCAATATGGGAACCTTATATACAACAACTAGGGGCCCGCAGTCGCAATGAAATTCTGCAAGTGGGGAATTGAAGGGGAACTGACCATGGGGGAGGTGGGGTGTGTAGCCGTTGTTGCCATGTCTTGCTTAGAGTTCTAACTTGCTGCTGAGGGAGTGTGTGGAGAGGTGGGGGTGGAAGTGAGGGAGGGGGGTGGGTGGGTGGGTGGAGGGGGGGGAGGGGATAAAATGATATAAGCCACCTGTTGAACTTTCCTGGTGTCTCCCGAAGGGGATAAGAGTGCACCCCTCGTGGAGGTTTTGTTAATTGTTCCTGTTTGTTTGTATTTTATTGGTGGATATAAATAAAGTATTATAAAAAAAAAAGATCCTGAAGTCTGTCCTCATATACTTTATAATCCCTTTAATGTTGACATACTATGTTTTGAAACATTAACCAATGCTTACCCAGTTTTAAACGTTCCTACTTCTCCTGTTATCTTATTGTATTAGTTACATTTAATAGTTGAATGTTCTTTGTTCTAAATCTGTTCTATGTAAAATAATAGTATTTTTACTATTAAAGTTTATGTTACCTGTAAACCGCCACTGATCTCTGGAAGTGGCGGTATAGAAAAGATGTATAAATAAATAAATAAATAAGAAGGGACCCAGGATATCAATGCTTGACCCAGTACAAGCATTGCGGAACCTATGTCTTTTGGGGAAACTGTTAGGTACATATGACCTAGATTGGCCACTGTTGGAAACAGGATACTGGGCTTGATGGACCTTGGTCTGACCCAGTATGGCATATCTTATGTTCTTATGTTCTAACATGAGCTAAATGGAAAAATCGTGTTATTTTATAAAAATGGATGCTAAAGTCAAAATGAGATGCAAAGCATGCAAATGTATATAAAGCACATTATTATCATGCAAATCAAATAACATAGCTTGCTTTGAACTCTGCAAGCTGCATTGTTGTTGTTATTAAGTGCCGTTGAGTCAGTGTCAACTCATGGGGACTCTCTGGATGGTTGTCCTAAACTGTGTTCGGTCTTCAGCCAAGTGGCTCATTGTTGATAGAGTAACACCCATAGCTGCTGTTATTGTATCGATCCATCTCATTGCTTGCTTTCCTCTTTTGCGTTGATCTTCTACCTTGCCAAGCATGATGTCTTTCTCTAATGACCTCTCTCTTTGCGTGATGTGTCCAAAGTATGAAAGTCAAAGTCTTGTCATCTGAGCTTCTAAAGAAAGCTTAGGTTTGATCTCCTCTAGTACTGACTGGTTTATTCTTCAGGCAGCCCATGGTATACATAGTATTCGTTGCCAGCACAATAATTCAAAGGCATCAATTTTCTTCCTGTCTATCTTTTTCACAGTCCAACTTTTGCATCCATATGACATTATTAAAAATACCATGGCTTGAATGAGTTTAATCTTTGTAAACTACGTTATTTGTGTAATAATTCCAATTTTCAAGCTAGCATTATATTTCTGCCTGAGACCATTGAGCCGCTAACACTTGACCTGATAATCTCATGGACCCCATCTTAAAAGAGGCCACAGGTTAAAAAATGCTATACCGGACCTCTTCCCCCCTAGTCAAGAATGCCTCCCTCTGAAGATACTTCACAGACCCCTAATCAATACTGCTCACCACACCAAAGATACCCCCAGACCCATGTCCAGATTTAGGCATAGGCAGCATAGACAACTGCCTATGGTGCTAAATTTTGAAAATGCCAAATATCCAGGCCAAAGAGGAGTCTGCTCCAGGTACATGTGTGCTTCAAAGTTATGCCACAGTGGCACTGTGGCCTTCTCTGCTCCTCTTTTGGCTCTCCAATCTTTGGGATCTTTGACACCTCCCCTCAACACACACATTCTCTGGGATCAACTAGATGGTATTACTCATGGGGCTAAATTTTTAAATCTGGCACTTGGTTCTCCCTCCCCAGACAACTGCCCCACCCCTGATTCCCACTAAAGAAGACTCCCCACCCTCTTGTAGCCTTCCCCCAGGCCTACCTCCACAATTCCTGGTGTCTTGCTATAGGATGTAGGAGCAATTTCGAGTCACACCTGCCCCATCAGATTCTGGGTTCAAAACGATAGTTTCATGGAACTACCGCAAGGGGTCAAGCTGCCAATAAGGGCATAAAAGCCTTATATGGCAGCTTTACCCCTAGTGTTGGAACCCTGACACAGCCATTAGAGGTCAACAGATGCCATTTTGAACCCAGAAGGTGACAGGGGACTGCAGGGAGGCCTACAGAAGGATGTCTTCAAGATGGTCTTCAAGGCTTAGTAACTTCCTCCCTTACCTTCAATTTACTAAAACAAAGCCAAAATAGTCTTCTTAAAGATGAATATGCTTCAAATACCTTTTCATTTCAGGATGCCTGGATTTACTGGACTGGATGGGAGCAAATTGTACCTGAACAGCTTTTTAATGTTTTAACATTTTTTTTTTGTCTGACAGTCCTAAATGTGTTCACTACAGTTTTGTGATTTTGTTCATGGTTGTTTTATTATTTCATAAGCTTTATTGTAAAGCGCAGAGAATCTTCAAGATCTGCAGTACAAGTATTTGTAAATAAAATAAATAAATTTATTCATTTCTTAACTGCCTATCAAAATAATCTAAGGGGTTTACAAACTTACATGCATAAATAAACCAAAACAAACTCAAATTTACACATAAAATACAAATAAACTTTAAACAAAATAAGAACATAAGAAATACCATACTGGGGAGGGGCGGAGCCCGATGTCCAGCGGGATGGTCGCATAACGCTGAGGCTCCCGAGAGGCCTACTCAGAATCCTGAATTAACACCGGACAAACTTGAATTTCTGCTCTGATCTTGCCGGGGCATATTGGTGAGATGGCGGGGACCAAACCTACGCGTCTGGAATTTGGATCTCCAGCGGCTTCTCACGGTAAACGCTCCAAAACTGAACCCCGTCCCCGCAGAAGGGGCCGGCTTTCCGCGAGGGCCCCGAAATGCAGCAGGAAATCCTCGCAGAAATTAGAGGGGTTAAGGACCTCGTGCAGTCAAACGGTGAAGCACTTCGAGCGCTGAGGGAAGATCTTGGTGTATTGCAAGGCAGGCTAGAGGGGCTCTCTTCGCGTCAGGACAAAATGGAGAGTATATTAGACTCCCATGCGGTCCGGCTGTCCAAACTCGACAAAGTTGAACGTCAGGTGCGGGCCTTGCAGAAAGAAGTGGAAGATGGCAATAATAGAGCGCGCCGCAACAACCTACGACTCGTGGGCATACCGGAGGGAGCGGAATTGGGAGACATGAAGGAATTTTTAAGTAAAATCCTCCCTTCCCTGCTCCAAATCACCTTTACCAAAGAATTGGAGATTGATCGCGCTCATCGTGTTCCCACAAACATAACGCTCAACAGGAAGACCCCGCGGCCTATCATCTTTCGACTTTTGAGATATCAACATGTGGAACAAATTCTCAGTGCCTCCCGAGCAAAGGGCCATATGGAGTATGAGAGCCACAAGGTCTCCTTCTATCCTGACTTGGCTAAACCCACGGTCGACCGCCGAAAGCGCTTTCTGGAATTTCGGCCGAGGCTTCAACAACTCCAAGCACGCTATGGCCTGATGTACCCGGCCAAGCTCCGAGTCACGCTTCACAATCAGACAAGAACATTTGAGGACCCTGCTCTACTAGCGGAGTTCTTGGACTCTAAAGAAGCCGACTTGATGCGCTGACTTCCAGCATATTTCTGCCAGTACTCTCACATCCGCTGTACCTGTCATATTGGATTTACCGCAGCGCAGTGAAGAGTCTGTCGAGGGCGGTTTGTTGCCTTATTTTGAAGATATATGGGACCCGACTCCATCTACCCATAGCAGCCTCGACGAGTATCAGAGACAGTGTTTCTTATGGACTCTGGTGTTTCTTTTCTTTTATTATGTCAATATCTTCCTCTCTAGGGCTTCCTCCCGCAGACATCTGGTTGCCATATTCATTGGGGGTTTTGCTTCTTCTCTAGGTTACTTTGGTACATACTTTTCAGTATGGGTGTATTGGCTAGCATACTTGGTGTTTATGTCATTATTGTACAGATTCTGATTATGTTGTAAGTTTTCAAGAGCTCTTACCTAAAATGTCTATTATTGATTGATGGCACCATGTCAGATTTTCTCATTGAACGTACAAGGAATCAATAATCCGATAAACGGAGGAAACTCCTAAGCTTTCTAAGTCATGAAGCTGCGGACCTGATTTTCCTCCAAGAAACACATCTTAATTCGAAGGAAACTTTCAACCTCAATATTAACTCTTACATGGTGGCCACCTATTCCCCAGCCGTTTCTAGGAAATGTGGGGTTGCCATATTGGATAGGAAATCTCGGTATGCTACTATTGTTGCGACCTGCTTAGATACAGCGGGTAGATGGCCCAGAGTTTACTTTAAGATAGGTAACTTTTAAGTTACATGTATATGCCTTCATGCTCCTAATGTGGATGACCCTGCCCTTTTGCTATTCTTGCTCAGGTTACGCAGGCCTCTGCTAATACTTCCTTGATATTGGGGGGGATTTCAATTCAGTTCTGGATCCCCTGATAGACAAATAGCCGCCTAGGACAAGTGGTCCCCCCAAGAGTCACATCACGCTTACCTTAGTGATCAAAGATATTGTTCTAGTCGATCCATGGAGGTTACTACACCCCAATGAGCTTGACTTTACCTTCTTCTCTTCCCCTTACAAATCCCAGTTTCGCATAGACTCCTTTCTAATCTCAATACTGTTAGTTCCTCAGGTGGACGCTGTAAAGATTCACTCTCAGTATATTTCAGTTCATGCTGCTGTTTCTTTTCAATACCACACTACTGTACTTCAAGGGAATCCGGGGGCCTGGTTCTCTGATAGAGCCCTATCAATTCAGCCAGAGTTCCGGTTAGAAATTCGAGCAGCCATACATGATTACTTCCAGGCCCTGGTACTCCAGGGGGATCTGGACACCTCAACAGCTCTTCCCTGCAGCTCGTTGGAAAATCTTTCCTGATTTATATAGGGAATTTGCGCTACTAGCGCAACATTACTCTCAATCGATGTAGCTTTCATGCTGCCTCAAGAGTGTTCCAATCATACCGCCTTCTATCTTTATTAAGGATGGGCTAATAGAACTATTTCACTCTATTAATTGTACACATGGGATAGCCTCTAACCTTTACAAACTATTATGTCAGGGTACAGATACTGCCACTTGTAGAGTTCAACAAGCCTGGGATCGCTAACTGTAAATCACTTTAATCCCTGTGCGTTGGAGCGTTTCCTGGAGCAAATTAGTGCGGGTCTCCCGCTTTGCCTCCGTTACCCTAACTTAACTCTCGTCTTTTGCACATAGCTGTTCTTATATTCCAGGAAAATAACCAAATGAACACAACTGCTAGGGACCAGTGTAGGTCTTGCCATACTGATGTGGGAACCCTTACTTATGCTCATTATGAATGTTCTTAATTACAGGTTTCTGGGGGCGGGTCTGGGGTCGTATTTCACTTATCTTACACCTTCACGAGCCTCTTTCTTGGAAGACTGTGGGACTCCGCTTAGTGGCGGAGGTCCCCTCTCTTCCTAAGAAGGGTTGCTCTTTCCTGATGTCATGCCGGGTATAGCCATATGTTTAATCCCGAGGACTTGGAAGGATAGCTCTCGATTTACCGTCAATGAATAGTGAACCTTGTCTGCTTATAAAGCATATTTGAGCAGATATTTCGGAGAGCTATTTTCCATGCCCAATTCATTATCGCTTGTCTAAATGGCAGATACTCAATGATCATGTATAATCTGTTTATTGTTTGCCATGTCTGTTTAATGTACATTCATCATGTTTCAGATCGCCGTTAGTTTTGTAACTCAATAATGTCAGTATACGCCCGCTTTGAGAATGATTCAGTTTTCTAGAGAAGAAGCAGGGGGGAGGGGGGTGGCAGGGGTTTACTTTGGTGTATGTATCACATTCCATGTATGTATTGTCTTTTAGTTGTATGTCTTCTTTCCTTTGTTGTTGTAAAACGAAAATAAAGCATTTAAAAAAAAAAGAAATACCATACTGGGTCAGACCAAGGTCCATCAAGCCCAGTATCCTGTTTCCAACAGTGGCCAATCTAGGTCATACGTACCTAGCAGTTTCCCCAAAAGACACAGGTTCCACAATGCTTGTACTGGGTCAAGCATTGATATCCTGGGTCCCTTCTTAATAATGGTTTATGGATCATTCCTCCAGGAACTTGTCCAAACCTTTTTTAAACCCAGCTACACTAACAGCCTTTACTACATCCTCCGGTAACAAATTCCAGAGTTTGATTACATGTTGAGTGAAAAAATATTTTCTCTTATTAGTCTTAAATAGTTTACCCTGTAGCTTCATTGCATGTCCCCTAGTCTTTCTATATTCTGATAATGTAAACAATCGATCTACATTTACCCGTTCCACTCCATTCATTAATTTATAGACTTCTATCATATCTCCCCTCAGCCGTCTCTTTTCCAGGTTAAAGAGCCCTAACCTTTTTAGCCTTTCTTCATAGGAGTATCCTTCCATTCCCTTTACCATTTTGGTGGCTCTTCTCTGAACCTTTTCTAATAACGCTATATCCTTTTTAAGATACGGCAACCAGAATTGCATGCAATATTCAAGGTGCGGTCTCACCATGGAATGATATAGAGGCATTACAATATCTTTTGTTTTATTTTGCATTCCTTTCCTTATGATACCTAGCATTCTATTTGCTCTCTTGGCCGCCACTGCACACTGGGCCGAGGGTTTTAACATGTTATCCACAATGACGCCTAGATCTTTTTCCTGGGTGGTGGTTCCTAATGTGGAACCTTGCATCGGGTAACCATAGTTTGGGTTGTTCTTCCCTAGGTGCATAACTTTGCACTTGTCCACATTAAATTTCATCTGCCATTTTGATGCCCAGTCTTCCAATTTATCAAGATCCTCTTGCAATTTTCCACAATCCTTTTGGGTTTTAACAACTTTAAATAGTTTTGTGTCATCTGCAAATTTGATAACCTCACTCGTTATTCCCTTTTCCAGATCATTTATGAATATGTCAAAAAGCAGCAGACCCAGCACAGATCCCTGGGGTACACCACTATTCACCTTTCTCCATTGGGAAAACTGGCCATTTAGCCCTACCCTTTGCTTTCTATCTTTTAACTAGTTCCTGATCCACAATACTACACTGCCTCCTATTCCATGACTCTTTAGTTTTGCCAAAAGTCTCTGATGAGGGACCTTGTCAAAGGCTTTCTGAAAGTCCAGATACACTATATCAACCGACTCACCTTTGTCCACCTTTTTATTCACACCTTCAAAAAAAAACATAACAGATTATTAAAACAAGATCTTCCTTGTCTAAAGCCATGTTGGCTGTCTCCCATTAGGCCATGGACCCTTATGAGCAATTCCTCCGTTTGCGTCATAATTGTTCGTCGTTATATGAATTTAAGTTCCATGCTAAGGATTTGAGCCTGTGCCTTCTCCATAGAGGCTACCCTGCAGCATTGATTAGAACGGCATATAAACGTGCCCGTTATACACATAGAGAATGGCTATTTGAATCATCAGTTTCAAAGTCCTCGGATGACCAAATCCTGAGCGTTCTGCCTTTTATGAAAGGTACACCTTTGGTGGCCAAACTCCTTCACAAATTCTGGCCCATCCTGGGGGTACATGCTTGCTTCCGTAATAAGCGATTACAAGTCACTTATTCCCGAAAAGCTAATTTGCGTGACTTGGTGGTAAAAACTACAGCACCGCTTGACCACCCCCCTACATCACATAAGGACGCAGGACATTACCCCTGTGAGACCTGTATCTATTGTTCGAATACAATGTCAGGACCATATTGGAAGGACATGCATACCTCAAAAACTTACCATTCTTGATGGCATACAACTTGTGCCACTGCATTTGTGGTTTACATAATAGTTTGCCCTTGTCAACTATACTATGTGGGTCACACTTCTAGACCATTTAAGTTGCAACTGGGTGAACATGCCTTCCGTCTTCGCACTAAGTCATTGGCTGCACCCATGGTTGATCACTGTATGGGAAAGTCCCATACTTTTGATTCTCTTTGCTGGCGCGTTCTGGATCACGTGCCATTAAACCCGCGAGGAGGTGACTGCATTCAAGCTTTGCAAAGATCAGAACAAAAATGGATTTTTTTGCTTAAAACGGTCCACCCAGCAGGCTTAAACATACAACTGGATTGGCATACAATTATCTAATGCAGTACTGTCACAGCCTTAGCCTTTCAGAACGAAGGGTGTTTCTACTTTGGTGGCTCCTCCTCCTGTTTTTCTGATTGGCTCTTGCAGGCTTTCACTCGTCTGAGAGTGCTAATTAACAGCTGTGCAAATGGACATGGCGCCAGGAGTTTTTAAATCGCTCTCCTCAGAAGTGCTTCTTCTATGGCTGACGCTTATCCGCAAACCGCTTGACCTGAAGCAGGGTGTCTTATTGGGAGAACCCGAAACGTGCCACGTTGGATTAGCAGATTGCGGTGCTACTGGGAGCAGTCTTGAAAAAGCCACTTATCAGCTAAGTCAAGCTGTTGCATAAAAAATTTATTTTTTATTAAAATGGAAGAGTCACAGTGGTGTTAGGATGTTTCCTATTCACTGAGCTGGCAACTCCGACAAAAATAATTGGTTTGCTCTGAGGAGTTGGTCTTCTTGAAAGGGCAGGATTTTTGGAAGTGTGTGTTATTTTTGACCCCCGACTATAGGCTTTTTCTTTTGTCCCATTAGGCCATGACTATCTACATGCTGAGTAATATTGTTCTTTATGATGGTTTCTACCATTTTTCCCGGTACTGATGTCAGGCTCACCGGTCTGTAGTTTCCCGGATCACCCCTTGAACCCTTTTTAAAAATTGGTGTTACATTGGCGATCCTCCAATCTTCAGGTATTACAGATGATTTTAATGAAAATTCACAGATTACTAATAGCAGGTCTGCAATCTCATATTTCAGTTCTTTCAGCACCTTTGGATGTATACCATCTGGCCCAGGTGATTTACTAGTCTTCAGTTTATCTAATAGTTGTAACACATCTTCCCGATGTATCGATATTTCCTTCAATTCTTCCACACCTTTAAATACCACTTCAGTCATGGGTAACGTCCCTACATCTTCCTCAGTAAAGACCGAAGCAAAGAATTCATTCAGTCTCTCCGCTATCACCTTGTCGCCTCTTAGTGCCCCTTTAACACCTCTATCATCTAATGGACCAACTGACTCTCTCACAGGTTTTTTGCTACGAATGTACTTGAAAAAGTCTTTATTTCATGTTTTTGCTTCCGCAGCAAGCTTCTTCTCAAATTCTCCCTTTGCCTGCCTTATCAATGCCTTGCATTTGACTTGCCAGTGCTTGTGCTGTTTCCAGGTTTCGTCATTTGGCTCTTTTTTCCATTTCCTGAAAGATGCCTTTTTGGCAACAACAGCCTCTCTGACCTCACCTTTAAACCATGCTGGCAGTTTTTTGGACTTCCTTCCACTTTTCTTAAAGCATGGAATACAGCTGGTCTGGGCTTCCAAGATAGTATTTTTCAACAACATCCAAGCTTGATGTAAGTCTTTAACCTTTGCAACTGCTCCTTTTAGTTTTTTCTTAACTATTTTCCTCATTTTATTATAATCTCCCTTTCGAAAGTTAAAAAGGTAGTACTGTGGATTTCCTTACTATCCCTTCTTCACTAATTACATCAAATGCGATCATGCTATGATCACTATTGCCAAGTGACTCCAACACCCTTATCTCTTGCACTAGATCTGGTGTTCCACTAAGGACTAGGTCTAATATGGCTTCCCCTCTGGTCGGTTCATGAACCAGCTGCTCCAAGAAGCAGTCACTTATTTCATCTAGGAACTTTATCTCCCTAGTATGTCCTGCCATGACACTGACTCAGTCAATACCGGGGTAATTGAAATCACCCATTATTATTACTGCGCTGTAACTGTTGCTAGCTTCCTTGATTTCTTTGAGCATTTCATCATCCATTTGTTCATTCTGGCCAGGCGGTTGATAGTACACCCCCACTGCCATTGCCTTCCTCTTTTTACATGGAATTTCAATCCATAAAGATTCTATAGCAAATTTTGTTTCCTGTAAAACTTTAATCCTTTCTGACTCAATGCCGTCTCTAACATAGAGCACAATCCCTCCACCAATTTGATCAGCTCTATCATTATGATATAGTTTGTACCTAGGTATCATAGTGTCCCACTGGTTGTCCTCCTTCCACCATGTCTCTGATTTTCCAATCATATCTACCCTCTCATTTAGTGCTATATATTCTAACTCTCCCATCTTATTTTTTAGACTTCTAGCATTTGCATACAAGCATTTTAGAGAGTGTATTTTATTCATAATTAATCTGGCTATTGATAAGCATGGGTAATTTGGGATCTTTAAGCTCTGTCTGCTCCATACTCGAGGGCATTTTGACTACTTTACTCTTTTTTGGAACCTGTCTGCTTTTGGTAGTATACTTCAAGGATACGTTCTTTTGAACCATGTGCTCTTGGGTGACTGTCGGCTTTCCTCTATTATCTAGTTTAAAAGCTGCTCTATCTCCTTTTTAAAGGTTAATGCCAGCAGCCTGGTTCCATCCCGATTAAGGTGAAGCCCATCCCTTCGGAAGAGCCCCTCCTTTCCCCAGAATGTTCCCCAGTTCCTAACAAATCCAAACCCCTCATCTCTGCACCATTGTCTCATCCACGCATTGAGACTCCAGAACTCTGCCTGCCTTTTGGGTCCTGCACATGGAACGGGAAGCATTTCGGAGAATGCTACCTTGGAAGTTCTGGATTTCAACTTCCTACCTAAAAGCCTAAATTTAGCCTCCAAAACCTCCCTACCACATTTTCCTATGTCATTGGTACCGACATGTACCAAGACAGCAGACTCCTCCCCAGCACTATCTAAGACCTTATCTAGGTGGCACGTGAGGTCCACTACCTTCGTACCAGGCAGGCATGTTACCAGGCGATCCTCATGTCCACCAGCCACCCAGCTATCTACATGCCTAATAATCGAATCACCAACTATAACAGCTGTCCTAACCCTTCCCTCATGGGCACATGGCCCTGGAGAAACCTCCTCAGTGTGAGAGGGTTTTACATCCTGGAGGACAGGTCCTAGTTACAGGATCACTTCCTGTCGCACCAGGGTGATGCTCTCCTCTCACGTGACCTCTCTCCTCCATGGCAACATGGATGCTGCCAGACTGGAGGTGGGACTTCAGGACTATAGCCCTTTAGGTTTCGTCTTTGTACCTCTCTGTCTTTCTTATGTCTTCTGAGTCTGCTACTCTAGCCTCTAGAGAATGGACTCGTTCCCTGAGAGCAAAGAGCTCCTTGCACCTAGTGCACACGTAAGACCTCTCACCAACTGGGAGAAAATCATACATGTGACACTCAATGCAAAAGACTGGAAAGCCCCCATCTTGCTGCTGGACTGCTGTCTGCATCTTAGTTTTAAGCTTGTGTTTAGATCTTTAAGGTCTTTACTTACTAAGGGTTGCTATGGATATTTATACTAATAAAATTGTACCTAATACATTTAATATACCTTGTTTACCTGAAGCTTAATTAATCTCAGGTCCTTAGTGTATGACTGATTTGGATAACAAGCTTCACCTGAGAGCACCTCCTTTCCTTTAAGATGTGTAAGTACCTATAAAGCTACAATTATCCCAGTGGTGGGTGGGTGTTGGGGAGGGAGGGAGGGAAATAACACTTATTTAAAAAGGGCTGCTACACAGTACCCTGTCCTGTGCTGTTGAGGTAAGCTGTGACCAACTTCCTGGGTGATTAACAGTCCTTGCTTGGATAGAAACTGCTGCTACTAGACCCTGACTGATTTAACAAAAAACACTGGGTTCACAGATTAATTAGCTTTAATACAAAGAAGTCCTTTCAGAAAATTCCCAGAAGTATATATTCATAATTGCAGATCTCTCTCCAGAAGTAGCAGTCCCTTTTTCTAGTCTTTCAAGTAATAAGTAAGTAAGGTTGTGTATCTACAATGGGTGGAAGGACCTATATAGTGGAACAAGTTGCCAGGTGATATTTGTTTAGAAGTTAATTATCTTCATTTTTGGAAAAAATGGTGAAAGCATTTGGAGATGTTGATAGAGATTTGGTCTGTGATTTTGGGTTGGGCTGGGAGGTTGACACTGGCATTAGAATTTGGATTTTGATATGGAACCCTATATTCAAAGGAATTAACCGTGTTAATACCTCTAGCCGGGATATTCAACAGCAATAACACAGTTAGTGCCACTACAATTTCCATGCATGCTGCTGTTGCATGCCCTGATGCTAACCGATTGGCACCAGGATGGTCCAAGGGTGGCACCTGGCTGATTTGGCCTTGAACTAGAGAGAAGAAACATATAGGCCAGGTAGGGCTAAGATGCTGACCAGAGAAAATCTGTAGAGTTCACTGTTCTACAAATTTTCAAAAATTGTTTGCTTCAGAAATTAAATGTGCTATTTCTTAATGAATTTGATATGCTGATTTCAAATATGATAGTGAAATCGGTCAATTAGCTCCTGTTTCTATGATATGTTGAAGAATGTACATTTTACCACTATGTATGGTGAAAATCGAGCCTAAATCCTTAGATGTAAATTAAAATCTTATTACAAATGAAACTTTGCACAATAACAAGCATGTTTTTATAAAATAGAGTTCATAAACGTACTTAGAAGAAACAGAGGAGTAATAAAGTCTGCAATTTAACTTTCTTTAAGAACATTTGTAAGTACATTCTAGCAAGTTTTGTTCTCATTCAGTGGCTTCACGACTCTTCCTGATCTGTTTCTTGTACTGAAGCAATGGACTATCCCTTGTCACTGTCCAGCAGTAGTCTGCAAGCATTGATTGACTCCATTTACCCTGATACCTCTTTTCCATGGCTGCAATGTCTTAGTGAAATCGTTCTCCATGTTCATCACTTACTGCTCCGTAATTTTGCGGAAAAAAATCTAGATGAGAGTGTAGAAAATGAATCTTTAAGAACATGTTGCTACCAAGGTTTTTGTATGCCTTGAGAAGATCTTAAACAATCACTTGGCAATTATTTGCTTTGTTGTTTCCAATAAAATTTTGTGTTACTGATTGAAGTGCTATCCATGCAGCCTTTTCCTTTCCACGCAATAAACTAAGAAATTCGTCATCTTGAAGAAGTGCACGAATCTGAGGGCCAACAAATACTCCTTCCTTAACTTTGGCATCACTCAGTCTAGGAAATTTACCACTAAGCTACCTGAAAGCAGGTTTAGTTTTATGCATCGCCTTGACAAAGTGTTTTATTAGTCCCAACTTGATGTGCAAGGAAGGCATCAAAATCTTGTTGCTGTCTACAAGTGCTGGAAACAGAACATTTTTGCTTCCAGGATCCAGTGACTAACGGAGTTGCCAGTCCCTTTTGATTAAATGACAATCTCTAGCACGACTATCCCATTCACACAGGAAGCAGCAGTACTTGGTGTATCCACCCTGAAGACCAAGCAAGAGGGCGACCACTTTGAAGTCACCACAGATTGACCATAGATGTTGATCATAGTTTATACATTTCAAAAGTTGTTTCATATTGTCATAAGTCTCTTTCATAAAAGCTGCATGACCAATAGGAATTTTTTTTTCTTTTTATGCAATTTTTGATATACCGCCCAGGCTGAAGGGCATTAGAGCGGTTTACAATCACTATACTATATATGGTAGCAAGTTGCCATTATGCAGCAATACAGCTTTAAGACTTGCTTGGATGAATCAATGAAGATCCTCCAATCATCTGCACTGTAATTGATATTGAGAGCTGCCATTAACCTTTTACGTTGTTGCATGCAGCAAGATCACCTTCTTTGAAAAAGAATGACACCAAGGGGTATGTTTACTAAACCGGGCTAACAGTTAACCAGGGCTATCTGCAACTAGGTCCCATTGAATAATATGGAACATAGTGGCAGATAGCCCAGGTTAACCGTTAGCCCGGTTTAGTAAACATACCCCCAAGTCTTTCTGACGGTCCCGGTAAAAAGAAATTCAAACATCACCAGCCAGAAGATTCCACTGCTGTAGTCTGGAACCCAAAAGCTCAGCTTTATTCTTCGGGAGATCCAAATCCCTGACAAGGTTGTTCAATTCACCTTGTGTTATGAGGTGTGGCTCATTAGCAGTGGCCAGAAGAAACTCTGGGTCACGTGAGGTTGATGGTTCGTCACTACAAACTTCTTCCTCTTCCTCATTTGATTCTAATGATAATGGGGTATGTTTACTAAGCAGTCTTAACGTGCGCCCAGCGTTAGTGTGCAGGATGCCATATAAGGTAGTGGGTGTTCCGGTCTTAAGGTAGCATTTAGGGTTATCGTGCGCTAAGGTACCTTATTGCCCGGTAAAGCACCATTATCGCGCGATAAGGTGCCATATCGCCCGATAACGTGACAGCAGCGCAAATAGCACCCTTTAGTAAACATACCCCAATGATTCTGACATTTTGGGAATCGGCAACCCTTCTCCATGAGGCACTGGGCGTATTGCAGATGGAATGTTTGGATATTGCACGGTCCACTTACTCTTTCTGGATATGCCTTTCTGAACTGGAGGAACCATGCAGATGTAGCAATTGCTGACGTGATCCGTGGGCTCTCTCCAGATCATTGGAACTGCAAAAGGCATTGATTGCCTTTTCCCATTCATCCATTGCCTGAGATTTTTTGCACATGTATTGCAGCATATGTGTGGTGCCCAGCTCTTATCCTGATCTTCTATTCTGCAGCCAAAATATAAGTTGTAGGCTTTCTTAACCACCACAGTCATATTCCGTTTTTGTGATGTAAAAGTCACTTCACCACAAATATAGCAGAAATTATCTGCATTATTAACACAAATATGATGCATCGCCAAATACGCTGTGATTGACCTATCGGCATAAAATAATGCAAAATAATTAATTTTTAATTTTTCTGTGACTAATACACCTTAAGATTTATACTGTCAAGTGATGCAAATTTAAATACTGATTGCATCATCTGGTTTTGGACAGATATTTCTATTGGTTGCAAGTAGAGATTACGCAATCTCACATAATACAGTTAATGGCTCCTAATGACTAATTAATAGCATATATCTTAGCAACTAGACCTAATCAGCCATTTTCATTATGATTTCAGTGTTCAGCAGCCTTAAATTAGTTTAGAACAGCTGCTTTCGTGCCTGAAGCATTTTGGCTGTTGAACAGTGGATGTCCCGCTGGTTTTCAGCATCGATGTGTAACAAGATGTCTGAAGGAACCTTGCCAGAGTCTGCTTGAAGATTTCAAGCTGCAAATAGTGTGGTATTCCTGAGGAGTTTTGTGGGACCAAGAGTATGCATCCCAGCAAACAACCCACTGATCTGTGAGGGACCAAACCCAGGAAAATCCTGAGCAGACAAAAAGAAGAAGGTCTTAAGGAATTTTGTGATATTTTTGACTTTGGGAAAATTTCTTCTATGCGACTGAGGGGAGATATTATAGAAGTCTATTAAATGAGTGGCATGGAACGGGTAAATGCACATCAGTTGTTTACTCCTTCAAGAAGTAGCACATTTAAGACTAATCGGAGAAAATATTTTTTTCATTCAACAAACTGGAATTTGTTGCCAGAGGATATAGTAAAAGCTTTTAGTGTAGCTGGATTTAAAAGAGGTTTGGACAAGCTCTTGGAGGAAAGGTCCACAGCCCATTATTAAAGTGGACTGAGAAAATCCACTGCTTACCCCAGGGATGAACAGCATGGCCTCTGTCTACCCTTTGGGAACCTAACAGGTACTTGTGGCCTGGATTGGCCACTTTTGGAAATAGGATTCTGGGCTTGATAGGCCTTTGGTCTGATCGAGTATGGCAGTTCTTCTGTTCTTTCTCCAAAGCACAGACTGGCACGAGAGAGTGCATGTTGGGATTTTTTTGAGATCCAGAGTGCACTCAGTACACAGACAGCCACATATTTACCCTGAATTCTGCAAAGGTGTTTGAGACTGTTGTAGAGGACTATGTGTTTGAGTATCTTTTAGCAGGAGAAAGAGAGAGAGAGAGAGAGAGATCAAGGAGTAAAGAGAAGAAACAAGCAGGTAGCTTTAACTGTCGAACAAAATCAATCTGTAGTGAGGCTGGCCTATAGAACCAGGAGGTGAGCTCACCAGGCTATAACTAAGAGAGGAAAATTGCTACAGAAAGCTTTCATTTACAAAAGGTTATATTTATACTAATCCTGATTTTTTTCGGTTTTGCCTTTTGAATGGATCCCTAAAGAACAGGAAGGCAAGTATAGAGTACTTCAGCTTAAAATATCAGTAAAATGGCTTTTGCACTTCTAAGAAGGCACGCAAATAGGCTGCATGGTGTGGCATTTATAACCCTAACCACTTTCCAGGCTCGACTGGCTAGGTCATGCCGGTCTTTACCTGCAATCATTTACTATGTTCTATTAATTTTTTCTTTAGTGTTGACTTTCTTTTTGCTGTGTGCCCTTTTGTTTAGGTAAGCAGCAAAAAATGTGGTTTTTAGAAAAAGAGCTGACTAGATTGCATTTGGCACGGAGTGCAAAGGAGTGTGTAGGTCAGGTAGGTAGGCTTTGAAGCAAATGCCTCTTCCCGTCCAACAGGACTGCACTGAATGGTCCTAAAACCCCACCCAGAGGACAAAGAGTTACATATACTTTCAAATCAGATAATTTAGCTCCCTAACAATATGTCCATGGACTGCCCGAAGAACAAACCAGTTGGTACTAGAGGAGATCAAACCTAAGCTTTCTTTAGAAGCTCAGATGACAAGACTTCGACTTTCATACTTTGGACACATCATGCGAAGACAGAGATCATTAGAGAAAGACATCATGCTTGGCAAGATAGAAGGTCAACGCAAAAGAGGAAGGCCAGCAATGAGATGGATCGATTAAATAACAGCAGCTACGGGTACCAGTCTGTCAACACAATTTAGGATAGCTATTCAGAGGGTCGCCATGAGTCGACTCCGACTCGACGGCACTTAACAATAACAACAATATGTCCAAAGGAAAGAGCAAGACGTTGGCTATAAAACTATACTGATATTTGGTTTATGCTTGCAGACTTTCTGATTTTCCTCTGAATCACTGAGGAGGTTCAGTAATTTATTTTTCCAGTGGATCTAGAGGAAATCAGACAGATCTGATGTTATTTTGGCATTTCAAGGAAACCCCCACCGAATATGAACGAGTGAATCTGCTTGAACTCCAATGCACTGATCCAAAAGGGGTTGAATGACATTGCTGCCTTGAGACCTTAACTCTCTCACCCAGTTTAAAACCATTATTTGTGTAAAAAACGTCTTTTAAGCTGCTGGTTTGACACCTCTGTTGGAAGCCATCCCGGCCAGAAATAAAACAGGCAGGCCCATTGAAATCTGGCCAATTGGCAGTTTGAGTAGTCTTGCCAACTGCAGTTTTCAGCTGGCCTGCCAGTGATTTCTCTAGTCAGGCTGCCAAAAGAGATTTAAACCTAGCAGCTGAAGAGATGCTTTTTGCACAGCTGCTGATTTTAAACTGGGTGAGAGAGTTTGGGTGTGAAGGCAACGCCAGCACCACAAGATAAGCCAACAGATGTCATTGGGCTATGTCAAGACCCCTTCCCCATAGCAGTGCATCCAGGACAGGCTTTCTTTTCACTCAGGAAGCTTACTTGCCCTATAGAGGAAGAGCAAAAAGTGAAAAGAGAGGAAATGCAGAGGGCATGAGCATGGCAGCAGCCCCACATATCCTGCCGCTATGTTACACCTGCAAGGAGCCAAAGCCTGCTTTCTGCTACTACGTCCCATCCCACAATAGAGCACAAAGTGGCTGCCAATACCAGTATGTAGATATTGCCTAAAATGTGCACCCCTGGGGCTCCAAGAGGTGTGTATGATTATTCATTTATTTAAAAGTTTTATAGATCACCCTTTTAGCCAACAAATGTTGTTCAAAATGGTTACACAGTTAAAAAAAACATATTCTCAAAGTTTGAAAAAAGACAAATACAATAGACTGAGAAAAACAAGGTCTATCAATAAAAAGAGCCATAGCATATGTTGATCAGCAACCAACAATACATAATCCCACTAATAATTCTTTAGGATCAATACTCCAGCATATTCTACCCCAGGACAGTAAGAGGTTTAATCCCCACCCCCCCCCTACCCCCAGAGAATAATAATGTCTTCAAACTCTTTCTAAAACTTACTTGATAATTTTTCTTCCTCTCTTCAGTATGCAGGCAGAGCATTCCGTTGCAAAGAATCAATCACACTAAATGCTTTACCTCTCCAAATGAAGATACTACAACCTGGTATTTCCAAAAGATTATTTTGTGAGGAGCGCAGTGAACGTCATGGGTTATATGCCCTTAATTTATTCTTCACAAAGATGAAGAAATAAGTTATGGGGGGGGGGGGGCGATTCCCATCCAAAGCTCCCCGCACGTACAGAAGAGATGTGCGGGGAGCTCTGGACGGGGGCAGGAGGAGGTGGGCCGGAGTGGAGGCGGGACCCTAACCACAGACATATAAGGCCTATTCCGATGACGACCCTGTACGTCCGGGCTTGGGAATTTAGATGGGGGTGGAATAAGTCCCCCCTGACATCAGTGGCCGACCCTGCAGGACTCCCCACCGAAGAGGTGAGCTGGGCAGGGGGTTTCCCGCAACATGATCTCAGCCTCAGAAGGCCCAATTGGGGGTTGGGCAGCAGGGAAGAAGCAGTTTGCTTCTATATGGTCGATCGGGGCCTCTGCATAGCTTCCTGGTGCCAGGGTGATGGGATGCCACAGCACTGGCCGTCAAGCAGGAGCCTTGTGCAGGGAGGGAGCAGGACATGCAGTCAAGGCCGGTTGCACTGATTCTGATCCCGCGGGGATGTATAGCCCCTGCCGGATCAGAATCGGGTGCAGATCCGGCCTTGATAGAATCGAGTGCAGATTTTGGAAGTCCAGATAGGCCGGATGTGCCCCAAATGGAATTGGTGGGGAGTGTTTGGGAAAAGCTCTAGAATGCGCATGGAGATAACCGGCTTCTGAATGTTGAATAATCTGCTTGAATGTGGGGAATATTTATAGGGGTGCTTTTGGATTGGCTCATGATTAAGGAAGGTTCTGAAGCCCTATGGGGAAGATTTGTCATCTCTGTTCCTGAAAAGGGAGCCACATCATGCCTCTATCATCTGTGTTCCTCATCAATGTGGTCCAATGTGACTATTCTCCCTCGATGTGGTCCACCAGAGCTGAAGCCTGTATTGCCCCCTCCCAATGTGGCTCACAGACCAGCCACTGTCTCTGAACCTCTATTCTTTCCACCAATTCCTTTCTCCTTACTACTGATCCAGGATGGCAAGAGAACGAGATGAGCAGGTAGGGCCTTGAGCCATGTCCCCCTCCTCCTCATCCTTTGAAGCCAAGGGTCTGACTGGCATGTTGTGCCATACAAGGCATCAAGTTTCACCTAACACATCCATTTTCAGGATGGCTGCTGTCCCGATTGACTTTGGGAGCACTAATGTCATTAGACATTAGAGATAAAAGTGAACGTGCATACTGCAATTAAGATACCAAAATGAAGTAGGACTGCCAAAGGCAGTCTACAAGCTAGGAAAATGGCTGTGACTACGTAAATGGCCACAAAATATTAGGAAGCCCATCTCAGCACAGAATGTGGCTAACTGGAGCTGCAGATGTAGTGGCAGAGACACTTTCCAGCCAAGAGAAGAACTCATAGGGGTCTAGATGCTTTCTCAATTGATGCACAAATTTTTGTTGTGCCCTCTATGAAAGCAAATCACTTTTCCTAAATCCAGGGAGCCAGGATTTAACCTTGCAGTCTCTCAATCTTGAAACTTGATACTTTTGTCCCTATGTCTGTTTGGATTTGGAAACGTTTAGGAGTTTCTAAAAACATGGTTATTTTAATAGCATATTATGGACTGCCAGGTGAGCTAATTCTTGATAATCTGTTTCTACTGCTAGAGGGAACTATAGGTTCTAGGTAAGGGGTTGGATCACATACGAGGGTGGATAGCTAGTTTCTGGCTATTCTTACTTATGGCTGGGTTTTCATTATCCACAGATATGTCACAACCCAATAGAACTACAGGTGTACTATATAAAGTAAAAGAAAACAGTGAAGCACTCAAAACTAGATACTTGGACATGTGATCATAATATTATATGTGAACATTGTTTTAATCATGCTTTTCAAACAAAACAACTGCTTATTTGAAAAGCGATGATTAATACTGTGCTCACTACATAATATCATGTGACATTATGCAAGCCTTTCAGCATCACTGCTCCTCATTCAACTCTGATGTCCAGGTGCACAAGTATTTAGTTTTGGGTGATTCACTATCAGGGGCGGCCCAAGGGGGGTACGGAGTCATGTGCGAAGACACATTGCTGGGCCTCATTTGCATAAATATTTGCATAATGTTAACGTGCACTAGCTTTTAGTAAACATGCCTCTTAATGAGTGTCTGGATAAAGAAAGACTACCAGATTTCTACATTACTATACTCCAGTGCTAGCCACCAGACACATTAGGAAGTACAATAAACACTGCCCATTTAGAACCTATAGCAAACCCGCCGTATCATAACAGCACTACCAGGACTCACAAAGCACCAAACCCTACCTATCAAAAGGCAACACTGCAAATATTAAACCAATACATCTCAGAGCAAAACCAATACATCTTCTACTGGGGAAAGAGAACAAGTGGCACTGTCAAATAGAAACTACAAGAACAGAATACCTCAGCTTGGTTACACATGCAGAACATAGACTGTCACCAAACAAAGGACAAGGGATCACAATTTAGAAATAGAAAGACAATAATTAAACTGGGAACTAAAAAGGCCAAAGTTGGAACGTACAACAACACTGGAGAAATAAAACTATAAATTAATTTCCTCTTGTAATAAACAAAATCGCAAAGAAGTTAGGAATACACATTTCCCAGAACTAATATATTCCAGTTAATAAATTCAAAATAAAAAAAGTATTTTTCTGCCTTTTGTTGTATGGGCATTTTATTTTTCAGTTGCAATTGTTTCAGTCATTTTCTTCTGGTTTCTTCGCGTCTTCGGCTAACTTTTCATTGTCTGTTGTCCATTTGTCCTTTCTTCTCTCTTCATTTTTTCCATTCTCTCTCTACATCTGCTTTAACATAATTATCTGTCCCCTTTTGCTCTTTCCTCCATTTCTTTCTTTATTTCTTTTTCATCCACTCAAAGTTTACCCTTCATCTTCAATCCCCACTTACTCTCCCAATACCGGGCTAATGATAGATTTTTCTTCCCTCCCACACAAAATATCTTTTCCCCTCTCTATCCTCACTCCCTAGCCACATCCCTTCTAGTCCTCCCCCAATATCAGCTCCCTTCTAGTTCCAGCCCCATCCAGCATCCGCTAACTTCTAGTCCCATTCTCCCCCCCCCCCCGCAACAGCCTATTTCCAGTCCTAACACCCCTATCAGCCTATTTACAATCCTAGCTCCCCATCAACTACTTCCAGTCCTATTCCGGCCCCCATCAGCCCATTTACAGTCCAATCTCCCTCCATCAGCCCATTTCCAATCCTAGCCCCCCCATCAACTACTTCCAGTCCTATTCCAGCCCCCATCAGCCCATTTACAGTTCAATCTCCCTCCATCAGCCCATTTCCAATCCTCGCCCCCCCCATCAGCAATTGTCAGTCCTATTCTAGCCCCCCATCAGCCCATATCCAGTCTAAGCTCCCCCTACCAGCCTATTTCCAAACCTAGTCCCTCCATCAGCCATTTCCTGTCCTATTTCAGCCCCCATCAGCCCATTCCCAGTCCAAGCTCCCCTCATCAGCCCATTTCCAATCCTAGCCCCCCATCAGCCATTTCTAGTCCAAACTCCCCCCATCAGCCCATTTCCAATCCTAGCCTCCCCATCAGACATTTCCAGTTCTATTCCAGCCATCAGCCCATTTCCTGTTCCAGCTCCCCCCATCAGCCCATTTCCAGTCCAAGCTCAACCCATCAGCCCATTTCTAATACTAGCCTCCCATCAGCTATTTCCAGTCCAAGCTCCCCCCATTAGCCCATTCCCAATCCTAGCCTCCCCATCAGACATTTCCAGTTCTATTCGAGCCCCACCAGCCCATTTCCTGTCCAAGCTCCCCCCATCAGCCCATTTCCAATTCTAACCCCCATCAGACATTTCCAGTCCTATTCCAGCTCCCCATCAGCCCATTTCCAATACTAGCCTCCCATCTGCCATTTCCGCTGCTATTCCAGCCCCCATCAGTCAATTTACAGTCCAAGCTCCCCCCATCAGCCCATTTCCAATCCTAGCCCCATCAGCCATTTTCAGTCCCATCCTAGCCCCATCAGCCCATTTCCAACCCTAGCCCCCTAACAGTCCACTTCCAGCCCTAGCCCCATCAGCCATTTCCAGTCCTATTCCTAGCTCTCCCTTCAGCCCATTTCCAATCCTAGCCCCCCATCAGCCATTTCCAGTCCTATTCCAGCCCCCATCAGCCCATTTCCAGTCCAAGCTCCCCCCTCAGCCCATTTCCAATCCTAGACCCCTCCCATCAGCCAAGTTCCAGTCCTAGCCCTCCATCAGCTCATTTCCAGTCCTAGCCCCCCCATCAGCCCATTTCCAGTCCAAGCTCCCCCATTGGCCATTTCCAGCCTTTTTCCAGTCCACACCAGTCCATTTCCAGTCCACATCAGTCCATTTCCAGTCCAAGCTCAACCCATCAGCCCATTTCTAATACTAGCCTCCCATCAGCTATTTCCAGTCCAAGCTCCCCCCCATCAGCCCATTTCCAATCCTAGCCTCCTCATCAGACATTTCCAGTTCTATTTGAGCCCCATCAGCCCATTTCCTGTCCAAGCTCCCCCCATCAGCCCATTTCCAATCCTAACCCCCATCAGACATTTCCAGTCCTATTCCAGCTCCCCATCAGCCCATTTCCAATACTAGCCTCCCATCTTCCATTTCCACTGCTATTCCAGCCCCCATCAGTCAATTTACAGTCCAAGCTCCCCCATCAGCCCATTTCCAATCCTAGCCCCATCAGCCATTTTCAGTCCCATCCTAGCCCCATCAGCCCATTTCCAACCCTAGCCCCCTAACAGTCCACTTCCAGCCCTAGCCCCATCAGCCATTTCCAGTCCTATTCCTAGCTCTCCCTTCAGCCCATTTCCAATCCTAGCCCCCCATCAGCCATTTCCAGTCCTATTCCAGCCCCCATCAGCCCATTTCCAGTCCAAGCTCCCCCTTCAGCCCATTTCCAATCCTAAACCCCTCCCATCAGCCCAGTTCCAGTTCTAGTCCCCCATCAGCTCATTTCCAGTCCTAGCCCCCCCATCAGCCCATTTCAAGTCCAAGCTCCCCCACTGGCCATTTCCAGCCCTTTTCGAGTCCACACTAGTCCATTTCCAGTCCAAGCTCCCCTCATAAGCCCATTTCCAATCCTAGCCCCCACATAAGCCATTTCAAGTCCTATTTAAGACCCCCATCAGCCCATTTCCAGTCCAAGCTGCCCCCATCAGCCCATTTCCAATCCTAGCTCCTCCATCATCCATTTCCAGTTATATTCTAGCCCCCCATCAGCACATTTCCTGTCCAAGTTCCCCCTTCAGCCCATTCCCAATCCTAGACCCCCATCAGCCATTTCCATTCCTAGACCCCATCAGCTTATTTCCAGTTCTAATCCAGTCCCCATCAGCTCATTTCCAGTCCAGGCTCCCCCATTAGCCCATTTCCATTCCAAACTCCCCACCCCATCAACCCATTTCCAGTCCTAGCCCCTATCAGCCATTTCCAGTCCCATCATACCCCCATCAGCCCATTTCCAATCCTAGCCCCCCATCAGCTCATTTCCAGTCCAGGTTCCCCCATTAGCCCATTTCCATTCCAAACTCCTCACCCCATCAACCCATTTCCAGTCCTAGCCCCTATCAGCCATTTCCAGTCCCTTCATACCCCCATCAGCCCATTTCCAATCCTAGCCCCCCATCAGTCATTTCCAGTCCTTTCTAGCTCCCCATCAGCCCATTTCCAGTTCAAGCTCCCCCATCAGCCTATTTCCAGTCCTAGCCCCCATCAGCCATTTCCAGTCCCATCCTAGTGCCCCATTGGCCCATTTCCAATTCAAGCCTCCCATCAGTCATTTCCAGTCCTTTCCAGACCCCCATCAGCCCATATCCAGTCCAAGCTCCAACCATCAGGCTATTTCCAATCCTAGCCCCCCATCAGCCATTTCCAGTCTGATTCCAGCCCCCATCAGTCCTTTTCCTGTCCAAGATCCCCCATCAGCCATTTCTGTCCTATTCCAGCTCCCCATCAGCCCATTTCCAGTCCAAGCTCCCCCCCCATCAGCCCATTTCCTATACTAGCCTCCCATCAACCATTTCCAGTCCTATTCCAGCCTCCCATCAGCCATTTCCAGTCCAAGCTCCCCCCTCAGCCCATTTCCAATCCTAGACCCTCCCATCAGCCCAATTCCAGTCCTAGCCCCCCCCCCCCATCAGCTCATTTCGAGTCCTAGCCCCACCCATCAGTCCATTTCCAGTCCAAGCTCCCCCACTGGCCATTTCCAGTCCTTTTCCAGTCCACATCAGTCCATTTCCAGTCCAAGCTCCCTTCATCAGCCCATTTCCAATCCTAGCCCCCACATAAGCCATTTCAAGTCCTATTTAAGACCCCCATCAGCCCATTTCCAGTCCAAGCTGCCCCCATCAGCCCATTTCCAATCCTAGCTCCTCCATCAGCCATTTCCAGTTATATTCTAGCCCCCCATCAGCACATTTCCTGTCCAAGTTCCCCCTTCAGCCCATTCCCAATCCTAGCCCCCATCAGCCATTTCCAGTCCTAGCCCCCCATCAGCTTATTTCCAGTTCTATTCCAGTCCCCATCAGCTCATTTCCAGTCCAGGCTCCCCCATTAGCCCATTTCCATTCCAAACTCCCCATCCCATCAGCCCATTTTCAGTCCTAGCCTCTATCAGCCATTTCCAGTCCCATCATACCCCCATCAGTCCATTTCCAATCCTAGCCCCCATCAGTCATTTCCAGTCCTTTCCAGCTCCCCCATCAGCTCATTTCGAGTTCAAGCTCCCCCATCAGCCTATTTCCTGTCCTAGCCCCCGTTAGCCATTTCCAGTCCCATCCTAGTGCCCCATCAGCCCATTTCCAATTCTAGCTCCCCATCAGTCATTTCCAGTCCTTTCCAGACCTCCATCAGCCTATATCCAGTCCAAGCTCCAACCATCAGCCTATTTCCAATCCTAGCCCCCATCAGCCATTTCCAGTCCGATTCCAGCTCCCATCAGTCCATTTCCTGTCCAAGATCCCCCATCAGCCCATTTCCAATCCTATCTCCCCATCAGCCATTTTCCATCCTATTCCAGCTCCCCATCAGCCCATTTCCAGTCCAAGCTCCCCCATCAGCCCATTTCCAATACTAGCCTCCCATCAGCCATTTCCAGTCCTATTCCAGCCTCCCACAAGTCGATTTCCAGTCCAATCTCCCCCATCAGCCCATTTCCAATCCTAGCCCCCATCATACATTTCCAGTCCTATTCCAGCCCCTATCAGCCCATTTCCAGTCCAAGCTCCCCCTCAGCCCATTTCCAATCCTAGCCCGCTCTCATCAGCCCATTTCCAGTCCTAGCCTCCACATCAGCCATTTCCAGTCCTATTCAAGACCCCCATCAGTTCATTTCCAGTCCAAGCACCCCCTTATCCGATTTCCAATCCTAGCCCCCAATTAGCCATTTCCAGTCCTATACCAGCCCCCCATGAGCCCATTTACAAAACCTCTGCACAGCCACCAGCGTGAAAAACTGCATTTTCCCTCACACTGGTGGCTGTGTTATGTGAAGTGCGCTGAAGGCAGGTAAAGGTTAAAGGGCATTTCCCGATACTCGCATGCTTCACAGTAACACAGCCACCAGCGTGAAGGAAAACAGTGCTTTTTACGCTGGCAGCTGTGCAGAGCTGAGCCACAGCATTGTGCAGCTTCCCTGGTTCACCTCTGAGACCGTCCATTGTGCACGAATGATGTTTGTGCGGGGCCCTCTGAAGCACGGGGTCCTGTGCGAAGAACATTCTCACACAATGCCTGGGCCGGCCCTGTTCATTATTTTGACTCACTTTTTATTATCCACAGCCATTTATATTTTATTTGTTTGCATTTAAGTTGCATTATGTTTTTCACTGGAGCCTTTCTTAGTCTTCATATGACGGAGTACATAAGTGCGTTAAAATTTTGCAGTTACCTGCAGTATTTGCTGAAATTACTGTGTAGTAACTGCAAAACCTCTACACTGTTGGGAGTGTTCCCTACATCTGTTAATGCAGTTAACACAGAGAAAATACAATTAGCATGCGTTAACTGTACTTCAGATAATTCATACATACATAACGCAGTTCATGCCTATTCCTTAACGCATTTAATGCTATGCAGTTAATGCAGGAATTGGCATGTACTAAATGTCAAGTTGCCGCATCAACTGTTAGCACAGACATATGCTAAACAGCATGCGCTATTGCATGTGTTAACAGATTAATGCAAAAAAATGCAATGTGTGCCTTTGAGTCTGTCCTGACTCCTGGTGACCCATAAGCTCCTGGGTTTTTTTGGCAGTGTCACTGGAAGTAGATTGCCAGATCTTTCTTCTGAGGCAATGGAGAGTTAAGTGACTTGCCCAAGGCCACAAGTAGTGCTAGTAGGAATTGAACCCTGGTTGCTTGGTTACCAAGCCAGTGCTCTAACCACTAGGCTACTCCTCCACTGTGCTAATGGATTAATGCAGACTAGTAAAAGGCTCCTGAAATATTTTAGAAGACATGAAATTCTGGCATTTTGGAATCCAAGTGGAAATAGCAATTTTGGAAAGGGATAAATTTACATGTGGATGCCACTAATATGAGAAATTGCAAAGGGAACATCAAGGGTGTGGTTTGGCCATGGCCTGGGCAGGTCAAAAATCTATGTGTTCTCAATTTCACAGAGAGAATGCATGTGTATGGCCTAAATTGTCCACGTCAGTATTTATAGTTGATCCTGTGCATGTATGGGTTTTTAAAAAATGCGTATTTCAGCCAGCCCTTTACAGGAAGGATTAAGGGGGTTAATTCCCCACTGTTTATTGCCCCCTACATACTGAAACAAAATAGTGATAACTACCTCGGAAGTTATTTGATGGCATGTAAACATATAGGTTTGTAAAATGCCAACTTAAAAGTTGCAAAATACAAACTCACATGTGTGAATGCATCACTTAATACGTGTAAGTCACCAAGTTTCCTCTACTGATTGTTCCTATGTGCAGGTTCATAAAATGACTCCTCCCACTGTAGATGGATGCATATCCACGCCCACTCCTGCAGTTCCTGACATGTATTTCAGAAAACGCTCCATGTCTGGCAGAGTTTTATCTAAAATACTGCCAGAATTGTGTACATTCTGACCTAGACGGCTCAATTGCGATCCCCACGTACTATCTAAAACTTACCTGTAAATAAAATAAAAGAAACCTCTCAAACAAGTTCACTTGACGTTTGTGACATGAAGAATGGAATAAAAATACTCATGTCCTCTCTCTGAGGGCTAGATTTACTAAGGTTCGCTGCCGCACCAGTGCTCATCATAGATCCCGTTGCATAAAATGGGACCTGTTCCTTAACAGTATTAATGCCTTTAGTAAATCTAGCCTTGAGGCAAGTTAAAAGCATGAGCACAGGAGATAAACACAGCAAAGGAAGATGTTTCTGGGCGTCTTTTCCAACCTATATATAAGGGCTTCTATTCTTAGGCATTTGCTTTCTAGATGCTTAGGAGTTTTTTGAGGTTATCTAAGATTTGTGTTTACTGGTGTTTTTGAAGTGCAGGTACTATTGTTGGGTACCTTTTCCGACTGAATCAAAAACACATATTTGTGCAGCTAAGGAACCATCAGCAAGGAAGAGGTGCAAAAACAGAGTGCAGGATCCAAGGCAAGTAAGGGGGAGATGTGAGAGGCGATGCCTTTCTGGTGTTTATCCAGAATGCACCCGTTTCATACTTTGATGCACCAGTGATATTTTGCCATTAGAGTTATATCTTTGTTCTTGATGAACTGCCCCCTTTCACTTCCAACTTCTCAAAACTCCAGAATTGAAGGGCATGATTTAACAAGGGCGTAAAGCCATTCATAAGCCAGGGCCTATGTGAATATTGTAGAACGCTGTAAGCAGCACGCCATCAAGTGTAGCACAAGATGGATGCCATCAACAGCTCTCAACAAGTTTAGAGAGTCCCAATGAAATACAACATGACTCATGACCTTATCCAGGTTTTAAAGGCAAAGAAAATGACAGTTCTCGGTCTATGATATGAAAAATCAAATTTGCCAATTCAGAAATAGGGTTTTCCCCCAGATTGTCTTTTTTTATTTCCCTCCACCAGTAAGCCCTGTAATGGTGATATTTTTCCTGTGTCTTCTTTGAACAGCTGGCATAATTTCATCCCACTTAACTTCTAATCAAACAGGCACTAAACAGCCCTGATGCTATTGTACGGAGGAGTTGTTCCTATCCGTATGTAATGAGACGCAACAAAAGCCACACTGCAGTCTCACTTATCAGTTCTGTTATCGAGACCTTCTACATTGAAAGAACAAGTGGTCAGAGAAATGAATGAAAGAAAAATATATCAAACTATAGGCATGATTCTGGTATTAAGAAATGTGGATATTTAATATCGGCACTGAAATTTCAGAGAAAAGTAATAGGGATAAGATTTTACCAGCAAAGAAAAGGAGCCACAAGATTGCTTAAGAGAACTATAACATTAAGATCTGGATGCACAGCCTTGCAAAGCCAACTGTATGACAATGAAATTACAATTCAGCACAGCCGCATATTTAAAATATTTAAACTACAATTGTTCCCCGTCGGCAACCCTACCTTTTTCCTGACCCAGAGGGCAATCTGGACTCCCAATCAAATTACATACCCCCTCCAACTCCAACCTTCGCTGGGTTTTTCTTTAGGAACCAGGCATTATATTTTTGTGTCAGCGTTCTGGCAGAAAGTATGACTAACGATCTTGAGAATTCTTTGTTTACAGTCTGAACTTTCTTATCGCTTAATTACTTGGAAATCTCTAGCTCTTACAAAAGAGATGTCATTATCTATTAAAACCCTATTTAATTTTATGCTATTTATTGGATGTCAAAACATTCTGGGTCATGGCTACTAAAATGCGCTAAGTTAGTGCGCCTTAAGCCTCCGCCATTAATGCTGGTGGTGGCGTAGATCTGCGCTAGGTGCTGGGGGTGCGCTTGCCATGTCCCCCTGCAGTCACCACAGGGAGATACACCTCACTGCACTAACCGGCCAGCACATCTAGCCTAGGTGCACTAACCGCAAACCATCGAGGGGGTGTTAACTGCATCCGTTATCCGTACTAACGATGGTTACACTTACCACAAGGTGCTGTTAATGTCCACACCCCACCCCTAAACCACCTAGCCACTGCCCCTTCCTGTGCTCAAGTTTAGTGTGGGATATTTTTTGTGCTGCCCCATTAGCGGACTTCAGTAAACATGCCCCTCTATGCTACTGGAAAATGTGTACTTTATCATGCGGCCAGGGGCACTAAGTGCCTCTGTGCTAATTTCACAAGTGACAGCCTGCTGTATAGTACCGTCTGCAAACTGCAATACACAGTCCACACCTATCCCTCATGTCATAACACGCTGTGCAGGAATCAGCACGAGCTATCATGTCAGCATACTAAGAGACGCTGTGCTCGTGCCCTATTAACATGCACTAATTCATATGCTAACTGCTTGGCACAATTTAGTAAACAGGCTGCTAAGGCTAAAATAAACCCTGAGATGGTATGGACTTGTTTCTATTCTTATTACTGATATGCTCTTTTATTTGGTATAGCTGGAGATAACTGGGGATTCACAAAAATCCATTCATTTATTTTTGATGGGGCTAAAATTTAAAGCTACCTTAACACTCGAAGGCACACATTGCATTGCAAGGTGATATTTTTAAGTATTCCTATTTGAAAGCAGATTTTTAGTTTTTCAAAGTCTGAATCACCATCCTGCAAAACCTCCAAACTCCCCCATCTACTCTTTTGTCCAGTACAGTAGAAAAACAATTTGAATGTGTGGGTGTTATACCCCCTGCTTACTCTTTCTCAGACAGGGTGAGTTCACACTTCAGCCCCCCCTCCAATTCCACTTCCTGTTGAAGGACGTTGAATCGGAGGGGGGACAGAAGCGCAAATGGCACCACAGCCTGGAAGAGAAGGTAATTCTGGCACCGCGGAACCTTTTTAAATGTTTTGCCGCTGTTGCGCATCCAGAAGAGGGGCAGCAGTAATGGCAATGGGAGCAGGGGAGGCACTAGGAATGAGGCTCGCCTATGGTGCCTCCTATCCTCGCACCGGCCCTGACTCTCTTTGGTGTAACGCAAGCATTGATTCAAACATTACAAGTAAATATGAGAGATTCAGATCGCCTCCTAGATCCTCCGGTACAGAAATGAAGCTCATCCCTTTAAATTAAAACATTCTGTTGCTGTACTTTGAATCATTTTGACAGCTTAAAGCTTTTAAGAATGTATTTGAGAGAGATATGATTGAAAAAATAAAAATACAAATTATCCTTTATATTTGTATTGTACCCCAGAGAGTTCAGACATACAGGAGATTATTTTAGAAGTCATATTCATGCTTTGGATGTTTGAAAACGAGCCTAGAGATCTCCAAAGCACAAAGACAGCTCCAGAGACATTTTAGAAGCTGGGTCTGAACAGAGGCGTGGTGAAGGTGTTCCTATGAACCTGGATGTCTGGAGTCACGTCTAAGGTTATACCTCCTCCAGGCAGGAATGGGCATCTGGAAAGCGCTCTTTTTGGCCATAAAACATCCAGAGGGTGCAGGGAAGAGGGCATCCCAAATACTCTACACAATCACAATGATAGCAGCAGTGGGCTTTGAAGCCTGGTTGCCCTGGTCCTAGTCTACTATAATAACCATTAGGCTGTTCCTTGACATTCATGGTCTGGAGCAGAATTCTAGGATCTCTATGTAGACAGCCCTGCAGATGACAATGTCATGCACCTCTACATTTGTGAAATGGTGCCTGAGCTTGGATGTGCCTGCTTTTTTTTCAGACTTGGACATCCCAGACTACACTTGGACGTCATTTGTAAATTCTACTTAAAGGGTAATCATTATAGGCAAAACACGTCAAGATGTGTTTGAAAACGTAATACCAATAGTGCCAAAGCAACTAGGAAAATTCCTATATCTTTCTGCTACATATACTTGGAAAGCACAGTTACTTACCTGTAACAGGTGATCTCTGGGAACAGCAGGAATAAGTCTTCACATATGGTATCGTCGGTACCGACGGAGCCTGCGCAGGAACGCTCCCCAGCGTCCAGAAAGAAAGCTTTTGGGAGCATCCCACAGCGCCTGCGCGCTGCCTTCCCGCCTTTTCTAACCGCCTCTCTCCAGTTCGAGTTTTAAGCTGAGACAAAGAGAGAGAGAGAGAGGAAAGGAAAGATAGATAGAGAGATACAACTCCTAGGGGAGGTGGGTGGGTTGTGAAGACTTATTCCTGCTGTTCCCAGAGATCACCTGTTACAGGTAAGTAACTGTGCTATCTCCAGGAACAAGCAGGAATGAGTCTTCACATATGGGGACTCCCCAGCTAGAGATGCCAGGGAGATCTCCAAGGCTGTGAGTCCCTGAGAAGGGCTCTACCTCCCCCTATGGAACTCAGGCATCCAACCAGGGATGGGGGGTAGGAGTTGATTAGGTATGGAACAGGTGTTTGAGAACAGCCTGACCAAACAAGGCATCCCGGCGGGAGTCCTTGTCCAAGCAGTAATGGGCTGTAAAGGTATGAACCGAGGCCCAGGTGGCCGCTCGACAGATTTGGTCAATGGACACAGAGTTTAGATGAGCCATAGAGGCTGCCATGGCCCTCACATTGTGAGCTGTGACATGGCCCTCCAGAGAAAGGTTCTTACTCTGGTAGGCGAAGGAAATACACTGAGCAATCCAATTGGACAGAGTTCTCTTAGAGACTGGAAGTCCTAAATGAGAGGGATCAAAAGCAACAAATAGTTGAGAGGACTTTCTATGTTGCTGTGTCCTTTGTAAGTAAAAAGCAAGTGCTCTCTTACAATCCAGGGTATGAAGATTCCTCTCTGCACTTGATGCATGAGGTCCTGGAAAAAAGACAGGTAAATACACCTCCTGGTTCAGGTGAAAAGGTGAGACCACTTTAGGCATAAAGTGTGGATTAGTCCTGAGGACTACCTTGTCATGATGGAACCTTGTATAAGGAGGATTAGCCACCAAGGCTTGCAGCTCACTGATACGGCGCACTGAGGTGACTGCAATGAGAAAAATAACCTTCCAGGAAAGGAATTTCAAGGAGGTAGTGGCTAAGGGTTCAAAGGGTGGCTTCATAAGCTGGCCAAGAACCAAATTCAAATCCCATGCCACTGGAGGTGGTCTAATGGGAGGTTTGGTTAAAAGAAGGCCTCTCATGAATCTTGCAATAAGAGGATGAGAGGAAATAGGATGTCCATTGAAAGGCTTAAGGGATGCTGCAATAGCACTCAAATGGACTCTTACTGAATTCGTTTTAAGGCCTGCATGGGATAAATGCAGCAAATACTCTAGTAAAGAATTCAGAGGTATTGCAAGAGGGTTACGACCCTTCTCTGCACACCAAATGGTAAACCTTTTCCATTTAAAAGCATAGGAATGTCTAGTGGAAGGCTTTCTGGAAGCATGAAGGATATCCTTCACCTGCTGAGAAAGATGCAAATCTTGAAGGTCTAGGCCTTCAGCAACCAGGCTCTGAGATGAAGAGACTGGGGATTTGGGTGCCACAACGTTCCCTCCTCCTGGGACAGGAGGTCTGCAGCAGACCCCAAGTCCAAGGAGGGAGCTTGAGAGAGACGAAGAAGTAGAGGGTACCACACTTGGCGTGGCCAACGTGGAGCTATGAGGATCATAGACCCCTTGTCTCTCTGAAGTTTGAACAGTGTCTTGGAAATTAGGGGAATGGGTGGAAAGGCATAGAGGAAGTCTTGCCCCCAGTGGAGGAGGAAGGAATCCCTGGCCTGAACTCCCTGACACGGAATCCTGGAACAGAACCGGGGAAGTTTGGCATTCCACGGACTTGCAAACAGGTCTATGTCCGGGGTTCCCCAAATTCGAAAGATTCTGGCTATCTGGTCCCTATGGAGGGACCATTCGTGTGGAAGCAGAACTCGACTGAGTCTGTCTGCCCAAGAGTTTTGAACCCCTGGAAGATACACAGCCATGAGATGAATTTGATGCTCTCTGGCCCACAATCTCAAAGCTTCGTTGCAAAGTGACAGAGAGCCAGTCCCGCCCTGCTTGTTCACGTAGAACATGGCTACTTGGTTGTCAGTGTAGATGAGGACTGTCTTGTAGCTGAGCAGGGTGTGGAAGACTCTGAGAGCTAGAAGAATTGCTCTGAGCTCTAAGAGGTTGATATGTAGAGATGTCTCCTGTGGAGACCAGATGCCTTGGGTGGAGAGATCTTGTAGATGAGCTCCCCAACCCTTTGGGGAGGCATCTGTTGTAAGGGTTGCTTGGGGTAGCAACTGTTGAAAGGGGGACCCCAGCAACAGATTTTGGGTGGACTTCCACCACTGGAGGGACCAAAAGAGGCGACTGGAGGTTGCTATTTTGTCTGACAGGCAACCTGATGCCTGGGTCCATTGGGTGGACAGAGTCCACTGAGCTGCCCTCATGTGAAGGCGAGCGTAAGGAACCACATGCACGGTGGATGCCATGTGGCCTAACAGTTGTAACATCTCTCGAGCAGTTAAATGGGACTTTAACTGAATTTGAGAGGCTAACTGCACCAAGCATAGGCAACGGGCCTGGGGAAGATAGGCCCTTGCAGCTGTGGTATCCAGCAAGGCCCCTATGAACTCCAATGACTGAGTAGGGGTGAGTTGTGATTTTGGGATGTTTATTACAAGTCCCAGATACTGAAGAACACGCCTTGTGCAGGCTAGGGAAGCCTGGGCCTCTGACTGGGATGGAGCTCAGATGAGCCAGTCGTCCAGATATGGGAATACAAATATTCCTAGAGTGCGTAGAAATGCAGCTACTACTGCCATGCATTTTGTGAACACTCTTGGAGCCGAGGCCAGACCGAAAGAAAGCACTCTGTATTGGTAGTGCTTTCCCTGATAAAGGAACCGAAGGAACCTTCTGTGTGTTGGATGGATGAGGACATGGGTGTACGCATCCTTGAGATCTAGAGAACAAAGCCAATCCTGACTCTGAAGGTATGGAAGGAGAGCACTTAGAGAAATCATCTTGAATTTCTCCTTGCATAGAAACTTGTTCAATTCTCTGAGATCTAATATGGGTCTGTAGCCCCCTGTTTTCTTTGGGATAAGAAAATAGGGGGAGTAGAACCCTGAACCCTGTTGAAGAAGGGGTACTTCTTCTATTGCCCTTTGGGCAAGAAGGGTAGCAATCTCCTGACCCAGAAGGTCGAGGAGAGATGTTGGAGAATTGAACTGTCTCACCATGGTGTGAGGAGGAAGGTTTAAGAAATGAAGCTTGTACCCCTCCCTTATGATGGAGAGGGTCCATTGTTCTGCTGTGATTTGTTCCCATCTGGGAGCAAAGTGAGCTATCCTTCCTGGAATGGTGAGAGGCTCTGGTTCTTCTAGAGCCAGAAAGGCTAAGTTCTCTAGTTGTAAGTCAAAGGCCCTGAGGAGGCTGAGGCTGCTGGGCCGTAGCAGTCCTTGCAGCCTTAGGCTTGGCTTGTTTAGGTTGTTGCTGACGCTTTGC
The DNA here is from genome assembly GCA_033557465.1 of Ichthyophis bannanicus. Classification (NCBI taxonomy): domain Eukaryota; kingdom Metazoa; phylum Chordata; class Amphibia; order Gymnophiona; family Ichthyophiidae; genus Ichthyophis; species Ichthyophis bannanicus. Next base: position 19,138,615 of record CM066032.1, read on the forward strand.
AGCAAAACGACCTGCAGAAGATGCCTGGTGACCATAACCAGGATAATATTTCCCTTTTTGGGAAAGAAAGCCTTTTTGAATAACCTTTTTCTAGCAGGAGCAGAAGTAGACTTTGAAAGTCTATCTAAAGCAGAATTTTCAGCATCCATCTGAGTGGCCTTTGCTTGCCAATCCTTGCCAAAAAGGTTTTCACCTGTACAAGGAAGATTTCCTAATCCATCCTGGACCCAGGGTTCCAAATCAGAAGCTTGTAACCAAGCAAGACTGCGTGCACCTATGGCAATAGCCGAGGCTCTGCTGGCACACTCAAAAGAGTCAAAGGCTGCACGGTTGGAAAATTTGGAAACATCCTGGGCATGTTTAAGCCAGGTGAGAAACTCCTCCCTTTTATCTTCTGAGATAAAAGGAGATAAAGTTAGCAGATGATCTGTAACTTCCTTTAGAAACATCCCCATATAGAGACTATAGGAGCTGCTTCTGGCAGTAAGCATATTGGCCTGGAAAATTCTCCTGCCAAAAGCATCCAAGGTTCTGCATTCTCTTCCTGGAGGATTAGATGAGTGTCTTTTTGCACTCTTTATCTTTTTCATAGCAGACTCTACCACAATAGAGTGGTGAGGAAGCCGAGTCTTATGAAAGCCAGGACAAGGAGGAACACGGTACATGGTGTCCAACCTGCGAGAATGAGGGGAAGTAGTAAGAGGTGTCTCCCATATGCCTAGCATGTGATCATAAAGGATCTCATGAATTGGTAAAGTAGCTGCCTCTTTAAGAGCCTTAGGATATTGTAAAATATCTAATTTTTTGGCTCTAGGCTCTGGTTCAGGGGCCACTGAAATAAAGAGGCCCCTGGCCACTTCCCTAATGAAGTCTTGAAAAGACAAGTCTTCTGGAGGAGACATTCTTCTTTTTGGAGAAGAGGGCTCCTGAGGAAGGAGTACCGATGCTTCGACAGAAGCCTCTGATTCATCAGAGTCTTCAGAGGAATCGAAGTATCGCCTGTCTGGATGCTCTTGCAGAGCCTGAAACGCGTACCGAGTGGTATCGACATCAGGAGTGATCTGTACCCATTTGGTACCGATGGGCATCACAGGACAGGGTACCGCTGCAGTCAACACCGAAGCCGATGTCGATGCAATCGGTACCGGCACCGGAACCGATATCGGTGCCGGAACCGGTACCGATAACGGAGTTTGTTGCGGTACTGGAGGCGTCGCAGCTTGTATGAATGCCGTGATGGCACGCTGCATGGTCAGAATATTCTGATCCATCGACGCAACCAATGTCTGGATGTCGGTACCAGTGGAAACCACCGGTACCCCAGAACATGGCAACAGGTGATCGGTCGAGGCCACGCCATCGATGTCAACCTGTGACCCCATAGATGAAGCTTTGGAAGCCGGAGCTTCCCACCGGGGTAATTTTGCCAGTGCAGGATCCTCGAGAGCAAGCCCGGAGGCATCTCAATACTTAGAGGGAGATCTACCCTTCGAGGACCGGCTGGACTTATGTTTGGTTACCTGAGATCCATGGGAGGAAGAAGAAGCCCTGGAAGACGTCGATGCCACCGAAGCTGCATCAGAGGGAAACAGGGTACTGAGCTTTGCCGCTCGATTCTGTCGACCTCTTTTAGACATCATGGAGCAGGACTCACAATCGGTGATGGAGTGGTCAGGACCCAAACATTTTAGACACCAGTCATGGGTGTCGGTGATAGAAAGGGTACCGCTGCACTTCGTGCACTTTTTAAACCCAGAAGCGGGCTTTTCCATGAGGAAAAATTCTTCTAGGCCTAAGGCCCAAAAGGAAAAATGCACAAAAGTGGGAAACGGTAGTTTTTTTTTTTTAAGAAGAAAGAAAGAAAAGACCGCCGGTACCGGTCCGACGTCGAAGGAGGCAGACGCGCGACCAAAGAAATAAAGAAAAATAAAGAACTTCTTCAGCGGTGACAGGAACACGACCTGCTGGCTCCGCGGAAAAGAAGAACTGGAAAGAGGCGGTTAGGAAAGGCGGGAAGGCAGCGCGCAGGTGCTGTGGGATGCTCCCAAAAGCTTTCTTTCTGGACGCTGGGGAGCGTTCCCGCGCAGGCTCCGTCGGTACCGACGATACCATATGTGAAGACTCATTCCTGCTTGTTCCTGGAGATGCATGTTTACTAAACTGAGCTGCCTGGTAGCGTGGGGTTTAGTGCACAGTTTGGGTGATGCTCTAAAACGTAGTACATAGCCCTGCGTTGAAACCCCTGTGCTACCTTAGTTGTGCATGTTGGGGTGGTGACTGGGAGGGATGGGGTGCTTCCAGCATGGCGCAGCAAGTGTAGGTTCTTCTGGCAACAAATGCCACCTCAATGGCGGCAGGTTTGTCGCGCTACAGTGCAATAACTAAGGGGGGATGGATGTTCACGTCCCCCTTGCAGTTAGCCTGAAGCCCTATACTGGTAACGTGGCCCACATGTATGTTGCCGGCAAGGGCTTAGTAAACATACCCCTTGGTCTCTGACTGCCTTTTTGGTACTGTACTTTAGGATCTTCACTTTCTGCACACATAGTACAAAACAGTTGCTTGGTACCAACTCTATCTTTTTAAGTGCCATCAAGTCAATGCTGACTCCTGGGGACCCATCAGCCCTTAGGTTTTCTTGGCAAGGTATCACTGGAAGTAGATTGCCAGGTCTTTTCTTCCAAGGCAATGGAGGGTAAAGTGACTTGCCCAAGGCCACAAGGAGTGCTAGTGGGAATGAAACCCTGATCTCTTAGGGTTGTAGACTACTCCTCCACTCCACCAGCTCTTTTACTAATGCTTGTTTTGTGCTTTTCTCTTATTCCACGGTGTCTGCTTTCCTGCCTGAAGCTTTTTCCCTGTGGGAATGAGAATGTCTCAGGCGATCACACCTTTTTCGTTCACCACAATTCTCTCAGTATTATGATCCCTTTCTATCTGGAATCTTTTCAAAAATCTCTAAAATTGTCTAACTTTGTTTTTGGCTTTTTAATACTGTCTGATTTAGTTCAAAGCACATTTTCTGGCACTTTACAGTCAAGTGGTCGCCTAGTGGTTAGAGCACTGGCTTGGTAACTAAGCAACCAGGGTTCAATTCCCACTAGCACTCCTTGTGGCCTTGGGCAAGTCACTTAACCCTCCATTGCCTCAGAAGAAAGGCCTGGCAATCTGCTTCTGGTGACACTGCCAAGAAAACCCAGGAGCTTCTGGGTCGTCAGGAGTGACTTGAAGGCCAGTGCATTGCATTTTTGGCCAGTGGCCAACTACCAGCAAATACGGTGACTTTGCAAATTTGGATTGGTATGCCACAAGGATCAAGCAGACTTGAAGGCATGCTCTGAAATAAAAAAGGTTGAGAAGCACTGCCCTAGGGGTGTGTATTTGTGACCATGCATTCAGTTCATTTGGGCATCTGATTGCAAAAATCGCTTATTTGTGCGTATACCTCCGAATCAACACGTGTACAATTGATTGAGTGTACTTCTTGCGCTCCTACAATGTGCATCTGAAAAAGCCAAACAGGCCAAATCTACATGAAAAATGCCTCAAAAATTGGGAAAACATTTTAAACAAGTACAAACCAAACTAGTTTTTTGTTCACCTGCATCCCTAGTGTCCCCAATCCACTACTGAGGCAATACATGAATACTTATCTTGAAAACCTGATCAGTTTGGCAACTCCCCCCCCCCTCCAGAACCACAGCTGTCAACACCTGCATTAAAGTGGCAGGTTTCAAGTTTTCATATCCACACGGAAAACCAAGTACATACTGCTATTCAAGAAATATCTGCATAACAGTGAAAGGCGATTCTGAACCTTTTTTAAAAAAACAGACATTGCTTTGGGTGAAAGGCATCTCTTAATAAAGCTAGCCATTGCTATGGATTGTTTCTTTGCTCCAAAGCAGCTGCAATGGCCTTAAGACTAAGAGTCATGGTTTTGGAAGCAGCCTTGTTTATCTGGTCCATACAGCAGTAGCTATTAACATGTTTGACTGTTATTGCTCAATCCTAACATTAAATAAAGTGCTCCCTTGCAGGCACATTTGAAACTCGGAGGATTTTTTCATGTTCTGTAGCCACATACAGCAGACCTTTGCAAGCTAAAAGGATGTTTGTGAGAAAAACTGCAAAAAGAGCCTGGTAAAGCACACAACTGCTAAACTTTAGTATACTGCATACTTTGTATGTGAGCACCTCTTCTGCAAAAGAGGTCCCAAATTTGGGACCATCGTTGTCATAAATTGTTATGAGTAGTCTGCTATTTGCAAACATTATGTATGTGTATTCATGACAGGGCTGGCACTACCATTTGGTGAACTAGGTGGTCCAGCCGCTTCCACCCCCATACAAGCAGGAAGTGGAATCGAAGGGGGAGGAAGTAGGAACAACATCGCAGTGCCGGAGGTGAAGGTAAGTGTTACGTTGCCGTTTTAAAAGCAGTGCCACCACCACTGCACATCCCAGAGAGGGGCAGCAGTAGGAGGAGTGGGGGGGGGGGGGGGGGTGGTGCTAGGAATGAGGTTAGCCTAGGGCGTTCATATCCTTGCACCAGCCCTGATTCATTAGCACCATGCAGTTTGTTTGCACAACTTTAACAAGTTAGTTATGCATAGAATCAATTTAGGGCCCCTTTTATAAGCACCACTAACCAGTTAACTTGTGTTATAGTGTGTGGTAATGCGCAGGCATGCCAACTACCAATGGCATAAAAGGTGAAATTAGACCTTACCTACTAATTTTCTGTCCTGGAGTCCCTCCAGTCCAGTCCAGACATGAGTTAGTCTCCAGCTGCTGGTAGAGGAGCATAAGAACACAGCTTCAAGAGTGCTATAAGCAGCCTGTGCTAGCCAGTATGAATGTCACAAAGCAGGGAAAAAAAGGAGTTCAAGCCGCAGTTTTCCAACAGCTATGCGCTCCTCAAACATTCTGCACAAAGGGGAGTCAGATTGTCAGATCTGACAGAAAATACCCCAAGTAGCTCAGGCCCCCAAACAATAGTATCAGTCAAAGATCTGAGCGCTTCCTGTTCCTGCGATGCTGTTTCCTTTCTCTTTTTTTTTCCACAGGAGCCTGCTCTACTCGCAGTCTCCTCCCAAGAGTTGGGGAGGAGGACAGGAGGAGCCCGCCGGAGGGAACAGCTGTGGAAGAAGGGGGAGGGACCGGCACCATGGGGTTCTAAACCTCGGGCCAGAGGAAACTGGCTACAGCCACATTAGATCACCACCACAGACTATGCTTCTTTATCCACCTGCTGGACACTGTGAATACTGGCTTACTCAGCTAACACAGACTTGAAGCTGGGTTCTCAGTCTTCACCTGCTGGTAGAGGAGCATAACCCACTTGTCTAGAGTGGACTGGAGGGACATATTAGAATGCACATTAAATGGCATCCCATGTTAATGTGGAGAATGAACGGGTTAGGGGTGAATTGAAAAGCGCATTAATTTTTCACTGTTAATGTGGCAATTAGCATATGTGCACCTAACAATATCTTTATGGGTATCGTTAGGTGCTCCCAGGTTAACTGCCGAGAACATGCTGGTCACTCCCTCCACAACAGTTAATGTGGAGGCTTTGCACGTTAATTTGTAGGTTAATACATTAAGGGGCCCTTTTACTAAATCCTGGTAGGGCTTTGCACATGCCTTAACAGAATTTAGTACAAGGGTACCTTAATGTGTTAACCTACAAATTAAGTTGAATAAAGTAAATTTCCACACATTAAATAGTTCTAGAGCACGTTTAGAAGAAATAAGTCTCAAAATTGTTTGAAACAAAGCAGCTCATTATGAAGTTTTTGGAAACTGGCATGTATAAATGTCTTCACATACTGCTTTTTCGCTAAAAAGATAATTACACTTGACGAGATGTAATTATCTGCTTTCGACCATCCCTGAGGCAGAATTTCTCATAAAAGGTTACTATCTTGCTCACTTGCCTGGCAGCAAATTTTCACACTAAGGAGGTTGCTAACCTGCAGGAAATGACAGCTTCATAGACTGTACCTTTTTTTAAAACAAGATAATTCCAGAATTAAAGTGATCCTGTTGATTATTCAAACTGCATAAATTAATGCATAAAGTACAGAATACATATAGTTCTTTAATATGAAAATTTGATTAAAAACAACTGCAATACTAATTTGAATCAGCATTTTCTCATCAATTTTATATCAGGGTTTTCTTCTGTTTTTAATCGCAGATCCCTTCCCTCAAACCACTATTTGAAGATAAACTAAAGAAGCAGCCTCCCCCCTTTTTTTTTTTATAAAACCAGAAATATAAACAGCTTGTGCTCAGCTAGTAATATATGATATCCGGGGGCAGTGGAATTTAGAAGCTGCCTGACTATAGCTAAATTCCATCTGTTGTGGACTAAAGCACAAGGACTTAACTACACTGGTTTCTTGCATGAACTTTAAAGAACTATATATGCAAGCAGTTAATTTCTATTGAAATTTTCATTTTAAAACTGATCTTATAAAATAAAATGTTTCTCACATTTGTGGTGTGGAGCCTTTTACATTTTATTGTTTACTTTTCTGATCCTGTTTTTTTTCACATTTCATTTTCAATTTTTCCCAAAGTTGAACAAATCTCAGGCACTGAGCTGCCTGAGTGCATAAAATTTAGGACACAATGCCGGATACCACCTCAGGCCTGCCAGAAGCTGCTGTCACTGGCCTAAATGTGAGGAGGGAGGGCACGGCTGCTGCTATTGCCAGCCAAAATGTAAAAATAAATGTACGTAGACCCTAAAACTGTCACTTACCAGCGACATCAGACAGGAGGTGTAATGTTTTCCAGACACTCTCCAGTGGGAGGTGTCTGAGATTGACTCAAAGCGGTATAACTTATTTATTTATTAAATAAAAAGCCCAGAGGTTTCTTGGTTCTGGAGCTCATGGTGGAGTTTGGGTGGAGCTGCAGTGGAGAGTCCTTAGCAAGAGGCTCCACCAAGGGCTGCAGGCTCCATGTCTATTGGAGACATTATGGCCACAACTAAGCACATTACATATACGTATTATAAAATAGCGAGAACAAAATCACCCTAATGTTCCTTGTCTCCCTAGTGTAACCTGGGGTACCAGAGAAGAGTTCTCGTCCTATAATTAGCCTTTTAAAACGGAAATAGTCATGTGGACGAAGTAGATAACTTGGACAAGAAACCACTGATTCCCCATTTCTCATTTTAACACTAATATCCTCTTGTTATTAATCAGGAAAACCCTAATTCAGAGCAAGAGACTAAAGAAAACTAAATATTTTTATTTTTTATTTTATTTAACTGGTTTTCTATACCGCCTTAGTAAGAATTTAGGTGGAAGATCAGTGTGGTGTTACCATATGCTCCATGAGGACATACGAGTCATATAAAATTGACTTTCCAATAAAGTCTCAAACAAATTTTTGTCAAATATATAATTTAAAGGTTTGCTTTTTCATACATTTTTGAAATGTACCTAGTTAAGGGTTAATGAATCCAGCCAGCAGCAAAAGTGTGAACAATGCTAGACAAAAATATTCACTTTGATGAATACGGGAATGTAGACTTTAAATAAGTTCTTCCTCAGAAACTTTTGTGTTCTTTCTCTCTCTAACAATATATGTTCTACTATTATTTCTCAAGATTAAGATCAGGTGGCACCCAAAATTCAACAGCTCAATTCCTGCTACTACTACTACTTATCATTTATATGGAAATGGCTCGTATAGCCTTAACTCAAAATTACTTTGTGCCTTTATCAATAAATCAAAGAAACAGCCATTGGGTTGGCTAGGGCTCCCATCATAACCACCCTTTATGTAGCTGAATTTGAGTTGCTCCATCTTCCTACTTCTCCATTTCTGAATCAGGTGATTACTTGGAAATGTTACACAGATGACGTTTTTATTTTGTGGAGAGGAGATATTACCGTGCTTGTTCGTTTTTTATTGGCTAAACACCCCGAGATGCCAACCTGAGATTTCAAATGCAATTTGATACTCACCAAATACCTTTCTTGGACATACTTATCAGGAAGTCCCTTTACGGGTTTACCACTACTATTTTTAGAAAATCAACAGTTAGAAACAAACTACTACGATATGACAATTTTCATAACACTAGCCTTAAGAAAAATTTGCCTACCTCACAATTTTTGCATTTACACAGGCTCTGCACAAATACGGTGGAATATGACACACAATCGAAAGAGATGGTTCATAGATTTGCAAAACATGGCTACCCTTCTAAATGCATTCGAAAAGGATACTGTAAGGCCCCTTCGTCACGTAGACAAGATCTATTAGAAATAAAGAGCAACAAACTGATAACAAATATGTTTGCACAATGTGCTTCTCATATCTGTCATCCCACATATGGAAAATTATGAAACAACATTGGCATATTCTAGAGACTCTTCCATGTTTTCAGGATCAAAAGTTGATTATCGCCTATAGGTGATTTTTCGGTGTCCTCATGCTTGCCCAGTAAAGTTAGAGGCTTTTTGAAATATTTAGGCCATTTAAAATGTGGAAAATGTTCTGTTTGTCCAAATTCGATGACTCTAAGCACTTTTATACATCTAGACACTAGCAAATGATAACCCCTACGGCATATGTTTAATTATAATTCCCAGTATGTCATTTATATTATTATATGTCCATGGAGATTTATATATGTTGGTAAAATGATACGTGCAGTGAAAGTACGCATACAGGAGCCTATTAGTTGCATCAAACGAAAGATTTTATAGGCTACCCTTGTGGAAGATTGAACTGATCACACTCATTTGCCTAGGGATCTAAAATTTTTCGTTCTCAAGAAGATCAAACCCTCTCCATGTGGAGGAGATTTAGATCATGTTTTGTTAACCTGTTTTGGACAGCTCGCATATTCTCTCTCTGTTCTGGATGATTTATTAGATTTGTTACACTCAAACAACTATGAAATACTGGCAATAATAAAAAATATTAAAACTTTGCAGAAAATAGAAGTTTCACATAGGGGTATGTTTACTAAATCATCTTAACGTCGCAGCGGTGGTATTATCACACGATAAGTGACATTATCGCGTGATAATGTAAAATTATCACGTGATTTTTATTTATTTATTTATTTAACATTGTTTATATACCGCACTATTTAACATCAGCACAGTTTACAAGTAACACAAATGTCCAGTGTGGGGTCTTACATTGGACTTACAGTAAAACAAGGGATTTAAACTTGGGGATCAGGTAAAACTATGTACATATTTATTATAACGCAGCGGCGGAGTTAAGGCACACTAACGCTGTGAAATCCAGGCCTGAAGGGTGGAATAAGGTTTCCCATAGGGCGGAGAGAAGGGGTCAATGGGCGGAGAGTGGGAGGGGAGAGGCTCCAGGCACACTAACGCTGTGAAATCCGGGTCTGAACACTAACGCCAGTGAAACCCTCGCATTAAGACACATTTGCAGGAAAGAGAAACCATTTCAGTCAACAATGTGCAGCAAAGGCATGGAAACCCAGAAAAGTGATAGTTGTGATACATGTGCAGGGAACAAAAAGGCAAATAAACATATAAAAGGACCAGAACCACATCTAAAATCCCAATAACCAAGCTGGCCAATAGTGATATTAATGATAAACATAAAGGAACACCACTGACAAAGCGTATAAATTAAGATATGTTTGGAAGGGTATATGCTCTGTCCCCCTACAAAGTGAATGATCCCACATTGAAATAGCGCTGATCAGGGTTTCTGTCGTTTAGATTGGGCAGGTTTGTTTTGGCATGCACATGTACAGCAACAGCAGAGTGGGCACGTAGGAAGGGCAACTGTACTGATGCTGTAAATGGGATACAGGGGCTGCAGGCGGCACATGCTGTGGTCCAGCTGGGGCACAATGTGGGCTAGGCAGATGCCTAGGTGGCACATAGGAATGCCAAAACTGTAAAGCAGCAAGACAGCAACTGACGAGGGTCCAACATGGGCACGAGTGTGTGTCCCACAGTGTCACAGGGGAGATTACCCAGCAGGTACCCCCAAGGGCACATAACATTGGCAGGCGGTGCCGGGGGGGGGGAGCACACATATCCATGTAGACACCCCTATCCGAGAACCCACACCATAGGCAGCTGCCTACCGGCATACTGGATGGCCTGGGACTGCGCACCACCTGCACCACTGGCATAACAGCGGAGGGGTGCTGGTGGCGGAGGGGGCAGTGGCATCTGCCCACAGCAGACCACAGCCTAGCCCCGTTTAGGTGGGTGCCATGCAATGCAACAGACAGGGTCTGTCTGACGAACAGTCATGGTATGTCCAGGGAATGAACTGTCCCTGTGGCAACAGTGTGGTGCAGTACACACAGCCAGTGTGTTCAGGAGCCAAAGATCACAAGTTCAAGTCCCAGCTGTGACTCCTGCCAACCCTTTCCCCATATTTTACCCAGTACTAAACCGTGGTAATAAAGATGGAACCTTTATTGCAGATAAAATAAACATACCTGAAACGCCTATATTTTACCCTACAGAGCACAGACACCATAAACATGTGCAATCCCTAGAGCAGAGTTTCCCAACTGCAGTCCTGGAGGGCCAAACACCATTCAGGTTTCATGCTGTCCCTAATAAATATGCCTGTGCTGCATTAGTATGTGCCGCCCCATTGTATGCAAATGTATCTCATGCATATTCATTAGGGACAGCATGAAAACCTGAACAGTGTTTGGCCCACCAGGACCGGAGTTGGGAACCTCTGCCCTAGAGCGGCGGACAACAGGGGCATAAACACCCACACCCACAGGCTCCACTATCCAAAGCCTCATGGAGAGTCAGGCTGTTGGGCCCTGTGCGCAGCAGCATCTCCCAATACTAGCACTTGCATACCTTAGCAATGCAACCCTAAACTTGGGAATACGTTACACATATATCAAAAGGTTGCTATGATTAATGGCAGATAACAATTCCTAAGTTAAGCACAATTTGCTGATCGAACTGCATCATAGCAACCTTTCTGATATCTGTGGAGTGTGTTTCAGTTTTGGTTTCTGACAGTGTTTACCACCCCGGGGAGTGACCATAATAGTACTGTGTACCATAGCCATGCCTGCACTGTGCCCAGGACTGGTGTGGTGGCCAGGGCTGCCAAAAGCCTGTATATTTGCACAATGCTGGCATAGGTGTGGGAGTGTGTGTCTGTTTATCCAGTGTGTTGTGGCTGCCTACACCTTACTCAGCCCACACTGCTTGCACTGTTTCCAGTGTTAGCCTGCCAATGTGCATAATGAGGAGCAAGGTACTGTGGGTATGGCCTGGACAGGGTGGCTGGGCAGGATGCATCTGCACAGGGCATAGGGCAATGGCTGGGACATTGTAGTGCCCGACCACCACCTGCATGGACAGGGTGGCCACAGCATGTCCTGCTGGGAGGTCACTCTCACCCTGACTGAGCAGTGACCATGGCATGGCTAGGTTCCCCCATAGTGCTATATAGTGTTTCTTTTAAGTGATATTTATGGGTTCTCTTTTCTGGGGCCCAATCACTGACTTATCTGCTTGGTGGGTGTGCTCACATCCCCTCCAGGAACATGCACTATGGACTAGTTAGCAGACTGTCTGCAGTTAGTATGTGTATGGCTGGAACACCTTGCAGGGTGCAGTGGCTGGAGACTCATTGTGCTTGCTGCTGGAGAATGTCAGATAGTGGTGGGGGGCAGCTGTGCATTTCCAGGCCTACTGTCTGTCTGCCATTGCCTTATGGATGCATAAAGATCTGCATTGACTGCCCTGTAGGGTGCCTGTTCCCCAGCAGGACTGGGGTTGATGGTCCCCTCTACTGCCACCATTGCAGGGAGGTAGAATGTGGATCTGTTGGTGGGAGATCCTATTTCCCACCCTGAACCACACAGGGCGGGTTGGGTGGTGATACATAATCCGCCTATGGGTCCAAACACCCCCCTTCACTTAAATCATGTGACCATGGCACCCACACAGGATATGCACTATTCTGGGTGCATCATAGTCCACAAGGGCTAGACGTGACTGGGAAATACAGATGGACACAGGTGTATCCTAGGTGTGTCTGCAAGGACTACCTATCACACACTGGCACTGATGGCAACTTGCAGCATAGCCTATCTCAGCTAAGCCAGGTGCTGCGGACCTGGTGCTGGGCGCCCCACCTCGCCCTCAGGGTGAGCACAGTAACCCCACAATGTGTCAGTCTGTAGCTACTCTGTGCCAGTAACACACACGGTCAGTTCCCCTTACCAGGCCGAGGTGCTGTGGGGGTGCATACCCCAACTTGTGATCATCTGTAGACTGCTGATCTGCATGTGCAGTGTATCATGGGTATGGGTGTGTTAACCCTATCCTGGTAACCACAGCAGACAGTTTGTGTGGTGACCTGCAGTCCTTCTGTAGCCAGCCAGGGGTTCGATAGTAGCTATAGAGATGTAGCCCACTGGCTACTTCACTGACTGTGGAGGCAGAGGTCACGGGTTTGATCCCACAGTGGTGTTGTTTGATAGAGCTGTCTGAGGCATTTCCTTTTTTAATTTAAATTAGTGCTGCCAGCAAAAACACCATCACAGTGCTGTAACCTTAAGGTGCTGCATAAGGCGCCCTATAAAGCGCCCTATAGGGAACATTATAAGGTGACTTGGCGGACAGGGCACTTTATAATGTGCCCTATGTAGTGCCTTATAGGGCGCCTTATGCGGCACCTTAGGTTACGGCACTGTGAGGGTGTGTTTGCTGGCAGCACTAATTTAAATTTAAAAAGAAAATGCCCACTGGGGGATCAAACTCATGATCCCCTGTTTTATCAGTCAATGTATTAACCATTGTGCTACACCTCTGTTGCTGTGTTGCTAGGTCAGGTTAACGTGCCACAGCTCCCTCTATCGCACGATAATGGACTTTATCGTGCGATAATTTATTTATTTATTTATTTAGACAGTTTTGTATACCACCTTATCCTTCAATCAAAGTGGTCACAACACAATTGGGGGATACATTTAACACAAGGGGATATGAGACACATACACTAATACTTACAGGGAACATGGGCAGTGGAGGGTTAAGTGGCTTGCCCAAGACCACAAGGAGCACCTATGGGACTAGAAACCCCAGTCCTTCCGGCCCAAGATTGCTGTCCTCTAGTGGGATTTGAACCACCGACCTTCCGGCCTGTGGTACCTTGCCCCAACCACTAGGCCACTTCTCCCTCCGATATGATCTCAAACTCATGTAAGGCATTTGTATTCTTTATAACCAAATGGTAGCTAGAAAGACTTATATAACAGGGGTTGAGAATGTCTATCTGTCCATCTGGAGGCAAGATAACTCTCTCAAAATTAACAAAATGGGAATGAACTTGGTGTATGGCAAAAACTGGTAGAAAGGCACATCAAGTTTGAAATTTTATTTAAACTAGGCTTATATACCACTTTACTACAAAAGTAGTGTACTTTCAGGTACTGCATATTTTTCCCTTGTCCCTGAAGGGCTCACAATCTATGTTTTTGTACCTGAGGTGACGGAGGGTTAAGTGGCTTGCCTAAGGCCACTACGAGCACCTGTGGGAAAATGCCCCCTCACAATTACCCCTCCAGCCTACACACTGCCCCACCCTCATCTCCTCCCATGGCCTTCCGTATCATTTTTAAGCTGATGACTCTCATATCTATCTGTATCTACCCCTGACTTTATCGCGCGATAACCCGAAATGCTACCTTAAGATCGGAACGCCCACTACTTTATATGGCATTCGTCATAGTAAGACTGCAACTAACGCCGGTAACATTAAGACGGTTTAGTAAACATACCCCATAGTGTATGTTTTTCATACACTGGTCCAATATAGTATATTGTCCATCTTCAGAAAAGATAGGATTCAGTTCGAGTATTCATTGACATAAACATACTGTATGATACTATTGAAACTGCAGTTTTCATTTAAAACACTTTATTATGATATAATATAGCTTGTCAACAGTCCATTCTGATGGTGGACTATGATACACCTGAAAACACTTCTGATGCAGTGCGTTGATATAGCACCATTGAAACACCTAGAATAGAATGCTTGACAGCAATTAGTTTTGACAACATATTAGCTCAGCGTATGAAAAACATAAGGCCGATATACGCACCAATAACTCTGATACTAAGTAACTTATAGTTATCTAAACCTATTTTCTAAAGTCTACAAATACTTTTATTTGCAAAATAGTAGCTATTACAGTATTATAAGCTACTTACTATTTTTTGTGATCTTTTTATGTTGAGCCGCCAATACCGTCAAAATCAGCAAACTTCGAATACCTATTAAACTAACTCAAAATCAGCAAACTTCGAATACCTATTAAACTAACTAGATCTCAGATAAAAAATCTGTATATAACGCTTTTTGACATAACGATAATAGCTAAACATAGTTCCATTGAATTTATAACCATTAATTAGTAAACAGTTGAGTAGTAAGTATGGAAACCTTATGTATGTAAAACATACGCTGGTCCAAAATGGGTTAAGAGAAGAACAACCGTATATTTTTGAATTGGGAACGGTCAGTCCACTGGACTTGGATAAGGAAATTGAGTATTAAGTTTTCCTTTGATATTATTTGAGCATTAAGTTTCCCTTTGATGTTATCTGAGAGCCTTTTCTTCCTCCTACTCTTTCTCCTCCCCTTCCCCCTTCCCCCCTCCCTCCTATCCCCTCCCTCTCCTCCCCCCTTCCTCTCCGTCCCCCTGCCCTCTCCCATCCCTTCCCCCGTCCTCCCCCCGTTTTCCATTTTCATACGTCTCGTAACACTTTTGATTTACTCCTTTCTTTAAGATTTGATCTATTTGAACTTTTGAAAGTAGATTGATGAGGGCTACGTTTTAAATGTAAGGTAAACGAGTCCTCTTGCTTTTGTCTTGTTTGTTCCCCATATACTTCCAGCCTTGCCTTCTATTAGGCATGGTCTCTGTATTACACAGGATTGTGTTCTAAATTTGCATTGATAGATAGCTCTAGGCTTGTACAAGTGCTCTTGCTATATATCATGAGAATTATTTTTTATTTACACAGAGCTTTTCCATTGTACAAACTTTTCAGTTTTATTTTGCTATAAGCAGAGGTAATATACTAGATCTCTATTTCCATGTTCCACCTTTAGTTTCAGTTACTGGCATGACAAGACAGAGCTATTTAAAGGGCACACATGTGCGGTTTCTCTTTTCCTTGGTTAATGCCTGTGGTAAGCATCTACACGCTCGATTGTTTAATCTGTTTCACCTTGAAATGAGTTTCCCTTTGAAATATGGATTACAGTTCTTTCTGCTATTTTAGTTTCCCTGAACCCTGTCTGTCTGATTCTTTGCCTTTTGCGGTTTTTAAATCCTTTTGTTTTCAATTATTCATGATATATTTTTAAAAAATAAGTTGCCAAACATTTTGTATATGCCAACCTTTTTGCGTATGTGATTATTAGGTGCTTCATAAGCTGTATTTTCTAAAAAGACATAATACTGTATTTTGGCAGTGGGTGTAATGAAAGCATGATTTGACATTACACCTCGCTTTTAAATTTAAATGTCACCATGTCATAGAGCTGGTGTTTTTCTCTTTTAGCACCGCTCAGCTCTATTTTCTTTCTTTATAGACCATGAATTGTATTTCTATTATTTATTATCTTTTTATAAGTAAAAAAAACCCTGAACAATCCTTTTTATTTTTATTTTTTTAGTCTGTTAAAGTCTGTTTGTGACAATGATACTATACATAGAAACGCAATTGTTAAAGCCTACAAACACAGTGCATTGTTTTCTTTTCTGCCCGTTCATAGCTTAAACTTCTCAGATGCGTCAGTTGTTTTAAATAAATGCTTAAACATTCCTCTATTTATGTCTTTTGGAAACTAACAACACAGGGTATTCTTTGTGCACTTTAATACGGGTCGCCAGGAGTCAGGACTGACTCGAAGGCACACATTGTATTGCATTATTAAAATCTCTGGCACTTTCCATCTTTACTATTTTTTTTTAGTATTGTGCATGACATCTATTGAATTAAATATGCATGTAGCATATGAAACAAACTTATATCTTGTTGTTAGAAGTAATTTATATTGTTACATATGGCCTTATATTTATCTTGACTTAGGCACCATTGTTTAGCTAATCTTATTGCCCTTACAGCTGAATTTGACCTATTTTTAATTCTGCTTTTACACTAGTCTTTTATCTGTTATAGGCAACTTTGTACATTGAGCAGAGTTTCCACAGTTCCTCATGCTGGGCCAATCATCCAGCTGCCAGCTGCCCACCAATAAATTCAAAATCTTACCGGCGCGCCCGTGCCTGGAGGGACCTGCGCCTAAGGGCCATGCTGTCTAATCAAGACAGCAAAGATAATCCCCACAACAATGAAATGGGCGCCCAACAATTTGCCAATTACTAAATGAAGAAGTCAAAATGCACAATAGCCAACCCAATAAAAATAAGCAATCAACGAAACAGCTGACACCATTCTTTGGAACTCATTCTCTCCAAGCAGCCCAGAACAGATTGAGAATGTATCAAATCCATCAATACAACAACATCCCACCTTGCCCTTGCCCGGTAAGCTGGGTCAAAATAACTAGAGAGGAATTAACACCTTACATCCAATGAATAGTTACTCACTAGCTCAAGGACTCATGCCAAAAGCACTCAAATAAGCAACTATCTGTCTAATCCTAAAACACTGCTCACTCGGTTAGCTCTGCCCAGGCTCCTATAGACTGATATCAAGTTTTCCACTTATGTACAAAATAATAGAAAAGTCAGTCCAGAGGGCAACTTCAAGATTATCTAGATATATATGCTTCGCTTGATCCAAATCAATATGGATTCCGACCATATCATGGCATGGAAACACTCCTCATTTCCCTATTCAACAAAATAATTCAAGGAATTGAAAACACAAAACAATCCTGCGTACTTATTTTTCTAGACATAACGTCAGCATTCGACTCCATCAGCCATGACATCCTAATCAATCAACTTCAACAACTTGGCATAGAAGGCACTATACTTCAATGGTTTACATCCTACCTTTCTAACTATACTCACAGGTCAAAATTGGTCATACTCTCTCAAGATCCATTCAACCAAATGCAAGGTGTACCCCAGGGCTCAGTGTTATTCGCCTTACTCTTCAACATCTACCTCCAGCCCATCTGCGACATAATCAGAGCACACAACGTTGATTACAGAATTTATGCAGATGACATAATGGTTTTCACGACATTCAAAATACTAGAGCCAAACTACCAGCAAATAGCAGAATGCGTCAACAATGTTTCACAGTGGCTCAACTCTGTCAACCTAACAATAAATCTAAAAAAGACCGAAGTCCTTATGATCTCCAGAAACAAAGTATTCTCGTCACCTCAGCAACTTCAGCAAAACGGTGCCTCACTAGAGGTGAAAAAGGAAATACCTGGCAATCCAACTGGACCAGAAGCTCAACCTGATAAAACACATTAGCATAATAACGCAAACAATCTACAATAAACTTGAAATCTACCAATAGACCAAGAGAGCTTTTCAGCATTGTACATAAGCTCACCAAGGATGACATGCAACAAAGCACCCACCATCTTGACCCACAAAAATATGCAGACTACATGAAGTCAAAAAACACTAACCCAACATACTCTGCTCCACCACAAACAAATGACCACACGATAAAAAAGCAATACCAAGCATGGGAAAGCTTCAATATACTAATGAAACAGCAAGTAGAAGACATCATATCTGGACTAAACACAATAACTTCACCATCAGACCCATGCCCAGTGTCATGGATCAAAGTCACAAAAAGTCAGCTCTCTCATCACATTCAAAAAAATCGTCAAAGATTCACTCCAACAAGGATACATGCCACAACTCCTAAAGCATGCAATGATATGACCAATACTTAAAAGTAATAATCTGAGCCCATCTGAACCAAAGTCATACCGTCCTATCTCCAGCCTGCCATTCCTTGCTAAAATCATGAAAAAAGCAGTCCAAAGGCAACTTCAAGACCACATAGATATCAATGCCCCATTGGACATACATCAGCATGGATTCAAGCCCCAACACGGAGTGGAAACACTACTCACCTCCCTCTTTGACAATCTCCTAAGAGGCATAGATGACATAAATAACGTCTTCCTGCTAGTGTTCATGGACATCTCTGCGGCCTTCGACACTGTGTCACACCCTAAGCTATTGCAACACTTACAACAGATAGGGCTTTGCAACAATACCCTGAAATGGTTCACATCATACCAGGAAGTCAAGTGCGATCAAAAGAAATCCCTACAATTCCCCGTCACACAGGGAATACCTCAAGGCTCAACCCTATCCTCAATGCTCTTCAACATCTACATACAGCCCATATGCAACACCATCAAGCATCACAATCTTCACTATCACATTTATGCTGACGACATTATGGTATATGCTCCAATCAACTTACTAGCACTAAATACCACAACAATAACAAAATGCCTCAAAGACATGAATGAATAGCTCATAGCCAACAACTTAACAGTCAACTACGAAAAAACTGAGGCAATGTTCGTCACCAGGAACCCCACCTTCATGCCTCCACAAACTATCAGCATACTGGACAAACAAATAGTAGTCAAAGAAGACGTTAAATATCTGGGCATAACACTAGACAGAGCTCTGAACCTAAAATCCCACATCACCAAAACTGCAAACAAGGCATAATTACCGATTGAAAATAGTCAGACAAATCAAACCAATGCTGCGCCCAGACCACTTACGCACAGTGTGCCAAGCACTCATTACACCATTGCTTGATTATGGAAACTCACTATATCAAGGCCTTCCTCTTCAGACACTACACCCACTACAGATGGTACAAAACACCACAGCACGCATCATCACAGACACCCCAAGAACCGAGCACATCACTCCCATCCTACAACAACTACACTGGCTTCCAATGGTGGCAAGAGCTAAATACAAAACAATCATGATAATCTTCAAAGTAATTCACCATCTCTCAGCTGACGTACTCCAAAACATAACAAGAGACATCAGCAATAGACCAAGAAGAACCAACAACAACAGAATCGGCACACCTGCAGGCTACCACAAAACCAAACAAACAACCTCAAAAACAGCAACATCACTACTGGCATCCTCATTATGGAACTCCCTACCATTGAGCTTGAGAGCCTTAGAAGACCTCACAGACTTCCACAAAGACCTCAAAACATGATTATTTATTGAAACCTATGAGCATTCAAGCAACATCTCTTACCCAAACAGTAACACTACTACCTCCGCCAACTAAACACACACCCATCCCATCCACACACACAAATTCAATACACCTCATTAGTAAATACCTTTATGTTAAACGTTACTCCAACTGTATTGTCTAAACATTGTCTAAATGTCTAAATACTGTTATGTAACTGTGCTGTCTAAATGATTACACGTACCCTAATGTTAAATGTAACCCTCCAATGTGATGCGACATGACCACCTTGATTGAAGGAAAAGGTGGCATACAAATCTTTCTTAATAAATAAATAAAACAAGAACGATACAAAACCTAAGACCTCTCCTATCAACTGATGACTTCCGCTCCACGTCACAAGCAGTGGTCTGCCCCCACTTTGACTTTGGCAACAGTATCCTTCAGGGCCTCCGCAAGCAAGCCTTGAGCACCCTACAGATGGCACAAAACACTGTTGCACGCACCATAATGAAAGTAGCCAGGTCAGAACACATTATACCAATCCTATACCACCTACATTGGCTGTAGGTAACACAGAGAATTAAATACAAGACACTAATGACCACCTTCAAAACAGTAAAGAATATAGCACCAACGTACCTCAATTCATTAATACAAACACGACCAGAAACAAGACAAAGAAGGGAATGTACGCAAAACCTACTAACAATCCGTAAGGAATTCAGGAAAACAAACTAATCAACCACCAATAGAGCATTCACCTACTACTCTCTAGTCCTCTGAAACGCACTCCCGAACAACCTAAGAAAGAGAATCAAAACATATCTATTTACTGAATACTATCAAAACAAAGTTGAGAACCTGAACCTATACTCCACATAAGTCCCATAAGTCCACATAAGTCTGCCACATTAATATACCTCCCCCACTGCTATAACCTACATATCACATGTATCACCCTTAATGATACACTTCATTACACCATAAGAACCATAACACAGATCTGTTCAATATCCAGTTAATTGCAAAAGACATTCGGCCTAACCTAAAGACCTGCATGTAATGTTTGAAATACTGTTTTTAAAGATGTTCAATGTATTAGTTCACTGAGTTCCTCATAAATTGCCCTGCGTGGTAATAGTTAATTGAGTTCCTTGTAAACAGCCTTGATTACATGGACAAAGTAGTATATAAAACCCATAAATAAATAAATATACACATTTTTTACATAATTTATGGTTTCTATTATGTTTTTGTGTGTGCTCAAATTTTATTTTATTTAGCAGCATTTTTATACCGCCATATCTACAAGCCACAGCGGTTTACATGGAACAACAAACTAAACGTTTGACATAGAACATCTGTTAAAGGTTAAGTTAACTGAACACATCATAACCATATTTACTCGAGTCTAATGCGCCATCGAATCTAATGCGCACCCCTATTGTGAAAGGCTTGAAACGGAAAAAAATGTTTTCTGGCTATTGTAGTGCGCACCCCCCTTAGTGCTGCTTCGCCCCTGTGCAGCCACTGCTTCTGCTTTTCACAGGGCAGCTGCTGCAATAAAGTTAAAAAGAAAATGAAAAGAAACCTGTGAGAAGCCCTCCGCTCGTCCTAGGAAACTCCTTCTGCAGCGCCCAAGGAAGTGATGTCAGAGGGGGCGGGTGCTGCAGAAGGAGTTTCCTAGGAGTCGCTTCCCGCCAGCCGGCAGACTAGCAAAGGGGCAGGGATATTAACGTCTGTAGCGAAGGCATAGACTTGTTTCGACTTTCATAGGCTCACAGCAGATGCCTCCCAGTTTGAGAGGTCAAATTGGGCTCAGAATGGCAGCATGCAGAGTTGTTCCTGGTGTGCGGCGGATGATAGTAATGTTGAAGGTGAGTAAGAAAATCTGTCATAAACAGTTTGGAGATGACTGAAAACGGGGAGCCGACTGCTGTTTCTCTTTACTTTACAAGCATTAGTCCCGGAGTTCTAGTTTCTGACGTTCTATGGTTGGACGGGCTTCTGTTAGCTTGCAGCTCTCGGAATTCGGAGACTTCCATATGCTGAAACTTCATGTGTAGTTATAGCAGGTGGCTTACATGCTGGATCTTTGCCCTGCGACAGTGAATTAGATATCAAAAATGTGCAGCATCCAAAATGCTGTGTGGGCTCCTGGCCCTGAGGTAACATCTGCAAAGGTGGATTATTAGCAGACAGCCCATTTTCTTCAACTTGCTTGCAGTACTTTAGCCAGCCTTGCGTGACAGCTTATTCTCTATTTACATTAATGGCAGCCGCTGCTCTGTGAAAAGCAGAAGTAGTGGCTGCACGGGGGATCGGGGATCGCGTTCGCGGGAGAAAGCCAGGTGTTGGCTGGATCAGGAGGTTGGCTGGATCGGGCCGGGCCGGTGTAGAGCAGTGTTTGCCTCCGAATGTAAGGTGCCCTTGAATGTAATGCGCACTCTGAGTTTAGAGCCTCTTTTTGGCCAGAAAAGGTGTGCATTATATTTGAGTAAATACGGTATTTACATCATACTTAACTTACTGTGGCATGTGGATATGAAGAGTTTTGTTGGTGCTACAGAGGTTTCCGATGCGGATCTGAATGATGGAGGGGTAGTTCAGAGTCTGTGCCGAAGTATTCCAAGAAGAGGGTGTTTAACTAATGCTGGAATTCGGTGAGGTCTGTGAGGGCCCGTATTTCTGGCATGAAGGCGTTCCAGATGAGTGGGGCATAGAATAAGAAGATTCTGTTGGAGGTTGTGTTGTTGGATTGGGTAAAGTAGCTGGAACCGAGAGGAGGTTGCTGTTGGTGGAACGTTTGATCTCTTCTGTAGTGGATGTTGAAGAAGAGGACAGAGGATGTTTGCAGAGAGTTGGTGGGTGATCTTGAATATGGTTAGAGCTACTTTGTACTTGATTCTCACTTGGATGGGGAGCCAGTGTAGGATTTTCAGCATGGGAGTGATGTGCTATCACCCGTGCCAGTGATTATTCTGGCTGTGGAGTTTTGGGCAAGCTGTAAGGGTAATAACATGGTTTATGAAGGCCTTGGTAAATTTTCAATATGTGACTTCTGAGGAAGGCCTTTTTATGTATAATTACGGAAGCTTTTCATTATTATGTTTAGCTTCTTACCCATATACGTAATTGTTTCTTATTGTAGGGTTATGCATATTATATCTTCTTAATTGGAAAGACAAGTGGAATATCATATCTGATGTTGGTAACTGTTTGTGCAATAGTCTTTTTGTTGGTTTTTAATTAATTATCAAATATTATTCTTTATGTTATCTTTTACTCTTAATGCCTAAGGACATTTATGTCTCTACGTGTTGTCTGTACAGTGTATTTTAATTCAATGTTTACTATTATTTTATTATTTATTTACTATTTAATTTTCATTTTTCACTTTTTATTTAATTAATATCTCTATACTTTAAGACCCCTGATGCAGGCTATGTAGCCAAAACGTGGCCAAGTTGGGTCTTTTGAACTTCAGGGCTCTTTGAATAAAATGTATTTCTGTAACAACTGCTAGTGTGGCCATGCTTCTCTCCGCTCCTTGTGGACTCTGTAGGAACAGCAAACAAGTGTGAATCAAAAGCACAAAGCGCAGCCTGGAATCTAAGGTAAGAGAATGTCCCAAAGATAACAAGCAGAGTCTTCATGAATAGTCCTGAATACCAGGCAAGAGATTTTAAAGTTGATTCAGAACAGAGGAAGACAATATGGGTGTCTCACTGACTTGTGGACTTTATCGTGTCAAAAGAAAAGCATATGCATTTTGAATCCATGAAAAGAGCACATAATAGATATGCTGACAACCCTAAATAAAGCAAATTACAATAATCAAGATTAACCAATACTAGCATTTGCAGAACAAATTAAAAATCTTCAGTAGGTAAGCGTGCTCTCAAATGATGCAAAAGTTGTAACTTGTAAAAGTAGCAGAAAGCAAAACACAAATTTTTGGCTTGAACCATAACTGAGGATCCAATAGAGTCTCCAAATTTTGTAGTGTCAGTCCAGGTAAGATCTCCAAACGAAGATTCACTGTCAATGGGCAGAGGATGTATTGATCCTAGAGACATAGGGTGACTGTTTAAACTGGTGGTGCACCAGAAAATTTGCTTCTGCAAAGTGGTTCGAAAACAAGACTTTCGAAATGTTTTAAGGGAGTTCTCTCACCCTCAGTTAAATTACAATTAGAGGTTATAAACT
This sequence comes from Ichthyophis bannanicus, assembly GCA_033557465.1. Lineage (NCBI taxonomy): Eukaryota > Metazoa > Chordata > Amphibia > Gymnophiona > Ichthyophiidae > Ichthyophis > Ichthyophis bannanicus. The sequence goes on from CM066032.1 coordinate 19,162,059, forward strand.
ATCAAACACCTATTTATCTTTTACACTGTTCCTAAAATAAAGCTACAGTAAAATTAAAATGCTTTCAATATTAAAGAAATCAGAAATGTGCTAGTTAAGGTTCCCCTCCAACCCACAATCTCCCTAGCAACCCAGCACACCAAAATATATTTCAGCCTTACAAAATACAACAAATTCCTACACAGAGCCTTCAGGCTTGCAGAAAGCCTCAGTCATACATGCCCAACACAAACAGATATTCATCAAATAAGTGGCCACACATTAGAAATAGAAATGGACAGACAGAATTTAAACTGGATATTCTAAGATGCCAGACTCTATATTCAGTATGATTCTGGAGAAACACAAACAGAACTGCAATTTCTTCTATATTGCACAAAATACAAAGTTGAAGTATTCTGACTGCTATATTGAATTTTTTTTTACATTGGTTTTCTAGATATTTTTTCTAATCACATTTCCACATTCCTCATCTGTCTTCTAAAACCTTGTCCAAGGTTCAGCGCTGTACCATGTTATAATTGTGCCCTCTTTGACTTGTGAACCTGGTGCCTCACCCCTTTATGATATATCAGACTTTATCAGCTGCAAATTTCATTCGTTAATAAAATAGTATTTCCAGCTTCACATAGGCTATTTGCTAATACAACTATGTAAAACACTTTTAGGAAGATGTGCCAATAAGAATTCTTCAGCAGTCTCACTCAGGGCTAAATTTACCTATGGACAGCTGGGAACTAGAGCAGCTGCCCCTTTTGCCCATAGGTAAGAGAAGCCTTACTGGTAGGTCTGGGGCAAATTACCGGAAAATATTATCTAAGGGATTTATTTTTCTTATAAGTTCATGAGGTATCAAATGACATCAAGATCCCACAACTCCACAGTCTACGAGTGTTTTCCTATCTCATGATTGGATGAGACATGGTGATATTAGCAGGCTTGAGCACAGAATGGGAAAATAAGATAGTATAGCTCATCTACTGAAAGCCATGTAAACACTATAATAATCACTGTATTAGAAAAGCACTGGGTCAAAACCCTGGCAGAATTGCAGATAGTGAAAAACTAGATGTTTCCCATTACAGCTTACCATAAAAAGTATCCAAATTCCTTTGTCACCTCTGTAGCAGCAACACAATTTTCCTCTACTTTCAAGCAGATTACAAAATATAAAACCCTGTAAAAATAATACAGTACTCAGTGTTAGGTAACAAAGCTGCCACTAACCAAGACTCAACCAACAATCCTGCAAAGATTACATTAGAAGCATTCCCAAGTCAAAAAGCAGCATTTAAACATGTGGATTTGCTGACACGTGTAAATACCATTTTAGAACTGGTCTTTTTCAGACATGAGAATGCCCACCAGGTCCAAACCCCTAGGGAAGAACCAGGGAAGGGGAATAGTCTGGCAAGTTTTACATATTGGCATTTACTCCTTCCCCTAGACACGAGTAAGTGCCTACTAACAAAGGCAGTTAGGCATGCCAAGGTCGACCACACCTCCATGAGTGCCATGTTCAGCCAGAAACCCCCCAAACATATAACCTGATTTGCCAGGACCCCCTTTAAACACAGAATCTGATCAGCCAGACAACCCCACCTCTATAGTCAACCCTATCCAGCACTTCTCAAAAGTCCCCCGCATCCCGTAACAAATACACCCTCCCCCACAGAACACCTCACCTATCAGGCTGCTCTGCTCACCCCTGATCCCTAGCACCAGCTTCTGGAGGGGGGGGGGGGGTCATTGCTCATCACTGGGAGAAGGAATGATGCCCACTCATTCTTGCTCAGCATGCAATATCATCCAAATAAAACCAGAACTAAAATAAATGCTTGTCTTCCTTTTTTATGTCACAGTAAAATAGTAAATGACAGCAGATAAAAATCACTATGGTCCATCTAGTCTGCCCAACAAGGCGGCAAGAATCCCACTAGAGGACAGCAACCTTGGGCCGGAAGGACTGGGGTTTCTAGTCCCACAGGTGCTCCTTGTGGTCTTGGGCAAGCCACTTAACCCTCCATAGTCCATGTTCCCTGTAAAATAGTTATCTCCAAGTTATAATGCCCTGTTCAATGTAATTTCAGTTTGTTCAGTGTAAACTGCACTGATGCAGAATAGCGCGGTATATAAGAGAATGTAAATAAATAAATAAGAATAGGTGCACTTGCCGTTCTGTGCAGGTCATCCCTCCCCATGCCTTTGTTTAGGGGTGTACCAACCGCTCTGTATAGGTCACCACTATTTGTTGAAATATAAAGGATAGTAATGTTTATTTTGATTTTATCCTATTGCTATAAAGGGATCCACTCTGTCCCATGCCATTTTAAATTCTGTCACTGTATTTGCCCCAACCACTTTCATTGGGAAGGCATTCCAAACATCCACCACCCTTTCAGTGAAAAAGTATTTCCTGACATTGCCTTTCAGTTTACCCCCTTGCAGCTTCATGTTATGCCCATTAGTTTTACAGCTTCCCCCTCTTTGGAAGAGGTTTGTTTGTTCATTAATACTCTAAGTATTTAAAGGTCTGAATCATATCTCCCCTGTCCCTCCTCTCCTCCAGAGTGTACATATTTAGGTCTTCAAGTCTTCTGATGCAGGTTCCAAATCATTTTTGTCACCTTCCTATTATCCATTTCCAATCTTTTTATATCCTTTGCGAGATATGGTCTCCAAAACTGAACACAATATTCCAAGTAAGACCTCACCAGTGACTTGTACAGAGGCATTAGTACCTCTTCCTTTCTGCTGGTAATTCGTCTTTGTTTACAACCCAGCATCCTTCTGTTTTTTGCCATCGCCTTGTCACACTGTTTCGCCACCTTGAGATCTTCAGAAACAATCACTCCGAGGTCCTTCTCCTGGTAATCATCCCCTATTGCATACAATTCCCTCGGATTTCTGCTTCCCAAGTGCATGATATGGCACTTCTTTATTTATTTAACTAGTTTGTATACCACTTTATCCTTCAATCAAAGTGGTTGACAACACATTAGTGGGTTTACATTGAATGAGAGGGGAAGAGCGACTAGACGTACATATAGACTTTAGTCAATTGGTTCCTAGTTCTCATTTATGCGTGTCGGTGGGGTGTAGGTTCTCAGTGTTACTTGATCATAGTATTCTGTGAACAGGAGGGTTTTGAGGGATTTGCAGAAGTCCTTGATGTCGTTTAGGGCTCTTAGTTCATCCGGGAGGAAGTTCCAAAGAGCCGGCACTGAGAGTGAGATAGCTCTGTTGGAGGTAGCCTGTTTTGTCTTATGGTATCCCAGGGGTATGCGGAGTCTGTTATTGCCGTTAGCTCGTCTAGGTCTGCTGGTTGTATCTCTGGTTAATGTGTTGTGCAGGATATTTGCTGAGCATTGATGTATGATTTTGAATATGTTTATAGTTGTTTTGAATCTTGCCTGTGCCATTATCGGTAGCCAGTGCAGTTGCTGCAGTACAGGTGTGATGTATTCATGTTTGGCTGTGCCTGTAGTGATGCGTGCTGCAGTGTTTTGCACCAGTTGAAGTGGGTGGGTGGATTGCTTGGGCAGACCTTGATATAAAGAGTTTCCCTAGTCCAGTACTGGGGTGATTACTACCTGGCAAACAGTGCAGAAGTTGTCCTGATTGAGGATTGGTCAGAGCCTCCTGATGATCTTTAAACGGTGGTATGCCTTTGCAGTGGTTTTGTTTAAATGTGATTGCAGTTTCAGATTATTGTCCACGATGATGCCTAGGTATTTCACTTCGTCCCTTGTTGATATTGTTTTGTTTAGGACACTGATGACTTGAGGTGGGTTGAAAGTGGGGTTCCTGGAAATGAACATTGCCTCTGTTTTGTCAAAGTTATTTTTCAGATTATTGTCAGCAAGCCAGTTGCTCATATCCTCAAGGCACTGGGTCATAAGGGTCATATCAGGTGCCAGTGTGTCTATTGGCAAGCAGCTTGGGTCATGTTTTAGAGTAATAAATTACTAAGAGAATTAAGAAAATTACTCCAATCAAACTGACTTTAACAGAAATCTTCAGAGGGTAATATATGTTTTATATACTTAACGTTGTTGCACGGATGTTGTCTCAGACTATTCGGCTGTGAATTACTGGATTAGAAGAACTCGTCATTAACACCAGCTCAGCCTTAGTACATCAATGACCACTTCCGGCAATTATGAAAACTTTCCTTTCACCCTCTCCTTTCCTTGTGGCAAATTCCTAATTTCAACAATTGTTTGTACTTGCACTTAACTTTATATTTCTTCTAAATATTCCAATATGCATTATAACTTGTGACTAGCACTTAGCTTCATAAGTCTTCAAACGAATCTGGTACAGATGAATCTTCCTTGCCCGACGCCTCACATACAACGTTGTGAACAGCGTTTCACTCAATGAATGAGGTTCTTCAGGGAATTTTTAGTGGTGCATATAGTCCAAACATTAACTGAAGATAGAAAATCACATTTAAAAACTTATTAGCTGTCTTAAGTCTAATACAAATTCAAATTAAAAACGTTTGTGAGCTACTACATACCCGGTAGGGACTGTGTGTCTATTGGGGCATACACCATGATGTCGTGATGGTGAACTGTGTTGATTTCCTTTGGTCGCATTTGACTTGCTGTGTTCTATTGCTCAGGTAGGAGGTGAGCCATTTTATGGAATTGTTGCGCAGTCCGATCTCCCGTAGGCGGTTTAGCATTATGGAGTGGGACACCGTGTCGAAAGCCACTGAGATGTCTATGAAAACTAGCATGAATCTGTTTCTTATGTTGTCTAAGCCCTTCAGAAGGTTGTCGAAGAGGTATATGAGCAGGGTCTCAACATTGTGCTTGGCTTGAAGCCATGTTGATGGGGGTCTAATGGGGCATGTAGATCAATGTGATCCTGCAGTTGTCTCTGTACTGCTTTTTCGATGATCTTTGATATAAATGGAAGGCTTGAGATGGGGAGGTAAGATTTCGGGTCGGAGGAGCTTAGCCTTGCATTCTTGAGGATGGGTCGGATCATAGCTTGCTTGAGTGCTTGTGGCATGTGTCCTTGTTGGAGGGATTCCTTCACAATTTTGTGAATGTGGTGGCTTAGTTGGTCCTTGGTATCATTAATCCACTCCACTGGGCTTGGGTCAGAAGGAGAAGTCATTGTATTTAGGGTGTCCATGATGTCCTCTATGTGCTGGGCTGTTGGCACACTAAAGTTGTTCCAGGCTTGATGTGTTTCTGCCCAAGTTGGGTGGCATGTCACAGAAGGGTGAGTTTGACTGGTGTGCTTGCTCATTATGTAGTTTGCATATTCTTGGGGGTCCAGTTGATAGGCGCTGTGTTGAGGGCTGTCACTGGTGAGTTTTTTTTATAATGTTGAAACGTTCCCTTGGTTTATTTGCTACTCTCATAATGAGGTTGATGCTGTTGCTTATGCTCATTGATCAAGCTGTTGTACACTTGTTGTTCAGCTTTGTATTGGTGTAATGTATCCTTTGACTTGTTTTGCCTCCACTTCCTTTCTAGTTGTCTGAGTGATCGTTTCGCTTCTCTGATTGAGCTGGAGTACCATGGGGCATTGGTTCTCCTGAGTGTGTGTGGTTTTTCCTTGCTTGGAGCTGATGCGGCTTTGGATATGGTGTAGTTCCATTTTTCTATGGTTTCATCTAAGTTGTCGCATTCTTATAGAATTTGCAGCATTATTTCCTTCAGGAAGGTTTCTTTCTTGTAGGCTCTGAACCTTCTTGTTATGTTTTTCTCTTTGGTGAGGTGAGTGGGGTTTTTCAGGAGTAGGTTGAATGTGAGGACATGGTGGTCTGACCAGGGAACTGGTGTGGATGTTGGGTTTGTGAACTGGTTCAGCTTGGTTAGTTGTATTGGTATGAAGATAAGGTCTGGTGTAGTCCCGTGTTGGTGTGTGGGAGCATTGACCATCTGTTTGTATTCGAGTGCTTCCAGGGCTTGGAGGAAGGCTCTGGTATCTTTGGTGGGTGCTGAGGTGAGGTTGTAGTCTCCCAAGTCAATGAGAGGTTTGTTCTGGTTGCTGAATGCACAGATTGGTTCAAGTATTGCTGATAGCTTGCTCTACCTTGGTGCTGGGGGTCCTGTACATGAGGCAAAAGCTAATGTAGTGATTTGATATGATTATTGTGCTTGATTCAGCTGAGTTGCTCGTGGAGATAACTTTAAATCTGTAGTTCTTTCGGGTCAATAAAACTCATTAAATCTTAACTGCCAAGCATTTGACTATTCTTCCAGCTTTTGTAGATCTTTCCTAATGTTATCCACTCCCTCAGGGGAGTCCACTCTATTGTGTTATCTGCAAAAAGACAGACGTTTCCATTCAGCCCTTCAGCAATATCACTCACAAATACATTACCGGTCCCAGGACCGAACGCTGGGGCACACCGCTAATCACCTTCCTTTCATCCGAGTGAATTCCATTTACCATCATCTTCTGTCATCTGTCAGTCAACCAATTTCTGATCCAGTTCACCATTTTGGGACCCATCCCCAAACTGTTGAGTTTATTGATAAGCCTCCGATGAGGAAGAGTATCAAAGGCTGTGCTGAAATCTAGGTAGATCGCATCCTTTGCATGCCCTTGATCTAGTTCTCTGGTCACCCAGTCAAAGAACTCAATCAGATTTGTTTGGCAAGATCATCAGGAATACTTTTCTCAAAAGCTAGTGGGAAAAGTGCTCTTTTTGGAGGAAGATGATTTCCTGATGAAGAGATTATTTTCTATATTATGTCAAAGTTCACCATACTGATGATATATCATGATAAAATGAAAAATAATGGGAGGCTTGAGTATTATGGTGGCATGGCGCTGTACGCAGTCTGGTGGCGTTTACTTGTTCTTATCCTTTTACCTCTGTATGGCACATAGAAAGAAGGGGAAGGGGTGGCCAAGGATGGCAAAGCTACCTCAGAGGTCCCCAAGCTACCATTGATTCTTGATCAGCTCCAGAAGACCTCTGCTGACCAGAAAGCTGTATGTGAAGTCTTTGCTGCAGGTTCGGATGATGGTACATGTTCACTGCTTGGAGGCATAACCAGCTTGACACTGCAGCTAAACTCGTCTCTGCTGGCCCAACGTTCTCTGGTTGTGACATTAGCTATGTTGGCGGTCCTGATGCCCCCTCTTTCCTCCATAGGGGGGAGCTCAAAAGGATATAATGGATGGTTCTGCACAGTCCTCTGGCTGGGAGGAGGTGTTGCCAGTGAATGGAGAGTCTGCTGGTGGGGAGCCATCAACCTCTAAACCATCGCAGGCCTAGCTTTGTTGCCTGGGTTGCTAGGGGTCCTAGGTTCTTCCTCTCAAGTATCTGGGCCTTCTTCACCTTCGGAGGTTTTGCTAACTTGATTTGGAACTTGTTGCTGCAACTTCAGGAAACTGTTTCTAAGAGTGTGGCTGAACTGAAGGTATTGGTTCAAACTGTGGGTTTAGTTGCTCAAAAGCAAGAATTTTTACACCAGGAAATATCTACAAAAGTTTCTGAACTGGATAAGAGGGTTACAGCAGCTGATGAAGTGATAGAGATATTGGTTAAAGATAGAACTATAATTCATAGAAAATTGGAATTGTATGAGAATTGGATGAGACATTTAAATCTATGGATTTTGAATTTCCCTCGTGTAGATTATATGTTACTGTTAGATGTATTTAAAAAATACCTGTTGGATGTTTTGAAGATCTCGGAGGCAGCTATTCCTCCTTTAAATTAGGTATATTTTCTGCCGATAGGCAAAGCTAGCGCAAATATTTATGTACAACAATCTATGGATGTTTCTGCGATTCTAGAAACTTCTAATTTTGAATGTAAAGATAAGGCAACTCTTTGTGTTTCTTTTGTTTTTGAGCAGGGTTTGAATTTAATTTTGAGTCTTTATTTTAAGAAAATGAGTGAACCATTCTTTGGTCAGCCTGTTAGAATCTTTCCTGATGTGGCATGGTCCACGCAGGAAAAGCGGAGAGCCTTTTTGGCTATGAGATCTGAGACATTATCCCTGAGTGCTTCCTTTATTCTTCGCTATCCTTGTAAATGTATAGTTATCTGAATGTGAAGTATGTGTTCCTATTACCTGATAGTTAAGAGCTTTTTTGGATATCAAGAAAATTGCAACTCCTGCCAGTTCTACTCTTAAGTTTGAATTTTTGAATAGATGGTCAATGGATACTCGCTTATGGCCTTGTTTCCATATCATCTTATTTCTTTGTTTGTTCCACTATATTCGTCTTTGCCCCTGTCTTTTTTGTGGGCTAATGGAATGCTAGTGGTTTGATTTGTCAGGTCTTCTATGTGAGATCTTGGCTACCTTGATGTATTTTTGTAATTTCCTTGTATGATTTGGTAATCCACTGGTATTCATATTTCTTTTTATGAGTGTATGCTTGTTATGTCCTTTTTTCAAAATAAAAAAAAAATAATAAAAAAACCCTGAAAAATAACTTGTTACAACATTACAAGAAATGAATCAGCAAAACATATAGGTTGCAAATAACAATTGTAATTTTGTTTTTACATGATTAAATGTGCTGTTGTGTTCTTGAAATCTGTTGGCTAATGTGAGGAGATTCTAGAATTATTCATGATATTTCCAGACAGTCAGCCAACAGTGTAATCGGTTACTTAACAAAATATAAACCACAGCCCCTTGTTTTTCATGATTCTGTAGCCATGGCAGAAGCCACACAGTCTGTCTCCTTTAGCAGAATCTGCCACTCCTCTTCAAATCAAGAGAAACCAGTATCTCCTGGCAGTAGCCACCTCCAGCGTCATCCCACTTCCCCCCACTTTCAGCAGCTCAGTTATTTTCCTTCTCCCACCTCCGTGAGGCTGCTTTGATGTTTCCCTTCCCTCTTGCTAGGCCACAGTGTTAGAATATAAGAAAAAGCCATACAGAGTCAGACCAAGGCCTATGAAAGCTAGCATCCTGTCTCAGACAGTAAATCTAACAAAATAGAATTTTTGGTTATTGGGCAGCGGGATTCAGTGTTAGCTGTCATCGGCGAAATGAAAATTATAAAGTGGCAGCTCTACTTGTTGGATGGAAGACGCTTTCAGCGGTCAACTAGCAGCTAGCAGTCAGCTGTTTTCAGAAAAGTAAACTGGTTGGGGTTGTGCGGGAATAGTCTTTGTAGCTCCGCTAGACCCATGTGTTTTGATTTCAGGAATATGTCATAGTCAAGGCGTGGCTAGCTAGCTTTATGCCTGAGCTCACTTTGTCACTGTTATATAGTAATATAATTTAAAGAATAATTTGGTTATTAGTTTGGACTAAACTTTGCTTGAATGGTAGGTACTGTTAAAGAACGTTTATAATACTGTATCTTGCATCCAAATAAATTAATAATAAAAAAGGGAAGTTTTTAAGCCAGTAATGGGCTCATTGTTTCCCCTATGGCATTGATTCACCACATAGCGGGATAAGACACTGTCCTGAGGCTTTTTCTCCCTGGTTTGATGAGAAACCCAGTTCTCTTTAAAGGCTTTGGAATTAAAGACCTTTTTCGGCTATTGTGAGTATCTAGTTTGTAAACTGTTGTTTGTACGGAGAGATTAGGGTCTAGGAGTATTGTGGCGGTGTTAGTGTTTAATTCTCAATGTGGTTTTGCTTTGTATAGCTCATTTCCAGGGATAAACAATAACTCTCTCAAAGATGTCTAACTAATACTTTTTTATGGCGTTGTCTTTCAGGAATTTGTCCAATCCCCTTTTGAATCCTGCTATGTTGGTCGCTTGACCACATCCTCCAGAAACACACTTCACTGCTTTTATGTACTGCATTATAGCAGCAGGTGTGTAAGCACTTGAATATCGAGCAGAAAGCTTTAACTCCTATTGCACCTCTGGCTAAGAATTTCTTACTGCACTTTCTTCCCAAACATGCGCCATTGGGAGCAGTGCAGGCTTTGGCTTGCATGGCAGTTGGGGACCAAGGGGAAAGTGAAGGATTTTGGCTCCTTGAAGAAGGACTTGTCTATAACTGAAGGTACATGCAGTGCTTGATTAGCTTCAGTCTAGATAATGGCAGTGCTGGTTGGCAATCTACTTTGTTAGAGGCATACAGTTGAGGTCAACATTATTGGCACCCTTGCATTTCAAGTATTGCAACTGTTTGTCAACATCATGTTTTAATAGTATGTTCAAAGGTATACAACAAACAAAAAGAGATGTCTGTGCAACTTAGACGTAGTAATTTTAGAGAGAAAAAACAAAATATGACCTGGACATGAATAATGACACCCTTTACTATTATTTGGTTGCACAGTCCTTGGCAGTGATAACAGCTTCCAAATGTTTTTTGTAGCCATCTACAAGTTTCATACATCTGACTGCTGGTAGTTTCTCCAACTCTTCAACTGTAACTTGTTCCAGCTCATGAATGTTTCCAGGATTCCTTTAACCAATGGCAGATTTCAGCTCTTTCCAAAGGCTCTTGATTGGATTGAGATCAGGACTCAGTGCTGGCCAGTTTAAAACAGTCCATTTGTTTTTTAACCATTCTTTTGTACTTTTGGATGCATGTTTTGGATGTATGCTGGAGAACCCATGACCTTCGATCCGGACCTAGCTTTCTGACACTAGGTAGCACATTTAGCTCCAAAATACCTTGGTAGTCCTCTGACTTCATGATTCCTTTAATGGGTTAAACCAAAGGAGACAATAAAAGATACATACATAAGGAAAGTAAATAAAAACAAGAGGAAAAGGAAACCTATTTGGTTCTCCAATAAAGTGGCTGCACAAATAAAGGCAAAAAACACAGCTTTCACAAAATTCAGAAGCTCGCAAACAGGAACACAGAAAAGAATACAAGACCAAACTAAAAGAGACAAAAAGAGAAATTAGGATAGCAAAATCAAAGGCAGAAGAAAAGATGGCTAAAGATGTGAAGTATGAAGACAAAACTTTTTTCAGATATATTTGGGAGAGGAAGAAAATCAGAGATGGAATTACAGGACTCAAAAGTGCTGGGAACCCCTCAAACAACCCACAATCAGGAGATCCAAAAGGCAAGCAAAGAGAAAAAACAAACAATTTAAGTAATATACTAGGCAAATTTGCGAAACAACCCATACTCGTAAACACATCTACTCATCTACTAAGAACCCTCTTATGCTCCCCCTAGGAACCACAAGAATTGTTTTCCTTTTAGTCTTATTTGTATTTTTCTGCAATGTTCCCTTTTTATATGCAAATATCTTTGCTTGTAGCTTTGTTTGAAAATCATTAAAATATAAATAAAAAAAAAGTGCTGGGAACGGATTCGTGGAAAGTGACTTTGAAAAAGCAAAAATGGTAAACAAATACTTCTGCTCTGTTTTCACTAGAGAAAATCCTGGAGAAGGACCATTGTGATTGACAAATATACAAATGGAAATGGAGTAGATATCACACCATTCACAAAAGATGATGTGTCAGAACAGCTTGCAAAACTAAAAGTGGACAAGTCTATGGAAGCAGCTGGGATACATCCCAGGATACCGAAAGAGCTCAGAAAGGTTTTTGCAGGGCCTTTAAAGGATGTTTTTAATAGATCCTTGGAGATAGGAGAAGTTCCACAGGACTGGAGAAGGGCTGATGTGGTACCTCTCCATAAGAGTGGTAATAGGGAAGAAGTGTCAAACTACAGGTCAGTAAATATTACCTTGGTGGCGGGAAAAGTAATGGAGGCGAATAGTGGATGTCCTCAAAACCAATTGGTTGCATGATCCGAGACAACATGGTTTTACCAAAGGACGATCTTGCCAAACAAATCCGATTGAGTTATTTGACTGGGTGACCAGAGAACTGGATCAAGGGCATGCGATAGATGTGGTCTACCTGGATTTCAGCAAAGCCTTTGATACTGTTCCTCATAGGAGGCTTATCAATAAACTCAACAGTTTGGGGATGGATCCCAAGATGGTGAAATGGATCAGAAACTGGTTGACTGACAGACAATAGAAGGTGACGGTAAACAGTACTTACTCGGATGAAAGGAAGGTGATTAACGGTGTGCCCCAGGGTTCAGTCCTGGAATCAGTACTGTTCAATATATTCGTGAGTGATAATGCCAAAAGGCTGAATGGAAGCCTGTCTTTTTGCAGATTATACCAAAATTTGCAACAGAGGGGATTCCCCCAAGGGAGTGGAGAACATGAGGAAAGATCTACAAAAGTTGGAAGAATGGTCTAATGCTTGGCAGTTAAGATTTAATGTAAAGAAGTGCAGTGTCATGCACTTGGGAAGCAGAAATCCAAGGGAATCATATGTGATAGGGGGCGAGGGATTGGTGTGAATGGTCCAGGAGAAGGACTTTGGAGTGATTGTTTCCGATGATCTCAAGGTGGCGAAACAGTGTGACAGGACGGTGGCAAAAGCCAGAAGGATGATGGCTTGCATACAAAGAGGAATTACCAGCAGAAAGGAAGAAGTACTAATGCCGCTGCACAAGTCGCTAGTGAGGTCTCACTTGAAATATTGTGTTCAGTTTTGGAGACCATACCTCTCAAAGGATTAAAAAAGGCTGGAAGTGGTTCAGAGGAATGCGACCAAAGTGATTTGGAGCCTGCATCAGAAGACTTATGAGGAGAGAATGAAAGACCTAAATATGTACACTCTGGAGGAGAAGAGGGACAGGGGAGATATGATCCAGACCTTTAAATACTTAAAGAGTTTTAATGGACAAACAAACCTCTTCCAAAGATGGGGAAGCTGTAAAACTAGAGGGCATAACATGAAGCTGCAAGAGGATAAATTGAAAGCAATGTCAGGAAATACTTTTTTCACTGAAAGGGTGGCGGATGCTTGGAATGCTCTCCTGATGGAAGTGGTAGGGCCAAACACAGTGACAGAATTCAAAATTGCATGGGACAGACACAGTGGATCTCTTTATAGCAACAGGATAAAATCAAAATAAGCATAACTATCTCTTATACCTGAACAAATAGGGATGACCTCACGGAGAGGTGGGTACACTCCTAAACAAAGGAATGGGGAGGGGTGACCTGCACGGAGCAGCAAGTGCACCTACTCTTGCCGCCTTGCTGGGCAGACTAGATGGACCATACTGGTCTTTATCTGCCGTAATATACTATGCTACTATGTTACTGTGTTCCAGGCCTCCAGTTCCTGAGGCAGCAAAACGGCCCCACAACATTATAGAAACTCCACCATATTTAACTGTAGGAAGAGTGTTTTTTTCCTTATAAGCATCATTTCTTCACCTGTAGACGTATTGCTGGTCTGCATTGCCAAAGAGCTCAAGTTTGGTTGTATCTGTCCACAGAACATTTTCCCAGAAAGACTGTGTTTTCTCAAGGTGGGTTTGGGCAAAGATCAGGCATCCTTTTCATGTCAGTCTTTGAGCAGTGGTGTCCTCCTTGGCCTTCGCCCATGAAGTCCTTCTTTATTTAGTGCATGGCATATGGTGCAGGTTAAAATAACTACGCCATATTGCTCCTGGTCAGGTTTAGCTCTTTGGATGTTGCACATGGTGTTTTTCCAACAGTTTGCACTAACCTTCAAAGACGCCTTGGATTAATTTTCCTCTTCTCATCATGTCCTGGGAAGTTCTTGACTGTTCCATGAGTAGAAAGCATCTTGATAACATCGCAAACTGTAGACATAGGAATTCCAAGGTTTTTGGAGATGGCCTTGTACCCCTTTGAAGTCTGGTGTTTGGTGATAATGGCTTTTATGACGGACTCAGGCAGCTCTCTTGTCTTCACCATTTTGAAAATGAAACAGGGAGTGAAAGTGACCATTTTAAACATTAGAGCCATCAGTCATTGGTTGATTCAAGTCATGTGAGTACTAACGATCACAGGTGCATTTAATTTTACTGAAATGCAAATGTGTTTCTTCTGTTCAAACTGATTCAAATTGTTTCTAAGAGTGCCAATAATCATGTCCTGGCAATGTCCCAGTTTTTATATTAGTTCCTTTTTTAAATAAGAACATATGAATATAAGATATGCCAAACTGGGTCAGACCAAGGTCCATCAAGCCCAGTATCCTGTTTCCAACAGTGGCCAATCTAGGTCACAAGTACCTCGCAGTTTCCCCCCAGAAGACACAATGCTTGTATTGGAAAAAGCAGTGGATTTCCTGGGTCCCCTTTAATAATGGTTTATGGACCTTTCCGCCAGAAACTTGTCTAAAGCTTTTTAAAACCCAGCTACACTAACAGCTTTTACTACATCCTCCGATAACGAATTCCAGAGTTTGATTATGTTGTTTGAAAAAATATTTTCTCTTATTAGACTTATATAGGTTACACTGTAGCTTTATGTCCCCTAGTCTATCTACATTTTGATGGTGTAAACAATCGATCTACGTTTACCTGGTCCACTCCATTCATTAATTTATAGACCTCTATCATATCTCCCCTCGGCTGTCTCTTTTCCAGGTTGAAGAGCCCTAACCTTTTAGTCTCCCCTCATAGGGTCTTGTTTTATTTATATAGTCCAAAGCCATTTTAGTGGCCACTTTTCTTTTTAGGAGATTGGACATTAAGGGGTTGAACTGCAAGGGTGCCAATAATGTTGACCACAACTGTATGTTTGCGCTGGTTGCTCCAAAGGTAGGCCAATATCCACTCTCTATAAGATCATTACAGATTTTGATATCCTAGCAAGATGTTAAAACTGATTGATAAATGGAACGCTGAGATACATATTACTTTGGGCAAATCCGACTGGATGATTATCTGGCAAGCTGAACCAGTGCCGGTGCTAGGGTTTCTAGTACCCCCCCCCCTGCAACCTATAAATTGGCGCCCACTCCCTTATTATTATTAATGTTGGCTACACCCCAACCTCCTTTTTCCCAAAAGTCTTTTGTGAACTCTTTTCACATGATGCTGATATTTCTCCTTCAAATCCAATGCTGCAAGAAAATTGCTGTGAAAGGACAAATGCATAGCCAGAATTAAAACTACTGAGTAGTAAATATTTAGCATCATTATGAACAGGCTGTGATGCTAAATTTTAGATATGGATTAAAAGAAAAATAAATACTCAGTTATATGGACAGCTCAGAAATATTTTACTCAATGAAAAAATATGCAGGAGAAAGATTATGTACAGAAGGAAGGAATAAAAAACATAACAAAACATGAGCATTTGGCTCAACAACAACAACCTTTCCATAAATTACACAAAGACCGAGGAACTCTTCATCACTAGGAACACCTCAATTATCCCACCGCAAACAATCAACATACAGCAAAAGCAAATTAACAGTAAAGAAAGAAATTAAATATCTAGGAATTATCATGGACCAAAAGCTCACCATGCAACCCCACATTGCAAAAACTACCGCAAATGCCTACCATAAAATGAAGATAATAAGGAGACTTAAACCGATTCTACACCACGATCACTTCCGCACCATCTGCCAGTCTATCATCACCCCAACACTTGACTACTGCAACTCACTTTATCAGGGGCTCCCAAAGCAAACCATCTTACCACTTCAAATAGCACAAAATACAGCAGCATAACTCATCACAGGAACAGCCAAACATGAACACCACCCCCATACTTAATCAATTACACTGGCTCCCGATCCAATCCCACATCAGATACAAATCAACCTTAAACATTTTCAAAATCATTTACCAATTATCAGCTTATATCCTACAAGACACTATTATAAGAGACACAAGTATCCGGCCCAGGAGGAATAACAGGCATATGATTATCACACCCCATGGATATCATATGACCATAAAAGCCACATCTGGAAGGGCGCTATCACTTTATGCTCCATCATTGTGGAACTCACTCTCAGATGACATGCGTGCAAATTTGGACATTAAGGACTTCAGAAAGAAATTGAAAACGCTTCTCTTCACAAATCACCTGGGACATATCACCTAACCACTTGAATGACAACATGATCCATGCCACCATTTTTGGACCCATAGTCATGGACAAGCAACCCAATAAACACTACGCACTAAACTGTATATAGTTATGTCATACACTCATGACTCTATACATAGTTAATCCTGTTACCTCCCTTTTTCTCTCCCTCCCCTGTTCAAGTATTCATGAATACTGTTCAATTGTTCTATGCATAATGTTGCGTTACAATGTAAACCGCTTTGAGTGAAGGACAAAGTGGTATAGAAAAATGGTTAAATAAATAAATATGTAGTCATGTACATCTAGAAACTATAAGTAAATTTTGTGAGAGAAAAGCAAGAATAACATGGGCACTTTCTGGCCAGACCAAGGAATAATTTCCATACTTTTATGCTTTTCTCTTAGGTTTTCAGGATTTCTTTCCCAAAATTATACGTTACTTCAAAGTGAGGCAAGAGAACGAATTCTCACATGCAGGCATCTGCACCGTCAGCAGAAACTAACATAATGGCTTAGCGCAAGCAGTGTGGGTGTAGCTAATGACACCTAAGTGGGTGGCTTTAGTTGCACCGGCAGCTGTTTTGCCACGTTGAAATGCAGTAACCTGCAGGGGGATATGACTGCCTCCCTGCAGTTCGCCTATGGCACCACGCTGGTAATGTGATCAACACATATGCGCAGCTTAGGAAACATGCTGCTAAATATGCCAAACAAGAGGGGCTCAACAGCTCCCATGCAGCACCTCCCACTTCCATAAAAACAAGAGCAATTTGTTGCCCCAACACAGCATTTTTCACCTTCACAAAAACAAGAAATTCATTGGCCCATACACAGCACTTCCCGCCCTCTGAACAACAAGATGGACTTTATGACTCCAACACAACACCATCATAAACACCAACGATGGGCCTGGCAACCCCAACATAACTCCTGAAACTATGCACTGGACCAGCATGGTTTTAATGTAAAAGGAAATGCAAGGAACTAAAAGACAAAGTGAGAACTACAGCACAGTTTATAATACCAAATTATAAAATTATAATTCATTTAATTTTGTTATAAATTGCGCTATGGTTCTCGCTTTCTCTTTTTTAAATATATATTCTGCACCCACAGAAACCTCTCCCCGACAATGGATGCAGAGCAGAAGTAGGACATTCACCCACAGAACTCAATATATTAAAAAAAAAAATCTGATTCTGGTCATCTCACTAACAACAACTTAAACATTCTCCAGTACCAGGAATATTGTGAATTAATATAAAATCCTACAAAAGTCACCGAAGATCTTCAAGGCGAAATCTACCATACCATACCAGCATAAACTTCCAAAACTCATACAAGGGGCCTACCCAGAAAAACGTAGCACTATAAATGCTGCAGCGGGTCCTAGAACATCCATACAGCTATTTGAAAAGCTGAGCAAGTCAAATTACTACAGTACAGATCCCTGTGTACAAACTCCATGTTAAAAGAGCACTTGACCTCGATTACACACTCAGAATACAGACCCTCACCAAGTACAGAATAAGTGACCATAACCTAAAGCAAAAATAAAAATACGTAGAAAAAAATTAAACTGAAATCCCAAGAAGCCAGACTGTGTGCAGTGCAACACCAGAGAATAAGAGATGTATTTCCCCATACTGTGTAAAATATAAAGACAGAGTGAAGTGCAATCACTAAATTGAAAATAAAATTATTTGTTGTCTGACCATTTTATTCTCTGATCATGCTGAACCCGATCTGAAGCTTCTGCTTTCCTCTACATAGGAACATAAGAAATGCCATATTCGGTCAGACCAAGGTCCATCAAGCACAGTATCCTGTTTCCAGCAGTAGCCAATCCAAGTCACAAGTACCTGGCAGGTGCTTTCTAAGGTGGAACCTTGCATCTTGTAACCATAGTTTGGGTTGTTCTTTCCTAGGTGCATAAAGCGTAGTTACTCACTTGCAACAGGTGTTCTCCAGGGACAGCAGGAATCCGTCCTCACATATGGGTGACGTCGACGTCGCCCCCATGCAGAGCAAATCCCCAACTTTCGAAGAAAGCCTTTGGGACTGCATCATGCATGCACGGTCCCCTTCCTGCCCAAGGGTGCCATCTTGCTCAGTCAAATGACATAGCTAAAAAGACGGCAAAAGGATAAAAATTAATCAAAGGACTGCAACTCCAGGGGAGGAGGGAGGGTCGTGAGAACTGATTCCTGCTGTTCCTGGAGAACACCTGTTACAGGTGAGTAACTACGATTTCTCCAGGAACAAGCATGAAGTCAGTCCTCACATATGGGACTTCCTAGCTACAGGCTACCGAGAACCCATAACTGAAAAATAGGCTCCCTCTAGAAGAGCTGCAGCAGCCATGATAGGAGTTCAACCGAGAAGGTAACACTCCAGTAGCCTGACACCAAAGGGTCGGAGTTGCCTAAACTTCGAAAAGATTACCGAGTACAGCCTGGTCGAAAGCACTGTCCCATTGGGACTCCCTATCCAGGCAGTAGTGGGCTGCAAAGGTCTGGTTTGAAGATCAGTTGCGGCCCAGCAGATGTCTGCCAGCGGAACAGAGCAGAAGTGAGCCACTGATGCAGCCTTAGCCCTGACCTGGTGGGCCGTGATTCGACCCTGCAAAGGGAGATCGGCCGCCCTGTATGCCCAGGCGATGCAATCTGCCACGCAGGTGGACAATGTACGCTTGGAGACAGGCATTCCCAGCTTACTGGGGTCATAAAAGACGAAGAGCTGAAGGGCTCTTCAATGTCCCCGTGTACGCTCCAAGTAGAAGGCCAATGCCCTCTTACAGTCCAGGGTATGCAGAACTGCTTCTGCCCGGCTGGCATGGGGCCTGGGAAAGAAAGTCAGAAGCACCACCTCCTGGTTGAGGTGGAAAGAGGAGACCACTTTCGGCAGGAACTTGGGGTGTGTGCGAAGTACCACCCTGTTCCTATAGAACCGTGTGAACGGTCTATCGGACATCAAAGCTTGCAGCTCACTCACTCGTCTAGCTGATGTGAGTGCCACCAAGAAAAGCATCTTCCAAGAGAGGAAGCGGAGATGGCAAGTAGCCATCGGCTCAAAGGGTGGGCGAGTAAGTTGCTGCAAGACCACATTCAGATCCCATTCGGTCGCCGGGGGGCAAACCGGGGGTTTCAGCAGAAGCAGACCTCTCAGGAACCTGGACACCAAGGGGTGTATAGAGGAGGTTGCCCTTCCACTGGAGAGTGGTGTGCTCATAAAGCACTAAGGTGAACTCGGACCGAGTTTGACGTGAGGCCTAAATTGGAAAGGTGAAGCAGGTACTGCAGCACCACAGCCACCTGGCAGGAGAATGGGTTCTCACTCTGCTGAGTACACCATATCTCAAACCTCCGCCACTTAAATGTGTAGGTTTTCCTAGTTGATTGCCTTCTAGAGGCTAGCAACACATACTCTATCTTTTTTGGGAGAAGTGGTGCAAGGACTACCCTTTCAGCAGCCATGCCATCAGGTTGAGGGACCTGAGGTTGGGATGCAGAAGTGAGACCCCATTCTACGACAGGTGTTTGGGCGGAAATCCAAGAAGAATTGGAGTCTCCTCTGCCATTTGCAGGAGGAGTGGAAACCAAGGCTGTCTCGTCCACCTGGGGGCCACAAAAATGACCGAGACCTTGTCCTGAAGGATCTTGAATAAGGTCCGAGCTACCAATGGCGTGGGAGGAAACGCATATACGAGGCCCACAGACCATGATATTAAGAAAGCATCGGCAGCTACCGTGTGTGGGTGCGGCTGTCTGGAACAGAAGTGGGGCAACTGGTGATTTTGAGGGCTCACAAACAAATCTATGGATGGTCGTCCCCAATGCTGGAAACGTTGCTGGGCTATGTTGGGATCCAGTTGCCACTCCTGCGGCTGGCAAATTCTGCTTAGCTTGTCTGCCAGGAAGTTCTCCTGACTTGGTAAGTAAACTGCCTTGAGGAACATACCCTGGCTGACTGCGAAGGAGCATAGGTCCAGGATTTCCTGACACAAGATGCGAGAGCCTGTGTTCCCCTGTTTGTTCACATAGAAAATCGCTACTTGGTTGTCTGTCTGAATCAAGACAGATTGATAAGCCAGGGTTTGGCAGAAGGTCCGAAGAGCTAGGCGAATCGCTTGAAGCTCTAGGAGATTGATTTGTTGTGTACTCTCCCATGGAGACCACACACCTTGAGTGCAGACCTGCTGGCAATGAGCACCCCATCCTAGAAGGGATGCATCCGTGGTCTGCACTCTTGAGTGCGTGGGAGGCTGAAAAGGCACTCCCTCCAGAAGATTGTGAGGTTGAAGCCACCATTTCAAAGACTGTATCAGGCGATGGGACACCTTGATGTTGTCTGAGTCTGCCTGTGACTTGTGTCTACTGATCCCTGAGGCACCATTGAGCTGTTCTCATATGGAGTCGTGCATTGGGTATCACATGCACTGTGGATGCCATGTGACCCAGAAGACGCAGAAAGTGTCTTGCTGAAATGCGGGATCTACGACTCACTTGCTGCACTAGGGATATCAGCCTTTGAGCCCTTTCCTCTGGTAGATAATCTCTTGCCTGAAGGGTGCCTAATCTTGCCCCTATGAACTCCAGTCCCTGAGAGGGAACCAGAGTGGACTTTGTGTAGTTGATCACAAAGCCCAGGTGCTGAAGCAACTGGATAGTGCGGGACGTGGCCTGTTGGGCTTCTAGAGCTGACTGGGCTCTGATGAGCCTGTTGTCTAAGTAGGGGAAGATGAAGACCCCTTGAGTCCTTAGAAAGGTCGCCACCACCGCAAGGCACTTTGTGAATACCCTGGGTGCCGAGGCTAGGCCAAAGGGCAGCACTTTGTACTGAAAATGGTTTCCTCCCACTACAAATCTTAGATATTGTCTGTGGTCTGGATGAATCAAGATGTGTGTATACGCATCTTTGAGATCTCAGGAGCATAGCCAGTCTCCCTGGCGGAGGTAAGGCAGCAATATTCCAAGGGAAAGCATCTTGAACTTTTCCCTCACCAGGAACTTGTTTAGGCTTCGTAGGTCGAGGATAGGTCTTAGGCCTCCAATTCTCTTTGGTATTAGAGAGTACCTGGAGTAGAAGCCTGTGCCCTGTAGGTGGTGAGGCACCAGTTCTACCGCCTGATCCTCGATAAAACCTGTTAACTCCTGCAAGAGGAGGTCCCTGTGAAGAGGGGGTCTGAGAGGCTCCCCTGGTAAGTTAAGAGGGAGGTAACTGGGTGAGATGTAACCGATAGCCCATTTGGACTATCTGGAGAACCCAGGTGTCTGTTGTAATAGCTGGCCATCTGTGGGCATACAGGGTCAGCCTTCCTCCTGTGCAGGGCCTTGCGTCCTTCGGGAGAGAGACTATGCAATGGGAGTCAAAAGCCCCCTCCAGGCTGGGCCGGAGCCGATGCCTGGGGCTTGGGGGCCTTTTGCTTATGCGGGCCCTGCCCCCATCCCTTGGCCTGCTGCTCCTGCTGAGGAGCTGGGGAGGCCTGATACGTGGGGTAGTTTTGGTAAGCTGGTCCTTTCCTCGGGAAAAGGGGCTTCTTACCCGAGCCCTTCTTTTTAGAAGGGGCAAAAGTCTTCTTCTCGAGTCTTGTCTGGGTCAGGTACTCGGACTCGATCTCGGCAGCCTTCTCATTCATAGACTTACCAAAGAGGTTTTCACCTCGGCAAGGGACATCGACCAACTTGTCCTGAACCCATGGCTCCAGGAATGATGACTGTAGCCATGCCTGGTGTTGTGCCCCGATGCCAGGTCCCGCTACCCGGGCCGAAGCCTCGAAGCTGTCATAGGCTGCTCGAGTCATGAACTTCGAGCACTCTCGGATCCCAGTGGACGAAACCTGGAAGCACTGCAAAGGTCCCTCGGAAAGACCAGTGGAGAACCTGGCAATCTCCTTTGCCAGGTCTCGTAGGTACATGCCCATGTACAGTTGGTACGTCTGGATTCGGCATGCCAGCAGCGAACCCTGGTAGCACTTTCTGCTGAAAGCATTCATGTTGTGGGTCTCCCGGCCAGGAGGCACCGAGGAGTGCGTCTTCTGGCTCTTGAGCCGGCGCATGGCCGATTCCACAACCATGGAGTTGTGCAGCAGCTGTGCCTTTGGGAACTCAATAGATGGAATCGATTCGCCTACTGAGAACTGGCCTTGAGGCAGGTGTCTCCCACATTCAGAGCATCAGCTGTTCCAGAATGGGGGGCACTGGTACAGTAAGGCCTTCCTTTTGAGGAAAGTCATACTGGAGAACCTCGATCTCCTCGGCTCAAGGCTCCTCTTTGGGATCTGCCGGGAATGACAAAGCCTTTGCCATGTCCCGGACGAAGTCCAAGAACCAGGTGTCCTCCGGGGATGACCTTTCCAAGGTTCAGAACCCGGGGAGTCTGACGGGACGTACTTGGTATGGTGGGTGCCTAGGGACTCCTCACCCTCTGTCTCCCAGCTGGATTCCGAGGAGGAGTCGATCCGCTCTGGCCTCGAGCGCCCCGACACCGAGGGAAATCGGCGTCAACAACCTCAGTCCCGAACGGGAGGTCGATGGGGACCTCGTCCGAGGATTGACTCGGGACCTCATTGTCTCGAGGATCGGCTCGGCCTCTGGGGTCAACTTAGATGTCGAAGTTCCGGTGGTCGGGGCAGACGGACATGAGAGACCGGCATCAGCACCCGCTGCTGGACCATGAAGGCCAAGGCCGCCAACCTGAGGCTGAGCTCAGGAGGCTTCGCAGCCTCCGGCTCGGGTCCTGACATCGTCGGGCCTGATGCCGGCTCTCCCGGATGAGAGTCAACAACGAGGACAGTGCTTACCTTCCTCGATGTCTCCGGGTCCTTTTGAGGGAGTTTGGCAGGCCTCTCTGACTCCGAGGATCCGGGGCGGTGAGCCAGGCTCCGCAACCAATCCCGCGAGGGACCAGGCCGTTCGGAGCGCTCAGACGACACCGCCCTCACGGATTTTTTTTTCCTCCGGTGTTCTCATGAAGGAGACCCCCTTTCAGAGGACACCCGACGCTGCTCGAGATCAGACAGCTCCCAAGAGGTCGAGGCCTCTGATGAGGTCCGGGCCCGGACGGGTGAGGATTCGGGAAAAATCCTGTCATGTTGCTGCTGCCTGCTCCTCAATGCCTTGGAAGACATCTTTTTGCACGGGCCACAGACCATGGGGTCATGGTTGGGCCCGAGGCATCGGAGGCAGCAGTCATGTGTGTTGGTGAGAGACATAGGTTTTGTGCACCGATCACACTTTTTAAACCTGCTGGCAGCCATCGGGGGAAAAAGGGCCATTGCGAGGTCAAAGGACTGGGCTGCCAGCTAAAAAGAAAAAAAAAGCGCGAACGCTAGTCACTAAGGACAAAAATGAAAAAATAGACTGGACTCGATACCGGTGTACCGAGCCCGAGGCGGGAAGGGGAAACGGCGTTGAACCGGCAAGCAGAAAACCACAATTTTTCAACTTTTAAACACTTTTTCCACGGGGGAACTAGAATAACGTCCGTTGGGCTCCGTGGAAAAAAGGAGACTGAGCAAGATGGCACCCTTGGGCGGGAAGGGGACTGTGCATGCGTGATGCAGTCCCAAAGGCTTTCTTTGAAAGCTGGGGATTTGCTCTGCATGGGGGCTCCATCGACATCGACGTCACCCATATGTGAGGACTGACTTCCTGCTTGTTCCTGGAGAATTTTGCATTTGTCCACATTAAATTTCATCTGCTATTTCGATGTCCAGTCTTCCAATTTATCAAGGTTCTCTTGCAATTTTTCACAATCCTCTTGCATTTTAACAACTTTGAATAATTTTGTATCATCTGTAAATCTGAACACCTTACTCATTATTTCCATTTCCAGGTCATTTATGAAGATGTTAAAAAGCAGCAGGCCCAGCACAGATCCCTGGAGTACTCCACTATTCACCTTTCTCCATTGAGAAAATTAGCCATTTAGTCCTACTCTTACTTTCTTTTAACCAGTTCCTGATCCACAATACTACACTGCCTCCAATCCCATGACTCTTTAATTTGGCAGAGTCTCTCATGAGAATCCCTGTGAAAGGCTTTCTGAAAATCCAGATATACTATATCAACTGGCTCACCTCTGTCTACCTGTTTATTCACACCTTCAAAAACATATAACTGATTAGTAAGACAAGACTTGCCTTGGCTAAATCCATGTTGGCTTTCTCTCATTAAACCATGATTATCTACATCTTTGGTAATTTTATTCTTTAATGGTTTCTACTATTTTGTCAAGTACTGATGTCAGGCTCACCGGTCTATGGTTTCCCGAATCACCCGTGGAATTCTTTTTAAAAAGTGGCGTTACATTGGCCATTCTCCAATCTTCAGGTACTACAGATGAGTTTTATGATTGCAAACCTACTATTTAGTAGTCTATGAGCTATCTCATATTTCAGTTCTTTCAACACCCTGGGATGTATACCATCTGGTCCAGGTGATTTACTACTCTTCAGTTTGTCAAATACCTGTAATACATCTTCCTGGTTTAGCAATATTACTTTCCATTTTTCTGATATACCACCTTTAAATACCATTTCAGGTATGGGCAACTTCCCTACATCTTCTTCAGTAAAGATGAAGGAAAGAATTTGTTCAGTCTCTCCACTACGGCCCTGTCCTCTTAGCGCCCCTTTTACTCCTCTATCATCCAATGGTCCAACTGATTCTCTCGCAAGGTTTTTGCTACAAATGTACTTGAAAAAGTTTTTATTCTGCGTTTTTGCTTCCACGGCAAGCTTTTTTTCAAATTCTCTCTTTGCCTTCCATCTAACTTACCAATGCTTATGTTTTTTCCCATTTTCGTCATTTGGCTCCTTTTTCCATTTCCTGAAAAATGCTTTTTAGGCTACAACGGTCTCTCTGACCTCACCTTTAAACCATGCTGGCAGATTTTTGGCCTTCCTTCCACTTTTCTTAATGCATGGAATACATCTGGTCTGGGATTCCAAGATAGTATTTTTAAACAATGTCCATGCTTGATGTAAATCTTTAACCTTTGGAACTGCACCTTTTAGTTTATTCTTAATTATTTTCCTCAGATTATCATAATCTCCCTTTTGAAAGTTAAAAGGTAGTACTGTGGATTTCCTTGCTGACCTACTTCCATTTATTAAATCAAATGTGACTATGCTATGATCACTATTGCCAAGTGGCCACAATACCACTATCTCTTGTACCAGCCCTAGGTCCAAAGTAGCCTCCCTTCTTGACAGTTCATGAACCAGCTGTTCCAAGTAGCAGTCATTTATTTCATCTAAAAACTTTATCTCCCTAGCATGTCCTGCTGTGACATTGACACAGTCGATACTAGGGTAACTGAAATCACCCATTCTTAGTGTGTTGTAACTTTTGTTAGCTTCCCTGATTTCTCTTAGCATTTCATCATCCATCTGTTCATTCTGGCCAGATGGTCGGTAGTACACCTCCACTGCCATCGTCTTCCCCTATTCTAATTCTCATATCTTATTTTTTAGACTTCTAGCATTTGCATACAGGCATTTTAAAGTTTGTATTTTATTCATATTAATATGGTTATCAGTTGATAAGGGTAATTTGGAATCTTTCAGCTCTATACTTAAGGACATCTAGGTTACTTTTATCTTTAACAGAACCTCATGACCTGCTGCTACTGACTCTCTTCTGACACAAATAGCCTGACAGTGCCCATCACCCACAATATAGTTAAATTTTTCTCTAACCATTGCAAAGTAGGCCTGTTTGTCACAGAACATACACAAAGTAGAAATGCTTAAAAACATGTGTTTAAACAATACAGTTAGCAATAAAATAATTCCCATTTCATTCTGATCTTTATTTTATTGAGAGGAGATATGGTGACATTTTACTTACCAGTTAATGCCCTTTCCTTTAGTCCTGCTATACCAGTCTAGACAAGTGGGCTGTGTTCCCCTACCAGCAGATTGGTGGAGACAAAGAGCCAATGAAAAGCCCAGGTTTCTATGACACTACTCCTATGTCTCTATTCGCCTTAGCCACCTGAGGTCCCTTCATTATTCGTCCCAAAGCATAGGGGAGAAACATGGCAAGCCTCACACAACCTCAATTATGGACAAGAAAAAGTAATCAATAGTAGAGAATGATGTACAGGAAAGCATAAACAGATGGTTGTCAGTAGAAAAGGAACCTGCAGAGTCAAGTATAAAAATCATAATGGATCTAAGGGTACGGCAGAAGAAGAAAAGAGCAAAGGCAGTTTCAGGTTCTGGACTGGTCAAGCAGGACAAGGAATGGACATTAAATGGTAAGTATAATGTCACCTTCCATATCATCCTGCTAGACCAGCCCAGACAAGTGGGATATACCAAAGCTACAACACCACTGGGTAGGAAGAAGACACAGCAACTTGCAAAACCCTTGAGCCAAAAGGCAATGTCTGCCTGTGTGCGGACATCCAAGCGGAAATGCATGACAAGGGAAAAGTGATGCCCACATTGCTGCCCAAAAATGTCTGCAGGGGCCACTGAGCTCCACTCCACCCATGAGGATGCTTGGGTAGAATGGGTGCGCAAACCTTCCAGAACCAACTGGTTCCACAACAGACATGTTGAGGCAATGGCTTGGTCGCCACATCAGCCTTGCACGGGCCTGCAAACACAAAATGATGGTCAGACTTCTGAAAGGAATCCATAACCTCAAGGTGCCAGAGAAGCACCCTCCAAACATCCATAAGGTGAAGATTTTATTTAGCTGTATTTATATCCTGCTTTTCACTGGGTCAAGGTGGTCAATTGGGGGAAACATTTAACATGAGGGGATATGAGACACATATGCTAATACTTACAGGGAACATGGGCAATGGAGGGTTAAGTGGCTTGCCCAAGACCACAAGGAGTACCTATAGGACTAGAAATCCCAGTCCCTCTGGCCTGAGATTGCTGTCCCCAGGTGGGACTTGAACCCCTGGCCCTCTGGCCTGAGGTACCTTGTCCTAACCACTAGACCACTCCTCCCCCCCATCCTCATCCTTCCCCAACACTGCTCCTTAGAGAAGGAGGGCAGGCAGACCATCTGGCTCACATGAAGGGAGAAAGCATGTTAGGCAAGAAGGAAGGCACAAGCCAAATGGAAACAGCCTACTTTGAAAAAAGACAGATAAGGATCCCAGCAAGACAGAGCCTGCAGCTTGGAAATCTGCCTTGCACAATAAACCATGACCATCTTGACCATCAAATCATTTAAGGTAGTGCACTTCAACAGCTCAAGGGCACCACCATAAGGGCTCTGAGCACTAGACACAGATCCCAAGAAGGGATCACAGACTGAAGGGGAAGAAACAGATACCAAACCCCCTGGAGAAGCACGAGTTGTCTGGGTGCACTGCCAGAGACTTACCAGCCACCAGACCTCGGAAACAGTCCAAAGCTGTCACCTGAACCTTCAGGGAGCTAAGAGAAAAGCCCTTTTCCAGGCCTTCCTACATAAAGGTCAGCAGGGAGGGCGCCTTGGCTGTCTCAGGAGCCAATTGCTGAGCACCGCACCATCACTCAAAGAGGAACCAGATCTGCACATATGCTAGCTTGGGAGATCCTCTCCCGGCTCCAAGCAGAGTAGAGAGCACTGCTTGAGAGTAACTATGTGCTAGCCATCTCCCTTCAAAAGCCAAGCCATAAGCAAGAGGGGAGTTAGGTCCTCCAGGACGATCGGTCCCTGCCACAATAGACCTGGAGACGGGCAAATGAAAAAAAGGCATCTGCAGGAGCCGCATCAGGTCTCCAAACTACTCTCTCCTCGGCCAACCTGTTACCACCAGAACAATCCTGTCAAGGTGGCGTTCTATATGCCTAATCATATGCCCCACCAGGGGACATGAAGGAAACACATACAGCAGGTGTTAAGTTGGCCAAGGCTTGGCCAGGGTGTCGACGTCCTCAGACCCTGTCTCTGTGTGGCAACTGAAGATGTAGCAAACTTGGTATTGGAGTCACCATCATATCCATTTCATGGTGACCCCAGTAGTGCAAAATCAACTGAAGTGCCTCCTGACTCAACTCACACTCTCCAAGATCTAGAGGAGTGCCAGCTGAGGTAATCCCCTTCCACATTGTCCGTCCCGGCAATGTGCAGAGCTGAGGCTCTTCTCCACCCAGGCAAACAGGACAGCCATCTCCAGATCTACCCCAGCACTCCTTATGCCACCTTGCCGATTGACAAAAGCCACTGTCATGGCATTGTCTGAAAAGTCCCACAGGTGCTCCTTGTGGTCTTGGGCAAGCCACTTAACCCTCCATAGCCCATGTTCCCTGTAAAATAGTTATCTCCAAGTTATAATGCCCTGTTCAATGTAATTTCAGTTTGTTCAATGTAAACCGCACTGATGCAGAATAGCGTGGTATATAAGGGAATATAAATAAATAAAATAAAAAATAAAACACTCAAACCGCCTGGCCATCAACCAGGGGCCAGAAATGCATTAGAGTCAACCTGATGGCCCTCACCTTGAAGCAGTTGATGGACCACACCGCTTCCCTGTGGTTCCAATGGCTCTGTGCTGTATGGTCCTGGCAATGGGCTCCTCAGCCTGAGAAACTGACATCCATCATTAGGAAGATCCCAGAGAAATCATCCAGTGGTCTGCCCTTCATCAGATGCCAGGGCTACTGCCATCACTGCAGGCTGAACTTCATCAACAGGAGCGGGGGCCTGTGCTTGAACCCATGACAACTCGGGGTCCACCGTATCAGCAACATCTCTATGGTTGCTGCCATCAGTCCAAGGAGCTGAAGATAATCCCAGGCTATGTGAGTCTGCTGTGCATAGAACAATGCCAGGCAATCCAACAGCCTTTTGACTTTCTCCTCTAGGAGGAAAACTCTGCCCACTAGAGCACTGAAACGTGCTCCCAAAAATTCAAGGGACTGGAAAGGCAACAGCTGGCCCTTTCCCCCGACTAATCACCCAGCTGAGGCCTTCTAAAAGAATATCACTAGGGATACCACTCAAGATGCTTCTGGAAGGAATGAGTCAGGATGAACCAGCCATCCAGATATGGATGGACACAGATCCCTTGGTACAGTAGCACTGCATCCACCACTACCATGAGCGTGGAGAACATCCTCAAGGCAGTGGATAGCCTGAAAGGGAGGACAGTGGACTAATAGCAAAAGCCAATCATGACAAAAAACCACAGATATTTTGTTGACATGCCTTGAAAGGGATATGAAATATGCGTCAATCAGATCCACAGAAGTCAAGAACTTTCCTCGGTGCACTGCTGGAATCACAGAGTGCAAAGTTTCCATCCGGAGGCACAGGATGCACAAGTGCTCATTGACCCTCTTGATGTCCAGAATGGGCCAGAAAAAAAACTTCCTTTTTGGGCACCATGAACTGAAATGGACTGGCATCGGGTACTTTGCATCTGATGATCATATGGGCTACTATGCTGGAAACGGTGTTGCATTTATAATTAAGAAGAAACTTGCAAGAACTGTAATGAAATACAATGCAGTCAGTGAATGCTTAATCTCTATATGTCTACGAGGAATGCCCATCAACACAACTATAATTCAGGTATATGCCCAAATGACAGATGCAGAAGAGGATAAAGTTGATGAGTTCCATGAACAAGTACAAGTTGAAATTAACAGAACATGCAAATAGGATATCCTGATAGTTGTGGGTGACAAAAGTTGGCAACAAAGAAGAAGGCAAAGTGGAGAAAATCTACTTGGCAACAGAAATGAAGCTGGAGAAAGAATGATAGAATTCTGCAAGATCATCGATCTATTCATCTCAAACACCTTCTTCCAGCAACACAAGCGGCAACTGTACACATGAACTTCACCCAATGGATTGCATAAAAATCAAATTGACTATATCTGTGTAAGTCAATGATGGAAAAGCTCTATAACATCAACAAAGACAAAATCTGGAGCTGACTGTGGTACAGATCACCAACTATTAAGTGTACGCAAACTCAAGTTAAAGTTGAAAAAGATCAAGCCACTCATGAATGTAACAAAACATGACCTTGAGAATACTGTATACCACCAGAATTTAAAAGCTAACTGCAAAATAGGTTTGCTCTTTAGATTTAAATAACAGAGCTCCGGAAGAGTTATGGGATGACATCAAGGTTGTATTGGAAGAACGTAGGAAGTCTCTGCAAAAGGTGAAAAAGCAAAAATGGCCAAAATGGATGACTGAGGAAACTCTGAAAATTGTCCAGAAATACAGAGAAACCGTAGTAATTAGTCACTTTTCAGAGCTTAATTTACTATGTAAGAATCCAAAACTTATTCAGCTCCACGTCTTCACCTTCAAGATGATAGTTTAACTATACCTCTCCAACACAGATCAAAACGCTCTGCCCAACTGATGAGATATATATATTATATCCTTTAGCAACAAGGTCTCAGACTGGTATAAAGCAACCGTCTAGATTTACAATATGTGTAGACTCAGCTTCAATTCGCATTAATGACGTCAAATGTTGCTTATTCGGCAGGTATATTAAATCTTTATCTTATTTAACTAAATATTGAACAGCGATGCTTATCTTCTATGGAAACTGGAACTCCCTCCCTACCAACCTCCGTACAGAAGAATCCTATCCCAAATTCTGTTCCCTTCTTAAAACTCATCTTTTCTCTCTAGCTTTTCCCCCCTGAAGCCTTCTTTTTCTGTTTTCTGTCTGTGTACTGGATTTCCTCTGCTTTTACTTTCCTCTCTGCTATCAATTATTGTAACTTCCTCTCTTTTTAACTATTGATTTTATTTGTAAACCGCCTCGATGTTATGGGAGGCGGTATATTAAATGCGTAATAAACAATAAACAATAAATGCTTATCTTTTATCTTTTGTAGTTCCTCTTTCAGTCATCTCTGATAATCCCAACGCAAACCCAGCACTGTAGTGTTTCACAAGTTATGCGTTTCATCAGGGGATCTGCAGTGTAGTAATGCGGACGAAACCTGTAGAAAATAATGCAGCTAAGGTATTCCAGAACTATCAAATTTCAATTTCTTTTTGCTGACCATTTTCTTAATTATTAAGGCACGGGGGATCTCACTCACCATACTCAATGGCTCCAGCTCAACTAACTCATTTTGGTTACAAAAACGCCGCGCATGCGTATCGTCCAGTCAGCTGGATTTAAAGGTCTGGATGTCACCTGATTGGTCTCCAACCTATTGTATCCTTCAGGTGTATAGTAGAGTAATTACCAAAGTAACCAAAATGAGTTAGTTGAGCTGGAGCCATTGAGTACGGTGAGATAAGCATCACTGTTCAATATTTAGTTAAGGGGGACTTCCGGTGACGTCACCTACTGAATGGCGGCGTAGCGGAGGAGCTCCGCCACCAACCCGCAACAATTGGAGCACTTTAGCCCCCACGGGCAACGGAGCGGTGAGCCGAGGGGCGACGGAGAGAGCGGGGAGTGCCGGCGAGCCGCGGCGACGGCGCAACAAGCAGGAGCGGAGGTGCAGAGAAGCTGGTGGGAGCGGGCCGGACGAGGCAGCCTGACTTTCAGGGGGCTTCTGGGCCGGTGGCCGCACTGAGCCGGACCTGCTGGGAGAGAGTCAGCAGGGCCAAAAAAGAGGCTTGCCGGTGAGCAGAGGCAGTGGGCTTCCCCGTGGAGGACGCCACGCCGCCGACCCCCACAGACCACGTGGTGGCAGAAGAGGGTGGCCAACAGAGGTGAATCCGGAGACAGAGGGGGCCGAGAAGGCCTAGCACGTGGCTGGGAGAAGCAGGAAGCAGGGACCTAAGCTGCAGCCCACAAGACGCAGAGTGCAGAAGCAGCCAGCAGTGGTGAGTCTCATGCCCCCCCCAACTGCACTAAGAAAGGGAGCAGAGGCAGAGAACTACCAAACCCCAGAAGTGTTCCCAGCAGCAGCTATAGTGTGGTGTGTGGACGCCCTACCAGCTCTATAGGCCGGGGAGATCGGGGAGAGAGGGGCTAATCAGCCCAAAATGGAAAAAAATAATTAAAAAAGAAACTCTGGCAAAAAAAAAGCTGGCCGAGTTCCGCTCCCCATATGCAACCCCCAAAGGAGGGAAGGAGGCGGAAAAAAAAGCAGGGAAACCTGTGACAGAAACCCCACAGAGCCCGGAGGGGAGTGAAGGAGGAGAGGAGAGCTTGTCGACAGCAGAACAGATTAAACAATGGCTCCTAGAGTTAAAGGAGGAACTGAAGATGGAGATGTGTGGGGTTAAAAATGAAATTAAAGAAGCTGTGCAGACTATGCGCCAAGACCTGCTGGAGCTGGGGGGACGTATAGAAGAGGTGGAGACCAAGTTGGAGAGTCAAGAGGAGACCCTGACGCAGGTCCAGAGCAGCTGGGAAGAGCTTCAGAGGACGCAGGAGACCCTCAAAGCCAAAACAGAGGACCTGGAGGACCGCTCGCGCAGATGCAACCTCCGAGTGAGAGGGGTGCCGGAGGAACCACAATATAAGAACTGTGAGGAGGTGGTCCAGCGGATCTTCCGGGAACTACTCGCAGCAGCTGGCCCAGGGAGACCTGCAGAGGAGACCCGCCTCGAAATGGAGAGGGCGCACAGGGGTATGGGGCCCATCCGAGACAATAGGCCAAGAGACATTGTGGTCTGCCTGCACTCCTTTAAGAGTAAGGAACTCCTGCTGGGTGCCAGCCGCAAGCTGAAAAATTTCCGTTGGGAGGGGCATACGGTGGAGCTGTACCAAGACCTGTCCCAAGGCACGCTACAAAGACGGAGGGAGATAAGAGAGGTCACCGCATATCTCAGACATGCTGACCTGCGCTACAAGTGGCTCTTCCCCTTTGGCCTCTTTATCACGGTGAAAGGACGATCGAGGACGGTGAGATCCAGTGTGGAGGCGTGGAGAGCACTGAGAGAGCTAGGTGCTGAGAATCTACCAGAGCAAGCCGAGGGCTCTTTCACTCCGCTGAGAACGGGATCCAGGACCGGAGGAGCCGCACAGATGAAATGGCAGAGGGCAAGTGGACGTAGACTGGCAAGAACCACCAAGGACGTGCACCAGAACCGGACTACAGAACAAGAGACTGGCTGAGCTGAAGCATCTTTATAATGGACTGGTATTCTTGAATAAGTTGGGCTGTGGGCGGGGGGGGGGGGGGAGGGAGAGATGGGCAGTGGGCTAAGGGGAGAGGGAGAGGGGAGGAGGCGGGGACTAGGCTGAGAGGGAGAGAGCCCAGGCTGAGTGGAGAGGGGAGGGGGTTTAGAGGGGGGAGAGTTGGCAGCGAGGGGGGCTTAGGCAGGGGAGTGGGGGGGGGGCTGGGGAACAGTTGAGGTGGGTAGGTGGGGAGGGAGAGAAGGTCACCGTATTGGAAGTCGTATCTCCGCAGAGGAGAGTTATGAGGGGGGGAGAGGGAGGAGGGGAGGGAGTAGCGAGGGGGGGAGAGGGAGGACGGGAGGGAACAGCGGGAGGGGGAGTGGGGGGTGGGGGGAGGAGGGGGTGGGTAGGGGGGGGAAGAGAGGGGGCCAGAGGGGGAGGTGGGGGCGGTGGGACTTAGGGGGACGAGGCAGGGATCTGGGGGTAGGAAAGGAGTTAAAAATTCTCACGTTAAATGTGAAAGGTCTAAATTCACCAATGAAAAGACAGAAATTATATAAGGAGTTAACAAGACACAATGCAGACATAGTGCTGTTGCAGGAGACACACCTATTGAGACAACACGAGACATTGGTGCAGCCCCGGGGGTACAAGCACCGTATGTTCGCTTCTAATCTTAAAGAGAAGAAGAAAGGCGGGGTGGGGGTCTTCATCAGAGAGACAGGCCCCATGGAGGTCCAGGTAGTGTCCCGGGATAGGGGGGGGCGGTATCTCCTGCTGAGGGTAAAGATAGGTGAGGAGTGGTTTTGCGTGGTAAATGTGTATGCCCCTACGGGCCCGCAAACTGAATTCTGGGATGCTTTGAGTGCGCAAGTGGCGGCAATGGGGGATGGGGTCCTAATCTGTGGTGGGGATTTCAATGTGGCATGGGAGATAGGGAGAGATACGACTGGGCGCAGGGAGGGGAGAGGCACCGATAGGAAACATTACCACCATTTTGTGCGGGAGAACGGCCTGATAGATGCATGGCGGACACTAAACCCGGGGCGGAGGCAATTTTCTTTCTATTCTGCAGCACATGGCACTTACTCCCGGTTGGATGCCATATGGGTAGGGAAGGAGTTATCAGGGCGGCTTCTAGGGGGCGAGCTGGAACCCATTACCTGGTCCGATCATGCTCCGGTGGTGGTGCGGGTGCGGGTGGAAGGGGAAGATAGAGGTCGCCAGTTCTGGAAGTTGAATGAGGGGCTCCTTGAGGACGAGAGGGTGGTGCGGGAGCTTGAAAGGCTCATCCCGGAGTACTTTGACCAAAATGGCGGTGGGGAAGTGCGGGATGGAACAGTCTGGGACGCCTTCAAGGCTGTAATTAGGGGGGTTCTCATAAAGTGGGGAGCCCGCCTAAAGCGAGAGAGGGCGGAGAGGGAGGACCGGTTACGCCGGCAATTGCGGGAGATGGAGGAAAGAGACGGCCAGGACAGAACTGGACAGGTACGGGGTGAGGTGCTGGCACTACGAGCCCAGGTGAATGCTCTTGAAGCGGAGAAGATACAATTCCGCCTGCAGCTGTTTAAAACAGCGGTTCTTTGAAGGGGGGAATAAAGCGGGGAAACTTCTCGCGAGACAATTGAAGAAGCGGAGGGAGTGGAATAGGATTACACAGATTAGGAGTACAGGGGGGGTAGTGCGAGAGGCTCCACGAATAAGGGAGGAATTTGTGTCCTTCTATAGCAACTTGTATGCAGCCCGAGCTGCAAGGTCGGGAGAGGACATTCGGGAATACGTGAGGGAAGCAGGGCTCCCGACTCTAACGGGAGACGAACAAGAGGGGCTCGACAGGGAAATACAAGCTGACGAAGTCAGCCAGGCTATCAAGGGCTTAAAAAATGGGAAGGCCCCAGGGCTCGATGGCCTGACGGCAAAGTTTTACAAGCGCTTTGGGAGCCTCTTGCTGAATCCGTTGACCAGGGTATTTAATGGACCGGGAAGGGGGGAGGCACTGCCTGAATCAATGGGCTGGGCAGGTATTACGCTTATCCACAAAGAGGGGAAAGACCCGCAGGAGTGTGCGTCTTACCGTCCGATCTCGCTGCTGAACCTAGATGCGAAACTGCTGGCGAAAGTACTAGCGGTGCGCCTCAATGGAGTGTTAGGTAAATTGGTGCATGAGGACCAGGCTGGATTTGTGCCAGGCCGGCAAGTGGCGGATCATATCCGCAAAGTGTTAAATGTGCTGTGGTCGACACAGCGGCAGAGGAAGGGGGCCTTGTTGGTATCACTGGATGCAGAGAAGGCCTTTGACCAGGTGTCCTGGGATTTCCTCTACGCGGTGTTGGAGGCCCAGGGGTTTGGACCGGGGTTCACACAGTGGATAAGGGCTCTCTATGCTCGGCCGAAGGCATGTGTCCGTGTGAATGGGGGGTACTCTGGTTTCTTCCCCCTAGAAAGAGGGACGCGGCAGGGATGTCCACTGTCCCCCCTACTTTTTGTGCTATCCTTAGAGCCATTGGCAGCGAAGTTGCGCGGCAGCCCTGATATCACGGGGGTTAGGGTGGGACGGCAGGAATGCAGAACGTCCCTCTTTGCAGACGATATACTGCTGACACTCACGAATCCCAGCGAATCCCTGAGGGCAGTGATGAGAGAGATTCAAGATTATGGTGAAAGGGCGGGCTTCCGGATTAATTGGGGGAAATCGGAGATCTTGAGTGTAGGGGGGGAGGGGGAGGGGCAGCGTGACTGGCAGCAGAATCTCCCCTTCAAATGGGCAAAGACATCGATCCGGTACCTCGGGGTTCATCTCGGTAGAACCTTGGAGGAGTTGTATGATTTAAATTACAAGAAGATGGTGGGGCAGGTGGAGGCGAAGCTACAAGGCTGGAGCAGGGGATATTACTCGTGGTTTGGACGAATAGCGACGGTTAAGATGATGCTTCTCCCCCAGTTCCTCTTTTTGTTTCAGGCTTTGCCAGTCCCAATCCCCCCGAAAGTGCTAAAGAAGATCCAACAACAGGTCGAGCGGTTTATCTGGGGGTCGAGGCGTCCACGGGTGGCGGCAAGGACGCTACAAGTCTCGGTACGGGACGGAGGGATGGGGGTTCCCAATTTCCGACTATATTATGTGGCTGCACAATTGCGAGCAGTCTACGCGTGGTTGCGGGAACCCCAGAAGCAGTGGGTTCAGCTGGAACTGGCCGAATACAGGCCGGGTGCACTTGAACGGTTAGTATGGGAGGGGAGGGGAGAGAAGGGGAGGAATCCCATTGTGGGGCATACTTTGAAAGTGTGGCAGCAGTATAGAACGCGGCTGGTGGGTGACAAACGATGGTCGGCCACCATGTCATTACAAGCCTGCTGTGCGGAGAGCGGGGGACCGGGAGCCACAGTGCTCCGTAACTGGGCGGCGTTAGGATTGTCCCAGGTGTCTCAGATTGTGGTAGGAGGACATTGTAGAGGATTTGAGGGGGTCCGGGACCTCTATCGTCTGGGGGAGATAGATAGATTCCCGTATAGGCAGCTATGTTCGGTAGTGAGTACAAAGGGAAGGGAGCAAGGGGGATGGGGGGGAGGTGAATGGTTTGAGGGTGCCTGCCTGGGATCCCTGGGAAGCCAGGGGATGCTCTCCAGGATTTACAGAGGGTTGACAGCGAGGGGGGAAAACAAGTTGAAATACATGGAAGCGTGGGAGAAGGATTTAGGGGTAAGCTGGGGGGTGGAGGAGTGGGAGACCATGGCACTAGGTATAGCACGATTCTCCATTGCCACGACATTGCGAGAGAATGGGTTTAAGGTGCTGAGTCGCTGGTATCTCACACCGGAGCGGTTGTGTAAGGCAGGGGTGTTGCAAACGGATGAATGTTGGCGAAAGTGTGGGGAGCGTGGCTCCTGGCTGCATATGTGGTGGACGTGTCCGGTAGTGGGAGAGTACTGGCACCGCATAGGGGCAAACATTAACAAAATGATGGGGGCGAACCTTGAACTTGGCCCTGAGATGTGTCTCCTGCATAGACCTGATGGGAAATGGGAGGGGGATTGGAAAATTATCTGGTATTGTGTCACAGCGGCCCGCTGCGAAATTGCATGGTACTGGAATAGATCAGCTCTACCCTCCATGGCGAGCTATGCACGCAGGGTGTCGCATCTTTATGCCATGTATAAATTGACTGGGGAGCGGGGAGGGAGAGGGGAGCAAATGGAGAAGCGGTGGGCAGGGGTTTGGAGGTGGTTGCGGGAAGAGGGGTGGAAGTAGGGAGGGGGTGGGGGGATGGCAAATAGGCGGAGAAATGATTAGACTGTGTGTTAGTTGAAGAGTTGTCTCTTATGCTGTTTGCTGAACCCTTGATGCCTTGGAGTTGTTGAGTATATGCTAATGTAACTGTTACAAATGTTAATAAAAATGTAAATAAAAAAAAAAAAAAAAAAATTTAGTTAAGTAAGATAAAGATTTAATATACCTGCCGAATAAGCAACATTTGAGGTCATTGATGCGAATTGAAGCTCGGAGTCTAGACATATTGTAAATCTAGACGGTTGCTTTTTACCAGTCTGAAACCTTGTTGCTAAAGGATATATATATATATATATCATCAGTTGGGCAGAGCGTTTTGATCTATGTTGGAGAGGTATAGTTAAACTATCATCTTGAAGGTGAAGAAGTGGAGCTGAATAAGTTTTGAATTCTTACAAAGAAACACAGAGAGGCTAAAGCCAGAGGAGAAAGAGGGGCAATCACAGGAATCAACAGAGATTTCCAACATACAGCAAGACAAGGCAAAGAGAATCAGAAACTATTGGAGAAAGAATAAGATCGGCTTTCCTAAAGCTACGAGAGTTAAAGAAAAAATTCCAGCCTCGAATCGAAATGCTATATGATGCTCAAGGATCCAAATTGAGTGATGCTGAGAAGATCAAGAAGAAGTGGAAAGAGTCATTATACCATAAAGATCAAGTGGAACAACAGCCATTTCAACCTATACCTTATGATTAGGAACCATTGGTGATGAAAGAAGAAGTCGAAGCAGCAATGAAAGCCATATCAAAGTACAAAGCACTGGACATTGATGGCATTCCCATTGAAGTATTACAGCAATCAGATGCAGCTGTTACCATACTTACAAGGCTCTGCCAGGAAATTCAGAAGACAACATCATGGCCAACTAACTGGAAAAGAAATGTTATCCAAATAACTGTGGAAATTTTTGCAAAATCACTCTGATAAAATCAAACTAAACATAACTATCTCTTATATCCGAACAAATAGAGGTGACCTACACAGAGTAGTGGGTACACCCCTAAACAAAGGCATGGGGAGGGGTGACCTGCACGGAGCTGTAGGTGCATCTACTCTTGCTGCCTTGCTGGACAGACTACATGGACCATACTGGTCTTTATCTGCCGTCATATACTATGTTACTATGATCTACAAGCCAGCAAGATTCTACTCAAGATTATTCAACAGAGACTACAACCATACCATGGCTGAAGTGCAAGCAAGGTGCAGGAAAGGGCAAGGAATGAGAGACATCATCGTGGATGTGAGATGGATCCTTGAAAAGACTAAAGAATACCAAAAGGATATTTATATGTGTTTTATCGACTACAGCAAGGCTTTTGACTAGGTAACCTATGAGAAATTCTGGGCCATATTAAGAAGCATGGATATACCAGAACACCTGATAGTTTTTTTCCATGACCTTTACATTAATCAAGAAGCAACAATTTGAATGGAACAAGGAGAAACAGAATGGTTTAAAATCAGCCAAGGTGTACGATAAGGCTGCATACTTTCCCCCTACCTATTTAATTTATGTGGAGAACAAATCATCACAGAAGCAGGACTGTATGAAGACAAAAGAGGTGTGAAGATTGGTGGAGGACTCATCAACAGTCTTCGCTATGCTGATGATACCACATTTCTGGCTGAACGTGAAGACGATCTGAACATTTGCTTCTCAAGATCAAGGAACATAGTCTTAAAATGGGCCTGCACCTTAATGTAAAGAAGACAAAGTTCCTGACAACTGGCAAAATCAATAACCTCATTGTTGATGGAGAAGAAATTGAAATAGTTGACAACTTTAACCTACTTGGATCAACTATCAAAGAATTGACAAGCGGTCAAGAAATCCGACGACGCATTGCTCTTGGCAGAATGGCTATGAAGAACCTAGACAAGATTCTCAAGAGCAGAGATGCCTTTCTCCATATGAAGATTCAACTTGTTCAAGCCATGGTATTTTCAATAGCATTATATGGATGCGAAAGTTGGACAGTGAAAAAGATAGACAGGAAGAAAATTGATGTCTTTGACTTATTTTGCTGCGACAAATACTGTGTATACCATGGACTGCCCGAAGAACAAACCAGTCAGTACTAGAGGATATCAAATCTAAGCTTTCTTTAGAAGCTCAGATGACAAGATTTGACTTTCATACTTTGGACACATCATGCGAAGAAAGAGATCATTAGAGAAAGACATCATGCTTGACAAGGTAGAAGGTCAACGCAAAAAAGAGGAAGGCCAGCAATGAGATGGATCGATACAATAGCAGCAGCTATGGGTGCCACTCTATTAACAATGAGCTACCTGACTGAAAACTAAACACAGTTTAGGACAACTATCCAGAGGGTCGCCATGAGTCGACTCCAACTCAATGGCACTCAACAACAACATCTGCCCCGCCCTGCTCTTCTGGCAGGGCGGGCACCACTGCCTTTGGGTACAGCAACTTGTCCAACGTGGTTCGTACAGTGGCACTTTTTTTTTTTAAATTTATCGCAGTCCACATGGGGAGATGACGAAGGCATCCATAATCAGCTTTTTGCATTCCAGGACATAGCCGAGTTGAATTGCGTCAAGCACCCAGCGATCCTTGGAAACCTGGGCCCAATTCTGAAAGAAAAGGTAAAGCCTATCTCCAACTGGAGAAACCAGGGAATGGGACCCCAAACATTCACTGTGTAGCCTGGGAGGGTCCTTCTCTGAAGGGACCGAGCCCCTGGGACCATGCGCTCCATGAAAGAAAAAGTCCAAGGCCCAGAAGTAGAGGGGAAGAAGGTTTTCCGGGTTGGTAATGACGAGAATCCTGAAACCTCCAGGAATTCAGCCAGCATGCCCTCGGTGGATAGTAGGAGGCTGCCAAGAAAGGAGCATCAACCCACATTACATGCTTCC
This sequence comes from Ichthyophis bannanicus, assembly GCA_033557465.1. Classification (NCBI taxonomy): domain Eukaryota; kingdom Metazoa; phylum Chordata; class Amphibia; order Gymnophiona; family Ichthyophiidae; genus Ichthyophis; species Ichthyophis bannanicus. Next base: position 19,202,089 of record CM066032.1, read on the forward strand.
ACTCTCAGCCTGCCCCACATCAGACTGTGCCTGGGGGCACCCAGAGGCTGCAGGGTCTGAATTTCCACACCAGAGGGACCAGGCCTGCTGCAAAAAGGAAAGGAATTTCAGGGAGGACAATCCTGCATCCAGAAGCTCTCCTCCTAGAGGACGATGAGCGGTCACCAGATCCTCCATCTGGCTAAATATCCTTACCCATTGAATTATCCATCACCTCCTGCCCTGAGGCAGGGATGTTCGAACTAGCTATACCTCTCGACTGGGTGGAGGAAAGCAGGCCCTCTAGGAATGGCTCAGAATCTGCCATGCAGGAAGAGCAGAATCCAGAATCCGGGGATGAGGCACCTCACGTGCCACAGGTCAAACAAGGTTAAGGGAAGAAGATATAGAAACATAGAAACATGGCAGCAGAAAAAGACCACATGGCCTATCTAGTCTGCCCTTCCATATCAACTACTACAATAGTCCCCTGTTTTTCTTTAGAGATCCTCTGTGTTTGTCCCATGCTTTTTTAAATTCATATTATCACACCTCCACTGAGAGACTATTCCACTCATCTACCACTCTTTCTGTAAAAAAATATTTTCGCATATTACTTCTGAGTCTATCCGCTTTTACTCTCATCCTATATTCCCTCATAGCAATGCTTGCATTGAAATGAAAGAGGCTCTCCTCCTGTACATTTATGCCATGGAGGTATTTAAACATCTCTATCATATCCTTCCTGAATCTCTTCCACGATATCGCCTTCCATCAACAAGTCACTGGCCCTACCCACACTGCTGGTCATACCCTGGACTTAGTTTTGTCATCCTCTGCGCTGTCAGCTGAGATCTCCCCCCCCCCCTCCATGTTGGGCGTCCCTTGGTCTGATCACTGCTGTGTCCTTTTCTCGGTTACATATTCTTCCCCTGTGATGGCTCCCCCTCCGGCACCTTCTTCGCCCCCCCTTCTTTGTCGCCGTCTAACTCCTGACACCCTGAGTACCTTTCCCCCCGCTCCCTCTGTTTTCCCCCCGGATTTTGCGTTGCTCTCACCCAATAGTCAGACTTCCCTCTGGAACTCCCTCCTTACGGACGCTTTGGATAAGTTAGCGCCACTGTGCTCTTGCCCTCGCTTGCCTACCTCTGGTCACTCTCCTTGGTTTCATCCGGCCTTGCGGCTGCAACGGACTCAACTTCGTCAGGTGCAACGCCGTTGGTCCCGTCATCCCTCTCCTGATCTGTATGTCCGTTTCAAGCAGCTCTATGCTGACTATCGCTCAGCTGTTCAGTCCGCCAAGCGTGCTTACTATGTGACTGAAATCTCTGAAGCAGCGAATTCTTCTCGCCAGCTCTTCACAATCTTACGTAAACTTTCGTCTACCAGTTCCCATCGTACCACGACAATGGGGGCCCCTGATCCCCATTCTCTGGCTGTCTTCTTTTCTGACAAAGTCCTTACCTTACGTGCTTCTTTTTCTACTCCCCCTCCGCCCCCTCCCTCGCCGCCTGATCCTGCCTGCAACCTGCTCGCTACCGACCATTCGCCTCTGTCCTCTCCTCCTGTGCCCAACCGGGCCCTTGCCCATACCTGGTCTTCCTTTCATCCGGTCTTCCCTGCTGAACTTCTCTCGATGCTGTCCACCTCTCGGAAGACCACATGCTCCCTAGACCCTATTCCTTCCCGCTGGCTGTCTGAGCCTTCGCTGCAGCTGGTCCCTATCATCACCACCATCATTAACTCTAGCTTATCTTCTGGTCTGTTCCCCTCACCGTGGAAGTCGGCCATTGTTCATCCCCTTCTGAAGCAACCTTCCCTCGATCCATCTGTCCTTGCTCACTGGCGTCCTGTCTCAAACCTCCCCTTCCTGGCCAAGCTTTTGGAAAGTTTTGTTTTTAACCAGCTGTCCTCTCACATCGAGTCTACCAACACTCTTCACCCTCGGCAAGCCGGTTTTCGGCAGGGCCACAGCACTGAGACTGTCCTCTTGGAAGTTCTAAATGAGCTACATGTTTCGCACGATCGCGGCGATGTTACTTTGTTGGTTTCTCTTGATTTGTCTGCGGCGTTTGATATAATTGACCACACGCTTCTTCTTGCTCATCTCACGGAGGTGGGGCTACGTGGTCCGGTTCTCCTCTGGTTTCGTTCCTTTCTCACAGCCCGATCTTTCTCTGTTACCGTAAATGGTAAGTCATCTGCCTCTCTCCCCCTCACTTGTGGTGTCCCTCAAGGTTCTGTATTGTCCCCTTTACTGTTCAATATTTTCCTGGCCCCTCTACTCCTCTTGTTACAACAGTACCCAGTGTCTTCATACATTTATGCGGACGATATTATCTTGCTTTGCCATACCTCTCCACTTTCTCTGGATCTCTCCCCATTCAACTCCTGCCTCTCTCATGTGGCCTCTTGGCTCTCTCAACACTTTCTGCGTCTAAATCCTTCTAAGTCCACCGCCATGTGGATATCCCTGAGTGGGTCGTGTCCCTCCATTGCCCCCATGATCGATTCCATCCCCATTCCTCTCGTGTCTTCTTTCCGGTATCTCGGGGTGATCCTTGACTCTTCTCTTTCCTTCCATGACCACATCACCTCCCTTACTAGGCGCTCTTTTGCTATCCTCCGTCAGCTTCGGGCCGTTCATTCACTTCTTCCTCTTGGTTCCCTGGTTACTCTCGTCCTTGCCCTAATTACTAGTCGACTTGATTATTGTAACATCTTTATGGCCAATCTTCCCAATTGAAGACAAAAAAGAACCCTAATCAGACCAAATGTAAACCTAGAAAAAAAAGTCCAATTAGAACACCAAAATTCCCCTTATGTTGCCTAAATATTTTTGTCGGAGCAATGTCATCCCAGTATCACAAGTATTATGTCAAGAGATACCACTGTGACTACTCCCTTTTATTAATAGCTTTTAAAATGGACCGTAGCCCAAAACTTAGCTGTATGGCACCCAACGCCAAAACTTCTGAATACGACGGGCGCACATTTCGGGTTTTACTCTTATGACTCCGAAAAACCCTGCTTCAGGTCAAGAAGATCAGCTTGAGGTTGCACAGCCGTTTACAGGCCACAGGAAGTATGTCTGCTATATTATCGTCGGCGTCTGACGTCAGCATAGAAGGAGGAGAGCTGAACCAATCAAAGAATTAACCCAACCCCCCAGCCAGGGAATACCCACCATTCAGGGAATCCCAAGGGGGTATTTACCTCCATTCATAGAATGGTATGCCAATCCAATTGAGAATTTAATCCTCCAGGGGTAACGGATTTCAAAAGAAAAATCCACCGCTGTTCACGGAGTTGAAGTTTATTCTCACGATCCCCCCGCCGAGGGTCAGGCGGAATATGGTCTAACACACGCCATCTTAAAGATGCAAACGAATGGCTCATTGTTAAATGATGTTCCACCATAGGGGCTGTCAGTTTTTTTATCCGAAGGCATGAGGCATGTTCTGTAGGATTAAATTCTCAATTGGAGTAGTCACAGTGGTATCTCTTGACATAATACTTGTGATACTGGGATGACATTGCTCCGACAAAAATATTTAGGCAACATAAGGGGAATTTTGGTGTTCTAATTGGACTTTTTTTTCTAGGCAATCTTCCCAATTACCAACTCCAACGTCTCCAGCTTATTCAGAATACCGCTGCCCGCATCATCACCTTTGCCCGCCGCTTCGATCACATCACTCCCATCCTCTTTCGCTTGCATTGGCTACCCCTCCGTGTTCGTTTTCACTATAAAATTCTTATTCTCACTCATCGCGCTATTCATACTAATAACCCTCTGTACTTGGCTGATCTGGTTTCTCTTCACACACCTTATCGTCAACTTCGCTCCCTCCATGCTAATCGTCTGTCCTTACCATCCCCTTCCCACGTGCATCTTGAAAAGTCCCGTCACTCTGCCTTTTTCTTTCTTGGTCCCTGGTTGTGGAATGCACTACCCTCGTCCCTTTGTCTGGAACCCTCCTATTCCCAGTTCAAAGCTTCACTTAAAACCCATCTGTTTCAAAAAGCATTCGACCTCCCCCCTGATCCTCCTCCCTGATGCAGTTGTAGGTTGTTGTCCCGTCCCTGCCGCGTTTGGTCCTGTCATTCCCCTGTCTGTCTGTGTTGGTTGTGTTTGGTTCTGATTATTGTCTGATGTTTTATGGTCTTTTATTTTGCGCTATTCTCTCTCTTTCTTTCCTGTCATTTTTGGCGTTCTTTTTTCCGTAGTTTGCAGTGTTGATCTTTTATTTTATTTGTACACCACTTTAATGTCTTGACGTAAGCGGTTTATCAAGTGTGAAATAAAGATAAAGATATCTCCTCTATCCCGCCTTTCTTCTAAAGCAGTGTTTCCCAACCCAGTCCTTGGGTACCTACAGGCCAGTCAGGTTTTCAGGATATCCACAGTGAATATTCATGACATAGATCTGCATATAATGGAAGCAGTGAATGCAGATCTACCTCATGCATATTAATTGTGGATATCCTGAAAATCTGACTGGCCTAGGGATACCCGAAGACTGGATTGGGAACCACTGCTCTAAAGTACACATATTAAGATCCTTAAGTCTGTCCTCATATGTTTTATAACGAAGGCCACTAACCATTTTAGTAGCCACCCTCTACACCGACTCCAACCTATTTATATCCTTTTGAAGGTGCGGTCTCCAGAATTGCACAAAATACTCCAAATGAGGTCGCACCAAAGACTTATACAGAGGCACTATCACTTCCTTTTTTCTGCTGGTCATTCCTCTCCCTATGCACCCAAGCATCCTTCTAGTTTTTGCCATCATCTTTTCTACATATTTAGCTACTTAAAAATCATCAGACACAATCATATCCTTTTGTAGACAGAAGTACTTCAACCCCTACACTGTACTGCTCCTTTAGATTTTTGCAGCTCAAATGCATGGCCCGGCATTTTTTAGCAATAAATCTCAGCTGCCAAATTCTCGACCATTCTTCAAGCTTAACTAAATTCTTCCTCATGTTATCTATTCCTTCCTTGGTGTCTACTCTATTGCAGATTTTGGTATCATCTGCAAAGAGGCAAACCTTTCCTGACAGCCCTTCTGCAATATCACTAACAAAGATGTTAAATAGAATCGGACCAAGGACAGATCCCTGGGGCACACCACTGGTAACATCCTTCTCCTCAGAGTGAGCCCCCTTTACCTGTACTCTTTGTCGCCTCCCACTCAACCAATTTCTAACTTAATCAGTCACTTTAGTGTCCATCCCTAGGGTGCTCAGTTTGTTTATAAGTCGCCTGTGTGGAACAGTGTCAAAGGCTTTACTGAAATCCAAGTACACCACACCTAGGGCTCTCCCTTGGTCCAAATTCCTGGTCATCCAGTCAAAGAAATCAATCAGATTTGTCTAGCAAGACCTGCCTCTGGTGAATCAAGCAACCTCCAATCCTGCAATCCGCTGGACCCCAGAGAGGCAAGTATCAAAACAGCACATGCTAAGGCTGCGGCAGCCCAAAGATGCATGTTAACTGCACTTTTATGCAATGTATGTTATAGGTGCTAGGGAAGGAGCACGTGTTGGAGTCATTTGGATGGAGCACGTGTTAGGACCACATGAGCACCAGGTGCACAATACGTAAAAAAGTATTAATGTGTTCAGAAATGATGGGAAATTCCCCACACCACGCTAATGGTCACCAGCGGCCACCCTGAAATGCATCCCAGGAGTTCAGAATCGGGAGCCCCCAACAAGGACAATGACAAGGTCAAGCCTTGGTATTCACCCCCTGAAAGCCCCAGGTAGAGGATCCATGTTGCGCTCAGCTCTACTCCCTTGAAACTGTGTTACTGGCTGGCTGTGCAACACTGTTTTTAAAGTGGCTGGCAGGCAGATCCCTCTGAGAGCCTTCTGCAATCTTTGGGAGACAGCGGGGGGCTGAGGAGGAAGGAGGAGGCACTGAAGTTGTGTGAGGCTGTTGCACTCTTCCAGATCCTTCCAATTTTGTTTATGCACAACAGGCTTTTAACATGATAAGAGCGTGGAGCTGAACCAATTTTCCCTCCTCCTATGGCTTCCGAAAAGACCAGTCTAGTGGAGTCTCATGTGAGAGAGCCACCTTTGTATCTCAAGGTGGTTGTTCATGAGCAATTAATCAATCTTCTCCTCTCAAGGCTCAGATTTTCTTCAAAGAGGAGAAAATCCATCCACCATCTGCTGGAGACAAAGAAATACTGAAGGGACCGCTAGTGGCTGAGGCAAATAGAGGCATTGGAATGATGTCATTGAAACTTGGGCTTTCATTTGTTCTTTGTATCCACCACTCTGTTGGTAGGGGAACACTACCCATTTGTCTGGAATGGTCTAGCAGGACGATATGGAACTGGATTTCAGACATTCCTATTATAATGAATGCCAAGAAATTGGAGCTGTGCTGTGCAAATCCTCAAGACAAGAACTCTGCAGAGGCATCACAAGCAGGATCACGGGCGCTGAAGGGTTTTTCCCATTTTGAGAATAATTCTCTATTTTTTTTCTCTTTCTGGGTCTACAGGAAAAGATCTGGATGGAAGAGGCCCTCATGATTAGTAATCTAGTTCTCAGAGCCCTACTCAGGAAGGGCACTAATCAGGGCCAATCACAGAATTGGTTTAAAGTGTTGGCATCCTAGGCAGACCTTAAGCCTTATACACCCTTGACTGTCAAAATCTATTGTTCAGCTTTTAATGCCCTGCTCTTTGCCACCCTCCCCCCCTCCCCGAAGTTGCTAACCCAGGCGACTGCCTAATGGTCAGGATGCACTCTTTCATTCAAATCTGTGAAGGCATATTTTCAAAAAGACACAGAGACCAGTACTGAGACATCAGGGTTGTGAAGTTTTCGATTCTGGTGCTATTTTAGAAAGGACTCTGCTGACCGTGGAAGCGGAAGCGCAGGAGTGCACGTGGCTCTGCATCCAGATACACCGAGAGAGGTCATTTTATAAGCAGCGGGGGAACACGGCTACACACTAATGCATGTGCCGGCTCTTACACATGGAGGCCAGCATTTGGCAAATTAAACATGTAGGTGCTGTGCATTTACATGTATATATGAGCCGTCCTGGAATCGTTAACGTGTAAATGCTGCCAATCAACTACAGAGACCACTACCATTTCCTAATGTCAATACAGAGGGGGAAATAAGCCACAGGGTATTAAGGCAGATAACCCCTTTAATCCCTCCTACAAAAAGCTGGCCAAAAGGAGCACTTTTTAAAAACCAAAACGTTGGGAATGCACATGTAGATTTTTGACCCGCCCAGGCCACGCTCCCAACCCCTTTGCAACTTACACATGGTAAGGACATCTATATGTAAATTCAGCCCTTTCTACAATTGCTATTTATACATGGATTACCATCTACATGTGTAAGGGTCGGCATTTACATCTGTAAATCACAACTAAAGCTCCAAAAATAACCCGAGTGGAGGAGTAGGCTATTGGTTAGAGCAGTGGCCTGTGACCAAAAAGACCATAGTTCAAATCCCACTGGCACTCCTTGTGACCTTGGGCAAATCACTTAACCCTCCACTGCCTCAGGAACAAACTCAGACTGTAAGTCCTTCAGCTACAGGGAAATACTGTACCCGATTGTAACTCACCTTGAGATGCTACTAAATAAGAAAGGCCTTCATACAGGTTAAATAGGGAGACAGCATAAAAAAAGTGGAGGTGTGAACTACAGATATGAAATGTTTAAAAACAGCAATTGCATATCAGGGCAAAAAAACAGAAAGTGAACCAAATAAGGCTAAAGGGGACAACTGAGATTGCTATTTTGAAAGCCTCTAGCAGGACTTGCAACTTCGCTAAAGGTTCCACTGTGAGTAACAGGAAATGTGACTGATGCAAAAGCTGTGTTGCCTTTGGTTTTGCAATATCAGTTTGGAATTAGATGCATTCTAGGCAGCTCCCCCCGTGCTACACTGAAACTAAATCCTAATCATCTGGTGACACTTCTAGGAATTGCTTGTCAGAGGAGCCACCCACAAAAACAAAAAAAGGAATGGGAAGCAACAAAAGGCATGAAATGGTCATAAATCTTGGTCATATGGTAGCAATATTAGGACACCCATTCCAAGAGCCCAGACCTTTTCACTTTCTGTTAGTGAAGTGGGGCACGGAGAGAAAGAACTTAACAAGAGGCCGAGGCCTTATTGAGTCCATTCTTATGTTCTTATGTTTGGAACAAAATGTTAAGGGCTTGATATTCAAAAGACCTTATCTTTATAGCAGTACCCACTACAAGGATAATTCTGTAAGTGGTGCGTAGGTTTACTCTCATGTATTCTAACCACATATATTTGCATAAATGGGCATTTACATGCATATAAGACGCGGTTGTTTCAGGAATGGAGTTTGGGCGAAGTGCAAGGATGACCCGAAGCAGACTGCTAGGCCTTTTCTTCCAAGGCAATGGAAGGTAAAGTGACTTGCCCAAGGCCACAAGGAGTGCCAGTGGGAACTTGAATCCAGATCGCTTGGGCAGTAGATTGTTGCTCTAAACCATAGGTTTTCAACCCAGTCCTCGGGGAACCCTAGGCCATGCAAGTTTTCAGGATTCCCACAATGAATATGCATAAGATAGATTTGCATACAATGAAGGCAGAACATGCAAATCTTTCTCATGCATATTCATTCTGGGAATCCTGAAAACCTGACTGGCCTAGGGTTCCCCGAGGACTGGGTTGAAAACCCCTGCCTAGGCTCTAACCAACACACTGAGTGGAGGAGTGGCCTAACGGCTAGCATACTGTCTTCTTAACCAAGCAGCCAGGCTTTGATTCCCATTTGCACTCCTTGTGGCCTTTGACAAGTCACTTAACCCTCCATTACCTCAGAAGAAAGGCCTGGCAATCTACTTCTGGTCACACTGCCAAGAAAGCCTAAAGCTGCTGGGTCAGCATTGACTCAGACACATAAATTATAGAATACTATCATTTAGATGCTTTCTTGAGAAATCTAGCTAAATTTATATGCATTTCCACCCACTTTTACACTCCTATTTTATAAAAAAAAATATGCATATAGGTATGAAAAATGAAAATGTACGTGAATATGCACATAAACCTGGGTGCAGCTTCTAGAATTACTTCTATATGAATGTCCCCTAATCTATGAATTTTCAGTGGCACTATGTGAAGTGCCGCTGAAAATTCCTACAGACTGCGATAGCACCAGCTGTATTGTGCCAAGCAGAACAAAGGCTTTTCGCCGAATTACACAAATAGCCAGTGATATTCAGTCACTATTCCCATAGCTAAGCAGTTTGATTTAGGCCAGCAAAAAGGCTGTTCTAAATTAAACCGCTTAGCTATATGAAGAGCAGCTGAAAATCAGCAGCTATTTGTACACTGGCAGCGGTCACCGATGTATACCTACATGCAGCGCTGCCACGTCTACAAATAGCAGTGCTCTATATACATACAAAATTTAAATGCAGTGGCCAACATTTAAGGAAAAAAAGCCCCTGAGCATGGGGTTTAACCCTTTCTAGGCCGAGCCCAAAACTCTCGGGATCCAAAATTCTGACTAAATATTCCTATCAAATGGTATATAATACATGACCATAGCAGAAGGAAAATCATTATTAAAACATATTGAATAAGACGGGTACAATTTTCCTGAAATATGCAAAAATTAACCCGGCTGCAGAATGTGGATTAAAAATTTAAAGTAGGCCTTCAAAGGGTTAAATACTGACTCAAATGAGTACATGTGTTCTGTCTGAAACTAGTTTCACCTATTGGTGATGAGAGCTATTGTGGGATACCTTCTCTCCTATTGCTGAACTAGTAATAGATAAGACGCTATCTATGGTGCCTTTTGCTACGGGCTCACTTGATCCCTGTACATCCTGGCATATAGAAGATTTAGGAGGGCAGTTACTAAAGTGCGTTATGGCAGGGCTCAACAAATCTGAGGTGCAAGGTCACCATGGTGACTAGAGATTTTCTTCTGGCACTTGGCATTTTCGTGGCCCTTTAAAAAAAAAAAAAAAAAAGTGTTTTTCTGTTGCAGTTGCTGATGAAACACTGCTATAAGAACATAAGAAATGCCAAACTGGGCCAGACCAAGGTCCATAAAGCCCAGTATCCTGTTTCCAACAGTGGCCAATCCAGGTCACAAGTACCTGTCAGGTTCCCAAAAAAGGTATACAGGTTCCACAATGCTTATCCCGAGCAGTGGATTTCCCTTGTTCTCTTTAATGATGGTTTATAGACCTTTCCTCCAGGAACTTATCCAAACCTTTTTTAAGGTCAGTTACACTAACAGCTTTTACCACATCCTCCAGTAACGAATTCCAGAGTCTGATTGCACACTGAAGCGGAGCAGGAGTTTCATCCTTCCTGCACTGTGTGAGTCTGACCTGCGGCTTGGTGTGAGTCTGACCTGTGCAGTGCAGGAATGCTCACGCTGGTCTCATGAGACTTGAAAACCCAAGGCCAGCAGGAGAGTTCCTGTACCACACAACTGAAACTCACACAGAGCTGTGTGGTTTGGAGGGAAAAAGCTCTGTGCTAGAAACAGCTGCAGCAAAATCTGCAAGAGAAAAACACCCTTTTTATAATAGAGAAGAAAGTCCGGCAGGGGTAAGGATCATTGGTGCTATGGGGAAAGGGGAAGCTGAATGGCTTGCAGGGCAAGAGAAGAGGCTGTGGGTCTGAATGGCTAGTTGGTGTGGGTGGGGGCTGGCTGGTAAGGCTAGGGGCTTGGGGTACTGAATGGTTTTCAGGGGTAGGGCTAGAGGCTGGGGATTGCCAACTGGCTTTCAGGGACAGGGAGAGAGGCTGAGGGGCTGACTGGCTTGCTGGATGATGAAGTTTGTTTGGGGGTAGCTGATTGGTTTTTTGGGTGATAGAGGCTGGCTGGAGTGATAGCTCATGGGCTTGCTGGGTGGTGAGGCCAACCTTTATAATCATTGGTGGTGTAGGAGGAGTCAGATAGGAGCAATTCCACTTGCTTCTATACTTCTGGGCATGGGTTCAAAATGGCGCCCGCAACCCCTACAATTGTCTCGTGGGATGTTTGCCTGATCCTCTGAAAAGTACTGTAATCCATCCAATTTGAAAGAAACAAACAAACAATGTCCAGATCAGCGATTTTAAACTGCACATTGGTGTATTGTGAATGGTCTGGAGGAGTGCCACGGGAATTTGGGGCAGGGCCATTTATTAGAAGGAACAATGGGGGAGTTTGAAGGAGGTTAGAACCAGAGTCATTCTTCAGTCATCTGTTGTTGAGATCGGGTGTGTTATTCCATCGAAGTTACACTACTGTACACGGAAGTGAGACGGCTTCCACAGTGAAATCCACAATACTACCTTTTAACTTTCGAAAGGGAGACTATGATAAAATGAGGAAAGAAAAAACTAAAAGGAGCAGTTGTAAAGATTAAAAACCTACATCAAGCTTGGGTGTTGTTTAAAAATACTTTCTTGGAAGCCCAGACCAGCTGTATTCCACGCTTTAAGAAAAATGGAAGGAAGTCCAAAACTGCAAGCATGGTTTAAAGGTGAGGTCAGAAAGGCTGTTGTTGCCAAAAACGCATCTTTCAGGAAATGGAAAAAAGAGCCAAATGACGAAAACTGGAAACAGCACAAGCACTCGCAAGCTAAATGTAAGGCATTGATAAGACAGGCAAAGAGAGAATTTGAGAAGCTTGCTGTGGAAGCAAAATCGTGTAATAAAGACCTTTTAAAGAACAAAAATGCAAATGCAATGTGTGCCTTTGAGTCAGTCCTGACTCCTGGTGACCCAGAAGCTCCTGGGTTTTCTTGGCAGTGTCACCGGAAGTAGATTGCCAGGCCTTTCTTCTGAGGCAGTGGAGGGTTAAGTGACTTGCCCAAGGCCACCAGGAGTGCTAGTGGGAATTGAACCCTGGTTGCTTGGTTACCAAGCCAGTGTTCTAACCACTAGGCTACTCCTCCACTCCTTTTAAAGAACATTCGTAGCAAAAAACCTGTGAGAGAGTCAGTTGGACAATTAGATGATAGAGGGGTAAAAGGGGCACTAAGAGGGGACAAGGCTACAGCTGAGAAAATGAATGAATTCTTTGCTTCGGTCTTTACTGAGGAAAATGTAGGGATGTTATCCATGGCTGAAGTGGTATTTAAAGGTGATACTGTGGAAGAATTGAAAGAAATATCGATACACCGGGAAGATGTATCATGACTATTTGATAAACTGAAGAGTAGCAAATTACCTGGACCAAATGGTATACATCCAAGGGTATTGAAAGAACAGAAATATGAGATTGCAAACCTGCTATTAATAATCTGTAAACTATCATTTAAATCATCTGTAATACCTGAAGATTGGAAGATGGCCAATGTAACACCAATTTTTTAAAAGGATTCCAGGGGTGATCTGGGAAACTACAGACCGGTGAGCCTGACGTCAGTACTGGGAAAAATGGTAGAAACCATCATAAAGAACAAAATTACTGAACATGTAGATAGTCATGGCTTAATGAGAGACAGCCAACATGGCTTTAGACAAGGAAGATCTTATCTTACTAATCTGTTATTTTTTTTGAAGGTGTGAATAAACAGGTGGACAAAGGTGAGTCGGCTGATATAGTGTATCTGGACTTTCAGAAAGCCTTTGACAAGGTTCCTCATCAGAGACTTTTGGCAAAACTAAAGAGTTATGGGATAGGAGGCAGTGTACTACTGTGGATCAAGAACTGGTTAAAAGATAGAAAGCAGAGGGTTGGGCTAAATGGCCAATTTTCCCAATGGAGAAAGGTGAATAGTGGTGTACCCCAGGGATCTGTGCTGGGTCCGCTGCTTTTTGACATATTCATAAATGACCTGGAAAAAGGAATAACAAGCGAGGTTATCAAATTTGCAGGTGACACAAAACTATTTAAGGTTGTTAAAACCCATGAGGATTGTGGAAAATTACAAGAGGATCTTGATAAATCGGAAGACTGGGCATCCAAATGGCAGATTAAATTTAATGTGGACAAGTGCAAAGTTATGCACCTAGGAAAGAACAACCCAAACTATGGTTACATGATGCAAGGTTGCATATTAGGAACCACCACCCAGGAAAAAGATTTAGGTGTCATCGTGGAAAACATGTTAAAACCCTCCGCCCAGTGTGCAGTGGCGGCGGCCAAGAGAGCAAATAGAATGCTAGGTATCATAAGGAAAGGAATGGAAAATAAAACTAAGGATATTATAATACCTCTGTATCGTTCGATGGTGCGACCGCACCTTGAATATTGTGTGCAATAGTGTTACTAGAAAAGATACAAAGAGCCACCAAAATGGTAAAGGGGATGGAAGGATACCCCTATGAACAGAGGCTAAAAAGGTTAGTGCTCTTTAACCTGGAAAAGAGACAGCTGAAGGGAGATATGATAAAGGTCTATAAATTAATGAATGGAGTGGAACAGGTAAACGTAGATCGATTGTTACATCATCAGAATATAGAAAGACTAGGGGACATGCAATGAAGCTACAGGGTAAATTATTTAAGACTAATAAGAGAAAATATTTTTTCACTCAACGTGTAATCAACTGGAATTTGTTACTGGAGGATGTAGTAAAAGCTGTTAGTGTAGCTGGGTTTAAAAAAGGTTTGGACAAGTTCCTGGAGGAAAGGTCCATAAACCATTATTAAAAGGGACCCAGGATATCAATGCTTGACCCAATACAAGTATTGTGGAACCTATGTCTTTTGGGGAAACTGCTAGGTATGTATGACCTAGATTGGCCACTGTTGGAAACAGGATACTGGGCTTAATGGACCTTGGTCTGACCCAGTATGGCATATCTTATGTTCTTATGGCTATCTTCAGGGCAGGTGCTTTCAAGGTTGTATGAACTGAGGGGAGAGCTTCTCTTTTTTATATCGAAAGAATATGAGCTGGCTGACCTGCTTAGTGATGAGTCTTGGTGCAGTAAAGTTGCATTCCTAGCAATGTTTTCCAAATCTTGAACACTTTTAACAAGAGAAAAGAATGAAATAATGAAAATAACCGTACATGTAAAGTTATCTCCTTTAAGGAAAAACTAACACCATAGACAGCCAGAATAAAAAAAAGAGAACAAAGTTGAAATGTTTGAACTGACAAAAAGTTGCAGACTGGACAAAAATCCTGTTGATTTAATTCTACAAGGTTTGTCACCGCCGAGCAAAAACATTGAAAAGTATTTCCCTTCACTTGATGTATCTTCGTTGGACTGGGTGAGAGATCCGTTTGTGTTAAGAGTGTGCGAGTCAGCAGAATTAACTGTTGCAGAAGAAGATGAGCTGATGGAAATCACAAACAGAGGTCTGAAACTGAAACACTCATCAACAGATATGGTTGTCTCTTTAAGGGGTTGTCTCTCTCAGTCTGGTTGTCTCTCTAAGGGGAATACCCCATCACCACAAAGATGGTGATTAAAGTACTTCCTGTCTTTCTCAACATCTTATCTGTGTGAGGCTGGTTTCTCTGCTATGAACACACTGAAGAGCAAGAACCAGGTCATGGCTTCACACACTGGAGGAGGACTTGAGGGTATGCTTATTAACAATCGCCCTCGGACTAGGGACATCATGAAGCAGAGATTTCCCACTGATTTATTTTAAAAAAAAATAACACAATGATTAAAATTTTAGTTACTGAACTTTAAAAACAATCTTAATACTCATTTTTTAAATGATAAAATATATCCTTAAAAAAAACTGATCGTGTGCCTTGACAATTTTAGCGTCTTGTCAATGTGCCGTGAGATGAAAAAGGTTGAAAAATCACTGCTTTAGATTAGAATGTTTTATCTAGCTACAATCCTATTTCATGCCTTCCTTTTCTGAATAAAGTTTCTGAGAAGGTCATTATAGTTACAAGACTTGCTTGATGAAACATATGATTCTAGATGCACAACAATATGGATTTTGGTTTCTGGCAATATATAGAGCAGAGGTGCTACTGGTGTCAACGCTACACATAATTCTATGTAGCCTCAAGCAGTCTGGTGGTCTTTTTAGATGTGTCAGCTGCTTCATATGATATTGCTGTCTCGCTTGCAATCATTTGATAGTGGGCCACATGTTTTGTCCTGATATAATTTCTTCTTTTCATACCAATACTAGCAGATACAATTTTTCAATGATGTGTCTGACTGGATGCTACTAAATCAAAAAATAAATCCCGCTGTCAGAATATAATTTGAAACCATGAGAGAAATTCTGACCTAAAACAGTGAATCCCTTATTTCCCTTCTTTTTTTTCTTTTTGTTGGAGCTACCGCACAAAAGTAGGTGGAACAAAATCCATCCCCTCGCTGTGGGCTCTCCTTTTAATAAGATTATACGTGAGTAAAACAACTCAAATTACTTAGCTTTTTCATCGAGCTTATAAACCTATAAGCGAGGGGATGGATTTTGTTCCACCTACTTTTGTGTGGTAGCTCCAACAAAAAGAAAAAAAGAAGAGAAATAAGGTATTCGCTGTTTTAGATTAGAATTTCTCTCATGGATGCTACTAAAAGCAGGTGTGCATCAAGGTTTGACCCTTTCAATTGTTTTACCATCTGACAATGTCATGATTCTTCTCCTTGAACAAAGAGACACACAATATGATATGTTTCATCTAACTGACTGCTTGTTGGCAGTCTCAGTGGATGGCCCTAAACTTCACTAAAGGTGACTTGGTCATGATAAGCTGTCAAATTATTTCTGATGTTCCTGAGAATTTGTATATAATTGCTTATGTCATACCTATTCAACTGAAGGTTTTATACCTGGGTGTTTGGTTGGACTCTCAGCTTTCATTACAATTACAGTTTAAAGCAGTAATGCTCACTTTCTTCTTTAAAACTTCACATTGTGTAAGATTAAAGTTAGTTTTAGTTTGGTTTTAGTTAATTTGATAGACTGCCTATGGCAGGTAGCAGCTAGGCAGTTAAGGGAGTTACATTTAGGTACTGTATGCATTTCCCTGTCTCCAAAGGGCTCACAATTTAAAGCATTTGTGGATCCAAATGGCTTCAGAATTATTCTTCAAGATTTAAATTGATTACTGCAATGTGATTTTTGATAGTCTACTTCGAACGTCTTTGAAAGTTCTCCAGATGATTCTGAATGCTGCTGCTCATTTACTAACTAGTGCAAGAATGACCATATTTCCTCTAGTTTATTTGCATTACACAGGCTGCTGATACAATTCAGAGTTCAGCTGAAGATTACGTAAGAAGGTAACGCTTTATATGACATGGAGTGGAGGGGTAGCCTAATAGCGCACTAGCTTGCAAACCAAGAGACAAGGGGTCTGTTCCCACTAGCACTCCTTGTGGCCTTAGGCAAGTCACTTAATCCTCCGTTGCCTCAGACACATCCAAGTTATCAATGTATATTCCCAAGCTTAAGTTACACTTTGACTAAAATAATGAAGTGGTATAAAAAAAACCTGTTAAATGTTACCTGCATTCTATTCTGGAGTCCTGATTCCGCATGCATCTTCTGGTGCTTTGCAGTCCTTTACTAAGAATTGCTTTGTCCCTTTAATTAGAACGAGCAAGTGTGTTGACATGATTTTAGAACGTGCACCTGGATTCATGTGCGCTTTTAAGCATGTTTGTCATGCTTATTTTATAAAGTAAGGTACACACATGCTTTATTTTATAAAACAGGGGTGTAAATGGTTGAAATGTGCATTAATTTAAGCCACGTCCAATTATGCCTGCCCTACGGCTTGTGTAAATCACTATGCCCAGATTTTTCAAGAATGTGCATAAATTATAGTATTTTATAATTTATGCATGTTAACTTTACGCTCCATACACCCACAGTGAAAGGATGCACGATGGATCCCTTTCAGAACAGGATCGTGTCACATATACGTGTAAACACCCATCTACACGCTTATATGACAAAAATGCCTAGATTTACATGTGTAAAATCTAGATGTGATTTATAAACTTACCCTCCCAAACGTCAAACCGTTTCTATGTCAGATTCGGCCTTGAGAAATGAGACTTTATTTATTTATTTATGTAACAACATTTTTATACCGCTATATCTGCAAGTCATAGAACTGTACAATTAAGTTAGGAGGGCTTATATATAACTTAAACAGTGATTTAACTTATATTAAAGAGCCTTTACGTACTGTACAATAAGAACTGAACTGAGTTTAACTTACAGTGCAAGCAATTAAGTATTAGCTTGGATAAGGGTATTTAGTTAGCATTGGGTAAAATTAGATCAGTGAACACAGGTATAGCTCAAGGAGGAATACGCAACTAGACTTGAGTATGATGTACTGGAATTTCTCATAAAGTTACAAGGCCTTTTTATTTAAACAGACTGTTTCTAATTTGACTGCAATTTGATTTTAAAAGTTATCTATTTTATGACTATATATTTTCACTGCTTTATTTTTGCATTACTAAATGGTCTAATTTGATTATGTTACTTTGTGATCCAGCTTTAAATAATATGATTGACGCGATATAAATTCTTTTAAACAAACGTTTTGAAGTACATTTCACAATGGGATGTCCAAGTGCAATCTGGGATGTCAAAGCCAGAAAAAAAACCAGGCATGTGCAAGTTCAGGCATGATTTTGGAAACATGGATGTGCCCAATGAGAATGTCTATCAGACGTGTAAATATACATCCCCCAGATGTCTATATGGATGTCTCCAGGGTAGCATTTCAGAGCCAAAACATCTAATAGCATAATAGCTAGAGTAGTGCCTTAACAGCAGGGTGACCTGGATTCAAATCCCAGTGTAGGCCTTTGTGGGATTTGAACCCTGGCCTTAAGTCTCCATCTTCTCTATACTTTCTGGATGTTTTAAAGTGAAAACAAGCACTTTATTGATGCCTATTCATGCCCAGAGCAGCTCGTATAAATGTGGATGTGCCTGCAGACATTTCTGAGATCGAATGGGGATGTGTAAGTTCAATGTCTCTCCCCAGACACACCTTTGCCACACTCCTTGCCTACTTGGATGCCTCTGCACCAGGGACATCTGTGAATATTTTTGTGGAAGGACTACGGAGACATCTCTGTGATTCTAATGTCCAAGTGCACGTCTTCAGACGTCCAAATCATGCCTAAACCTTTCAAAATGATCCTCTGTATCTGCTTGCTAGCTGATCATCTCTGACATGGCACAAGGCCAACATTAGTCGAGATACGAGGACTCAATAATACTGAAATGGCCTCTTAACAACTTTATATGCTTGATCATAACTCAGATTTTAAAAATATTAATGTGATTTGCTAGAATAGAAAACATAAATAATCAAAGATGTTGAAATATCCATCTTTACAAACTGGTTACTGAAGAGCAACTTTTCAATTAGTGACTCAACAGGCAGATCAGATCTCTATAACAAGATTCCATTAGATAAACCTAATTCACATCTAAAATCACCTTTATGGCTACCATTTATTTAGCAGTTTTATGATATTTGTTCTAATTTATAGGCTTGCATAATTTCATTTTCTTCCAGCTCTGGGAAAGCCCTGTTCTGCTTTTTGCAATTAAGCGATTGTTTTCATTTTAATCTTCCTTAAAGGAGCGTACGTGCAAACACTGGCTGGCTCCCGTACACATTAAATTAACCACAGATAAGGATCATACTCCCTTTTCTGAGCTGAATAACTCCCCAGTCAGCATTTTTTGACTGCCAGCCTCCAATCATACTTCATTCATGTGCATCTGAATTTTGTCTTTTTCAAGAAATGCAAAACCCTTTTTGTGACACCATTTGCGTAGAATAAGATGCATTCAGACATGGAAAACAATTGACTTTTTAATGTCAATTTGCATCATTGTGTAACCATAAAGTGCAAGGATAATTGGGCTTAAAAAATGTCACATTGTACTGAGTGGAAAAACCAAGGTCATCTCTTAAATTGGATTTTGTATTAGAAAGAGATGCTCGGTGTAGGAACAGAACTAGGCGAGAAACTGAAACTCAAGACTGAACTGATATTTAATCTTTCTCGGTTGATACAGAAAGAAATGATTTATATGAGATTCCAAAATCTAAGGTCCAAGAATAAGCTAGAAAAGCAAATCTTGCATGATGAGGGCATTAGCACATGATTTTAATACAGGTCAGTGAATGATTTTAATACAGTATTCACTAAAGGGCATAAAGCCCTTGGTGCAGTAGCTCCCAATTACAGGGAATCTGCAGGAACAAGTCTTTGCATGCTGCTGTAATCCATGCAAGCGGCATACAGAGACTGCAGCAGCGGCGGCTGTGAGGACGGCAGTAGGAGCAACAGTTGCTGCAGGGAGCAGAAGCAGCACCAGTGGCTGTTGGAGGTGGGACTGGTGGTGGCTGTGGCTGTACAAACCAGAAGCAGTACAAGCCATGAGCGTAGGATCTGAGGCAACTGTGTAGACCAAAACTAAAGCAGTTGCGGGATTAGGGCCAGCAATGAGGCTGTGATCACAGGAAGCTACGGAGGCCAGAAGCAGGAGCACCGGGACCAGCATCAGCCTACAGGGCCTGGGCACAGCGGTGTACTATCAAAAGATGAGGAAAGGGAGAGATACTAATAGTGGGGACTTGCTGGAAGTGGGGAGGGAGGCTGATTAACTGGTGGGACTGGATGAGGAGGAGGGAGGAGAGAAAGAGAGAGGCTAGTGGAGATTGGCTGGAGGAAGAAAGAAACTAGTAGACACTGGCTAGGAAAATTAAAAGAGAGTCCTGTAGGATGGGGGGGGGGGGGAAGAGAGAAAGAGAGAGAGAGAGACTGAGACTAGTGGGGACTGACTGGAGGGGAAGAGAAAGAGCCTGGTGGGGGTAGGGAGAGAGGGAAATGGAGAGACCGACATGGCAAGGCTGGAGAGAGAAACAGACTGGAGGGGGGAGAGACAAAGACAGGTGGGAACTGGTGGAAGCAGAAGAAAGAGAGGAGCCTGGTGGCAACTAGCCGGAGATGGATATAGAGAGAGAGAGAGAGAAACTGGTGAGGACTGTTTAGGAGAGAAAGAGAGAATGGTGGAGATGGGAAGGGTAAAAGAGAGAGTGACAGCAAACAGGGACAGGCTTGCTGCTGAGGAGGGGGGTCTGGGAAGAGTGATGGGGGTGAACTGGTAGTCCCTGAGCTTTCTGGGGGTTAATAAGAGTCCATAAAACCAAAAGGTTGGGAACTTTTTCCTTAGTGAATACCACATTAAAGTGGTTTCAGCCACTTCCAGTAACACATTTGCAAGGGTCATCTGTGTCCCATCATGTTAATTAATGTGCTTGCTATGCCTGAGATATTCCCTTCTATTCCAGCTCCATCTTAGCGGGTCTCTTTCTCCTATCCTCAAAATGGTTTATGCTTTATTAAACTCATTACATCAACTTTTGCAAGCATACAAAGTGGTATACAATTCAGTAAATAAGCGGTTAGAAAGGAACTCCAATATAGATAGAAAGAGCAGGAAGAGAGGACAGACATCTACAGTAGATGGCGAGAACGCCACCCATGGTCCACTAGCCAGCAACCCTGAAGGCCTGCTCAAAGATGTAGGTTTTCAGTCTGACTTTAAATTCTTTGCAAGTGGATTCAAGGCAGAGTTGGGGAGGCAAGCTATTCCATACGGTAGGAGTGAAAAGAAAAAGGCAGGGGTATGTAACCCTTTGGTCTGTACATTCCCTTCATCCCTGATCCTCTTCTATATCCTCGCCTACACTATCGAACAGCATTGAAGGTTTTTGATTATCAAGTCAGCATGGGTTGACCTAATAATCCTTTCCTCGTACATGCTGTCTCTATGGGAGGGAATATAAAATTATGGGAGAACCTCTCCGGGTAGTTATGAATGAAGGTTGATGATACTGTAGCCCAGTGAAAGCATGTTCCAATTCAGCTGGAAATCCAAGGTACTGAAAATATGTCTTTCAAAAGTGTGCATACCTGAGCCATCTGAACGCCTACAACTTGGACAGGGCCAAGTTGGACCCAATTCCGCAACCCATGATTGCGGAATTGGGCAGATAGATGGACTGGCATGCACCGTATGCTGAGCTGTGAGACATCCCTGAGGCTGCCCCAGCACACCATGCTCCATGCTTCAGCAGTGGCATCCCGGCACCATGCACCAGCATGTCCAGCTGGCCTCACGGAATAGCATGCTCGACCCCAGCCCCCGCAGAATGCTGTTCGCCCATCAGCAGGGTCCCACAGGGGCATGCTGTGCCAGCAGGCTCAGTTCTGGCCCATTGCCATGGTGTGCAGGGGGCTGCAGCCCACCAACTGAGCTGCGGCCAGCACTTATTCCACGGTTGTCCATGTCAGCGCCAGGGTATGTACAGAAGCCTTTCCTGAATGACCTCTGTATGTCCAGGTGCCTGCCCCCTCCCCTGCTCTGCCCCCTCCCGCCCATGTACAGCACTCCCCGCACAAACACTGTATATGTGCGGGGAGCACTGGAGCCGGAATACAGCTGTGGAGCTGAGGGTGGGCTGGACGTCCAGCCCGCATGTTGAAAGCTGCTATTCACAGCTCAGAATGCCCCCCGTGGAGGCTGATTCTGGTTGCTGCAGGCTTGGCCAATTTGCATGGCCAAAACATGGATGGGCCCGAGACAGACCCGATTTCGGCACCACAGGGCCCGGACATATCTATGATGGCGGAATCAAGGAGACAGATGTCTGAGTGCTCCCCGTATGATCGACATATGGGGAGCTACCTGTCCCCATGCCAGAACACCATTCCTAGGGCGAGGGAGCAGTGGCATCCATGTACCATGGCAATGAGCTGTCTACCTGGCCTGGATCGTGGCTGCAGGGGCACAACAAGACCACAGAAATGGGGTGCGGGGCATGTGGCATGCTAGGGGAGAGGCCCCCAGGACTTATTCCACCATTGGGGTAGAATAAGCCAGACATGCAGTTTTGTGCCGGGGAACGTACAGAGGCATGTCCTGAATAGGCCCTGTAGGTACCGATAGCTGGCCACTCCCCCGCTTTGCCCCCTCCTGCCAGCGCTCACCTGCTGTGTACGTGCGGGGAGTGCTGGCAGCTGAATAGGGGTAAGGAGCTGAACATGGGTTGGGCATCCAGCCCGCACGTCCAACCCCTCTATTCATGGTTCAGAATGCACCCCCTACTGTTTAAAAGTTGCAATAGAAATGTTTGTGTGTATACCTCTGAGCCTCCTTCAGTGTGTTTTAGTGTCCTCTATGTATAACAGCTATGGGATAGTTCAGATGTAGTGGTGTAAGATGTTAGATGGTGGTGTCTATCCCAATGGTGGAAAGGAATATAAATAGAGAACCCAGAGGACGAGTGGTGGACCATAAAAGGGGCGAGTACTCAGGTAAAAGTGGGAGGCAGCCAACAGGCTATGCTCTCATTGGACTTCAACAGAGGGAAACAGTGGAGTCTCTTCCTTTCCAGTTGGAGAGAAGATATATCTCTGGTTTGCTTTTTTGGGGAGAAAGGAGGATATTCTGTAGAATAGCATCCAGGAGTATGAGGATCATTATGTCAGAGTGACAGGATCCTGGTCCTAGGCCTCTATTCACTAAAAAACTATTGAATCTTATATATAAATAGAGATATACAGCCTTTCTTTGGTAACCCTGGAGAGAGGAGAAGAAAACCTTAGAGGAATTTGTTGCCCAAGTCCTAGTTCAATAAAAGCACAAGACGTTTGAGTTTGGATTTGTCTGTGGACACCATTTTTTGTCTATCTCTGAAGTAATTGTTGAAGACTAGAAACTGGAAATTACTGGCTGTGCTATGTTTAATTTTTTCCTTCTTTGCTGCTGTTGAATTGTTTCATTAATAAATTTCTCTGCTATGGAACAAATTCCAGGACTGTGGACTATTATTTAATGAAGTGCAGGGGAGTGAGTGATCCCCTGGGCTCATCCCAGACACTACAGTCAATAGGTTTTATGCTGCAGCCTCTGAAGGTGAACCCCCTTAACCTTTACTGGGAGCTACCCCCATAAGAATGAGGTCACACTAAACTGTGGCCCATACAGGGGTGGTGTGGTCTGAAAGAAGATCTGAAGAATCTATTCCCTGGACATCCTGCTCAAGAGGTCTATGAGAATTCAAATGAAGATCTGGAAGAGCTGTGTTGGAGGTGCCTGTGGGGAGTTTGAGTGAAATTGCAGGGTTTTTGCCTTTTCTTCACAGTTTTGTGGTTTTCTGAAAAACTGATTTCAAAATCCCTGCTGCTCCCACCAGTAGTTCATCTGAGGAGAAATCAACATAAGAAAATGTGTTCCTGAGAAAAGGAGCTCGCGCCTTTCAAAGAATTACATTAGTTTCAGCTTGGCAAGAAAGCACTGGGAATTCCAGTGATAAAGGGGTCACAGCCATTGCTGTTAAATCCTACCCCGATCCTTGCTGAGAGTATGAGGTGGCTAAAAACAGCATTGTTGGGAAGGATTTGTCTCGGAAGAGTAGGCTGACATTCTAAATTACATCTATTGACACCCTCACCAGAGTTATCACCAAATCAAGGAAGAGTGTGAGACAACGCCCTGTGCAGTTATCTTCTTTTGACCATTCAATTCTGGATAAAACATCCCAATTGATACATCTGCTGTGCATGATAGTCATTGCCTCTCTCTGCTCCTGTGTGGGTGTCAGTATGCAGAAGAAAGTGCCATGGTGTGTATGACTGTAGAAGATAGAGAGACTGTGGATCATTCAGAGTATTTGGGAGGCCACAGAGTGCAGGGTGCCTGTCCAGTGATCCCATACTGCATGCATTGTTGGGATAAGTTATATGAGCTGGAGACTCCCTCAGTACCTCTACCTATAATCATAGCAAGGGCCTTATATGAATTGATTGGTCACGCTAGAAGGAAATCTTAAGAGACTCCACCAGGACCAATGCATAACAATGTTCGCCCACCTTATCTCAAAGAAGCAGCGGAGAGAGATGACAATTTACACAGTGACAAGAGTAGCAGGAACAAGAATAGCAAGGTGAGTACCAGGGATATAGGACCACCCTCCCCTGGAAAACTCTGCTAACAGGAAAAGCTAGATACTATAAAAAGCAGTGTACAGCTTTGAGGCACTCCATTGTCTCCTCGGGAAGTAGCTATCCAGAGCAGGATTGGGGCCAGAGCTTGGCAGTAGAGGAAGCAAATCCATGTAGACAGGACTGGAGAAGGGCCATCCTGTACCACCCGTGTGAGGAGGTCCTGGGTGTGGCCTTGCATCCAGGAGCCATGCAAAGTGAGCTCCTCAAGCAAATCCTTCTTGGGCAGAAAACATAGATTGGGGGGGGGGGGCACCCAAGTATGGTGACATCGGAGGAAGGGCCTGAGTAGTAAAATACCAGTCATGCACATGATGCTGTACTGTGTATGCCTGGCACATGGAAACTTGGTGGAGGACACTTCGTTTGGTGTTTTCACAGACTGGTCTATTTTTAGCTCGGAACTTGGCTGACTTTCTTCCAACAGCATAAGGGAGGGAGTGGGAGGAAGAAGGGACTACAACTGAAATGAACATAATCTAATTATACTCACCCAAACTCTCTTTGCAATGTAACAGGGCAAATTGAGATGTGTTTTGCCCAGAAAATTAAGTGAACATGGTTCTCTTCTTATCTCTCCCATTGCACTTTTAGAGTTTGTGTTGGTGGATCCTCCTCTACTACTATCCCACTCTCAGCTGGTGTACCCCAAGGGTCTGTCTTGGGCCCACTCCTTTTCTCTCTCTATACTCAGTCTCTTGGTGCTCTCATCTCCTCCCATGGTTTTCACAGTACACTGATGACTCTCAGATCTACCTCTCTACATCTGAAATCTCTCTGTCTATCCAGGCCCAGATCTTTGTCTGCCTTTCTGACATTGCTGCCTGGATGTCTCACCGCCATTTGAAACTGAACATGACCAAAGCCAAGCTTCTTATTTTTCCCCCTAAACACACATCCCACCTTCCTCCTTCCTCAGTCTCTGTGGATAATGCTCTACTATTCCCTGTTTCCTTGGCTCGCAACCTTAGGGTCGTCTTTGGCTTCTCCCTTTCCTTCTCTACACACATTCAATTGATAGCTAAAACCTGTTGCTTCTTTCTCTATAACATCAACAAAATTCGCTCTTTCCTTTCTGAGCACACTACTAAAACACTTATCTACTCTTTAGTCATCTCCCAACCTCCTCCTTGCTGGCCTCCCTCTGAATCATCTCTCCCCCCTTCAATCTGTTCAACATTCTGCTGTGTAGCTAATCTTCTGCTAGCCTCGATATGCTCATATAACCCCTCTTCTGAAGTCACTTCATTGACTCCCTATCCATTTCCATATCCAGTTCAAACTTCTCCTAATCACTTATAAGTGCACTCATTCTGCTGTTCTTCACTACCTTTCCTCTCTTATCTCTCGCTACATCCCTTCTCGGGAGCTCTTCTCCTCTGGCAGATCACATCTATCAGTGTCCTTCCCTTCTACTGCCAACTCCAGACTTTGATCCTTTCACCTTGCTGCTGCTTATGCCTGGAACAAACTACCTGAGTCTGTACGGCATGCTTCATCTCTGGTCCTTTTCAAATCCAGGCTGAAAACGCACCTCTTTGAGGCCGCTTTTGGATCCTGATCCACTTAGACTCCTATGTGGTTTCGTGCCATTCCCCTAGACGTATCCTTGTCCTCAACCGTTTTGTTATCTGTCTTGACTAGATTATAAGCTCCGATGAGCACGGATCGTTCTTAACATGTGCCTGTACAGCGCTGCATATGCCTTGTAGCGCTATACAAATGATCAGTAGTAGGAGTAGTAATAGTACAGTAGTAGTAAACATGCTATGAAAGTCATGATGACAGTATATCTATGTAATCAAACAGCCTGATTTTTTTTAGAGGCTTAATTTACTCTATTTTTTTTAATGGAATTGAAGGGAAACTGAATTCAGTCCCTTTACATCTATTGGGAGGAATACACACTGCAGTAAGAAGCCCACTGAAATCATAACAAAGAGTGCCAGGCCCTGGATATCTATTATCCTTGAGAGAAATGATATCATGAAGAAGAAGAACATGGCGAGTCAAACTAATAGCTCTGCTAAAAATAGCCCATTTGCTGAAGTTTCTCAGAGTAGGTTAGCAGTTGAAAGACATGAATAAACATACAGCACTCAGGCTACACACTGCTCTCATAGAGCTCCCTTTATTCAGTCAGCCATTGTCCTGTGTAACCATTACATCTGGCCCACTACACACAGCTCCTACCGAGCTGAGGAGGCGAAAAGATGGGAAGCAGTTCAGTATTTGTTGAGAGGGATGCTTTGTTTTGTTTTGTTTTTGTGTTTTTAATTTATATTGTACAGCAACTTATCCCATTATATTACATTGTCATATTTTGTACAATTCCCATCACCAGCTTTAATAAGTTGTAACTCTTTATACAGCTGCTATTGTTGTGTTGCATTAATTACAATAAGCGCTAACATTGATACATCATCCATTGTTGTGCTGCTTTATTTTCTATAAGTTTATTCCCATCTACCCTCCCCTCCCCCCCCCCCCCCCCCCCCCCCCCCCCCCCCCCCCCCGCATTGTGTGCAAATCCCTTAATAGTCTGTGTTACTGTACAGATCTCTCTGCGAGCTGGTGCTTCTATTCACTTGCCTGATGGAAATACCATCCATTCAAGGCTTTTTACTAGGACTTTATAGCTGGATTTCTTCCATCCATGCTCCAATTTCAGTCTAGTCTACTGATTCGTAATCCCTGTTTTATTGATTCAGTGTTTCCTTCTCCTCTTCCCTGTGTTTCCAACTTCGACATACTCCTCAGACCTGGGCATGCCTATCCATTTTTTGATGTTTGTAAGCTGTTAAAGCATTCATTCATTCAATATAGTCAAGTTTTTGTATTATCTCTTCCCGCTGTGGACTCAGGCATACTTCCACACTTCTGCCAGTTTCACTCATACTGCCATCCTTAATTGTCTTCCCCATTGTGCAATAAAAGTTCCCTGTTGCTGCTCCCTCTCCTCCTTCACTATGCTCCGCCCCTGACTTCCAGTTCTCCGCAATCTTGCTGTCACACCTCTGGTGTGATTTTACCCCTGTATCTTCTGTCACTCTTACCAAGGTTCTCTCCTCTTCCAGGAAGACCACATGTAGTCTTGATTCCCTTCCCTCATCCTGGCTCTCCGACCTATTATCCACTCCACCATCAACAGCAGTCTCACCTCTGGTGTTTTTCCCTTTGCCTGGAAAGAAGCCATTATCAAGCCCCTTCTGAAAAAGTCCACACTTGACAAATCCACCCCCTCTATCTACCATCCAGTCTCCGATCTTTCTTTTCTTTCCAAACTATTAGAGAAGCTAGTTTCCCAGCAGTTGACCTCTCACCTTGAACTCACCAATGCTTTACATCTCTGTCAATCCAGATTCCGTGCTGGCCACTCTACAGACACCATCCTTCTCTTGTTGCTCAGCGAATTTCATCGTTCTTGGGACGGTGGGAATGTTACTATCACTGTATCTCTTGATTTCTCTGCAGCCTTTGATCTGGTCCACCATGATCTTCTCCTTACCTGCATGAAATAGGTCTCTGTAGCACTGTCCTCAAGTGGTTTGCGTCTTTTCTTTCTCAGCATTCCTTCCATGTCACATTCGGTTCCTCGGTCTCCTCTTCATTTCCTCTAACCTGTGGTGTTTCTCAGGGCTCAGTGCTAGCACTGTTGCTTTTCAACATCTTTCACCACTAGCTCTCCTGATCCAGCAACAAGGCATTTCAGTCTACTTTTACGTGGATGACATTCTTCTTCTTTTTCATACTGATCCCTTCCTCTCCGACCTCTCTCCCCTAAATGCATGCCTTCACCTTGTTGTTAATTGGTTATTTACTAACTGTCTCCAACTTAATCCTTCCAAGATCACTGCTACATGACTCTCTGGTCCATTAACTCCTCCCTCTGTCAGTCCTATCCTTCATGGTGTATCTATCCAGCTTATATCATCCTTTTGCTATCTTGGGGTCATTCTGGATTCTGCTCTTTCATTCCATGATCACATTAGCTAGGTCATCCAACGTTCCCTTTTCTTCCTTCAAAGGATCAGAGCAGTTCGCCCCATTTTCCTACCCCTGCTCTAATCACACTTGTAGTCTCACTCATTCTATCCCAACTAGACTATTGTAATGCAGCACTTGAAGGTCTCCCACTACACTCCCTGAAACATCTTCAGTTAGTTCAGCACACGGCCGTCAGATTAATCTATCATACATCCCGCTTTGACCATGTAAGTCCTCTTCTTATCCATCCTCATGGCTTCCTATTCCACCTCGCATCCATTACAAGATTCTTACACAGGTTCACAAAACTCTTTACGCCGGTTGTCCAGAATACCTTGCTTCTTCACTCATCCTGCATGTCCCTCAGCAATCCCTCCGTTCCATCCATTTGAATAGCCTTTTCCTATTCTCTCCCTCTCAGGCACACCTGGAAACAACAAGCCATTCTGCCTTCTATTTTCAATGGCCCCTCCCTTTAGAACAGCCTGCCTTCATCCCTCTGTCTAGAACCTTGTTTTGTAAAATTCAAGGCACAACTTAAAATCCACCTATTGTACAGCCTTCAACATTCTATCCAATTCACTTTAGTGGTCTCTATCAGTGTTTGTCCTGATAGAGACCACTTTTCCTTCTCCTCCTAATCTCTGCACTCCTTGTATTGTCCCGTCTTGTGCTCTCCCACTTTCCTATCCATTATTGGTGTTCTTTTCCTTTTTAGGGTTTATGTTATTTTATTGTAAACCGCTCTGCTATCCCCACTAAGGGTGGTATATGAAGTATTAATAAATGAAATGAAATATTGGTATCCATATTGCCTGGGGACAGATTCAGGAACATGTATTTGCAGTGAAGGCGCCAATCCCAATCCACTTACAACCTTAAAGAAGTTTCCTTCCCATGTCCACACCTTTTGTACTTTCTCACGTGCCCACCACATATGGAAAAAAGTCCCCTCCATCCCACATCCTTTCCAACACTTCCTGTCTCCCTCCCCTCATCTGACTCATGCAGCAAGACAAGAAGTATATTTGATACAGTACTTTATATGCATTTTCTTACAAACATATAGAAACAGAAACCCTTTTTGTTTGCTCATATATCTGTTCCCATTGAGGCCAATTCTGCGCGGGGCACGTCGGGGCCATCCGGACATCCAAAATCTGGATGGCCCGGATATGCAACCAATTCTGCTCCCATGGAAGCTAGATGGCTCCGCGGGAGCAGAATCAGGGCACAGGGCCTGGATGTCCCGGATGTGCCCTGATTCAGGCCCTCTAGTCATCCAGGATCCTCCCCAGCTAGCCCAGACTAGCTCCTGCATGGAGCTGCGGTGCTGTGGCGTCCTGTTGCCATGGCACCGGAATGCCATGCAGGAACCCCGATCGGCCACAACTCTTTAAAGGTCTTCCTCCCCACCGCCCGACCCCCGATCATCCCTTCCGAAGCCAGGATCAGGCTGTAGGGAAACCTCTGCATGGGGGCCCAGGCTGGATATCTGCCAACATTGGGGTGGGGGGAACTTATTCCATCTCCGAGGTGGAATACGTCCCCCGTCTAAATCACCAAGCCCGGATGTACAGGGCTGTCACCGGAATTGTCCCTGTACATCCGGGGTCAGGATCTCACCTCCACACTGCTCTTGCTCCACCTCCAGCCTTCTCCCTCCCGCTCCCCCTTCCTGAGCTTCCTGCACATCTTCTCAGTACATGTGGGGAGCTCATGAGGCAGGATTGGCATCGGGCGTTTCGCGGACGTATATCCCTGCTAAACGCAATGCGGAATGACTCCCATTGTGAATCCATAAAGGGCCTCCCAGGTCACTGTCCCATGCTTCCCAGAATTTCAGGTGAGATCCAAGTCCCTCCATTCTGAGCTTATATAATCAAGTCAATAATCCTTTACTAATTCCACACTTTCTATATAAACTTTCAAAATCCATTTCCGGACACCTCAGGCCCTCCTGTAAGGGCTTCCTGCCGCAAAATGAATTCATCTGTATATATAGGTAGAATCGACCTCCCAAAGCCCTCCACTTTCCTTCAATTTCTCAAATGACTTCATACTCCCTTCTGAGGTGTCCTACCCTCCAGATCACTCCTCTTTCTCATCTTCGTCTTCTAGGATTCCGGACCCTGGGGGAAAAATATCATTTTCCCAAAGAGGAGTCAGCCTTCCCACCTCCCCCCCCCCCCGGACCTATCTCTGGTATTCGGTCCAACTCTTTAGGGTTAGTGCTGGGTTTACTATTTCCTTCCCATCCCTCTTCCTAGCATCTATCCAAGACGCAACTTGCAGGCTGCTCCCTTCCCATGCACTTTCTTCAATTGCCATGCAGTTCTTCCCTCCTTCTTCTCCCCTCTTCCAGTCTATAATACTGCAAACCTGGGCTGTTTCATAGTATGCTTGTAGGCCAGCACTCCCTTATGCTTCTCCCACCTAAATGGAAATGACTCACAATGAGTCCTTTCTATGTCTGGTTTGATCTGTACTCCCAGGACCTCCATTTTTGACATACTGACCTTGTACCCTGATACCCTACTGTAGCTTTCTATTTCGTTAAACAATACTGGTAAGGACAGTTGAGGATCTTGCAGTGAATACAGAATATCATCCGCAAACAGTGATATCTGAATTATCCCTAATCCATGATGCTAATACCTTGATAACTATAACAAAGAGAAGGAGGGATAATGGACAGCTCTGATGGGTACCTCTTCCTAAACTGAATTCCTCTAAGTATCCCCCATTAACCTGAATTCGAGCTTTGGGGATATTGTATAGGGCATCCACCCATTGGCGGAAACGGGAGCCTAATCCCATTTTTTCCAACACTTGAAACATAAATCTCCACTTTACGCAGTCAAACGTTTTTTCAGCATCGACCGTTAGTAGAATAGTTTCTATTTCTTTTGCTGCACCCGCCATATAAGGTTGAGTACCTGCCTTATGCTATCTTTAGCTTGCCTCCCTGGGACAAACCACATCTGATCTTGGTGTATAAGACATGAGAGATATTTTTGCAGTCAGGTTGCCAATATTTTTGCAAAAATATTTGTGTCTACTTTTATAAGAGATATAAGTCTATATGAACTACACTGAGTGGCATCTTTCCCTGGTTTAGGAAGTACTCTGATGACCGCTACTGCCATTGATCTAGGAAGAATACCACTTCTACCTCTCTCATTGAAGACTTCCTCTCGATCGGTTTTATAAAAGTGGGCAGTTATTCCATCCAAGCCTGGGGCTTTCCTGTCTTTCAATTCCTTTATTGCCAACTGTACCTCAGCCAAGGTAATATCCCTTGTCTAATCTATAAGTTTCTTCCTCCTGAAGTTTTGATATTTTACTCCCTTTCAAATATTCTTCCACAGCGTTGGCCCCCTCAGTAGATTCAGATGTATACAGATTTGTGTAAAACTTCTTAAAACTTCTCGAATTTCGGGTGTCTTGAATTTCACTTCTCCCCCTTCGCTAATTTTGGTAATATGCTGTTGATTTTGCCTGGCCTTCAGCTTACTTGCAAGAACTTGTCCAGCCTTATTATTCCATTCAAAAAATTGTTGTTTTAGACATTCCAAATGATGGGATACCTCACCTATGTAGCTGTAATTGGAACATTTCTTGGTGACCCCTTTCTAGTGCTTTCCATTTCTTCTTGGTTGGGGAGTGGAAGTGTTCTCTCTGCAATTCCCTCATGTATCTCAATAAACTATTCTCCTGCTTTATCCATTGCTTTTTCTGATGGGTTGCTATGCCAATAAACTATCCCCACACAACTGCCTTATGGCCATCCAACTGTACTTGTATGGATGTTCCCTCACTGGTACTGACCTCCAGGTGTTCTTCCAGTGGGCATATCCCCTCATTTAATCTCCAGAATTTCAGCCTACCCTTTTCTTGATTTGCCTCAAGTGTCAGGATCACTGATGCATGGTCCAAACATACCCTCACATCTCTCTCAACTGATTTCACATGGGGCATCATTTCTGCTTCTACCCACAGCATATCTATCGGCTGTAGGTGCTTTGTGGGTTAGAATAGAAACATAGAAACATAGAAACATGATGACAGAAAAAGACCACAAGGCCCATCTAGTCTGTCCTTCCATAACAACAACTACAACAGTCCACTTTTTACCTTTAGAGATCCTCTGTGTTGGTCCCATGCTTTTTTGAATTCAGTTACTGTCCTCATCTCTACCACCTCCACTGGGAGACTATTCCACGGATCCACTACTCTTTCCGTAAAGAAATATTTCCGCATATCACTCCTGAATCTATCTCCCTTCACCCTCATCCCATGTCCCCTCGTCGCAGAACTTGCTTTCAATTGAAAGAGGCTCTCTCCCTGAACATTTATGCCACGGAGGTATTTAAACATCTCAATCATATCACCTCTATCCCGCCTTTCCTCTAAGGTGTACATATTAAGATCCTTAAGTCTGTCCTCATATGCTTTATAATGAAGACCACTAATCATCTTAGTAGCAACCCTCTGCACTGACTCCATCCTGTTCACATCCTTTTGAAGGTGCGGTCTCCAGAATTGCACACCATACTCCAAATGAGGTCGCACCAAAGACTTATACAGAGGCATTATCACCTCCTTTTTTCTGCTAGCCATTCCTCTCCGTATGCACCCAAGCATCCTTCTAGCTTTTGCCGTCGCCTTTTTTACCTGTTTAGCTACTTTAAGATCATCGGACACAACTATGCCTAGGTCCCGCTCTTCTTTAGTGGACAAAAGTACTTCACCTCCTATACTGTATTGCTCCCTTGGATTGCTGCAGCCCAAATGCATGACCTTACATTTTTTAACATTAAATCCCAGTTGCCAAATTCTAGACCATTCTTCAAGCTTAGCTAGATCCCTCCTCATGTTATCTACACCTTCCTGGGTGTCTACTCTATTGCAGATTTTGGTATCATCCGCAAAGAGGCAAACCTTACCCGACAGCCCTTCCGCTATATCACTAACAAAGATGTTAAAAAGAATCGGACCAAGGACAGAATAGAAGGTATATTTCCTGTGTCCCCCATGTTTCTGATGCTATGTGTCTGCTAATCCCAGACCCCTCTGCTACCGCTCCCTACCCACTCCCTACCCGTCCCTCCTCTATCATTTTTTGAGTTGTCCACTTGGGGGATGGTTGTAAGATTAAAGTCCCTTCACAGTACCAAATGTCCCTCCCCAAGGTTCTCCAAAATCCCTTTCATCCTCTCATAATATTTCCCTTGATTCAGATTAGGGGCGTAAATATTAACAGAAATATAATTGGTCCCCTCTATGGTAGCTTGCACCACAACATATCTTCCCTGCACTCCTATTGATCATATTAACCAGCGCTGCTATTCGGCTGGAGTATAAGATGCCTACCCCTCCCTTTTTCAGGCACGTGATATTAGATGACAAGAAACACCCGGGGGACATTTTACTCATACTGGTCACAGCCAGTCTGAAAAGTCAGAGCTGCACAAGACAGAGATCAGCTTATTCTTTTCTATCTCTGCTGTTTTTTTATTGCAAATATAGGATGCCAAGGGTTGGTTAAACTTTAGGTATTGGGAAAACTGCTAATTGCTGGACCTACATTACATTTGGGGATAGTCAAACTGCAAACTGCTTGAGTTCCTTGTGTAGCCTTAACAGCTTCTGAGTGTGCCCACAGTTCAGGTATAAGCCTACTGGGGCAAAGGATGTAAAAAGAATGGAAGCTGTTCAGAGGAAGGTGACCAAAATGATTTGGAGCCTGCATCAGAAGCCTTATGAGGAGAGACTTGAAGACCTAAATATGTACACTTTGGAGGAGAGGAGAGGAGGGATAGGGGAGATATGATTCAGACCTTTAAATACTTAAAGAGAAATAATGAACAAACAAACCTCTTCCAGAGACGGGGAAACTATAAAACTAGAGGGCATAACATGAAGCTGCAAGGGGGTAAATTGAAAGGCAATGTCAGGAAATACTTTTTTACTTTACAGCAACAAGATTAAATCAAAATAAACTGAACCATCAAATTTCTCAACAAATAGGGGTGTCCTACATGGAGCGATGGGAGGAGGAGCAGTGTGTTCTCCCCTAAACAAACAAAGAAACAAAGATATGGGGAGGGGTGAAGACATGAGGAGGGGTGCACCTGCTCCTGGTGGGTGCACCACTAAGCAAAGACATGGGTAGGGGTGCACCTACTCCCTAAAAGACATGGGAAGGGGTGCACCTACTCCTGTCATATTGGTGGGCAGACTAGATGGACCATACTGGTCTTTATCTGCCGTCATTTACTATGTTACTATGTTACTCCTCAATGCTCCCTCAAAGGAACGTTTAATGTGGGTCTCTTGAATGCTAGATACATCAGCATGCAGACAGTCACCGTCCCGGGCCAT
Organism: Ichthyophis bannanicus; assembly: GCA_033557465.1. Taxonomy (NCBI): domain Eukaryota; kingdom Metazoa; phylum Chordata; class Amphibia; order Gymnophiona; family Ichthyophiidae; genus Ichthyophis; species Ichthyophis bannanicus. The sequence goes on from CM066032.1 coordinate 19,236,428, forward strand.
CAGTGATTGTTTCTAGCCCATACACATTCAAAGTCACCTCGACAATCTCTCTATCAGGTTTTGCAGGTACTCACAATCTACCTCTTGTTCCATTCGTTCATAGTTTTTGCACACATCCATCCCCTTATCTCCCCCCCTCCCTCCCATCCTTTCCTTCCCCTTCACTAACCTCCCTCAACCAACCAACACTCCTATTTGGTCAGTATGGTGCTGGAGTAGTGACCCCGTCACTGCATGTTCAACCCTCCCTGCCCCATCTTCCCCACCATCAATTTCGCTCACCAACCCCCTCTACTTTAAACTCCATCTCTAAACCTGCTTCCTCAGCCCTATCCCTCCCATCTCCCATATCCCCACAAATTTCTCCCTCCCCACTAGTTGTCTTCCTTCATTAATTATATCTCCTTATACATATTTATACCCAACCGCTTCACCCCTTATATCCATAACTTCCACCCATTGCTCTTTCCGAGCCCCTCAATATGATGCCAGCAATCATCTTTAAAGATATAAACCCTTTCTAAATGGCAACAGTGGAACTTATTCTTATAATCCTGTTTTGTCTTATCCAGTACAGTCAAGTCAAGGCCTCATCTCTTCCCATTTTCTTCTTCCTGCATTTCTCGCCTCTGTCTACCATTGTCCATGGCTTATTTTTGTTTTTTCCAATGGTTTCCTGGGCATAGTATTCCTCACATCCAAGAGTCCTGAGGCTTCCAATGCCTCGATGGCTTCCTGCACTGTTGTGGCTCGTCACGTTGTTCCATTTCTCTAGTCCAATTGGATAGATCCATTTGTATTTAATCTGCTCCTTACAGAGCATTTCCATGATAGGGCCAAAGTTTTTCCGATGCAGTAGAGTTCCTGTTGATAAGTCCATAAACACTGCTATGGGGTAGCCTTGCCGTGAAATTTACCCGCTTGCCGCATCTTTGCTACCATTCTTTCTTTAATATAATAGTTATGAAAGCAGGTTACTATGTCTCTGGGGTGTTTGCTTCGTTGGGATCCTAGCGCTCTGTGCGCGCTGTCCAATTTTAACTGCGTGCTGCTGATTCCCCCGTCTCCTTCTCTCAGCATAAAAACATTCAGAAATATGGCAGTAGCAGTACAGAAACTGCTACTGCTGTATTCAGGCCTTCCGGTACTCCTTTGATTCTCAGGTCGTTACGCCTGCTAGGGTTTTTCAAGTCCTCAAGTTTTAGGTTTACTTACTGTACTACCTCTTCCATCTTGCACAGGCTTTCTTGTATGTGTTCCTGTGCTGCTTGGCATTCGACTATTCTCCCTTCCACCTCCTCCACCTGTTTTCCCAGTTCATGTATATTTGATCGTATGTCCTCCTCCTTACAACCAAGCTCAGTTCATATTGCTCTGATTTCCTGTTTTAATTCACTGAACCACTGCTGCATTTCATATTTGCTGACATGCACCATTGTCCCCTCGGCATCCTCTTTTTCCATGCTCCTCTCCTTTGCTGTGGTCTCTCCCCCAGCTTTTCCCACTGCCAGCGCCATTTTGGAAACAGAGTCTTCACGGCATTGATGCAAAACTTATTTTAGGTCAGCTGCTTTTCACTGGGTCTGGGTCAAGTCTAGATATTCTCCCCTCTCACCTGCATGGTAAGCAATCTCAATGAGAGCCAGCGATGCGTTTCTTTACCCCATTAGGGTGGTGGGGTCAGCGGAGCACTCGGCTCATCCGTCCATGCAGTGATGTGATGTCACTTCCTCCTCTCGAGAAGGATTCTTAATGATAGGAAAATTGGCTTAAGCAAGAAACTTTGCGACTGAAATAACTAATTACACTATGTAATATGCTATGGTCCTCATTCTGATTCTCCTGGATTGGTCCTGCAGCCACAGAGCTCCCTGCACGTCTAGGTGATATGTGCGGGGAGCTCTGTTCATGGGTGGGAGGGGGTGGGCTGGATTAGGAGCGAGGGTGGGCAGTGGGCGGGGATGCGACCCCAGATGTACAGGCCAATTCTGAGGTTGGCCCTATATGTCTGGGGTCGGCCAGTTAAGACGGAGGACTTATCCCACCTCAGAAGTGGAATAAGTCCCCCGGACATCTGAGGACGATGCTGCTGGGGGCGACAAGGAGATGAGAGAGTGCAGGGGTTTCCCTGCAGACCGACCCCACTTATGGGGTCGAGCTTGGGGGTCAGGCTATAAGGAACAGGCCAGATACCGCTGCCACCAGGAATCATGGCTCCTGCATGAAGCCGCAGTGCCATGGCGATGAGACACCATGGCACTGCGACTCCATGAAGGAGCCTGGCTGAGCTAGCTGGGAAAGTGGCTGGACCTCTGGGGTGCCTTAATCGGGGCATCTCCCGGATGTCCAGCAACTGTGATGCAATTCTGCTCTTGCAGGGAAGTCTAGCCCCCGCGGGTGCGGAATTGGGTGCATCGCCAGACCGTCTGTATGTCTGAACGTCTGGACGGCTCGGAGACGCACATGTCAGAATGGGCCTCTATTTGAATATAACACTATACAGTAAATTTATACTTAATAATGTTATGTGATATGGGTATAAAAGCTCAGCTATCAAATGGAAGGGATTTGTGTGAATGTCAGTTCTTTTGTACCGTTTCTATGCTCTGACTGCACTTTTGAGTCTATTTGGCCAAGACCTTTCCTGAGCCCTTGGACATGATACATCTTGACATTCAAAAGTCTATATGATTTATATAAGTTGCTGGAAAGCATCCAGAAATGGATGCTAGAGGGGGCTAGGCAAACGTCATGTGTTGTCTGGGTGTCTCAGCAAATCCTTCACCTGGCACAGGTAAATGTGGCTGCAGTTGCATGTATGATATTACTGGAATCAGTGAGCAAAACGTAGTCCATTACTAAGTTACCAAAGATTGTAAACAACTGTTTCAGCAGAGTCCTGGAAGCAGTTTCCCATCTTGTGGCTCACTATGTCATGGGCAAATGTCAAAAGGCCTGAATACAAAAAGAGGAACACCAAGATAACATTGTTCATTCACTTGGAAACTGTGCAAACACTGTGACATCTCTATACCACAGAAGCACTGGGATCACAACCCTTAGCATAGTGCAGAAAATGAAAAAGGTGTGATCACACTGGAGGTCCCCATACCAACTGTTAAGCAGTACTGAGAAATGAAATCAGAGACCAGAAAACAGTCACAGAAAGATACAGAAATGATCCCAACTGTTTTGGGTACCATCAGCTTCATCAAAAAGAGATTCCAAGTTCACATTTAGCTGTCCTAGATAAGGAGAGGTCTTGCAGGCAATGTTTTCACAAAGTTGCATACGAGTCCTCTGCCCATGCTACTGCCGGTAGAGGGAGGTGCTGCAATATTACACTTTTTTGTCATGAGGAACAGGTCTTCCCAGTGAAAAAGCCACTCTGGTGCATCCAGAGGTATCTGCAACCACCATCTTGATCTCCTGGGGGAGAAGAACGGTCTGGTTGCATTGCAGGGAACAGAGAGATCACAGAGAGTAGATGGACTGAAGGGTGCAACCTAGCCCAAGAGACTAGTTCCACGGTCAGTATCATGGTTGCTGACCTGGGGAGCTGACTGAGCATAAAATTCCCCAAGTTGGCTCTGCAGCTTGAGAGACCTCTCCAGCATGAAGAAAACTCAACATTGGAGAGTGCCAAGGTACTCCAAGTCTTGTGAGGGGATCAAGCTACTCTTGGGATAGTGAATCAACAACCCCAGCTTTTCCACCTGCGGCTTCCTGACTGTGCCGCAACACTTGGATTTTCGATGCCAGGGCCACATATCACCCCAGTATAAAAAATCCGGATTAGGCAGAAGAGGAGCGGGCTATGCGCCAATGCAGCACATAGCACCACCCAGCTCAAAATCGGGACCTAAGTTTGTACCTGAGTCACTGGAAGGTTGAGTGTCTTGCCCAAGGCAACAAGGAGTGCCAGTAGGATTTAAATCCTGGTTTCTGGCTACCAGGCTGTCTGCAGGGCTGATAAAGGAGGAGTGACTGTGTTGCAGAATATGGAAGATTATCTTCCATATTCTGCTACTAAAATAGTTAGTGGTCTTTGTTATAAAGCATATGAGGACAGATTTAAGGATCTTAATATGTATACTTTAGAGGAAAGGCAGGATAGATGATTGAGACCTTTAAATACCTCCATGGAATAAATGCACAGGAGAACCTCTTTCAATTGAAAGCAAGCTCTGCTACGAGGGGACACAGGATGAAGGTGAAAGGGGATAGACACAGGAGTAAAATGCGGAAATCTTTCTTTACAGAAAGAGTATTAGATGCATGGAATAGTCTCCCAGTGGAGGTGGTAGAGATGATGACAGTATCTGAATTCAAAAAAGCATGGGACAAACAGAGGATCACAAGGAAAAAGGGGGACTGTTGTAGTGGTTGATATGGAAGGACAGACTAGATAGGCCATGTGGTCTTTTTCTACCATCATGTTTCTATTTTCATGAATAGTCAGTTGGAAGACAGCCATTGTTATATTAAACTGAATGAAGATCCTACTCTGTGTTTACATTGTGCAATACACCTGAAAATAGAGGAAATAACAAAGCCAGAAGCAGTATCTATTAAATAACGTGTACTGCCATTACGGAGTGGAGGAGTAGCCTAGTGGTTAGAACACTGGCTTGGTAACCAGGGTTTGATTCCCACTAGCACTCCTTGTGGCCTTGGGCAAGTCACTTAACCTCCATTGCCTCAGAAGAAAGGCCTGGCAATCTACTTCCAGTGACACTACCAAGAAAACCCAGGAGCTTCTGGGTCACCAGGAGTCAGGATTGACTCAAAGGCACACATTGCATTGTTTTTACTGCCATTATAAATTCACTTAACTGAAAGACATCCTTTGGAAATTCTGGCTTCTGGCTTTGTTATTTCCTCTATTTTCAAGTGTATCGGAGTGGAGCCACTATTCAACCACTGTATCAATGTAAACCTGATATATCAGTTGGCTGTTGGGATTTGCTGCTGGGCCATGTGTTGGCTGTGATAAGGCAGCTATGATTGCCTATAATGGGTGATATTGGTTTTGTAAAAGGTGTGGAATGAGATATTAATAAAATAATAAAGCAATAGCAGAGTGGAGGAGTAGCCTAGTGGTTAGAGCACAGACGTGGAAACCCAGAGACCTGGATTCAATTCTCACTAGCACTTCTTGTGGCCTTGGGCAAGTCACTTAACCCTCCATTGTTCAGAAAAATCCAAGTTATTAATGTACATTTACCAAGTTTAAGTTACAATGTAAGCCACTTTGATTGAAATGATAAAGCAGTATAAAAAAACTGTGAGATATCTTTCAAGGTAATGCTTTTGGGAGGAGTTTTTTAGACTATTGATAGTGCCACCCAGAGGTTTCCCTTCAGGTGGTGAATAACTGCCATATAGTGGAATAGCAATTTCATTGAAGTCTTTTCCATTGTGTAAATTTGTATATGACATCTTTTGGAGCTTCAGGGTATTTATGCATTAGTTGAGCTGAGGTTTTTATATATGTGAGGCTGAGTACCCTCAGTACGGTGTGTCTTTGGATCTAGTACCTTTGATGTACGCTCGTTATATACTATGATTCCCAATGATTCCCCAGGGTGGTGCAATTTCTGAAGCATTAAAAAGACGTCCACGACCACATATTGCTCCATCTGAATTTTTGAAACAACTGATTGACATGACGCTGAAACACAACTATTTTGTGTTTCGTAATCGGTTTTATCTTCAAATTTCTGGAACAGCGATGGAAACCTTATTTGCCCCTTCGCTGGCTAATTTGTATATGGAAGCCTTTGAGAAACAAGTTTTACAGACTTCCATGTATAAGTTCATGCATTTGTTTATGGAAGAGATTTATCAATGATATGTTTGTTCTCTGGAAGGGGTTCAGTAGAACAATTACAAATGTTTCATCTGGTTGAATAATTGCAATTCTAATTTGAAATGTCGGTGGATGCAAACATGATACATCTTTTGGATGTACAGTAGATTAAGTAGCAAGCTACTTAGCAGGGCATATTCTCCTGAGGTAGTTAGTACAGCCTACAAAAGGACTTTATATAATAACAGATGATTTATTAAGAGAGAAAAATAATCAACAGGAAGCAGAGGATATTATTACATTTGACCTCCTTCAATCTGGTTCCCGACCCCCCTCCTCTGTACCCTCACGTCTACCTTGTCCCCTCCTTCCTCTAGTATGAATGCACTATCCTGTCCTATCGATCTAATGCACTTCCATTCTACTCCTGACATTAGCCACCGCACTATTTTGTACTTTTGTAAACTGCTCTGATGTCATAAAGACGCGGTATATTAAGTGATACAATAAAGATAAAGATTATTACTTATGTACTCAGACATTCTACTCTGTCTCATAAGATTATTTCAATCATAAGGAAGAACTGGTCAAGTCTTCAAGTACATGACTGCTTTCTGGAATGGGTTTTGTTTGCGTACGAATAAAAATGTAAAAGAATTGCTTAGTCCCATGGACACTGAGTTTAAGTTCGAACAGTCAAAAACTACATTCGGACATTTTAAATGTGGGCAGTGTAAGTCCTGTGAGAATATGGAAGAATCAGATTTCTTTTGGACACACAAATGGATCATAAATATTGGTTGAAATATCATACCACTTGCGTTACGGCCTATGTGATTTATAGAATTCAGTGCCCTTGTGCTAAGTTATATATTGCTAAGCCACAATGCATGGAACAATCTCATTTGTTTACATCTCTATGAATTATGACAATTGATCATATTCCCCCTTCTATTCAAGGGAATAATTGGCATTAACAGTTGCTCCAATTAAAATCTAAGTAGATCTTTACATTACATACAGGGTATCCACATGGGCTCAATGCAAATATTGATTATTTTGGGATTTTTGGAAACTGCAAACTACAGTTGTGGTCAACATTATTGGCACCCATGCATTTTAAGTATGTTGTGTACAATACCTTGAGAAATAATTGGAAATATTCCAACTCAATGTTATCATAATATTTTAACAGTATGTTCAAAAGTATACAACAACAAAAAAAGATGTCTGTGCAACTTTCTGAGAAAAAAAATATGACCTGGACAGAATTAATGGCACCCTTTACTAATATTTGGCTGCACAACCCTTAGCAGTGATGACAGCCTCCAAACATTTCTTGTAGACACTTATAAATGTCATGCATCTTTCTGCTGGTAGTTTCTCCCATTCTTCAATTGTGATTTGTTCCAGCTCATGAAAGTTTCCAGGATTCCTTTTACCAATGGCAGATTTCAGCTCATTCCAAAGGTTCTCAATTGGATTGAGATCAAGACTCATTGCTGGCCAGTTTAAAACAATCCATTTGTTTCTTTTTAACCATTCTTTTGTACTTTTGGATGTATGTTTTGGGTCACTGTCTTGCTGGAGGACCCATCACTTTTGAACCAGACCTAGCATTCTGCACATTTCACTCCAAAATACATTGGTAGTCCTCTGATTTCATGATTCCTTTAATATGTTCCAGGCTTTCAGTTCCTGAGGCAGCAACACAGCTCCACAAAAATTATGGAACCTCCACTATATTTAACTGTAGGAAGTGTGTTCTTTTTCTTTATAAGCTTCATTTCTTTGCCTGTAAATGTATCGCTGGTCTGCATTGCCAAAGAGCTGGAGTTTGGTTTCATCTGCCCACAGAACATTTTCCCAGAAGAATTGTGGTTTCTCAAGGTGGGTTTGAGTGAAGATCAGGCATGCCTTTTTATATCTCTCTTTGAGCAGTCCTCCTTGGCCTTCACCCATGAAGTCCTTCTTTGTTTAGTGTGCAGCATATGTTGCGATTTGAAACCACCACTCTTAATTGCTGTAGATCAACTTTAAGCTCTTTGGATGTTGTATGTGGTGTTTTTCCAACAGTTCGCAATAACCTTCAAAGACTTCTTGGATTAATTTTCCTCTTCCCACCATGACCTGGGAGATTCTTGACAGTCCCATGAGCAGAAAACTTCTCAATAACAATGCAAACTATAGACACAGGAATCCCAAGGTCTTTGGAGATTGCCTTGTACCCCTTTGAAGATTGATGGTTGGTGATAATGGCTTTTCTGAAGGTCTCAGGCAGCTTGTCTTCACCATTCTGAAAATGGAACAGGGAGTGCATGTGGCCATTTTAAACATTAGAGCCGTAATTCATTGGTTGATTTGAGTCATGTAAGTACTGACAATTGATCACAGATGTATCTAATTTTACTGCAACAGGAATGTGGTTCTTCTGTCCTGATTTGAATTGATTATAAGGGTGTCTATAATCATGTCCTGGCAATATCCCAGTTTTTATACTATTTCCTAGTATTTCTTTTTTAAATTGATCTTGTGATATTTGATTCTTTTATATGTCAAATATGTGTGCATATGCAGTCCAAAGCCATTTCACATTTCACTGGCCACTTTTTTTAGGCAGTTTTGGACATGAAGCTTTTATTTTATTTATTTATTTCAAGCTTTTCTATACCGCGCTCTTTAATATAAGAACATAAGATATGCCATAATGGGTCAGACCAAGGTCCATCAAGCCCAGTATTCTGTTTCCAACAGTGGCCAATCTAGGTCATACGTACCTAGCAGTTTCCCCAAGGGACACAGTGCGGTTCACAGTTAACAATTCTTGTACAGGGCAGGGGAGATCTGCCTTGTGCTTACATTGAATAGGAACGGTAACTTGGAGTTGTAACTGGGGCAACTATATAGGGGTTGAACTGCACAGGGGGCCAATAATGTTGACCACAACTGTATACATGGGAGGGTAGGTGAGTTTTCAATAGCAATCAGGCTGGTTGTAATGATTGGCTTTTAATGACAATGAAATTATTGCTTCAATAGTTTGAAATAATTCTGAACAGGTGCAGCATTGGTACATTGATGGCGTCATGGAATGTCTGGTTCCATTTAGCGGTAACCTTTAAAAGGCGAGCAGTTTGATAGTGGCAACAAGAGTGGTGCCAGCAAAAATTAACTTTATGTTGATCTCATATTAAGAGATATTTAATGTTTTTTTTGCTATGATTAATTCATCAAGTTTTAACAAGAGGACAACATTATAACTTCAGAGGTAACTTTTCTTTTGTGTAATTGTTATGGTAATATCGTGGTAGCACTGCAGTTTGAATGTCGGTGCAGCGACTAAAATGGACTTTATTTAAAGGGTCACTCTCATAATCAGTTACAATATTTTTTTCAACAACGTTTTTAAAAAAGTGTTGTATATTCTTGAAGATTATGTTTGCAGTGAATGGACACACTCTCGATGAAGCATGCTTGCGAAATGTGACCACATTGAGTTTAAAACCATGGACTGAAATCCAGCTAGACACTCTTAAGATAAGTTGATTTTTATTCAAGTATGGCAAATGTTCAATGATCAATACGACAGATGGTTATAAGGGGGGTTTTCTGACCCATGAGGAAGAGTGCCCTAGGCTCAATATGTTACTGATGGGACATTTCTGAGGTCTTTTTCCCTTTTTTTCATTCTAAGGATAAGAATATACAATACAACTATAAGTTTAAAGAAAATTCATAAAAAGTTTAAAAATAGTTTTTGGGGTGATTTTTTATAGTTGTATTAGTTTTGCAGATACCATGACAGTAATGGACCTCACTCCTAAGCTAGGATACATGGAAGAATCTTACCTGTGTGCTTCCTCTGCTGGCTTCAATCTGGTTTCTGCATACATGGAGCCCTAACATTTCACATGACCTGCTGGCCTCATACGTTCAGATGTAAGATTGAAGCCGGCAGAATGTGGCATCCACAGGAAAAAAAATGCTGCTCTCCTTCTGCCAGTGGGAGGGACTGAGCAGTGAGGATTACACAAACAGGGTCTGTCTGATTACTAGCCAACTAGGTGACTGCCTAGGATATCAGTTACTGGGAGTGGGGTAGGGGACCAGCAAAAAGCAACTTCAGTCAAAGCAAAGCAATGGGTCCGTCCTGGCAGTCACATCAAACTCAAAGAGTAATCAGTGCATGCTGTAACCTGCAGGAAATGGCTTTTTCAAACCTCCTTCATGCATATATTTACAAAAATGTTTAATATTTAAAATTATGATATACAAATTTACACTTTTATAGGATTGTTCAGGGAGGGATGGTTTTGAGATAATTAGAACTACTACTATTACTATTTGCCATTTGTATAGCGCTACAAGGCATACTGAATTGCTAATCAAAATTATTTTGGGGTGGAAGGGGGTGCTAGGGGTCTAAAAGCTAATTGTGAGAAGTGCCTAGGGCTCCTGATACCCATGCACCAGCCCTGAAGTCAAAATTTCAATTGTGTGCCCTGAGGACTGAACAAACTCAAGTGTGCTAAAAAATAAAAACGGTTGAGAAGCACAGCTCTACAGCATCCCAACCAACTAAGCCCATAGGGGATGAGGCAAGGCTCCCTGTTGAACAGATCTGAGAGAGGGAGAAATGGGGGTGCTTAACCTCCTTAATTCTCCTGTGCACTCTTCAGCCCACCAAATGCTAGGAATTCATGGGTAACAGTGTTGGAAGTAGGGAAGCTGTTGGCTGAAAGACACAGGGGTATTCCCAAGCTCTGAGTAATATTGGGCCTAAAGGTCTCTGCCACACAGGCCACTGGACCATAGTCTGGGCCAGGGGAGCCAGGCCTATTTGCACTGCTGCACCAGTCCACATACCTTGCCACCTGCAAAGATAGACAAATACTGGCTTCACTCAGTACTGCACCAGTGGCTTTACCACATGATGACATCATTGAAAGTTGCTCAAGTCTGCACCTGCATCTGCTGGCAAGGGAGCATAATCCACTCATCTGGACTGATCTAGCAGGATGATAAGGAAAGACTTGGGGAAAGCTATTGCTTATCCATTGGGGAAGAAGCATGAAATCCAGCCACCTTTTGAGATTCCTGCCAGGCACTTGCAATCTAAACTGGCCACTGTTGGAAACAGGATACTGGGCTTGATGGACATTTGATCTGACGTAGTACAGCAGTTTTTACTTTCTTCTGTTCTTATTAAATGTTTGACTTCTGGACACTCTGAAACTCCAAATCTGATCCATGCATAACTAAAAAGCAAAAGGTCAGGGCTAAAAAATGTCACTCTGTACTCTGTGAAAAATCAAAGCTGCCTGTCAAACTGGGTTTGGAGTTAGAAAGAGGCAGTCAGTGTAAGAGCAGAATCATGTTAAGAACTAATAGTATCTGATCTCTGGCAAAAAGACTTTTCTCGGTCTAAACATAATAAAATGATTTGTAATAAGATTCTAAAATCTAAGAAATGTCAGAGAATGAACCAGGGAAGACAGGAGAAGGAGCCATAACAACTGACAACTTCAATACTATAACGGCAACAGGGCCAAATATAAGTTGCCATTTCTATGCAGTCTCAGCAAATATTTGTATTAGGATCACACACATGTTTTTAGAGAAGAGAACTGGATTCAGTGCATGTGTTTTCTCAGAGGTTCAAGGCGAGATAGATTCAGATGCAGTAGGTATTTTCCTGTCTCTGGAAGGCTTACAATCTAAGTTTGTACTTGAGGCAATAGAGGTTAAGTGACCCGACCAAGATCACAAGGAGAAGCAGTTGGATTTGAACCCTGGCTTACCAGGTTCTAGCCCACTGCTCTAACCCTTAGGCTTCTCCTCCACTCCTCAAAACAGAGGAGCAAACTACATACAAGAGGCCGATGCAGAAACATTACTTCACCATTTGTGCATGGTTAGAGCAAAATCTGTGCATACTTACCACTGTGCCACAATGCAGATAATGAGTCTGAATTACCTTCACTCAAAAACATAGAAGATACAATCAGGAACCTTAACACAACTACCTCTGCCCTCGACTCTTGCCCAGTGTCCCGGGTAAAGATAGCCATAACATATCTCAGCCCCTACCTAGTGAGCATTGTGCACGTATCACAAGCACAAGGCACAATGCCCATACCTCTGAAAAAGAGTTCAATCCGACCTTTCCTGAAAAGCTCTGACCTAAGTCATATAGGCCAATCTCCAGCATCCCTTTTATTTTCAAATATCTACTTACGTTCATACCGTACCAAGAAAACTCAGGAGTTGCTGGGTCACCAGGAGTCAGCATTGATTTGAAGGCGCTTACAAAAAAAAAAGAGAGAAAATAGTTCAAACTAAACTCCAAGATTATATCTCTGACCACGCACCATTGGACCCTTTCCAACATGGGTTCAGACAGAATCATAGCATCAAGACCCTCATTACTTCTTTGCTAAACACAATCCTAAAATGCACTCAATCCATCTCTCAAGGTTTCCTCCTCATATTCCTTGATGTCTCCTCCGCCTTTAATTCCCTCCCTCATCATCAACTTCTGCAAAGACTTAATGACATTGGGCTCTAAGGCAATACAATTAAATGGTTCCGCTCCTACCTAGAAGGCCGAATACTACAAGTAAAAATTGGACAGAAAGCTTCATATTCATTTGCCCACGATTAAGGAGTACCTCAGGATTCAAGCCTCTTGGCCCTTCTTTTCAACATATTCATTCAGCCAATATGTAAAATATTCAGAACCCACAAAATACTTTATCATATCTATGCCGACAACATCATGTTCTTCACCCCTTTCAACACCTTATCTCCAGACTTTACTATTATACACAAACATTTTGCGGATTTGAGTACGGTAAATGGCTTAGCTCGCACAACCTATTCATCAGTCCTGATAAGACAGAAACTCTGTTCATCTTCACTGACCCATTGTTCTCTCTGCCACAAAATGTGGCCATCACAGTGAAAACAAAAGTAAAATGCTACTAGTAAAATGCTTCGAGGACGTAACTGACTTGCTCCACTCACAGAGCCTCAAGATAAACTTCAGCAAGACAGACGTACTGTTCATTACAAGAAATCAATCCTTCTCCCCACCGCCGACATTAAAGACAAGAGACGCTGAGCTCCCAAGTAGACCCACCATCCGCTACCTAGGCGTTACGCTAGACCAGCAGCTCAAATTTAAAATGCACATCAGCAACACCATCAAGCAAATTTACCACAAAATACGAACATTGCGACATCTCCAACCCCTGCTGCAACCAAATGACTTCAGAACAGTTTTTCAGGCACTGGTGACCCCCCACTTTGAGTACGTGATCCTGCATGGACTACCCAAAAACACATTAAACCCATTACAGCTGGCAATGAACGCAGCTGCATGCTTCCTACACGGAGTCTCTAGAAAAGACCACATTACCCCAGTCCTAAAGGACTTGCACTGGCTACCAATCTACTGCCGGCTCACCTATAAGGTAGTCCTGATGACCTTCAAGGCCATCAACAAAATATCCTCCACCTCCCTAACAGATCTTCTCTATCCCACTCCAGCAAACAGAGCAAGGAGTACATTCACCACCAACACCCTACAGACCCCCAATGAATTAACAAAATGCACCCAGGCAACAAAGAACCGAGCCTTTAAGTTCTATGCTCCCAGCTGCTGGAATGCGCTCCCAACTACCATCCGAGTGATCACAGACCTTGCTCAATTCGGAAAAGCACTAAAACACCACCTCTTTCTCCTACACTACTCACAACCCAGTAATTCAACCTCACCCACCATACACCCAGCTAGACAATTGTAAATTACAGACAACTCATGTTTATATTGTAGATAGTTGTAGATAGCTGTAGATAGTTTCCCCAGTTTGAAATCCAAGTTGTATCACCCGTTCAATGTAAGTACATAACAGGCCTCCTGTTTTGTACAAAAATGTTATCTGTAAACCACACTGATTTTAAAGAGTGCGATATATAAAAGCAATAAAATAAATTAATTAATTAATAAATAAAAATACCTGGGCATTATAATTGACCAGCAACTCAATTTTCAATCCCAAATAAGGAAAACAAATAAAAACCCCTGAAGAATCTTTGCTCCTTATTAATCCCAGATCTGTTCCGAACCGTGCGTCAGGCCTTGATCACCCCTATCCTGGATTATTACAACATTATATACCAAGGCCTCCTAAACACACCATTCAGCCACTACAAATAGCTCAGAATACTGCAGCAAGAATAATTTATGGTGCTCCTCGATGTTGTCACATCACTCACATAGTAAGGCAATTACACTGGCTCCCTATCTCATCAAGAATCCAATACAAGGTACTCATCACAACATTTAAAGTCTTACACAAGTAAACCGCAAGCTGCCTCTAGACCTTGATTTCAAGGCCTAACAATGAAAGATTACAACGACATAGCACCCTCAACCTCCTCCATCCTACCTCTGAAGGTCAGAAGCAAGCAAATCATTTGTAAGCGTGTATTTGCCCTATTTGCTCCCACATTATGGAATTCTCTTCCTCCAGACCTAAGAGAATGTCCCAACATGAAGGATTTTCAGAAGAGACTGAAAACATACCTTTTCCAAGACCATTTCAACACAACCTCAGTCCCAGATTCACGAGCCACTTAGCAGCCTCTCGATAGTCCTATTTCCTAGATGCACCGTTGGCTTATTCTAAATCTGCAAAATATATAAATCCTGATTGATTTCATTCTCAAATTACCTTGTATATAGTTAGAGGCCGATTCCATACTGGCCATCCAGCCCTTGTACAACTGATCAGAATCAGGGCTAGATGTGCCCATGGAATCAGAATCGCGTCTACGACCTGGACATGCAGGCCAGGTCCTGATTCTGATCGGCCGCATACCCAACCCACATACCCAGCTAACTCAGCCAGGCTCCTGAATGGATTCGCAGTGTCATGGCATCCCGTCGCCATGACACCGCAGCCCTATTCAAGAGTCATGAGCCCCAACTGATAGGGACACTGTTCTTTCCCTGCAGCCCAACCCTTGATCTGGCCTCCCATGGCTCTGTTAAATTTGTTGGTTCTATGTAAACCGCTTTGAATTGCAGAAAGGTGGCATAAGAAATGTTTAAACAAATAAATAATGAGGTAATTAGCCATTCCACACGGATGCAAAGTACATAAAAGTTCATAAGGCTGAGCGCAAAGTTCAGTAGTGTCATTGTTTGAACAAGTGATTGGAGGTGAAGTAAAACTTCAGCACATGCAGGAGAAGAAAACTTAGGAGCTTGAAACTTCATCTCGTATAGGAGAAAAAAGATCAGCATGTAGGAGAACAAAATATTTCTGGTGTGATTTAGCCACCGGTGGCTTTGCGTCACACATTCCTTACTGTGCCTACAAAATGTATAGGCGCCTTCCACAAACCACTGTTTTGGGCACTAAAGTTAAGCATACAGTTTTCCCCACAGCATAAACAATTATTACTCTTCGCTGAAAATTGTTATTTTAAAGATAATAAATTGTTATTTTAGATTTCGTTACAGATACATCGCCGCCAGCGCTTAAGCTTTTTGCGTATGCAACTGGCGCCCACCGCACATTTAGCGCAGACATTTTGCACATATCTCATTTGCATATGTTTTGCTTATGGCATATTGGCGCACAACATTTGCAGGACTCTTGTGCTAGAAAACCGTGCACACAGCTTTTACTGCACAACTCTAATGCTGGCTTTCTGCATTGGCCTGAAAAAGCGCACAAACTTATCATCTCTGTCCAATGTAGATTTCGAATGACATTTCTCCATACAAGAAGCACCCCCCTCCCCCCAACGGCAGGCATGCAGAAACAACATTCGATGATTAGTCCGTCTCCACTGAGAACAGCAGTCTGCAGATGGTGACGAAATCCTGAGAGTAAAAGATATCCAGTCCTGAAATCCATCCTATCACTGGTAAAGAAGAAGGATCCTCCCCAATGTGTTTGCCAATCCTATGTCCCAGTGCTCTGAAATAACTGGACAAATTAGAGAATGCATTCCGAACAAGTCAATCCCGTGCCAAGCTGTGTTCAAATTCTCAAAGCATATTCATACTGTTTACACACTCACTCTGTGGCCCAAGGTCAGTCAACTGCATGTTTAACACACTCGAACAACCAATAATTCAGTGTTAGTAAAGAGCCCATGCAATGGCAGGGTCCCTCCTAAAACCTTTAAAGTAACCTCTGCATGCCTATTTTTAGAGGACACATTTGCTGTGCACATGGTGCATAGAACAGTAGGATTCAAACAGAACCCACAATCAGCTTTTCATGCTTTTTTTTTTAAAACTCATCTGGAATAATGATATCCTGTTAAAAAAGCCCTGGCATAACTCAAACATTCTTCAAGTTACAGCTTATCAACCACCAATCACAAGTAAAGTTGCCACGCGGTTGAATGATGACTGTTTTATTAAAACTCAAGCATTAACTGACTAAAAATAAATTACACTAAAAATATTACATTGAATTGAGAGTGTAGTTTCCACTCTGAAATTCTTGCCTCTCTTTCTCCTTTTTCTACACAGGCACCAGAAAGAGATCAGATTCAAATCAGAAAGACCTCAATTTATCCCTGTGGATTTGCGATTCAGGAACTGCAGTGGGAGAGTGAAACTGGCTTTAGGCTCCTGATATAAACAGCTAGTATGCACCTTTTAGAAAGATTTTTTTTCCCCTGGGGCTGATCAGATTGCACACGGAGGCACTTGATCTCTCGATCTCTCTCTTTCTCTCTCTCTCTCTCTCTCCCTCCCCCCCCCCCCCCCCACTTTTCTCTGGGTGCTCCCTGATCAACAAGCTCCCATCTCTGCCTCCTGTCAGCTGTCAGTTCCTGCAAATCCTAGACTAGGAGGGAACCCTCAAGACAGCAGCACAAACAGGCTCCAGGCAACAAGAAGCTCTGCATATCCCTCTGAGCTTTACCTCCAGTCCCTGCCCAAGGATGGGGGTGGGGGGAGAGAAATAGCATTTCTGTATTCTACTTAGGGTGTATTCTGGGGCTTGCTCTAGACTACACCACTGGTATTGCAGAAACATCCCACAATATGCTGGAGAGTAGCCAGGAATGGAAAGTAAACATTTTTATTTTAATGTTTTTCTGACTGGATTTGTGTGGAGGCCCAAATGACATTATTTTTACCCAGTATCTTTTAGCATCTTTGATTACCTTTTAATTACAGCATTTAAAGGCTGCTATATTCAATGCTTTCTACGTAGCTCTCTAGGAGCAAAGGACGTTATGAAGCGGGGAAAGGGAAATATAGAAACTGCTGCGCAGTAAGAGGGCCCTGCCTGCCTGCATCAAGTGTATGCAATGCTTTCATCTGTGCAGACTAGGCTGGATTTTCAAAGCATACTTCCACTTTGAAAATGACTTCTAGGAAACTATGAAAACACATTAATACCTGTTCTTTCGCAGGAACAAATCTGCTGGGTTAAATAATTCACATACTTTTGAAAATTCTAATATAAGTGCAAACTCTGGAATTTGTTACCAGAGTATGTAGTAAAAGCTTAGTGTAGCTGGGTTTAAAAGAGGTTTGGACAAGTTCCTGGAGGAAAGGTCCATAAACCATTATTAAAGGGGACCCGAGAAATCCACTGCTTGCCCCAGTACAAGCATTGTGGAACCTGTGTCTTCTGGGGAAACAGCTGGTTACTTGTGACCTAGATTGGCCACTGTTGGAAACAGGATACTGGGCTTGATGGACCTTGGTCTGACCCAGTATGGCATATCTTATGTTCTTATGTTCTTCCCCAGCCTTGCCCAAGAATGCTTTCGCTCAGTGCAAGTAAACATAGAAGCTAAATGGCTGCACATACAAGTATACCTAAACCGTATGGGGGTCATTCCAATCCTCATTTAGTGGGTCTGGCCATGGCAGCACAGGACCCGGAGGACAAGGTGAGAGGGCGCAGGGAGTTCCTGCAGCCCCACCCTGGCCTTGGAAAGCCCGATCGGGGGTCGGCCTGCGGAGAATTGGGGTTTGCGCCACTGCTGGGAATCGTGGCTTGTAAATGGAGCCACAGTGTCACGGCAACAGGCTGCCATGCCATCGCTGCTCCATTCACAAGCCAGGTTTGGCTAGCTGGGTCAGTGCATGATGTCCGGCCTGTCAGAATCGGGGGCTGGCCTGCACATCCAGGCTAGTAGACCCGGTGCTGATCCCGCAGGCAGGTCTAGCCCCCATGGAATCAGAATCAGGTGTTATCGTTGCACGCCCCGATTCTGACAGGCTTACAGGTGAAGGATGGGCAGATTGGAATTGACCTCCACCTGTTTCAATTAACCATACCTCACTGTATGTACATACCATAATTAGTTAATGCTCTCTTCCTCTTAATCCCCCACCCCATACTCCCCTCCCCCTCCCGTTTATTGTTACTCTACAGTTCCTTGTAAAATATTTAATACTTTTGTTAATGGTAAAGTTGTGTTATTTGTAAACTGCTGTGACTGGTAGATAAAGCAGTATAAAAAAGTTGATAAATAAATAAAATAAATAAATATTGGTCTGGCCACTTTAAAAAAGCTCATTTCTGTGGGTAAATACAGTTTTACATGCAATAATAATTTAGAAAGTTACCCTTAAATGGAGGCAATTTTCAATGGCTTTCTCCACATGTCAAGCTCTTACAAAATCTGGTAGCCCGACACACACATAATGAGTCGGCACACCACGCTGCGACTACTTTTATGCGATCTGTGTGTCGGCACTCCCGGGGCATAGTCTGGATGGTGTAGGGTGCTCGGGTGAAGTTCTGCTGTACGTAGGTGCTTTTATAAATTATGCAACTCCATGTGCGAAGGCACATTTTAGAAAGGATGTCTGGCTGCAATCTGGGACGTCCACATCAAAATGTCTGCACTTCTGCGGGAGAGGCAGCATGAAAGTGGGCACATGTAAGTGCCTTCTAAAACAGGACTGTCCCTACCCTAACAGATTAATAGAAATGCAAAGACAGTAGGGCCGTGCAAATCAAAGCACCAGACAGTGCATGTTTGCATGCAATTTCAGAAACGTACACGTGCCAGTTGTAGACATTAACAGTTTGGGCGACGTATAAGTGTCATGAATAGTATTTCAGAATGTGGACGTGGATATGATTGCATTTGCATGTCCCAGCTAGCCATTCTGCATGCGCAGATGTGCAGCGTTGCAGGGGAAAAAATGAAAGATCTGTAATTTACCTGGGTGTTTCTTTGATCTAGCGAAAAATAATGGTGGTGTGAGAGCCCATTCTCCTCTGCTTTCTACAGCTGTTGGTTTTCCAAAATGAGCACTTTACTGACCATGACTAGGCAAGGGCTTTTCTGAAATCATGCGGAGATGTGAATCTCTTTTGGCATGCCTACACTATGCCACTGTCAGGAATGGATATGATCGTGCCGGAGCATTGGGCATTTCTAAGATGGCTCTGGGACGTTTTTGCTGTTGGCACGTCTGAAATGCCATTCTTAGACATAGAACTCACAACTAGAGCTTCTGAAAGAACCCCTATAGAATATATGCACACATTTAGACCCTCTGCTGAAAGGTGTGAAATTCTTCCATTTTCAAGATGCAAATAACTTTATTGACATAACAATGTTTACATGTGTTGCCAGGTGATATATAAAGAAGGTGTTTTTATTAGCCACCTGAGCACGTAGAAAAGCATTTACAGTCTCAGATAGAGGCTTCATGCTCATAAAAGTAGGCAATCAGAAAACACAGCAACTACTTTTATACAATATACTTAATGCAGAGAGACAGCGAATGGGCGAGTGACGGTGGGGGAATGGGTGGGACTTATGCATGTATTATATAAAATTCACGCATATGCACCAACTCCTAACAGCACATGCATGCAAACGTTATTCTTGCATCAGAGAAGGTGTAACTTTGTATGGGAGCTTTTTTTGCGAGGTGGGGGGGGGGGGGGTGGAGTGGCATTTTATAAAGGCACATAGTTGCATATAGGGGCAATTTACTAAAATTCGCACCAGCTGGGCATGATCAGCCCCAAAAGTGATTGTGGGGATGGTGTTCAACCCACACTAACAAACGGAAGCACGCCCGGTATGACCCCATGTTGCTATCATGGGTTTTATGTCACCACTGTGCGCCTACTCTTTGGCCCGGTCAGCATGGGTGCATTTAATGCCATCCATTAAGGTGGCAGTAAGAGTACCCGCGCTAAGTGCTACATCACCATGGAGCATGTGCCAAAAACGCCAGTGTTACCTGCCGTATGCACGCTCTGCCCCAGACCGTCCCATCCCCACCCCAACCCACACTACTCAGATAGCATGGGGGTTTTTAGCATATCTGCATTTTTAGTGCCTGGTACTTTTTACCATGGCATATTTGGTGCATGCTTTACCCTGAACTTCCTAACAGCACACTTTATAAACATACCGCATTGCATTAATAAAACAAACACAACCTATGCACCTACGTGCTTTCACCGCCTAGGCACCCTTTTACAACATTATCCGCAAAAACGGAGTTGGGGAAGGAGATTTTATGTAACATATACTTTTGAAAATTTGCCCATATATAAGAACATTTTCCTAGAAAATGTGTGCATGTAAATGCATGCAAGTTGTTTCCCTGGGTATTTTACAATGCCCAGGGAAACAACTTGCATGTACTTACATGTACTTTCACTTTCAGAATTCAGCAAAAGAAAGTATGCATGTACTTTTCATGCGTTTATAAATTTGAGTGATTAAAATACAAAGGAAAAATTTACATAACAGTAAGATAAAATTAAGAACATAAGAAATGCCATAGTGGGTCAGACCAAGGTCCATCAAGCCCAGTATCTTGTTTCCAACAGTGGCCAATCCAGGTCACAAGTACCTGGCAGTTTCCCAAAAAGACACACAGGTTCCACAATGCTTGTACTGTGGTAAGCACTGGATTTCTCAGGTCCTCTTTAAGAATAATGGTTTATTGAACTTTCCTCCAGGAACTTGTCCAAATCCTTTGTAAACCCAGCTACACTAACAGCTTTTACTACATCCTCCAGTAACGAATACCAGAGTTTGATTACGCACTGAGTGAAAAAATATTTTCTCCTATTATTCTTAAATGGGTTACAATGTAGCTTCATTGCATGTCCCCTGGTCTTTCTACTTTTTGATGACATAAACAATCGATCTATGTTTACTCATTCTACTCCATTCATTAATTTATAGACCTTTATCATATCTCTTCTCAGCCCTCTCTTTTTCAAGTTGAAGAGCCTTAACCCTTTAAGCCTTTCCTCATAGGGGTATCTTCCCATCCCCTTTACCATTTTGGTGGCATTTCTCTGTACCTTTTCTAATTCTGCTATAAAATTTACTCAAAAATGAAGCACTTTCTAGAACTTATGAAAAGAAAGTGCCCCTTTTCAGGCAAAATTGCGTACAGAAAGGACAATAACAGGGACGATTCCCAAGTTCTGGTGTTGATTTCATTCAGGTGTATATGCACCTGGTCAGATTACATTTCTAGTCTAGTAGCAGGATACAACATATTTTGCTGCCATACAGTGCCCTGCGAAAGTCTTCACACTCTACTACATTTTTCAGATTCTGCTGTCGGAAAAAACAAATTTGACCACATTAAAGTAAGAGTCTGATTTGCTAATCTACCCAACATACTTCTCCCACAGGGCAGTTTCTCCAAATGAGTTAGTATTGCACATACCTACCAAACAAAACCCAGGTCACATACACATAGTAATGTCTTCATCCCATAGTTTCAACCATTAACTGGATTAGACACTGCTACTTCCAAAGATTTTTAAACTTTAACATTCTGCCTGAACAGCAACACCCATATACAAAATTCAAATCCAAAAATTTCAGAAATTTCTTTTCGGAGAGAAAAGGCCTCAGCATTTCTGTCAAATTCTCTCTATACAGCAGAAACCTGCCTGAAGGGGATATATTTGCTTACCATCACCAGCCAGAAAAACTCTCTGATATTCTTTTTTATAAAACCAATTCCTAACACCGTATACTATAATTTTTATAAAGCATAACTTATCCACATAGTTCAACATGTTAACGCCATCAAAAACATGTTGAATAACATGGATAAGAATCACCCCCGATGAAGCTGGAAACAGCGAAACAGAGATCTTTATGGTTGATCGTTCTGCCTGAAGAGCCAACTATTGCAAGCTAAGTAAATTAAGAGCACTTTTGTGCAGCAATTCGTTAACTCCTCTAGTTAAGTCTTGTGTGTTTTTTCCATTGCAGGAATATGGGCAATGTTGAGCGGTGTTAAGAGTGGCAATGATCACTGTTCTTTGTAAAAATGCTTTATATTGGCTGAGTTAATTCTTTTTACTAAAAAATTATGTTATGCTTTATAAAAATCATTGTATATGGTGTCGGGAATTGGCTTTATAAAAAAGAATATCGGAGAGTTTTTCTGGCCGGTGATGGTGAGCAAAAGTATCCCCTTCGGGCAGGTTTCTGCGGTACAGAGGGAATTTGACAGAAATGCTGAGACCTTTTCTCTCCGAATAGAAATTTCTGAAATTTTTGAATTTGAATTTTGTATATGGGTGCTGTTGTTCAGGCAGAATGTTAAAGTTTAAATATCTTTGGAAGTAGCAGTGTCTAATCCGGTTAATGGTTGAAACTGTGTGTTGAAGACATTACTATGTGTATATGTATGTGACCTGAGGTTTTGTTTGGTAGGTGTATTTAGAACACCAGGGGTGGGATTTGTTTAATTGCGTTAGTATTGTACATGCCATGACAGTAGTGGACCTCACTCCTAAATCAGGGTATGTGCTGTATAATCTCAGTCTGAAACTTATTGTTAATCTTCAGCACAGTACTTGCATCGTGCCAAAGAGCACCTCCTTCTGGAGTCCATAAGATGTAACATGCACAGGTAATTTATCTAGGTGTGCTTGGAAATTCCTCTTAATGAAGTCTGTGGCACCCAACATGATGGGAAATAACTTAGTATCTTTCTGCCACATCTTCTTAGTCTCTGACTGCATTTCTAGGTACTTGAGGATCTTCTCTCTCACAATGTGATTCGCAAAATAGTCACTTGGAGCTGACATCTGTGAATTTCAATGCCATAATGATATTTTTCTCCTTTACCACTATGTCTAACATCTTTGCATCCAGCTTTTTATTGGTCAGAATGGGAATATCCCAGGTGATCATAACCCTTTCATTCCCCCATAATTATCTTAGGGTCATGATCCCAGTGCTTTTCAGGCACAGTGATGTTATAGTGTTTACAGAGTTTCAAATGGATGAGACGTGCTGCTTTATTGTGCCTTTCTGAACAGAAAGTTTCTGCCACATGGATGCAATATCCCCTAACTATTTCTTTGAAAATTCTATGCACCATATCATATGGCTTTTCATCAGCAATAGCTTCCTTGAATATAGTGTGCAATTCTGGTCACCAAATCTTAAAAAGGATATAGCATTATTAGAAAAGGTTCAGAGAAGAGCCACGAAAATGGTAAAGGGGATGGAAGGATACCTCTATGAAGAAAGGCTAAAAAGGTTAGGGCTCTTTAACCTGGATAAGAGATGGCTGAGGGGAGATATGATAGAAGTCTATAAATTAATGAATGGAGTAGAACGGGTAAACATATATCGATTGTTTACGTTATCAGAATATAGAAAGACTAGGGGACACGCAATGAAGCTACAGGGTAAACTATTTAAGTCTAATAAAAGAAAATATTTTTTCACTCAATATGTAATCAACCTCTGGAATTACCAGAGGATGTAGTAAAGGCTGTTAGTGTAGCTGGGTTTATAAAAGGTTTGGACAAGTTCCTGGAGGAAAGGTCCATAAACCATTATTAAAAAGGGACCCAGGATATCAATGCTTGACCCAATACAAGCATTGTGGAACCTGTGTCTTTTGGGGAAACTGCTAGGTATGTATGACCTAGATTGGCCACTGTTGGAAACAGGATACTGGGCTTGATGGACCTTGGTCTGACCCAGTATGGCATATCTTATGTTCATATGTTCTTATGAGTGAAGGAGTAGCCTAGTGTGCAAGCTTGTTTTCAGAAGCCCCTAAGCGTGGCTTACACTAGGGGCAGAAATCTTAGAGAACATTTAGTGCAGGCGGTTCTTGTTCCTTGGTTGCTTCCTGAGCGGATGGGCCTTTTCCCATATGGGGAGTGTGCCTACTGTTTGGGCACTATCCAGGGTGAATCGTAGTTTGATACGGGGTCCCAAAAATAGTGACATGCTCGCCATTATACTACCTACAATACTGATTTCATGATCTACTTGATTATTTGCCCTTGTGTGCTGAAGTATGTGGGTCAGAACACTTGTCATTTTAAAAGGAGTGGAGGAGTGGCCTAGTGGTTGGGGCAAGGTACTTCAGGCCAGAAGGTTGGGAGTTCAAATCCCACTAGAGGACAGCAACCTTGGGCTGGAAGGACTGGGGCTTCTAGTCCCACAGGTGCTCCTTGTGGTCTTGGGCAAGCCACTTAACCCTCCATAGCTCATGTTATCTGTAAAATAGTTATCTCCAAGTTATAATGCCCTGTTCAATGTAAACTGTACTGATGCAGAATAGCACAGTATATAAGAGAATGTAAATAAATAAAAAAAGACACTTGTTTGAACATGCCTCCCATTTACATACAAGAAGACTGTCAGCTCCTTTGGTCCAGCACAGTCTTCAATTTCATCACTCATTTTCTCAATTTCAATGGTGGGTTATTGACTGAATTTCCCCTTATGCGTGGGGTGGTGTTGGGAAACTGTTTTACAGTTGCATGAATAGCGTTGGATTTTTCAATTGCACACTGTAGCCCCTTTGGGACTCAATCAAGAACTGGAGTGGCACAGTCTCTTGTGAATTGAGCCGACTGGTTAGGGACTTGCATTGTTGCTCCTCCCCTTTCCACTGGGTTTTGGCAGTAACCTATTGGTAGTTGCAACATCAGATATTGGTCTGTTTAAATGGATTCCGCTGGATAATTTGTCCTACGATCCTCGGAATTCAGTGGGGAAATTTTGGCCTGAGGCAGGGTCTTTGAGTGGATATGAACCCAAAACGCAGTGCTGTGTAGCGACTCTCCCCATTCCTGTGTGTTTTTCCTTGGACGTGTCACACATTTTTGGAGGACAAAATATAAGCTAAGGGGCATGTTTACTAAACATTCCTAACGTGCGGGGCCGCGGTAGTGTGCCTGTGCCATATAAGGAGTGGGCGGTTCAGGCCGAAAAAGGAAAAAAAAAGACCGTATGTGTGCGCGTCGCGTTAATGTGCGGGGCCCACATTAGCGCATGGAAAGGCTAAGTGGGGCACAGCTGGGCATATAAAGGAACAGAGCTGTAGCACAACGGTGAAGACAATAACCAATGGTGCAGGGACCACGGATTCAATCCCCCAGTGTGTGCAGCCCAAAAAGGCTGGCTGAGGCACCACCTTGAATGTGGAAATGTGTGTCAGGAGGCAAAATAATTTTGGGGCGGCATAAGGCGGCACACTGTTCATTTTGGGGCGGCATAAGGCGGCGCACTGTTCATTGTGGGGCGGCATAAGGCGGCACACTGTTCATTGTGGGGTGGCATAAGGCGGCGCACTGTTCATTGTGGGCAGCAGGATGCGGCGCACTGTTAATTGTGGGCAGCAGGATGCGGCGCGCTGATGGCCACAAGGCGGCGCGCTGATGCTAAAGCAAAGGAACACAGCCACAGCACAATGGTTAAGACACTGACCAATGGTGCAGGGACCAGGGGTTCAATCCCTCACAATGCCCATTGAAAAAGGCTAGCTGAGGCAGTATATTTTATGTTGTGGAGTGCTTTAGGAGGCTTTTTAATTCTATTTTGTGATAACTACTAGCAAACGCACTCTCACAGCATGTTAACATAAGGCGGACCATAAGGCACATGTTACAGTGCACCGTCCGCCAAGGCACCCTAGAATGTCCCCTATAGGGCAGCATGTATGTTGCGACACAGGATAATGTATAGTGCACCCTATATGGATGCCAACCATAAAGTGCCCTATAGGGTGCCCAATAAAGCACCCTCAGAGGCACCTTATGGGTACAGTACGCTGAGGGTGTTATTGCAGGCATCAACATATGTACAGTAAATGTAAAAAATGCTTTGGAAAACCCTATCACAGAACCCCACTGTGGGTATGAACCCATGACCTCTGGCTGCACAGGCAGTGGTGTAACCATTGGGCTACACCTCTATAGCTGCAAGCAAGCTCCTGCCTGGCTGCAGATAGCCTGCACGTCACATCACAGACAGTCTGCTGGTGTAAACAGGATAGGGTTAGGCCACCCGTACCCATGATGCACTGCACATGCAAATAAGCTGTCCACAGATGCACACAAGATGGGAACTGCACCCCTAAAGCTACCCGGCCTGGTAGGGGGAGGTGTCCTTGTGCACCCACACAGCACCTCGGCCTGGTAGAGTGTCCTGAGTGGGTGGACAAACGGCAAAGAGTAGCTAAACACCATCACATTGTGCGGTTACTATGCCCACCCTGAGTGTGTGATGATGCGCCCAGGACCAGGTGCACAACACCTTGCATGGCTGAATGCGGCCATGCCAGAGCTCCAAAGCAGTAATAACCTGTGAAATAGGTAGGTGCTGCATAAACATCTTGGAGATTGCTGTCTGCCACAGTTAGTGGAACACACACACACACACACACACACACACCACCCCCCCTGGTGGACAAAACAGGGTCTCACACCAACAGATCCCCATACTATCTTTTCCTCCCTCCTTTCTCTTCTTTCCGCCCCCCCCGCCGTGGCAGCAGATTCAACCATAAACCCCAGTCCTGCTGGGGAATTAGACACCCCCCCCCCCCCCCCCAGGCAGGCAGCTCCACACACATCCATAACACAATATCAGACAGACATTAGGCCTGGATATTCATAGATGCACACCACCACTATCTGATATTCTCCTGCAGCAAGCCATCAGCCACTGCACCCTGCAAGGCACTCCATCAAGACACATACCACCTGTGCTCAGTCTGCTGTTTGGTCCTGATGGAAATGCATGCACCCACAACTGGGGTGGCAGCACACACAAGCAGATAAGTCAGTGAAAAGACCCCAACAGGAAACCCATATATATCACATGAGAGAAACACAATACAGCACTATGGGTGTGCCTAGCCATGCTGCCATCACTGCACACTCAGGGTGAGAGTGATCCCCCAGCAGCACATACAGAGGTCCCCCTGTCTGTGTAGGTGGTGGCCGGGCACTACCATGTCCCTGCCAGTGCCCTATGCCCTGTGCAGCTGCATCCTGGTCAGCCCACCCTGTCTGAGATATACCCATGGTCCCTTGCTACTCATTATGCACATTAGCAGGCCAATACTGGCAACAGTGCTGGCAGTGTGGGCTGTGGAAGGGGCTTGCAGCCAGCACCCACTGTATAGACCAGGGGTCTCAAACACGCGGCCCGCGGGCCGCATGCGGCCCGCGAGAGCATCTTGTGCGGCCCGCGAAGCACTTACCGGTGTCTAAAAAAAAAAAATAAATCCAAACTTGCCGCCGCAGTATTAGGCGTCCCGCGGCCCCTCTGCCTGCTCTGAGTCCTCTCCTCCCTGCAGCATCAGCTCAAAAAGTGGCGGCTTTCAGAGCCGCGAAGAGAGAGAGTTTCTCTCGCGCGGTTCTGAAGACTCGCTGCTCTTCAGAACCGCGCGAGTGAAACTCTCTCTCTTCGCGGCTCTGAAAGCCGCCACTTTTTGAGCTGATGCTGCAGGGAGGAGAGGACTCAGAGCAGGCAGAGGGGCCGCGGGACGCTTAATACTGTTGGCATTGGGATCAGGGACTGACTGCTGCCAATAGTGGCTATGTTTTAAAAAAATAATAGTCCCGGGTGAAAAACTGACACTACTCAAATTTCTCTGTGGCTGACTATGTTGTCTGTGTGAGTTTGCCATTGGTTCATAGACCCATCTGTCTGTTCATGCAACTAATAGTGAGCTCATCATTTTGGAAAATAAAAGAAAAACACAGTTTTAAGAAAAAAGGTAGGAGAGTCTATAAACATCAAAATAAAAGGCTTGTGCAACAGCTGGTGTAAAAATGGCCAGAGTGCACATGAGCTCTTTGGTCATATCATCAGTGCAAGACTTGGGGATCCTCTCCCATTGCTCCTGAAGTAGAGAAAAAGCAAGCAACTAGCCAGAGATGTCATTCCCAAATCCCAGAAACAGAGAATGTAGTAACACAGGGCCAGGGATCCCTTCCCTGGGACCCAAAAAGAGACAGGATGAATGAAGGAACCAGAGATCCTCTCCTCACAGAAGAATAAAGCGAGCATAAAGCTGGATGCCACCCTTTGAACAGCATAAAAGGAAGATCGTGAGTATAGGATCAACATAAGCAGAGAAGGAACATGGGGCAGAAGAATCCTCCCCCCAGGACCTTGAAGGAGAGAAACTGCACAGAACCAAAAGATTTCTCTCTCCAGACATCAGGAACAGAGAGAACAGAGAGCTAGGAAATCCCCTCCTTAGGGTTTTCAAGCAGAGAATGAACACAGGGCCAGAGATTCGAGCCACAAAGGTGAGAGCATCCCCCTCCATGTGACCAGAAAAGATATGGGAGTGGACACAGGCCCAGGGCCCATTCTCCATGATTGTTCCCTTACATACAAGAGGAAATCAATTTATAGTTTATTTCTACAGTGTTGTACATTCTAAGTTTGGCTTTTGGGGTTCCCAGTTTAATTGTCTTCCTGTTTCTAAATTGTGATTCCTTGTTTGGTGATGGTGTATGTTCTGCATGTTTACTAAAAGTTAGTGTATATGCAAATATTTATGCAAATGATGCCCTTATGCAAATGATGCCATTATGCAAATGAGGCCTGCGTCTTGTGCGGCCCCCGGGTTACTCTACAAGTCCTCATTTGGCCCTCAAAGCAATTTGAGTTTGAGACCCCTGGTATAGACAGACACACACTTCCACACCTATGCCAGCATGGTGCTACTATTGAGGAGGTAATTAGCCTTGGCCACCAAACCTGTCCTAGGCACGGCAAGGCATGGATATGGTACGCAGTACTGCTGGGGGTCACTCCCCAGGGTGGTAAACACCGTCAGAGGCCAGTCCTGGAGCACGCCCTGCAAACACCTAACAAGATTGTTCTGATGGGGTCAACTAGCAGTATGTGCGTAACGTATGGATATCTATCTGCCAGTACTCCTAGCAAACGTCTCAGAGCTGTGTACCGTATACCTCAGGTGTAGGGTAACATTGCTAAGGTATGCAGGTGCTAGTATTGGGAGATGCACGCAGGGTCCACTGTTCTGCCTCTCCAGGAGACATTGGCCAATGGGGCCTGTGGGTGTGGGTGTGGGTGTGTCTGCCCCTGTTGGCTGCTGCTTTAGGGCAGAGATTCCCAACCCCAGTCCAGGTCTGCATCACACTGTTCGTGTTTTCCTGCTGTCCCTCATGAATATGCATGAGCTACATCTACATGCCATGGGGGTGGTGCATAGATATACAGCACAGGCATTTGTATGAGTGGCAGCATGGAACCTGACTGGTGTGTGGCACACCAGGAATGCATTTGGGAGAGTCTGCTCTTGGTACTGCCCCTGTTCATGGTGTCTGTGCTCAGTAGGGTAAAAGATAGACGTATTACCATTGCATATGTCCTCGACACGAAAGGTGTGTCCTTACTATCACTGTGTAGGTGTGGGAAAAATATGTGGCTAGGATTGGCAGAAGCCCCAGCTGGGCTTTGAACCTGTGACCTTCTGTTCTTGCATGCACTGTCTGTGTGCACTGCACCACTGTGTAGCCACAGAGTGGCTGGTTTCCCTGGAACGTCCATGACTGTGGATCCGGCAGGGCCTGTATGTTGCAGTGGACTGTGCCAGCCTGCACATGGCTAGGCCTCTGTCTTCTGTGGCTAGCAGCCACTGCCCCCTGCACCACATGTACTCGTCCGCCAACATGCTGGCATGAGCTTCTCTCAGAAACAGCAGATGACCAGATTGCAATGTGGCAGTATGGGACTGCATTTGGGGGATTTGGCTGTAGGTAATGCCCATTGTTGTTGTGTTTTTGCAGTGTTGTGTAAAATATGGGTATTTTCCCCATGCTTATTTTCCCTGCAATACAGGGGTGTCTGCGCTATCTTTGTTTAGTGGTGGGTAAAATATAGGGGCTGGGCTGTGCCCCAGCTGGGATTTGAACCTCTGACCCTCTGGTTCTAGAGATACTGGCTCTGTCCGCTGCACCACACTATGGCCACAGAGACAATGCAGCCCCTGGAGGTAGTATACCTGGCAGGATGGAATCACAAACCCTGCTCTACGCATTTTTACTGTGGGCACATGCACTCTGTCTGGTGACAAACGTGCACATAAACCCCAGAAATGACCAAAGACACTGGGGGACAATATATCACCATGCTGGGCAAAAGTGATATTAATGGGCAACCATAGCAAACACTCCCAGGAAAGCTCCAAAAAGGACATTTGTTTTGGATGAGTCTCCGCTCCGTAGACCCTTCCAATATTCATTTCTTCTTTCTGGAGCTTTCCTGGGTGTGTTTTCTATATTTGCCCATTACTATAACTGTTTCCCAGCTGCATTACTATTTGTGATATTTTTGTTGTGGTCACTTTCTATTTTTATTTTCACTTTTGTGCTGTGCACATGTATCACACTGCTCACGTTTTTCAGGTTTCCCCGATTTTGCTATACATTGCTGACGTAAATGGTTTCTCTTCCCTTTAAATGCCCTCTACCGCGAGTGCTTCACTCGCGGTAGTTTTGCTTTGGGATTCGGCCCCGATAATGTGCGGGGAGCCTCTCCCCTCCCCTTCCCCGCCCATTAAACCCGTCTCTCCGCCCCTCAGGAACCTTCCTCCGCCCTCCGTTAGCCGTTCCACGCCTCTATCGGACATTTGCGGGCCCGTACTTGTGCGGGGCCCGTTATTGTGCCGCGCACCTGTGCGGGGGTGACACGCACAATTGTGGGGCATTTAAGCGCTCTTAAGTACCACTTTTAGTGCGCTATTTTGCGGCGTGCAAATTAGCGGTTTTTAGTAAACATGCCCCTAAGTGTTTATTTGTTACTTTTACTGCTTCACTCACGTGGACTCCAGTCCAACAATAATTAATTAGCTACTAAATTTTTTTTTCCAATTTAAAGTATAACGGGTGTGATTGTTTTGAGAGAATTGGGCTTTTTAAGTGGTTGTTTCGGGTACCCTCTTCTCTTAGCCCCACATGGGATTTTTGATTGGAGATTTTCACTGTTTGCTACAGCATAGCCATGGGAGTGATTCTGACCCCGGCATCACTATGTTTTAAGAAGACCACCAGAAGCACTTCTTGTTCCTAGTGCAGGACAGCTGCGGGAGTGAAGGGAAACGCTCCCATGGCTGTGTTTAAAATGCCACAATCGAGCAAAAGAGGTCAGTGCCTGTGGCTGGAAACTGGTGAGAGGCTAATGATGGGCTAATGGTGAGTTGGGAGGGCTGGTGGCAGGAGATGGGCTAATGAGTGGTGGGGGTCACTGGGAACTGGAAAGGACTGATAGTGAATCGGGAAGGGGGGTGACTGGGTGATGGAAAGGACTGATGGTGAGTCGGGGGGGGGGGGGTGGTGACTGAGGACTGGAGAGGAGTGATGGTGAGTTGAGGGTATGAGTGGAAACTGGAGAGGATTGATGTTTATTTATGTATTTAACATTTTTTGTAAACCGTTTTTCTGCAATTCAAAACGGTTTACAAAGAACAAAAAGTAACTGTATTTACAACTGTTTTACATGGAACAAAAAGAACACTTTGAACAATGGCTGAACATTTACAACAGAACTATTTACATTAATTAGTTGGGGGGGGGAAAGGAAAGGGATTTGTAGGGGAAGAGGGTTGAGGGAAGGGGTGGGGGTTTTTATTGGTCTGAATGAGAATTAATTTGAGTTAGGGTAGGGGTTCTGAGGGTTTAGGGGGGCAGGGAGAAGTATTCAGAAAAGTGGAAGGTTTTACGTTTTTTACAGAATTCTGAGTGATCATTACAGCCTCTAAGGCTAGGGGGAGGGCGTTCCATATAGAGGGGGCATAGAGAGAGAAAGCACGATTGCATGTGGATTGAGTGCATTTTTTCTTTTGTGCTGGAATGCTTAGGAGGTTTGCAGTGTTTGTTCTACATGGTCTGGTAGTTTAGTTTTGAAAGGAGCAAGAGTAAGCATGGGGCAGATTCATTGTTGAGGACTTTGTGAATTAAGGTGATGATTTAAAATTTTATCCTAGCTTGTATGGGTAGCTAGTGGAGGTCCTTTAGAATAGGGGTGATGTGTGCTTGTTGTGGTGAGCTTGTTATTAGGCGCACAAGGGTATTTTGCGCCATCTGGAGGGGATGAATGGCGTGTTTTGGGAGACCATGATATATAAGGTTACAGTACTCAAGGGTCGAGGTTGTTAAGGCCTGGCAGACAGTTCGGAAGGAGTCTTGGTTTAGTAATGGATGGAGGTTCCTTAGCGTTCAGATTTTGAAGTATATGGAATTAGTTCTTTTTATTTGTTCATGAAAAGTGAGGCTTTGGTCTATTATCAAGCCTAGGAATTTAACTTGAGACTTTACAGTGATTGTGTAGTCTCCAAGGAGGATAGAGGGGGGGGGGGGGGGGGTGGGGGGGGGGGGGGGGGGGGGGTGGGGGGGGGGGGGGTGGGGGGGGGGGGGGGTGTGGGTGGGGTGGGGGGTGGGGGGGGGGGAGGAGCAAATGATGGGTTGGAGGAAATGTAGATGACTTCTGTTTTGGCTTGGTTGATTATAAGGTTGTGCTGGTAGAGCCACTGTTTTATCTTAGAAAAGCAATTGCTGATGTTGGTTAGGTTTGGTTTGGAAATGTTGAAGGGGGTAAAGAACATTATGTCGTCTGCATAAAGTTGATATTGTATGTGGTATTCTTGGAAGATTTTGCAAATAGGTTGGAGAAAGATGTTAAAGAGGAGTGCAGAGAGGCTGGAGCCTTGCGGGACTCCTTGGGGGAGGGTGAATGGTTGGGAGGTTTTGTTGCAAATTCATACTTCTTGTGTTCTATTTTCAAGGTATGAGGAGAACCAGTTTAGGGTTGTGTCTCTAAGGCCTATGTCATTTATTTTATTTTATTTATTTATTTAACAGTATTTCTATTCCACCTTATCTTACAATCAAGGCGGTATCACAGCAAAACAATCAAAGGAAGTGATAGTGTTTTTCATGCAGTGAGGGTTATATCGTGCTTTGTGTGTAAGATGTGTTGTGTGTTTGATTAGGTTGAGCTATGTACATTGTGCGCTATGATACATCGTGTGCTATAAAACATTCTTCTATACATTTAGTGTTAAGAAACATCATGTGCCGTTATACATTCTCTTATCAGTGGGTCGGGGGGGGGGGGTATGTTGGTTGTTCCTGGTAGTTGGGTCATGTGACATGTCCATAGTGTTCTATGAACAGCGTTGTCTTCAGCTGTTTGCGAAAGTCTTTGAGGTCCATCGTCGATCTCAGATCGTCTGGGAGGGTGTCATGGAATCTGTCGAGGAGTTGACTGTGGGGGAGGGAATCAAAGGCCGGGGATATGTCAAGGAAGATCAGTATACACCCTTGGTCGGGCAATTGAGTATGTTATTACCGAGTTGAGGAGGGAAGTAATCAAGGTTTCCACAGCATGATTCTTTTTGAACCCATGTCGGAAGGGATCGAGGGGAGAGTGGTCATCAATGTAGTTTTGTAGCTGGTTTTGTACAAATGTTTCAGTTATTTTTGCTAGTAGGGAGATACTTGAGATTGGCCTATAGGATGCTGGTAATGTAGGGTCCAGTTCCCTTTCAAGATGGGATGGGTGGAGCTGTTTTTTTAGTGGGGCTGGCATGATTCCGGTTTTAAGGGAGGTTGTGACCATAAATTGAATGAAGGGGCTTAGTGTTTCTTTTGTATTTTTAATCCATGTGACTGGGCATGGATCGAGGGCAGAGGTGGTGGTATTAAGGTTTTTGATAATATTGATTATGTTTTTAAGGGAAGGAGGGTCAAACTGCTCCCAGGTTGTTGAGGGTGTTAAATTGGAGGTATGGGGATGTGTATGGGTACTGGTTTTAGATGAGGGTGAAGTGTATTTAGAGCAGAGATGGTCTGCTATAGTTTGTGGGGAGATTTTATCTCCCAGTTCTTGGTTTGGGGTATCTTTTAGTAGGGCTTTGGCAATAGAGAATAGTTCCCTAGGTTTGTTTATGGAACATAGGATTATGTTCTCATTGTATTCACTTTTCTGTTTTAGGGTCTCGTTGCAGTAGGTGCGAAGTTTTTCCATGTAGTGAGGCTAGATGGGTCGTGTAGTCGATGTCAGCTGCGTTCAAGCCGTCGGAGATCTGTTTTTAGATTATGTAGGGATGCAGAGTACCAAGGTGCTCTTTTATGTTGTTTTAGGGGGTGCAGTTTGGGGGGTACTTGAGCCACCGTGGTCAAGATAGTATGCCATCTGCTGATTTGCGTATCTAAGCTGACCTCATGGACAGGTGTTGATTCCAGTTGGGGTATTAATTGGTTTAGAAATTGGTTTATGTGAAATTGTCTAAATTTACGAGTCTGAGATGATGGGGGAGGAATGGTATTTTTCTTATGATTAGTTGGAAGAGAGAATAGTATCAGTGAATGGTCTGACCAAGGGACAGGGTAGATGGTATGTGATATGTGAGAGTTGGCTATAATATTGTGTGGAATGAATAGCAGGTCTAAGGTGTTAACTTTGTTGTGCGTGGGTGAGTTGAGGATTTGGGTAAAATGCAAGGTTTCCATGGCTTCTAAGAAGGAAGCAGCTTGTTTTTGTGTGATTGATGAGAGATTGAAATCACCTAGGATGATGAGGGGTTTTGTAGAGGGTTGTGGGGTGCAAGCTGATTCAAGAATTGAGGAGAGGTCTAGACTATCAGATTAGAGTGCTCTATAAAGTAAGCTTATAGTGAGTGAGCTGTTGGATAGTTTGAGCGTGTCAGTGCCTTCGGTGGATGTTGATTCAATTGTAGCAAAGTTTAGCTCTTTGCTATGATTGAGACACCACCTCCTCTGCTTGTTGTTCTTATACTGTTGTAGATTAAGTGGGTGGAGAGGAAGAGCTGGTTTATGAGGATGGAATCAGTTGCATGGAACCTGGTCTCTGTGATATAGATTGTGGTCAGAAGTTAGATCTGTGATTAGTGGGATTTTATATCTGGCTGAGCGAACATTGATCAGGGAGCAAGTTAGTGGGGGATGGGCCGGATCTTTGTGTTGAGAGAGGGTATTGATTCCTGGGTTGATGTACTGTATGTAAGCCTGCATTTTCTGTGAACTTGATGTGGGTGGGGGTAGGGCCAAGAGTTGGCATCGAAATGCGTTCTGTATGAATAGATTATTGGTATGTGATTTACTGTGTTAGGTTTCGCTTCAAGGGCATTTGATAGGAGGGCTACGATTATGTAGAGGGCTAGGATGTGGAACCATAGGGTTGGCTGTTTTACAGTGCAGGTCTCCATGCTGGGAGAGTTGAGAGGAGAACTGGTGTAGGAGTTGAGTATTGGTTTATCTATGTGGGGTTTGTGTGTTACTGCAGGAGTCTAGTGCTGTGAGACAATGTAG
The DNA here is from genome assembly GCA_033557465.1 of Ichthyophis bannanicus. Classification (NCBI taxonomy): domain Eukaryota; kingdom Metazoa; phylum Chordata; class Amphibia; order Gymnophiona; family Ichthyophiidae; genus Ichthyophis; species Ichthyophis bannanicus. Next base: position 19,271,876 of record CM066032.1, read on the forward strand.
ATACAGTTGGGTACAATGTAGCAAAGATACAATGAAGAATGTTGTTGCAATTTCTTGTAATAGTAACAGTATTGTAGCAGTTTTGTTACAGTTCTATAAGTTAGTAGTTGTATAGAACAATGCTAAAACTTACATGCTTTGACAAAGCTTGTGAATGGTAGATGGTTTGTTAAAGTTAGGATGGCATACCTTTGTAGTAGTCAGGCGTAGAGTATAGATTTTCTAAGGTTCCACGGCTAAGGGCCACGCCAAAGGGCCCTCTGGCAAGGCCTTCAGGTGTGTGCACGCTAGGCGTGGGCACGCCTGGTAGCTCAGGATATGTATGGGCTAATGGGAGAGCCTGATTGGCCTTGTCGGAGGGGAACGGGGAGGAGCTTACCTTCCCGCTCTTCCTTAATGCTGCCAATCGGGTGCAGGAGCAGGGCAGAGAGGATGTTGAGTCTAGGTGGGGTGGCTGGGAGCTGGAAATGGGCATATGCCTGGGGGTTGGGAGAAAGAAAGGTGAAGATACGTGCCTGAGAAGAAAGGAGAGCTAAGGGAGAGCTACGGGTAGGTGCATGGGGAGGGCAGAAAGGAAGTAAGGTGACATGGCCATATTTACTATGTTGGCGCCCACATGCAACAATGGGGGGGGGGGTATTTTTCCCGCCCATTTGGCTCTGCGCCCCCCCCCCCCCCCACATCGGCTCTTCACCAATGTCCTCCTTACCGGTACAACACAGTCTCCGAGTGGCAGCAGAAAGTTCATTAATTAAATTCAGTTCAGGGTTGCCCAGGCCCTGTAGCGTCCCTTCCTTTCCTCTCACAGGGCTTCCTGTTACTATAGAAACACTGTCTTGTAAAGGAGAAGGCAGGACGCTACAGGGCCGTGGCAGCCCCGGGCTGAATTTAATTAATGAACTTGCTGCTCCCACTTGGGAGACTGTGTTGTGCTGGTAAGCAGGACATCGGGGCAGAGCTGATCAGCGACGGCGATTGAGGCATGTCAGTTGAGGCAATACTCCGACGCCTATCAAAATTTGGCGCCGGAGACAACTGCCTCCATTGCCTATGCCTAAATCCGGGCCTCTAAGGTGAAGGTATACTTGAGGGATAGACCTCGGGGACAGACAGTAGTAGGGATCTTCCCAGAAGTTAGAAGGAGAGAGAAGAGGAGCAGGGAAGACTTGGTTGTTGGGGAGAGAGCTGTGATTGGAGCGAGAGAGCTGAGGAGGGAAAAGATAGTCAGAATTTCTGGTGTAGAGGATGAGTTAGGCTTCGTAATGGGGAAATTCTGCACAAAAATGTACTAATGAAGCATGCAGAATTTTAAAATACTGTGTGAAAAATTTTCTAAATATTTGCACAAAACTTTAAATTTTTTTGCACAGAAATTCCACCAGATATAAATTTTGGTGGAACAGTTTGAATGAGGCATTGTCTTGTAGTGCTAACCTGTTCCCACTTTACAATGATGGACCTCACAGTACCCCAATGGGCATGAAAACATTGAGATTTTCTTATAGTCTTCCTCCAGTTTATACCTTTGAACAATTTTATCCTGGAGTTCTTTCAGCAGTTCCATTTTTAGCCTTTTCCTTCAGAGTCACTGTCTATAACAGACACAACTTGATTCTTTATCTAGAAGTATTTGAATCAGTTCTGGAAATGAATACAGGTGTGCTTGATGTATCTTATTATGGACTTTGTTAAGGAATTTTTTTTAAACAGAGCTAATTTGGATTTGCTATGACAATATTTCTAGAATTGTTCTTTCATATTGAAGGCATAGAGTATGTTGTGTAGATCAGTGAAGCAAATTCCTACTTTAATGCATTTTTTTAGAAAAATATACAGATATGAGGCTCCTAGAAGGTGCTGTAATTGCACTTCTGTTTCCCCCAAAAATTATTCAGAGATTTCCCGCTTGTTCTTTTGTGAGAGGTCTTTGATTGTTTTTGTACTTTGCACAGTGCAAGAGGAAATGCATTGTTATTTTTAAATTTTCAGTGCTGCATTCCATACGGAGTACAGCTTTCTGGGGTTTCCAATTCGGCTGTGGCCCTGTATATTTCTATTTCTAGTTTATGGTCACTTGTTGGATACTGAGTAAGGGCTTGTGCTCGTATGTGACCGATGTGAGGCATTCTGCTGGTTTTTCATTGTTGTGCTGAGATTGTAGGAGTTCTGCTTGTTCTTTTTTCACATCTATACCTACCAAAGAGAGGTGTATTGATATTCTAGGGCATGTTTCGATATTTGCATTGCTGATTTTTAATAAGCCAGATTGTAGCTGTTGGAGTTCTTGGCATTAGTGCCGGTTTAGTACAAAAGGCTTGCTACTTATGTGTCCAGATTTTGCAAGGTTTGCTGTCATTTCGTAAAATGCCTGCTATCAAAGTGAGTAAGTACTGCTGTTACGGAGATGACACCAGAATGTGAATATTCTTTTATTTGTAAGGCCAGTAGTAAGATGTGACCTACTGCTCTGTGTGCACTTTTGGGGTGTTTCTTTGGACCCCAGAGCATTTGTTTACAGAACTAGAGATGCAGGATTTATGGAGGATTCTGGACCATTCTCCATAGCTTGGGGCTCAAGAAAGATCAGATCCAGAAAAAGAAGCTCGCCAGGATTAATGTAGTCCATATAGCAGCACTTATGCTCAGTGTCGCAAGTGCAGAGAGGATGGCAGCCTGTACACGAGTTTATTGGATTGTTCTACAAATTGATTGTTAATGTAGCCAACTGTAATAAGTCCTGCTTTTAGAACAGAAATCTATACCAACATGTATCTATAGTCTGTGGTCGCACTGCACATAACAAAGGTTGGGCATGCGTGTGTCATGAGTCCAATATACTTGCACGGACTGCACCCACATGCAAACAGAGGTAGAATAACTGCCGTAAACTCTGTGTATAACCAAACACGTTTTCAACCCTAATAATCCCTATTAACAGGAGAATCCGTGCGAGGATTCCTCCAAAAGCTTGAATGCAATTCCTCCTACGTGCCTCTTTACTATGTTAGAGGGCATATTTGTTCAACACGTGGCTGACGAACTAGCCGAATTCTCAAAGAACCCGCAAAGCAGCCCTCCTTTGCCTTTCCACCTCCTCTGGAATAATATTCTCCAGCTGCTGCTTTGAAGGTCTGGCATAACACTCTCCAGTTCGAAATTGCCACGCAGCCGACTCCAAAGCGTGCGTGGCTTCTTCTAAAACTTTGAAGAATCAACAGACTGAAAACAAACTAGCATGCAAGAAAGCAAAATTACAGGAAACTGAGCGTAGTTCCCACTCTGAGATTCCCCCCACCTCCCTCTCTCTCTTTTACACAAGCACCAGAAAGAAGATCAGATTACAGTCCACCAGCAGAAAACAATGTATGCTTAAAGGGCTGCAATGGAAAAGTGTGCTAGCAGGTTCAGACGGCAGCTAACATACTAAGACTAAGCCGATACTGACAGCTCTTACGTACCTTGTGAAAACTGGCTTCCTGGGGCTGATCGGACTGCACATAGAGGTCCTTGAGCTGCGGGACAATCCTCCCTCTCTAGTGCACTTCCTCTAAATGCTCGCAGATCAGCAAGCTCACATCTCTCTGTCAGCTGCTGCACGCCCTGTTGGCTCCCCCTCTCCCTGTCGCTGCAGGGACTAGGAGGGGACCATCATGTCGCGGCAGAGAGCAGCGCCCTGGTGTTCAGGTCTCCGGGCAGCAGGGACTAGCTGGCGCTGAGGGGAAAGCTCAGCACATTCCTGCGAGCTCTGCCTATGGGAAACTACCGGAGCCTGTGTGTGTGTGCCACCCCTCGCAGCGAGCTCCAGAGCTCCCCCTAGAGGAGAAGAGAGGATAGTGCCACGGCTTCCAGAAAGCCGCAGAGAAAAGGAAACTTTTTAGTTGCATTTCTACGGTTGAATTTATTTTAATCTGAGTGTGAATGGCGATTTTTTTTCTTACATATCTTCTAAAACGTAGATTAGTTTTTTTTAAATTAGTGAATTGGTAGTCTGGCACATAGCCATATAAAGTGGGTCGCTGAAGACATGGCCACTTGGCACGCACAACATCAATAACAAGGGAGCTTATGAGGGTAGGGACAGTTTGGTTTGATTGGGTCCTAACCCCCCTCAAGTCAAAAAGGTATTCTACTGCCCCTAACCTAGTAAACAATTGTTCACCTGCAGCTTCCCAGTAGCAAACTCTGTAGCAAGATGTGTGAGACAGGGGAGACTAGGAGTCCCTTAAAGCTTAAATGACTAACTTATACCAGGCTGGGGGTCAGGGCAAACTAGTGTTCTTCAGGGTTTTCAAGGAACACAGCTTAATTCCCAAACCACAAGGGCTGTAACAGACGCAAAACAAGCCCAATAGCGGCTACTTTTGTCATGGTAATAGGTACAGAAATATTAGTAACACAGCAGATGGCATTATCAAGTGGCAATAACTCCTAAGTAAAGTGAGAATCCAGCAGTATAGGGAATTATGATGTAGTGGCATGCATATCGATAGGCATTTATACACACATCGCTATTTAAACTAATCTGTCAATACATTAAATACCTTTGCAGAATGACCACACACCTGTAGAATTTGGTAAACCAATGAATGTGATGGCTCAGGCTGTGTACAATGCTCTTAGTTTTCAACCAATTTTAGCTGTACATATGAATCATGTCTGGTGAGACCTACTTTCTATTTTATTATAGAAAACTATATTTTATTTCAGTTTAAATACAATGTTTCACAGGCAAAGCTGTTAGGGTCATTAGTAACAGAGTAAATGGAAAGTTTCATTAAGGCTCTGACAGTCCCTAAGGGATGTTGCTGTCTTATTAAAATGCCCTGTGGGAAAATATCATAGGTGTATGTGACAAATCAAGGGTGGTAAGGTGCCTTCACTAGAGAGCTTACAAGCTAGGTGCAGGCAAGAGGATCTGGGTGTCTTGCTATGGGGGCAGAGCTAAATCTGGGTCCTTCTTTTTCTTGTAGCGCTATGCTTTAACAATTGTGTTCCTCAGCATGTCTTAAAGGAACAGCTCTTATTTGTTGCAAATTAGTTTCTAAATCACTGTTCAGCAGACTTAGTATAAACAGCTAAAATCCCGTCCATGAACATCCACAAATTCAGGAGGCTTACAGCAAAAGGGTAATTTTATAAACCATTTTCACACATACATGTACAATGCTGTTTTGCAGGCATAAATGGGCTCTTACAAAATTAAGTCATGTCTGGAGCATGCTCAGTGCAAGAAATTGGGTGGACCATGGGCAGAGTTGGAATTTATACTCACAGTTTATATGTGTATCTGCACGTACTTTGTGTGCACTAACATTTATATTTGCTCTCAAGCAGGCATAATGTCCGTGTCTTCAATCTAGGCATGATTTCTGCCATATTTGTGTTATAATTTTATAGAGACATATACAGGGTGGCCCAAAAAAAAAGTGAGAACATCTCGTAGCATATAAGTTATTTAAAAATTCAAAAAGACAGATGTAAACGATTGACAAATTAAAAAAAACAAAGATGGTGACTGGAAATTGTCGAAATAAAGATGTTATATAGCTAAAAAAAGTAAATAAGTAAACTATTTAAGCTTTTAATTTATGAGATGTTCTCACTTTTTTTGGGCCACCCTGTAGGTGTCTACTGTATGTGCCTTTAGAAAATAGGCATCTTCTTCATCTCCAAATCTAGGCAACCTGTTATAAAATTTGCCCTCCCCCACAAATGTGTGACAACAGAGCGAAAAAGCCACCACCATTTGACATAAATAGTAAATAAATGCAGCTGAGAGGGAGGTGTTCCACCATCAGATACAGCTTGTCGGTCTGGATAGAGAGGCTTTTTTCTTGTTCTCTATAAGCAGTCCAGTATGATTGGGCACTCAGGATGGCTGAGAGAAGAGGGAGACCTTACAGGAAACAGGTGAGGGGAGTTGGGAATTATAGAGTTGTAAGTAAAGAGATTAACATGATTGATATCAAAAAGAAAACTGAAACAATGGAGGTTTCACAAAACTATCACTGAAACATACTCATGGAAGAAATACCATATCAGAGGCAAAACTGTGAGGCTTTGGCCTAGTCTGCTTTAAAATTTCATGGAGATGCTGCTAGAAATGTGCCCCGTATGACCAACTTGCAAAGCTGGCACCCCTCGCCTCCCCCAGATGCACATAGAAACTGGCTCTTACCGGGCTTTCCAAAAGTCCCCATGCTGATGTCAGCGCCACTTCTGTACTCCTGCTCTGGGCAGCTGCACTGCTCGCACTGTCCTTGCCCTATGGCCCTGCGTACGTGGAAACCAGCAAAGCATTCTCTTACATTCCTTGCCTTTCCTGGTTTGTAATCTGTTTTTACAGTCTGTTAGATGAAGAACAGTGCTACTGCAGCTCAGAAACGAAGTCTGTGTCAGCAAGGTTGAACATTAAACAACATAGATATGTGGGGTTTGAGATCTGTCTGTCTGACACTGAGTAAGCTTCCTGCGTCATAAAGCTGACCAAAGGATGAACTGAGTGTATCACCGAATACAAGAGGACTGTTCTAGGTTTAGCTGCAAAGCATTAATATTCAGCTATAGAAAAAGGCAATCAGTATAAAACCTAACAGGAGATGGCATACTTGTTAAGAGGATAGCGGTGTTAAATCCCACAGCTTTCCTGCTTTGAAAAAGCTCCTTCAGCTAGGTCAGTGGCAGCGCTGTACACTACTGTGCAAAATATCTCCATTCAGCCTTCTTGGGGTTAGTCAAAGGAACATAGTGCATAGGTTTAGCTTGTCAACTTAGTCAATTGATGCTAAAATTACTATAAACTATCTAGGTTGCTTCCCCTAACTCAATCATATCTTTGGGAGCACCTAGAATTTGAGGCAGCACATAACCTACAAAAATCAGATCTCATTTTGTTTTGAGCCATTCTTATGCACGCAAGCATTCCTCCGGCTTTTGTCTTCACCCTATCTACTTTTTTAGCCACCATAACATCATCAGATGTGATCACCCCCAAATCCCGCTCTTATTTTCTGCACATAAAACTTCAACCTCTCTACTGTATGGCTCCCTTGAGTTAGGGAGCCCAGAAGCATGAGTCTACATTTTTTAACATTAAATCTTGATTGCTACACTAAATCATGCCTTAGTTGTCACAAGATCCCTCCCATTGTCCAGGATGCCTTCCCACTTGCAGACTGTGATGTCATCTGCAAAATGGCAAACCTTTCTTGATGGTCTTTGAAATATTGCTTATGAAATGTTGAAAGGACGAGACCACGACCAAGCACACTACCACTAGTAATATCCCTTTCCTCAGAGAGAACTCCATTTATCACTGTCCTTTCCAGTCCTACTCAACCAGCTTCTAAGCCAGTCATTTAGGGCTCATACCAAGAGAACTAAGTATAGAGCATTTAATTGTATAAAATATTAGGACTCAGTTAGAGAGTGGTATTGTTGATTAAATTAACCCCTTCATTTGGATCATATTGATAGCTCTACTGTCCTAGGTTTTAGCAGTGATTCCATTAATTTATTCATCACTGAGGTCAGACTAACTGGCTTGTAATTCCCAGTTCTCTAGTCCTCCAGAACCACCCCTGAGTCTGATGAGTGGTGAAAAGGTCAGACAGTAGAGCGGCTAAAACTTCCCTTAATACCCTTGGATGTATTATGTCCAGCCCCATTGCTTTGTCTGCTTTTAGTTTAGCTAGCTCCTCACAAAATTATAAACAGCCTGACAATTGCTATTTGGATTTAGGTCACGCCTTTCCAGTAGTATAGTTCAAGGAAAGCTGGATTCAGGTACAGTAGGAATTTACTATCCCCAGAGGGCTTTGTAATCTAATACTGTATCTGAGGCAATGAAATAAGTGACTTGCCCAAGGTCACTGAAGTCTACTTCACTTCCATTTCCATTTCCATGCATTTCCTGTTGTCCTTTCCGCAGCCCTTCCTTAGTGAACACCGAACAGAAATATTTGTAAAGCAATTGCACTTTTTGTCATTAGCCTCTTACATATCCCTCTCCTTCAAGTTTCACAGTGCCTCTTTTGCACCTCTTCCTGTCATTAGCAAATAAAAAAGGTCTTGTCTCCATTTCATTGTATTGATAGTTTTCTTTTATTTGCATCTTTGCTCTCTTGACTAGTTTCTCAGAAACAGCTTCTCAAAACGTTGCCTGCCTTCCTCTTTCTGTGATCTATTATAGTTAATGAATGCTAACCTTTTTTCCCTTATAGTTGTGGTCAACATTATTGGCACTCTAGCAGTTCAACTCTTTAATTTCCTAAAAAAAGTGGCCAGTGAAATGGCTTTGGACTATATATGCACACATATTTGACACATAAAAGAATCAAATAAAAAAAGACCAATTAAAAAAAAAGAAAGTAGTAGGAAATACTGTAAAAACTGGGACATTGCCAGGACATGATTATTAGCACGTTATAAACAATTCAAATCAGTTAGAACAGAAGAACCATATTCCCATTGCATTAAATTAGACACACCTGTGATCAATTGTCAGTACTCACTTGATTTGAATCAACCAATGAATTATGGCTCTAATGTTTAAAATGGCCACATTCATTCCCTGTTCCATTTTTACAATGATGAAGACAAGAGAGCTGCCTGAGACTGTCAGAAAAGCCATTATCACCAACCATCAAAGGGGTAGAAGGCCATCTCCAAAGACCTTGGTATTCCTGTGTCTACAGTTCACAATGTTATTAAGACATGTTCCGCTCATGGAACTGTCAAGAACCTCCCAGGATGTGGTACATAGAGGATAATTAATTCAAGAAGTCTTTAAAGGTTAGTGCGAACTGTTGGAAAAACATCAGGTGCAACATCCAAAGAGCTTACGGCTGATCTGGAGCAATCTGGAGTCATGGTTTCAACCTGCACCATATGCCGTGCACTAAAGAAAAGAGGATTTCTTGGGCCAAGGAGGACCCCACTGCTCAAAGATAGGCATTAAAAGGCACACCTGATCTTTGCTCAAAACCCACCTTGAGAAACCACAATCATTCTTGGAAAATGTCCTGTGGACAGATGAAGCCAAACTTGAGCTCTTTGGCAATGCTGACCAGCAATATATTTACAGGCAAAGAAATGAAGCTTATAAACGAAAACAGCACCCTTCCTACAGTTAAATGTGGTGGAGGTTCCATAATGTTGTGGGGACGTTTTGCTGCCTCAGGAACTGGAGGCCTGGAACGTATTAAAGGAATCATGAAATCAGAGTACTACCAAGGTATTTTGGTAGTCAGAAAGCTAGGTCTGGGCTGAGTTCATGGGTCCTCCAGCAGGACAGTGACCCAAAACAGTCCAAGAAAAAAGCACAGGCATCTCACAAAGAACAAAAAACCCAAAGGAGAGTGAGTAATCAAAAAATGGTTTATTAGAACCACTAAGTGCCATCCATAGACCCACAGAAATATAGATGCTAACCCAGCACAGCTGTGTTTCAGCAGAACCTTCATCAGGGGTTAGTGCTACAAACATAAAAATACAGTAAAAGTAATGTTAAAATCATAAAATCTAAAAACATAAATAATAAAACATATCATAAGAACAGCAGGGGCATGCAAAGCATGAGAACAATTTTAAGCAATGTTGTTTAATCATTAATCCATAAGAAGATTAAAATCATGAAATTGTATAACACAGGTACACTAAAAAATTTTTTTTTTAAACTGCCTCTAATGTTTCGATTGATTTTTACGTTTTTTGGTGCGCTGAATCCAAATCTGGTAACCAATTTGCTCCATCACGTACAGATTTTTTACTACATTGGGTTAGCAGTTTGAGGTGAACGTTTCAGATTGAGTGCGATCGAGATAAAGGTTTCTTGGATGAATTCTTTATACTAATTGTTTAGTAGTAGTTATTCAAATAAGAATAAAGAAAATTGTAACAAGGCAGCACATAAGAATAGAGTAATGTCAACAAAACACACTGTGATGGTAGCAAAATTATCTGCACTTAAAACAGCCACATACATGTGCACAAACATTGAGCATATAAGAGCGAGGTTAGACACAAAGCAAAGCAAAGAAATGTGCAAAAAATGTTGTACAGGTATGTATGTAAGAATAGAAAACGCAAACCGCACCATTGCAATACATGAAGACAAACACCCGATGGTGTGAAAATAAAATTCTAATAAATGAGATCCGACACTGTGATAATAACTAGCAAATTTTTATTTCAAAGTTTAGTAAAAACACGATATTTGTCAACACAGTTTAGATTTTAAAGTCATTCTTGGGTCAATCAATCTCCTGGTGGGCCCGTTTCTTCTTCCCCGAATGCTTCTCTTGGTGCGCTGCTTGGCGTATTTTTCATCTGGGGTTTCCCGCAGCAGCAACCAGCAGAAATCAGCCATCATAGTGGTGTTCCATCTTCCTTGGTACCTTCTCTCTGCGTCCTTGATGTCCTGGTGAAACCTTTCACCTTGTTCTTCACTGTACGCCCCCAAGTTTTTGGGAAAGTAGTTCACATGGGAGTGCAAGAAATGGATTTTCAGGCTCATGTTACAGCCTTGTTCTTTGAAGGCATTGAGCATCCTGGCAACAATATCCTTATAGTTCTCATCCCGCCTGTTCCCCAAGAATTTGAGAACAACATCCTTGAAGGAATCCCAGGCTTCTTTTTCCTTCTCAGACATCGTTTCAGCGAATGCTCCATCTGAAATGAGTTTCCTTATATCAGGGCCAACAAACACTCCTTCCTTTAGCTTTGCTTCAGAACGTCGGGGGAACTTTGAGCATGGATAGAATTTTAAAGTCTCCACAAATCATCCACTTATGCTCATCATAACGAATCTTCTGAAGAATCAGGGCCAAATTCTCGTATTTTTCTTGGAGAATAACAGAGTGAGCAATAGGAACTGAAGCGAATGTGTTGCCATTATGAAGAAGAACACCTTTTATGCTGTCTTTTGACGAATCAATGAACAGTCGCCATTCAGCAGGATCATACTTGAGTTTAAACTTTTCCATCACTCCGTATATATCGTTGCAAAATACCAAATCTTCCTCTTTGCTGAAATACTTCAAAAATTGTGTCTCGCGGTTGCGGTACCAATAAAAAGTTGTTCCTGGTGACAATAGATTTTTCTGTTTAAGCCGAGAACCTAGCAGTTGGGCAGCATCTTTTGGGAGTCCTAAATCCCGGACTAAACCATTCAATTCAGCTTGAGAGAAAAGTTCAGGTTTCGGATCTGGTTCAGTTTCAAACTCGGAAGTACTGGACTCATCGGGAAAAGCCATCTGATGAGTCTCATCATGATCAGAACCGTCCACACAAATATGATCCAAAGATTTTGGTGGTTCAGGCACAGGTACTTCGTTGCTATGAGGCATAGGCCTAATTGCTGAGGGAAGGTTGGGGTAACTTATTCCGTTCTTATTTTTTAAGTTGTATCCCTTCACAATGCAAGAGCAAAAATAGCAGTCACTGCTGTGGTCTCTTTGTTCACGCCACATCATAGGTATTCCGAAACAAAATGCTTGTTTTTTACCTTTCATCCATAAGCGTAGATCTTCCTCACATGTCTTGCACACTTTGTGAGGAGCCCACGGTTTGTCTTGATCGCCTAACTTCAAACCGAAATAGGCGAAATATACTTTTTTAATAAATGCAGAAATGTTCCTCTGCCGCTTTTTCACGGTATATTCCCCACAAATAAAACAAAAACTGTCCGGAGAGTTTGACGCAACCTCTGGCTCTGTGAGCCATCACAAATACACAGCACTGCAAACTACAACTGTAGTGAACCACTTCAGAATAAAGCTGGATTACGACTGAGCAAACAAAAGGTAATAATGAACTTGCAAGAAACTGAAATTTGACAGGAACGTTATTGTCGCAACCACCGTTTTTGAGCTAGATCGCGAACGAGGCGAGGCGAACAGGAAAGAACATGCGCCAGCGCGAGTACTGGATTTAGCCCCCCGCCTCCCAATTGTCCTGTTAATGTATAAAATGAATACAAAACACTCTAAAATATCATGAGGGAGTGTTTCTAGTTAGTTAATCATTACAACCTCTATTTTGGGCCAAGAAAATAAACTGCAGTCGGCTAAAAAGAAATTATGTGAACATTCCTTATATGGGTAAGAAATCTAATTTTGCAAGAAAACGTGACGTGATGGAACATTTTGGCTATTTTTCCTGGATTCAGCACCCCAAAATCTATAGGAATCAGTTGCAAAACTGGAGGCAGTTTTTTGGTAGTGTACCTGTGTAATTAATATACATACAAATAAATATGATTACAAGATAAGTCATGGTGATAGGAGGCAAGATGTATCATTATCAAAGAGAAATTAATGTAGAGACCAATAAAGGTACAATAAAAAAATAAAAAATATATCTAAGAGGAACTAATTAAGAAACAATGACAAATACCATAAATAAGTACCTATAGAAACTAGATAATAAATAGTGAGTAAGGAAAACCATTGGCCTGTAGAAATAATATGTAATGTACCCATGTAGTAATGTGGCAATAATGGAGGAGGAGGAGACTCACATGTAAAACAAAGCAAAATAGCTTACATGCATATACAGCGCAATATGATGATAACTGGAAAACTCCGTAACTTCCTATGCCTAAGAAGAATCTGGGAAAAGAATAAGGAATATATATCAAATAATGATTCATTCAAACCAACCTTTATGGGGGTATGATGTATTGAAGTAGTTTAGTTCTGATGATCACTGTTCAAAAGTACCAGTAATACCTGGATATGTTGCATAAAACTCTCTTGGACAAGGTGAAATAATGTCATTCTTAGACACGTTGTGCAAACCTGGATAAGCTGCTAATAAAACTGTTACTTGGAAATGTCATGTTAAAAGACCAAACATATAGGGCCCCATTCTGAACAGGATGTTCAGGCCCCTGTGCGCCCGATTGGAATCGGACGCTCAGGGGCAGATGTGATTTTGATTCCACGGGGCACATCTAGCTCCATGGGATCAGAATCGAGACTAGACCTGTACCTGCGGGCCAGGACCTGATTCCGTCTGGCCTGCATGTACAGGCCTCTACCTGGCTACCTCAGTCAAGGCTCCTGAATAAAGCTATGGCGCCATGGTGTCTGTTTGCCATGGCACTGTGGTTCCATTCAGGAGCCGTGATCTCTGGCCGCTGACCTATTCTGCAATTCCCTGCAGCCCGACCCCCGATCTGGCCTCCCAAGGCCAGGGTCGGGCTGCGGGGAATCACCCTCACCCTCTCCGAGCCCTTCCGCCGCCCAGGCCAGCCATCCTCCGCTGTCTGGGGAACTTATTCCACCTCAGAGGTGGAATAAGTTCCCCGTTCAGACTTCTGGCTCCAGATGTACAGGGTCGACATCAGAATCGGTCCTGTACGTCCGGGGCTGTGGACTGCCCACTGCCACCCTAACTTCAGCCCCTTCCCGCCCCTGTCTAGCCTCCCCAAACAAATACCTTGTTCATATGGGGAAGTTAGCCAGGGATGCAGAGGGGACCGTATAGCAGGGATGGATGTCCCAATGGGACGCCCATCCCTGCTATTCGCAGCTCAGAATGACCCTGATCATGAACTGACAAGATTGGGAATCATTCAAAGCCTTTTAAGAAACAGGATTGCCCTTACTTCATAGTTTAACTGGATGAAAAATGGTAAATTGAAAGTAAAAAGTCCAGTGTGTTATATTGTCGTTGCATTCCGAAGCATCCTGCTCGTTCTCATATGCAGCTAAAGGATTGGAAGGATGCTGAGTCTGTGTATTAAAGCCCTGTCAGAGCCAAAACTATATCCATAGCGACAAGGATGCCATGATTCAGCGAGTCCGGTTGCAAAGATTTTACACACAAAGCATGCGATTGTAAAAGTCATGGCTAAAGATGGTGTGCATATAAAATCTTGTATTTGTTACTATTAGGCTTTTATACAATTGCATGTAATAAGTATTTCAGAATTGAAAATGCCATTCTTTAAAAGGCGTTATCAGTTTAATTGTAGAAACCAGGAGTTACACTAACAATTTTTTTAAAAAAGGTGAATGAATGAGGCAAATGGTGGGGCTATAAAGATGTGTGTAAATGAAATAAAATAAAGTGAAAGGTGAGGGGGGAATGGGGGAAGGGAAGAAGGAAGGGGAGGGGTAAAAGGAAGGGAAGTGTGTATGTAAGTTAAAAAGACAAATTAAACATATGGAAATTGAAAGGTGTATATGCCCTGTATAACTGTAAAATTTTTAGAAGATAAATATAGTTAAAATATCATTATAAAATCCTAGAAACTCCTACGTTATACAGTAATCACTATAAACTGTGCAGCTGAGAAACAGGAGGTGCCAATGGCAACACATTAGTGATCTGTAATGGATAGTAAAAGCAAAGATGGTAATGAAAAGAAACGTGTAAGAATAATAAATTATATCTTCAAAATATCCACCTAAAAGAAACCATAAAAATAATAATAAAACAATATTATGAACTGTAAACCGTGCATGGAATGAGTGTTTAAAAGGGAGGGGGGAAGAGGGAAGAAAGAGAGGTGGAGGGAGGGAAAGGATTTATTTAACCAGTTTTCTGTACCACCTTATCCTTCAATCAAAGTGGTTTATATTATGTAATCACTACAAACAGGTACTGGATACATTCTCTTGTCCCCAAAGGGCTCACAATCTATGTGTACCCAAGGCAACGGAGGGTTAAGTGGCTTGCCCAAGGTGTGCTTTTAGGACTAGAAATCCCAGTCTCTCCGGCCAGAGATTGCTGTCCCTAGGTGGGACTTGAACCCCTGGCCCGAGATACCATGTCCTAATCACTAGGCCACTCCTCCCTCCTGTGTGAGTATAAGAGCAGGAGACCAAATTAAAACTATATGTACTTTATAACCTTAAAACTTTATGAAGGTGAGTGGAAATAAAGTTTCCAGATAAAATTGCATCATAAAATTCTAGGGACTTCCAAGTTGGTTGGTAAGTACAAAGCACTGGACCGTAGCTACCATAGTACATTGAGAAGGTGATAATAAAAACAAATAAAACATATAAAAGGGACAAAAATCCATAAATCCATCTACTGAATGCTTGATAGTCCTGACTTCATGATTCCTTTAATACATTCCAGGCCTCCAGTTCCTGAGGCAGCAAAACTGTCCCACAACATTATGGAACCTCCACTATTTAACTATAGGAAGGGTGTTTTTTTCCTTATAAGTTTTATTTCTTTGCCTGCAAATGTATCACTGGTCAGCATTGCCAAAGAGCTCAAGTTTGGTTTCATCTGTCCACAAAACATTTTCCTAGAAGGATTGTGGATTCTCAAGGTAGGTTTGGGCAAAGATCAGGCGTGCCTTGTTATGTCTGTCTTTTGGCAGTGGGGTCCTCCTTGGCCTTCAACCATGAAGTCCTCCTTTGTTTAGTGCGCAGTATATGGTACAGTTGAAACCATGACTCCAGATTTCTCCAGATCAGCCTTAAGCTCTTTAGAAGATATACCTGGTGTTTTTCCAACAATTCGTACTAACCTTCAAAGACGTCATGGATTAATTTTCCTCTTCCCACCATGTCCTGGGAGGTTCTTGACAGTTCCATGAGCAGAAAACGTCTTAATAACATTGCGAACTGTAGACACAGGAATACCAAGGTCTTTGGAGAAGGTCATGTACCCCTTTGAAGTTTGATGGTTGGTGATAATGGTGTTTCTGACAATCTCAGGCAGCTCTTTTGTCTTCACCATTGTGAACATGGAACAGGGAGTGAATGTGGCCATTTTAAACATTAGAGCCATAATTCATTGGTTGATTCAAGTCATGTGAGTACTGACAGTTGATCACAGATGCATCTAATTTTACTGCAATGGGAATATAGTTCTGCTGTTCAAACTGATTTGAATTGTTTATAAGGTGCAAATAATCATATCCTAATAAATCTCACAAACTCACTCCAACCATTTTTTAAAAACTTTCCATAAGCTTACTACAGTATACACTAACTGTTTTAAAAGCAACAAACAGAGAAACCATCAAAAGTTTGCCCAGGGACCATATGTCAGAAGTTTGCCAAGGGACCCTCATGTAGTTTATGTAATTATCTGTCCTTGCCCGATACTTAATGTGGGGTGTATGATTCGTCCCATCCACAAACTCTTGATTGAGCATTAGAGCAGGCTGTCTAATCAGATATTGACAGGCCCTGTGGTTGCTCACTTTGTGGTCCATCAGCATCATGCAGCTCAGTTTCAGTGGCGGGTGACTGATCAGGCAGTGTTGGATTGGCGTGGGGGGATCAATTGGGGCATTTAAATTAGATTGAGCAGAAATGGATTTTCCGGTTGAAATCCTTGGAAGCTGCTGGTTTTAATAATCAGATTGAGTGGACCTCTCTAGTTCATGATGTATGATAGAGATTGATTGTTTGATAATTAGTGGTTAGTAGATGCACGTGTAAATGAGAAATGCTGGGGTCTTTATTCGGATGTTATTTTTGAATGAGGAGACCAGCTTAAGGTCTGAACATTTGAGGTGGCTGTTTATGGTGTGAAAGTAATTTCCTGAAGCAAGACATGTGAGTCTGAAACATGATGTCATGTTGGATGCTGTGGTGAATGTGTTATAATATAATCTTTATGATGAAAATTGTTGGCACTTACAGATGAGACCTGTGAATGATAAAGTCGGGACCTAAACCTTTGAGGATATATCCTGACATATTTATTTATTTTATTTATTTGGTTACATTTTTATACCGCTTCTTCCAGCGATCAGTAGCAGTTTACATTATAACTTGAGCACAGCAAAGCAACAGTTACATATTACAGGTTTAAAATTATATACATATAACAGGTTTAGAATTATATACATTTAACAGGATTAATAATTATATGCATGTTTATAACTATTTTAAAACTATATACATATGGTCCCTTGGCAAACTTCTGCTGGTTTCTCTGTTTGTTGCATTTGAAACAACTGCATGGTTGAAAGTTAGTGTATAGTAAGTTTATGGAAAGTTTAAAAAAATGATTGGAGTGAGTTTGTGAGATTTATTAGTATTATTATTCTAACTCCTCTTGTGGTGAGATTCAGTATTTGTAATAATCATGTCCTGGCATTGTCCCAGTTTTTATACTATTTTCTACTACTTCCTTTTTTAAATTGGTCTTGTTTTATTTGATTCTTTTATGTGTCAAATCTGTTTGCATATATAGTTCAAAGCCATTTTATGGGCCACTTTTGTTTCAGGAGATATTGGACATTAAGATGTTGAACTGCTAGAGTGCCAATAATGTTGACTACAACTATAAGGGAAAAAAGGTTAGCATTCATTAACTATAAAAGATCACAGAAAGAGGAAGGCAGGCAAGATTTTGAGAAGCTGATTCTGAGAAACTAGTCAAGAGAGCAAAGATGCAAATAAAAAAAAATATAATCAATACAATGAAATGGGGAGACAAGACCTTTTTTAGTTGCTATTGACAGGAAGGTTTGCAAAAGTGGCACTGTGAGACTCAAAGGAGAGGGATATGTAAGAGGCTAATGATGAAAAGTGCAATTGCTTTACAAATATTTCTGTTCGGTGTTCACTAAGAAAGGACTGGGGAAATGACAACAGAAAATGCATGTAAATGGAAATGGAAATGAGATCAACCTCAGTGACCTTGGAGAAGTCACTTAACCTTTCATTGCCTCAGGTACAGAATTACATTATAAGCCCTCTGGGGATAGTAAACACCTACTATACCTGAATCCAACTTGCCTTGAACTATACTACTGGAAGGGCGTGGCCTAAATCCAAATGACAGTTGTCAGGTTGTTTATAACTATGTGAGGAGCTAGCTAAACTAAAAACATACAAAGCAATGGGGCTGGACATAATACATCCAAGGGTATTAAGAGAAGTTTTAGCCACTCTACTATCTGACCTTTTCACCACTCATGAGACTCAGGGGTGGTTCTGGAGGACTGGAGAACTGGGAATTACAAGCCAGTTAGTCTGACCTCAGTGATGAATAAATTAATGGAATCACTGCTAAAACATAGGACAGTAGAGCTATCAATATGATCCAAATGCAGAGGTTAATTTAATCAACAATGCCACTCTCTTGAGTCCTAATATTTTATACGATTAAATACAGTATACTGAGTTCTCTTGGTAGAAGCCTAAAGTGACTGACTGGTTGAGTAGGACAGGAACGAGCAGTGGTAAATGGAGTGATCTCCTAGGAAATGGTATTACTAGCGGTAGTGTGCTTGGCTGTAGTATCGTTCTTTCAGCATTTCATAAGCAATATTGCAAAGGCCATCAAGAAAGTTTTGCCATTTTGCAGATGATATCACAACTTACTATTACAATATTGTAATGACATACAGTTGGAATATTGCCAATTATTTCTCAAGATATTGTACACAACATGCCTAAAATGCAAGGGTGCCAATAATGTTGACCGCAACTGTGCTTTTTCAGCATAGCAGGCTCTTTTTTCTCTTACCCTTATTCACTTTCCTACAGAATGACTTCTTGAGGTACTTCTTTCTTGACCAAATTACCTTTCTGAAGTCTTTGAATGTTCACCCGGGCTCTCATAATAATTTTGAAAATCTACATTTGAGCTTCTAATATAGGACACATACTGTGTCTTTTCATACTAATGTAATAATTGTAACATTTACCATGGAACAAAATATATAAATAGGAAAATAATAAAGTCTAACCTTTACCCCCTATTTACAAAATTGAGCTGCTCGGTATACAGCTTCTCACCATGGTAATTTAGCATTGGGGTAACCTTGCAGAGCAGGGATGGCCTTAGACTGCTCCCAGGGCAAAATGGGGTATCCTGAAAATGGGGGGATGCGGGTGCTCTCTTCACTTAAATTCATTACCCATTGATCCACTACCTCCACCCCTCCCCACCCCTGATAAACTACTTCCACCCACTTTCCCCTGATCTGCTATGCCCAATCCAATTTCCATCTCTCCTAAGTCCACTACTCTTGACTTATTTTCCATTCTCTTTCCTCCATCACTAATCCCTCTCCCACCCCAATTCACTACCTGCCCTGATCATCTTTTCCCAGGCTGGCAGAGGGAGACTGACGTTTCCTATTTGCCTTCTCCTAGTTGTTGCTGCTACTCCTGTGTTTGTCATGTTGTGGGCAGATGAAAACCAAAATGATCCATGTAGTGTGTACAGTTGGGATTTGTGCACTTTGGGGAGATGCACATATGAGTTCCCATATGCAACTGAACACCAGCTCCCTACCCCAATGTCTTTTACTTGACATCTCAAACCTTTTCCTACTACTGCTCTCTAGGGGTCTGCACTCATTAGTGCCTTTTTGGTTAACAAATTAATTTAGCATGCACTAATCAACATAGTGCACCTTAGTTCATCAGTTAGTGTACTTTAAATTTTCTTACTTGTGCACATTTCTTCTGCCCTTTTTATCTGTCTCCGACGTCCACTGGTAGTTCCCTTATCACCTTCAACGTTTGTTCTTTCAAGATCAATTTTTAAGCCAATACACCTTTCATATTAAAACCTAGCATCAGGGCAGCCTTTCCACTATGCAGACTAGGCATCGGGTGGGGGGGGGGGGGGGAGGGGGAGGGGCAGTAGCACAGCTCCCACAAAACAGGACTGCAGCTCTGTCATTCCGCTTCAGAGTGGTGGCAGGCCTTTCAAGCCTTGCCACGTCCCTGTCCCTTTCAGTAGGAAGTCTGTGTCGGGGGGGGGGGGGGGAGGGTAGGGAGGAGCTGGCAGAGCCTGCACACTGGCCTGTGCTGAAACAGCATGAAAGCGTTGCTGTTCTGCCCCATGGGAGCTACGTCGACTTTAATTGTGCAGCAGCGCTGAAGAGCGGATAATGGAGATAGTGTGATGGGGTGGCAGGGGGATGAAAGGGAGCATGCAATTCTGGACACTTTGGGAGGGAGATATGGAAGGGAATATGAGATGCTGGACACCTTGGGAGGGTCTAGGGAAGGGGAGGAGGGATGCTGGATCTGGGAGAGTAGGGAAGGGAAGACATTTGACTACCATGGGAGAGGGGAGGGGATGAGTCTTGAATCGCTCAGGAGGGAAGATGCACTGCTGAATGTTTGTCAAGGGTCCGGATCACTAAAGTTTGGGTTTAGCTCCATGAAGTTCCCCAGTCTTCTTGGACATCTGATGCAATTATACTGCAGCTTTTTTGGCCACTGCTTCTGTGTGCTACAGTATTCCTTCATCTCTGTACTTAGCATGATTCTCTACTTCAAGCCAAGGAAATCTGTGAGCTTTTGCCAGGTTCCCTAGCTTTCGTTTCGTTTCTCCACTCTCTCTCCCCTTTCACATACAGTCTCTTCAGGCCATCCCTCTCCCTTGGACTGATCATTTCTGCCTAACTTTTAACTGCTCCCTACCTCCATCCACCTCACCTTCTCAGGCTTCTCTCTTACCCCCTCCCTCTACTCAGCGACTCTCTTGCCGTATTACCCCCTTACCCTCCAGAACTTTCCACCTGCACCGGATCTCCTGCCTTGATATTTTCCATCCTTCTCCCCAACCTCACAAGCCTCTACCTGGTCTTCCTGCCTCTCTGCTGCTCTCGATCACCTGGCTCCTCTTCAGCCACGTCCCATATCCCATCACTCTTGTCAACCGTGGTTCCATGCTGGTCTCCGTCTTCTCCGGACTCATCTCCGACACACAGAGTGCCTCTGGCGGAAATCACTTTCTTCATCTACCCTGACCAACTTTAAGACTAACTATGCCCACTACCGATCACAGATCCACAAGGCTAAACAATCTTACTTTTCCACTGCTGTCTCCTCTGCACCTAATCAGACCCATCACCTGTATACGGTCCTCAGGTCCCTTATGTCCCTACAGTCCAGTTCTAGCCTTGCTCCACCTCCATCACTTCCTCTTCCTTCTCAACTTGCAACCTTCTTTAACAACAAAGTTCTGGACTTATGAAAGTCCTTGTCACATTGTCCCCCGTCCATCTCTTCTCCTCCCCCTGTTTCCCCCCCTCCAACGTCTCAGCTCTCCCATACCTGGATGTCTTTTCATTCTATTTCCACCTCAGAACTTGTGGGATTACTATCCTCTTCTAACAAAACATTCTGCCCACTTGACCCTATCCCTTCTTCTTGGCTTCTCACCCCCTCCCTTGCTTTCATTCCCCATATCCTCACCATGATTAACGCCAGTCTCTCCACAGGTGTTTTCCCTCAACCTTGGAAGCATGCTCTTATCCGTCCTATCCTGAAGAAGCCCTCTCTTGATCCTCAGATTCCTGCCCACTATCTCCCAGTTTCCAATCTTCCCTTCCTCTCTAAGATACTTGAGAAAACTGTCTTCGCACAATTGTCACAGCACCTCAATTCTACTCACTTTCTTCACCCCCGTCAGTCAGGCTTCTGACAAGGTCACAGTGTAGAGACTGTCCTCTTGGGCTTCCTTAAGAAACTCCATGTAGCTCACGATCATGGTGACCTTTCAGTGGCATTTGATTTAGTGGATCACTCTCTTCTTCTGTCTCGTCTACGCGAAGCTGGTCTCTGCAGCACAGACTATCATTGGTTTCACTCTTTTCTCTCTTCCTGCTCCTGCACAGTAGTCTCATCTTCTGTCCCACCCACTCCCTCCGACTCCTTTCCACTGCCCTGTGGTGTCCCTCAGGGATCTGTTTTGGCACCTCTTCTTTTCAACATATTCCTAGCACCACTGGCACTTTTGGTCCAGCAGTTTGGTATTTCTGCATTTTATTACACCGGTGACCTGCTCCTCCTGTATCACACCTCCCCCCTCCATCCTGATCTTGTCCTACTCAACTCCTGTCTTTCAGCTGTCGCTAACTGGCTCACTCTAAATTGCCTGCATCTAAATCTAACCGAAACAGTAGCCATCTGGTTTACTCATGTCAGTCCTTCTCCTCTGATCATCCCCTCTTTCTCAGGCTCACCGATTCATCTTGTCACAAGCTTTCACTATTTAGGTGTAATTTTCGACTCTGATCTTTCCTTTCATGCACACATCTCCCACATTACAAAGACCTCTTTTTTCTTACTTCGACAGATATGATCCATTCGCCTCTTTCTCACCCCTGAAGCCCTCACCACCCTTCTTTACTCTTTGGTAATGTCACGCATCGATTTCTGCAACTCAGTCCTTGCTGGACTTCCTCTTTCACAACTTCATCGCCTCCAACGTATTCAAAACACTGCTGCACGCCTTATCTTTCACTCCTCACTTCGTGATCATGTCACCCCTCTCTTTCTTCACCTACACTGGCTTCACCTGCAATTTCGCATACGCTACAAGATTCTCACACTGGCTCACCAAGTCCTATACAACCGCACCCCCCAATATCTGGCAGACCTACTTCAATTTCATACTCCCACTCGCTCAATTCATTCAATTCACATCAACCGTCTTCACCTCCCGTCACCATCACGTGCCCACCTACAATCCACACGTTCCTCTGCCTTCTTCTTTGTCGGCCCTGCTTACTGGAACTCTCTGCCCCTTCCCCTCAGACTCGAACAACATTATCCTACTTTCAAAAGAGATCTAAAAACACACCTTTTCTCCACTGCTTTTGACCTCCCCTCCCCTTTTGTGTGAATTCCCCCTCCTCCTCTCTTCTACGCCCCTCTCTCCTTACCCATGTGTAGTTAAGTGTCTTGAGTGCTTTCCTGTCACACTTTGTAACTTCATTTCCTTTTCCGGCCCATTGGTCTTCCTGTATATTGATTGATTTTTGTAAACCGCCGTGCTCTAACTGGAACAGCGGTATATCAAGCTAATAAACATAAACATGTATTATATTTAGATATACCACTTCCTACCAGTGGCATTAGGTGGCTTACAATTCAAACATGCCATATACAATAAAACCATCATCACAAACACATATATAACTATAAGAAATCCCCAATTCTTCCAATTACCTCATTTTCCCTCTGACAGCTAATCTTCCTCACACTCCACTATTCTTCCCTCCATGTTGTCCATCATGTGGCTCCCAGCAGTTCTGTGTGTTGTTACATGCTTTTCCCATCTCTGTTACGTGCGCTCATATGTATAAACTGTTCACTCTTTTGCATATTATTATCTTCACTCTTCTTTCATCCCCTTGACAGTACGGACCATGCAGCAGCTTCTTTAAAGGGCATGAGGTTTTGCACACTGAGATGTTTATTTGTCTCTTTTATGCCATTTACATCCAACTACTTGAATAAGCTGCTTATCTTCGTGGCTTTCACATTTTTTTGAATCCCAAACCATTCTCAATCTTATCCAATATTTCTTCCAAGTCCAAGTAGACATTATTGTAACCTAGGGGTTAATTTGGACAAGGTTTTGTGTGATTTTGGGGAAAGAGTGTGCAGCGCCTGGGGAGTGTGTGGATTTGAATTTGGAGGTGATGGAGTGTTTGGGTTAGATAAGTTGTATAGGATTGTAGATTTTGGGCTGTTTTGAGGGGTTTTTAATGTGTGAAACATCCAAATTAAGATTTTACCATTCACTTTAATGGAAAATGCAGTTGAAAAGAAAACTGATTTTTCCTGCAGAATTTAGAACAAGTTCTAATGCTTCATCTGCATATTCCAAAAGCATGCCTGTGATTGGTTAGGGGCTCTAGAAAGCAAATAGGTGATGTCAGCAGAGTCACCGTCTCCTTGACAACAGAAAAAAAAGTTATTGTTGTTGTTTGTTTTGAGCAGAGTTTGAACAGAGAAAGAAAGCAGTTTGTGCTGTGTCTGGAGAGAATGTGCTGTTTATGCCAGTATAAAGGTATCAGTTTGTGAGACATTGTTCTTGAGAGTGGAATTGGGGTAAGCAGGGCCGGATTTACCTTGAGTGAGGCCCTACGCCAACAAAAATTGTGGGCCCCCAGCAGGGGCGGCCCAAGGGGGGTGCGGACCTCATTTGCATAAGGGGCCTCATTTGCATAAATATTTGCATAATGTTACCATATACTAACTTTTAGTAAACGTGCCTCTTAATGAGTGTATGGATAAAGAAAGACTAAAAGATTTCTACATTACTATAATCCAGTGCCAACTGCCAGACACATTAGGAACTACTACAAACACTGCCCATAGTAAACCCGCCGTATCCTAACAGCACTACCAGGACTCACAAAGCACCATACTCTACCAATCAAAAGGCAACACTGCAAATATTAAACCAATACATTTCAGAGAACAACAATACATGACCTACTGGGGAAAGAGAACAAGTGGCAATGTCAAATAGGAATTATATAAACAGAACACCTCAGCTCAGTTACACATGCAGAACATAGACCATCACCAAACAAGTAATCACAATTTAGAAATAGGAAGACATTAATTAAACTGGGAATCCCAAAAGCCAAACTTGGAATGTACAACACTGTAGAAATAAAACTATACATTAATTTGCTCTTGTACTAAACAAAGCACAGATGTTAATGATGCACATTTACCAGAGCTGACATATTCCAATTAATAAATTCAAAATAAAGAGATATTTTTCTACCTTTTGTGCATTTTTTTCAGCTGCAATTGCTCCAGCCACTTTCTTCTGGTTTCTTCGTGTCTTCTGCTAACTCTCCATCGTCTGCTGTCCATTTGTCCTTTCTTCTTCTCTTTCTAGATTTTTTTCCATTCTCTCTCTACATCTGCTTTAACATACTAATCTTTCTCCTTTTGCTCTTTCCTCATTCCTATTTCATCCACTCAAATTTTACCCCTCCATCCTCAATCCCCACTTACTCTCCCAATACCCGGCCAATTGTAGATTTTTTATCCCTCCCACACAAAATATTTTTCCCTTCTCCATTTTACTCTTCCAGCCCCATCCCATTCTAATCCTCCCCAACATCAGCTCCCTTCTAGTTCCAGCCTCACCCAGCATCCATTCCCTTCTAGTCCCTGCATCAGCCCATTTCCAGTCCTAGCCATCCATCAGCCCATTTTCCAGTCCTAGCAACCCCCCAACCCAATACCAGTCCTAGCCCCCCCCATCACCCCACTTACAGTCCTTAACCTCCCATCACCCCATTTTCAGTCCTTATGCCCCATCACCCCATTGTCAGTTTAAGCCCCCCCTATAACCCCATTACCATCCTAACCCCCCATCAGCCCACTTCCATTCCTAACCACATCAACACATTTCCAGTCAGCCCCCCATAGCCCATTGCCAGTCCTACCCCCCCCATCAGCCCACAGCCCATTACCAGTCCTAACCCATCATCCCACCTCCAGTTTTAACCCCCCAGCCCATTCCAGTCCTAGCCCCCCATAGCCCATTACCAGACAACCCCCATCAGCCCACAGCCCATTACCAGTCTTAAACCCCCCCAAAGCCCATTACCAGTTCTAACCCCCCCAACAGCCCATTACCAGTCCTAACCCCATCAGCCCACCTCCAGTCTTAACCCCCCAGCCCATTTCCAGTCCTAGCCCCCCCCCATAGCCCATTACCAGACAGCCCCCATCAGCCCACAGCCCATTACCAGTCTTAACCCCCCCCAAAGCCCATGCCAGTTCTAAGCCCCCCCAACAGCCCACAGTCCATTACCAGTCCTAACCCCATCAGCCCACCTCTAGCCTTAACCCCCCCCAGCCCAGCCCATTTCCAGCCCCAGCCCCCCAATAGCCATTACCAGCCCTACCCCCCCCCAGTCCATTTCCAGCCCCAGCCCCCCAATAGCCCATTACCAGTCCTACCCCCCCATAGCCCTTACCAGTCCTACCCCCCCATAGCCTTACCAGTCCTACCCCCCCCATATAGCCCATTACCAGTCCTAACCCCCCCATAGCCCATTACCAGTCCTACCCCCCCATAGCCCCTTACAGTCCTAACCCCCCCCATAGCCCCTTACCAGTCCTAACCCCCCCCCCATAGCCCATTACCAGTCCTACCCCCCCATAGCCCCTTACCAGTCCGAACCCCCCCCATAGCCCATTACCAGTCCTAACCCCCCCCATAGCCCATTAGCAGTTCTAACCCCCCCCCCATAGCCCATTACCAGTCCTACCCCCCCATAGCCCCTTACAGTCCTAACCCCCCCCCCATAGCCCATTACCAGTCCTAACCCCCCCCATAGCCCATTACCAGTCCTACCCCCCCGGCCTAAAGTAAAATTTAATTTAAAAAAAAACCTGGTGGCTGCCGCTGCGGGGCCCCCTCTGCTGCCGCGGGGGCCCCGTCTACAAGGCTGGTCGGGTCGGGTCTCTCTCCCTCCCTCGCTGCAGGCTGCAGGCTGCAGGCTGCGAGAGACGCGAAGGGAGAGCGTCTCCTCGCGTCTGTGTTAAGCCGGCAGGGGCTGATGGGAAATCCCATCAGCCCCTGCGGGCTTAACACAGACGCGAGGAGACGCTCTATCTTTGCGTCTCTCGCAGCCTGCAGCCTGCAGCGAGGGAGGGAGGGAGGGAGGGAGGGAGGGAGACAGACCCGACCCGACCCGACCCGACCAGACCAGCTTGTAGACGGGGCCCCCGCGGCAGCAGAGGGGGCCCCGCGGCGGCAGCCACCAGGTTTTTTTTTTTAATTGAGTTTAAAAAAAAAAACTGGTTCTTTTTTTGTGGGCCCCTGCCGGCTGTGGGCCCTACGCCATGGCGTACATGGCGTATACGTAAATCCGGCCCTGGGTGTAAGGCTTTATGGAAATCAGGTTAAGTAACTGATTACCCTGATTTTGTGAGGCATTGGACAGTACTGTTTGAGAAGCACTGACAGGTAGTGAAGCAAGTGACTTTGGCTGGAGATTCCATGGGAGTCCTCTGTAAGAAAGAGACAGAGAGGAATTGACAGAGTCATTTGAGAAGAGCTGTGCTATTAAGTAGCCTACAGTATGATGTGCCTGAAGCTTTAAAGGGAAAGAATACCTGCACAGTAAGTGACTGACTTCTGTGATAATGAGAAATATGCCTGAAGCTTTATAATGGAATGGATGAATAACTGCTTTGTCTGGGGAAGTGTATTTTTAAAATGAAGCTCTGTTAAGAGATAGGGAAACAGTGAAGAACAGGCCCCATTATTTAGGGATATTTAATTATACTTTGTTTTACCTAGTCAGTTAGGGAATTTTAAAACTGAGCTGGAATGATTTTACAGTGATTGTTTGCTGTCTGATAAGTTAGATAGGGTTTTCTATTGTTGATTTGTTTAAAGCTTAGGTAGGAGGTTACTATTTGGAAACCACCGCCAGCTGAGCAACACTGACGACTACAACAACAAGAGCTCCAACGAATGGTATACCCAAGTCATCAAATTCATCAAGGAAGATCTACAGCTACAGAGAGTTAAGTGTTCAAAGAGACTGTGTTTTATGAGAAAAGGAAAAAATAGATATTTTTCTGAGAATAGAAGTTAATATAAGTTCTGTTCTGAAGTTCTCTGTAAAAAAAAAAAAATAAAAGTTATACAAATGTTCAGATTCTTAGAAACCAAATAAGTAAATTGTTAATTAGAAAATATTGGGGAGCAAAGAAAGTAAATACTGCTACGTATCTGACATGTTGTTTCAGAGATGTTGACCTTTGATTAACGAATCTCATACTTGTCTTTGGCTTATCGCATTTAATAGTACAAAGTTCTATAGTAAAATGAACAATATTTAGTAAAAGAAAGATTATGAATACCATGTAAATTAGATCTATTATCAGGTATAACCATCTATAATACCAAATAAAATTGTTATACTTATCACTTGGAACTTGAGCACAAGAAATCCTTTTAGTTTAATTCCTTCATTTTGCTTTGAGCAGTGAACGAGGTTAGTTTATTTCTGTGCCTCGTTGTCTGGGTTTGCGCCACTTCTTGGCCACGACTACTACCATCATATCTAGGGGTGGAGGTGAACCCGGACACATTATGATGGCCCCTGCCGAAGCTTTTAATGATCTCTTCTTTACCAAAACTAGAGGCCTAGTCATATCTTATCCTATTCGACTTATCCATTGCTTTGCACTGGATATAAATGTTTTTATTGAATCTTATAAAATACAATATTACAGCAAAGTAAAAGAAACACCATCCATTCAGGACAAAATAATACAATAAAGAAACAATATTCAATCAAGAAAAAAGCTGGATGAGCAAGCCTACATTAAGTTGCTGAAAACTAACAACAACTGAAAAACAAAGAAAGAAATTAAGGCATCAAACATGCCAATTATGGAGGAACAACATACATTTAATCCCACAACCAGTTACCTCACTTCTGAATTTTTCTAATTGGGAAACATCTATAAAAATGAAGGTTTTACCCTGCAAGGTAACATTAGGAAAAATATTCACAGTGGGGGTCATTCTGAACCATGAATAGCGTTGGGACGTCCATCCTCGCTATGTATGTATTTCTAGGGCCGGCGAAATGTCCGGGGAAGTTATTCCACTCCTGAGGTGGAATAACTTCCCTGGACGTTCTGTTTCAGTGGCTCCGGGGTGCAGAAAGGGCTGGGGGCAAAAGTTAAATCCCCGCAGCCTGACCCTGACCTTAGGAGGCCAGTTCGGAGGTCAAGCTGCAGGGAATTAACTTTGTCATTGGTGGCTGGCATCGCGGCATTTAAATGGAGCCATGGTGCCATGGCAACATGACGCCATGGTGCCGTGGCTCCATTTAAATGCCCTGACTGAGTTAGTCGGGCTTCGCTGTATATGCAGGCCGTGACTGAATCGCAGTCCCAGCCTGCACGTGCATTGGTGTTCATGATTCTGATCCCACAGGGCAAGATGTGTCCCGCGGGATCAGAATCGCGATCTCCTTTGTACGTCCAGGTCAGCCCGGACGTACAAAGGAGATCAGCGTCGAGAACAGAATCGGGCCCAGTTTGACTACAACTTAAGAATTTTCACTTTAACGGATTCACTAACAAAGGTAACAATCAATGTATTATGTTTACTTATAATATCAGCGGAATCTTCTAAGAAGTTTGTTAAATTTTGGTTAACAAATGAACAGAGGAGGTGATATTCTCCTTTCACATGGTGGTGGGGGGGAACCCGAATTTTATTTGGAACATAATATGCTTGAACAACTACAATGGGTTCTGACAACTTCAGAACCTCCTTGAAATACTTCTGTAAGAGAATTTCCGGAGACAGCGGGTGTGTAACAGGGAAATTCAATAAACATAAATTCCTTACCCATGAAGCATTCTCCAGTGCCTCGTTTTTAGTATATATAATTAAAGAATCTTTTATATAACCCACATTTGTAGCTAAAGAGGATTGTACTTGAGTGTTCACCTGGGCTACAGACTTATTTAAAACCAAAACTCTAAAGACTAAATCCGTCAAATTTTCAGTAGCCCCTAGTGTGAAGCTACATAAAGAATTGACCATATTGGATAGCTTATAATCCAAATCCCTTATTGCCCTCCAAATATTCTTCAGGGTCAGTTCCCCCTCAGTAAACCCCACTGGTGATACAGCTCCCTCTCCCGAAGCAACTAATGTGACCGGCGTGGGAACCGGAACTACAGAAATGGAATCATTTAACAACGAAGGAGAACTTGGTAACAAAACAGTGGAGTTCATAGGAGGGAATAGGTGAGGTGGTGGTGTTCTACCCCCAGAGCTAAGTGATGCTCCATCAGGGAATGACTGGCCTGCTTAAAGGGGGAACACATGTTTGTCCATAGGTCCAGCAATTTTGCCTACTAGGAAAACCTCAGAGTCCACTTTCAAGGCTCCTTTTTTTTCTGTCTCCCCATAACGATAGTGACAAGTCCATACACACAGCATTCCTTTCCCTACCTGATGCCTCTGGTGCAACGAAGTGGCGTGTCTAGCCGCTTTGGTTCATGACCCACGGGCTGTGATACGTGGCCACATGTAGCAGCTGCAGATGATTTATCCTTGCACAGGACCTCCACCGAGGGTCAGGCTCTCCCCAGAGCTGCCTGCTAAGCACTGCAAGTGCAGCAAGCCAGTCACTTGGACAGATGGTAAACCCTTTCCTCCTCTCTTTCTAGCACAGCATCCATTGATTTGCACTTAATGTTCAATCAAACTTGGTGCCATGAGCCTTAATTCGCAACTATCTCATGGATTTGTCCCCCCATTTTTATCTCCACCCTTTAGATCTTGACCCCTAGTGGTAGTACCAAGAGAGCTGGTGTTAAGTGCACTCATGTTGTGGTGAGCCCTGATAGTTAGCGTCCAGCAATATACTGCATGCTCACTGCTAATGCTGTCCATGCTCTAGTCTAGCTCCACCCATAGCCTGCCCCGATCTCATCCTGATCTCCGCTAAGCAGTTACTGTAGCATCATATTTTTACTGCAAAGCGTAACCATTAGCACAGGGCTGCATTAATGGATAGCATACATTAAATCCCACATTAATTGCTTACAACGCTTTAGTAAACATCCCCCTTTATGTATCTGTATGGCACTATGTATACCTAGTAGCACTACAGAAATGTTTAGTACTAGTAGAATGTCTGAGAAGCACCCTTTTCAGGTTAAATGTTGCCTCCTTTTTTCTTTATCTCAATCCTTTGTGTTCTCTCTCTCATGTCTGAGTAGTCTGTGTTTTGTTTCAGTTTGCTCCTCTTAAAAAATAAACACCAGAGTGTGCGTGGGTATGTGTGGCAGCTTTTTCATACTCATGCAAAGATTATGCAAGCTACTTTAAAAATAAACCAGTATCGGAAGATGGTTGGTAATGTCTTGAACTTTTTTAGCTTCGCTATTTTAATACCCTTCACCTCCAGATCACCTAGCCCAGTGGTTGCAATGACAATCCTCAGTTAGAGGCCTTGCTTCAGCACTCCTTCCACAAGCCTGCAACTAGGTGCCCTAAATCTGACTTTTGGGTGTTGCTGTGGCATGATTACTGGGGTCTCTTCTTCATAGTGCTGCTATTGTAGTATTCCCAGCCTTAGCTGGCTCAGTACTCACAGGACCTGACTTAGGATTCAAGTCCAGGTCCTCCGCCTGGCAACACCCTATAAAGCAGGGGTCACCAACCTCCAGAGGGCCGCGGGCCGCACAGCCGACTACGGGTAGACTCGCGGGCCGCACCCCCCTTCTCCCCGCCCCCGCGAAAAAAAACAATGCTCATACCTGAAAATTATTCCATGTCAGCTCCCTCCCTTCTTCTGCAGCCGCGGCTCCCTGCCTCTTAGGGAACCGCGGCTGTGCTTGTAAAATCATCGCGGAGCCCTTCCTGTCTTGACGGGCTCCGTGCAGCATTGTCCCGCCTCTAAAGGAAGTTGTTTGCCGGTACTTTGAGCAGCATCCTTGGCTAAAAGGATATCTTGGTATAAAGTCATCAAGATGCTGGGTTAGTCTATCTTTCTTCTTCTTAAACTTTAACACTGCAAACACCAATTAAGCTGCATTTCAAGAAATATATACAAGAAGTGAGAAATAAGAAAAGGAATCAAATTTCCTATTCAATATTCTTTTAAAAATTCCCCATTGGTACTCTCTGTGATTGCGTATAGCATTGTGCTATTTTTCAATGGGACCAGCTGCTCACCATGGAGTAATAGTGAAAGAGCCCTTTGGGGTTCTAGACTGCTAAAAAGCATCAGAGAACAACTTGTTATCATAGTCTAGGCCTTGTACAAAGACAGTGATTTCCGAGGATGGCTTGGCCTAACCAGTGGAGTTCCAAATTGTGCTAGAAAAATAAGCAGAGGCCAAAGGGACTCAGCCAGAGGTTCCAAAAGGGGTTCATGCTTCAGCCCCTTGAAAGTGTAACTTGAAAGTTTGGTTGAACCTATGGGATGCATCCCACATCTCAAGAAGTCAGACTATGATGTAAGGGCGTGAACAATGGTGCATTGTAACCATATAATAAGGAGTGTTTTGCTGTTTTTTCTTTTTGGAGATGTGAAGAAATTTCCTCTGGTGCCTTTGCCCAAAAATACCTACTTTTGTATTTGAATTTTTGGGATTTTCTAGTAGAGGTCCATGGCATAGTCAAAGACACTTAAGCCAGAGACTCTTTGTTTTGTGGAAAATATTTTGTAAGCACCTTTCAGAGAAAAATTGAGGAGTTTGGGGTACCCAGCCTGGGACCCATAGAGCTAAGAAGACTATTCCTAACAAGAACTTCATTGCCTATACTCCTGCCTAGTCCCATACTGTTGTCAGTAACCACCCACGTCAATATAAACATCAAGATTCTGTTGTCTTATGTTATCATATATTGTCTTATACTGTCGTCAGTAATCACTCTCAACTGGTCACCCACATCACCCTCACCAATCAACACGACTCACAAACACCAACTGTCTTCACCAGCCTGACCCTTACAGTGACTGTATAGCATTCACACACCCACACACCTGACTCTCTTCACCAGCCTGACTCTTACAGTTGACTGTATAGCATTCACACACTCACACACCTGACTCTCTTCATCAACCTGACTCTTACAGTTGTCTGTATAGCATTCACACACTCACACACCTGACTTTCTTCATCAGACTGACTCTTACAGTTGTCTGTATAGCATTCACACACTCACACACCTGACCCCTGTTATATTTACTGTAGTCATTGCTAGCTTTGTAACTTACACCTTAATCGGTGATATCTTTGTTACTACTTCATAGCCTGTATACTGTACTGTGAAATTACCTGTATACTGTATTGTGTATTCTCACCACCCAAAACTCAATTACCCTCTCACACTACATCCCAGAAACCAAAATGTCTCTCCACCTCATTACCTTCCTCCGTTTTTACCTTCTCACAAATTGGCTCGGAACCACCATTGCTTACTCCCCCACCTCCAGTCATATCCCCATCCTCAAAAACCACGGAAAACATTGGGCAGGCAACCCTTATCTTTATCCAACTAGGGAAGCTCGTATCTGACACGCCCACTTGATCCACATTGCAATACAGCAATCCAGTAATTTTAAGCAACACAAACCCTCGCCCTCACAAAACTTAAAATGTGCCCTTATAAATGCTCGATCAATTCGAAAAAAATGGCCTGTAATCCTAGATATAGTTACCCTTTATGATCTTGATGCTCTCATGATCACCGAAACTAGGTTATCTAAAGAGGACAATGTCCTTATCAACCAACTCATTCCACCAAACTTCACTATACACACAACCCACAGAGAAAACAAGAAGGGAGGAGGAGCACTCATACTCACCAAGTCTGAACTCCTCTTCATCATGACTAACTCCTATAGCACAAACAATCTAGACATAATTACCATAGCCAATAAACAATGCTCCATGAACCTGGTCTACAGAGCCCCCTCGAGCTCCCCAGACGACCTGCCCACCATATTGGATCTGGCCGCCAATACCTGCAACCCCAATACTCCCAACTGGATAATGGGAGACCTGAACCTCCCATCTCTACAACAAAACCAGTCCTCTTCACTCCTCAATGCCATTGAAAATCTTGGTTACAAACAAATGATCACTGAGCCCACTCATTCCAAAGGAAACATTCTTGACATGGTATTCGCCCCCCACCATGTCTCTGAGCAAAACAGCAACATTGTAAAATCGATCACCGATGTCCCATGGTCTGACCATAAACTTATAAACCTACAAATTCCCCTGAACAACAACAGTCTGAACACCAGTAAACTCGCCAATCCATCTAGAGTAACACGGGGCTTTCGACCTTTCAACAGAGAACTTATTCTGTCGAGTACCCAACCAGTCCTCAACAACACAACTCTCAACCTTGACGAGTCAATCGCTGCCTGGAACAATAGCCTCAACGCTGTTGCTCAACTACCACACAAAAAGTCCATATCAGGGAAAAGAACCTCTGCTCCATGGTTTTCCGCCGAGCTACGGTCCTCTCTTACGCACCTACGAAGGCTCGAAAAACGCTGGTGCCGCTCACTGGCTATCGATGACCACGAAGCCTACATTCTCCACCTCTCAACTCACCGAGAGGCAATCACAACCAGAAAGAAGCAATACCACTCAGATATGCTCAAGAGATCTTTGAACAAACTTCGTGACCTTTTCAACCTGGTTAAGTCACTATCAAAGGAACCATCCTCTGAACAAAATAATGATATCCACCCGCAAGAATTCGCTGATTACTTGCAATCAAAACTCCTACAGACAGATGAACTCTCAAAAAACAATATACAAGAAACAACCTGCCCAACATCCCTATCCGCACTTACCACGCCTTCTTCTAAACACATTGAAGACACAATCACCTCACTCAACACGACCACCGCGCAGACCGATCCCTGCCCAGCCTTTTGGATTAAGGATCTTCGGTGTGCATTTAGCCCCTTCATTGCAAGAATCATAAACCTCTCCTTCACTACTGGCTCCTTCCCATCTGCATTAAAGCTCACTTCCATCAGGCCACTTCTAAAAAACACTAAACTAGACCCAAAGAGGCCAGACTCCTACAGGCCTATAGCCAGTATCCCCCTCTTAGCAAAGATCTTTGAGAAAGAGGCACAGCGCCAAATCCAAGACCACATTGACTCCGCAGCCCCTCTAGACCATTCTCAACACGGTTTCAGAGAATTCCATGGCGTTGAGACACTGCTTACCACTCTCTTCAATGATGTTCTCAATACCATAGACAACATCCGACAAGGCGTTGTGCTAATCTTCTTGGATATAGCAGCAGCGTTTGACTCGGTAAATCACAAGATTCTCCTCGGTCGACTGAAAGAAAAAGGCATCTGCAGCTCAGCACTTGAATGGTGTAAATCATACCTCGATACCAGAATGCAATACGTTAAATCTGCAACAGGAGAATCAAAACTCTTCCATCAAAGACAAGGCGTTCCGCAAGGGACCTCACTCTCATACCTCATGTTCAACATCTATATGCAGCCTATCTGCGATATCATCAGGTCTTTCAATGTGAAATGTATGATATATGCCGACGATATCCTACTCTACATGCCATTCTCCACAATGCAAATGGATTTATTGCCTATAACAAACTGCTTCGACGCAGTCTCACAATGGCTCCTGTCACAGAACCTCCGCATTCAGCATAAGAAAACTGAGGTTCTCTTTATCACAAGAGACCCCAACTTCACTCCACCACCACATATAAGTGTCAAGGGAGCTGACCTAGGCACCAAGGAAACAATAAAATACCTCGGAGTCACACTAGACCATAAGCTCGATATGAAATCACACATAAACAATATCGTGAAATCTGTGTACTTCAAAATACGCACGCTCAGACACCTACGTCCCCTACTAGACCACGAAGACTTCAGAACCATCTACCAAGCTCTGATACTACTACCGCATTTCGACTTCGCCAACTCCATTCTACAAGGACTCCCACAATCCACCGTAAGCTCCTTACAGCTTGCCATGAACACCGCTGCCAGGGTTCTTCTAGGAGCGCCCAAAAATGAACACATCACACCTATCCTCAAACAGCTCCATTGGCTCCCTATACACGGAAGACTTACATTCAAAACCCTTATTCTCACTTTTAAGGCCATAAATGGTTTATCGTCCACATCACTTTCTAAACTCATCCAAACTGTCCCATCAAACAGAAATAGGAGACAGGCAGCATTAAACTCACTAACAACCCCAAAGGCTATAACAACATGCAGCCTATCAACGTCAAACAGAGCTTTCATGTTTAGCGCACCAAAATGCTGGAATTCTCTCACACCTGATCTCCGCGCCATAACCGACCTAACCCAGTTCAGAAAGGCCCTTAAACTGCACCTTTTCATCAAATACTACCCCACATGAAGCGTAACATAATAGCCCCACCCTAATACAATCCACATGAAGCGTAACATAATAGCCCCACCCTAATACAATCCACAGTCTCTCTCCTTGTTCCAAGCATCCCTGCTAATTTTATGTAAATAGTTCGAGCATGTTATCTAGTTAATAGATTATATATTCCATGTAAATAGTTCTCCCATGTTATCCAAGTTGATACTCCTGTTATATGTAATACCAAACAGCCTGTTGTTCTGGTTTCTTTATGTTATCTGTAAACCGCGCTGATGTCAAAGAGTGCGGTATATAAGAAGTTGAAATAAATAAATAAATAAATTGCAAGCAAGCTTCCCATTCAAAGCAAGTGCTTTGAAGTCACTGACCTCATCAGATGTTAGTGATCCTTGATTAGCTTGCAAAGCAGCTGGACTGCTGAGTTCTGTATAAAGGTCAGTACCTTGCAAGCAGGGCCGTACCGATAGTGAAATGCGCCCTGTGCGACTTGCACATCGGGCGCCCCTTCCCCCGCACCTCCATCTGGCCACTTTATGGGGATGGGAGTGAAGAGGCGCGCACCCGATGTGCAAGTTGCCAGCACGCTAAGCAGGTCTGGTCCCTCCTGGAGAGACCAGACATGCTTAGCATGCTGCGAGAAGGCTTAAGGGGTGCATTTCGGCTCTCTGTCATTGCCTGCCGCTGCTGAGAGAAGAAAAAGTGGCAGCGGCAGGCAACGGCAGAGAGCCGAAATGCACCCCTTAAGCCTTTGCGCTCTGTGTGGCCGCACCACTCGCACAGGGCTAGGTACGGTCCTGCTTGCAAGTACTGGCATTTGTAACAGGGACTCCATTACAAGCAAGGAGAGCTGAGGAAAAGGTAGGGACTCTGGTAGGTTTACATCAAGAGGTAGCAAAGTTCCACCAACTGAACAATGGCAGTTGCCCCAATTGCAGCTTCTGCCTCTATCCACACAGAGAGCCTGCCAGTTGAAGGACCAATTCCTTGTGTAGGATGCCTCAAGCTGAAACTCTCATGAAATAAGTGGAGGAGTTCAGAGAAGAGGTGGCAAGGCTGAGATACATTTGAGTCAGTGCACTGATGAGATGCTTCTTGAAACATCCAAGCTCTCCGACAGAGTGAAAATGGGAGGCTACAGAATGAAGAGAGTTGGACATGAGTCACCAGAGCCTACAAAATCAACAATCCAACTCCTCCAGCCCTTGAATTGAAGAATCAGTATGCAGCCCTGGAAGTAGAGGAGGTGAAAGCATCCCAGAAAAGAGAAGAACCAGAGCTCAAGCACCCCAAAGATTCAGAATCATTGACCACAAGGAAGCGAAGGTTGATGACTTTCTTTTGAGAGGTACAGAGATGTCCATCTGCTGACCAAACTTGATGTCCAGAGAGGTGTACTGTCTTCCAGGTGCCAAAATATGAGATGTTATGGAGAGTTTACCGAGACTTATCAAGTCTACTGACTGTTATCTGATGTTGCTCATCCATATCGGCACAAATGATACTGCTAGGTATCCCTCTGAATGTATCAAAAGTGACTTCATGGCTCTGGGACAGAGGGTGAGCCAAATAGGTCCATAGGTGGTGTTCGAGAGAATTTTGGTTTCCTGGACCATGGGATGATGTTCCAAGGGCTGTTGAGCAGAGATGACATCCATCTGTCCAAGAAGGGTCAAAGTGTCTTCTGCAGCAGACTGGCTAACTTACTGAAGAGGACTTTAAACTAGATTCTTTGGGGATGGGTGAAGAATGCCCTCAGGTAAGTGAAAGATTAAATACCTCTGTATAAATAGATAAAAGGGGCAACATCTGGAAAGCGGTTTATATAAATGCCCATAGCATGGGAAATAAGATCTAAAATGTTGAGGCTTTAATGAAAGAGGATGACTTGGATTTAGTGGCAGTTACGGAGACATGGTTCATGGACAACCATGACTGGGATGTAATTATACTGGGCTATACTTTATTCAGGAAGGACAAGATAGGAAGAAGGGGAGGAGGAGTGGCACTATATGTAAAAAATAATATTAAAGCTATAGAATTACAGGGCTTAAAAGATAGTGAGGAGGCACTGTGGGTTAAACTAGAAAGAGGAAAAAGGAAATCCATTTTTTGGAGATCCCTCTCACAGGGAGAAGAAGTGGACAGAGATTTAATAGAAGGCATACGCAGTATTGTCATGAAAGGAGAAGTGCTACTGATAGATGATTTCAATATGCCAGATGTTGATTGGCAAACCTCTGCTGCAGAGTCATCTAAAAGTAAGGAGATCTTAGCTTCCCTTTAGGGAGAACTATTCCGGCAACTAGCAACACAACCCACGCATGAAGGGGCTATACTAGGCTTGGTGCTAACCAAAGGGGAAAGTGTTTCTGATGTCATAGTAGGAGACCATCTTGCATCCAGTAATCACCAGATGGTGTGGTTCTGTATTAGGATTAGGGCTGATAAAATCCATGCAAAAGCGAGGGTCTTAGATTTTAGGAAAACTAATTTTACCAAGATGGGACAATACCTCAAGCAGTACCGTACCTAGCCCTGTGTGAGGGTGCAGCCGCACAGGGTGCAAAGGCTTAAGGGGCACATTTTGGCTGCCCTTCCGCCACCACTTTTTCTTCTTTCAGTATAGGAAGGAGTAGATAACATGAGGGGGGATCTAGCTAAGCTTTAAGAATGGTTAATAATTTGTCAGCTTAGATTTAATGCTAAAAATGCAGGGTCATGCACTTGGGCTGCAAAAATCCAAGGGAGCGGTACAGTGTCGGGGTGAAGTATTTCTGTCCACAAAAGAAGAGCGGGATCTGGACATGCAATGAAGCTACAGGGTAACCTAAGAGAAAATATTTTTTCACTCAACCGTGTAATCAAACTCTGGAATTTGTTACTGGAGGATGTAGTAAAAGCTGTTAGTGTAGCTGGTTTTAAAAAAAAGGTTTGGACAAGTTCCTGGAGGAAAGGTCCATAAACCATTATTAAAAGGGACCCAGGATATTACTGCTTGACCCAATACAAGCACTGAGGAACCTATGTCTTTTGGGGAGACTGCTAGGTACTTATGACCTAGATTGACCACTGTTGGAAACAGGATACTGGGCTTGATGGACTTTGGAATGACCCAGTATGGCATATCTTATGTTCTTATCATTGTTTCTGATGATCTTAAAGCAGCTAAATGGGTAGAAAAAAATAGACGGCGAAAGCCAGAAGGATGCTTGGATGCATGGGCAGAGGAATGGTCAGCAGAAAAAAGGAGGTGATAGCGCCTCTGTATATGCATCTGTTGTGACCTCATTTGGGGTATTGTGTGCAGTTCTGAAGAGTGCACCTTCAAAAGAATATAAACAGGATGGAGTTGATGCAGAGGGTGGCTACTAAAATGGTTAGTGATCTTCATTATAAAGCATATGAAGGCAGACTTAAAGATCTTAATATGTATATGTTAGAAGAAAGATGGGAACATTCTTGACATGGTATTTGCCCCACACCATGTCGCCGAGCAAAACAGCAACATTGTAACATCGGTCACCGATGTCCCATGGTCTGACCATAAACTCATAAACCTACGAATCCCTCTGAACAACAGTCATAATTTGAACACCAGCAAACTCGCCAATACATCCAGAGTAACACGGGGCTTTCGACCTTTCAACAGAGAACTTATTCTGTCAAGTACCCAACCAATCCTCAACAACACATCACTCAACCTCGACGAGTCAATCGCTGCCTGGAACGACAGCCTCAACGCTGTTGCTCAGCTACCAAACAAAAAGACCTTATCAGGGAAAAGAACCTCTGCACCATGGTTTTCCCCGGAACTACGGGCCTCTCTTACGCACCTACGAAGGCTAGAAAAACGCTGGCGCCGCTCACTAGCTACCGATGACCACGAAGCCTACATTCTTCACCTCTCAACTCACCGCGAGGCAATCGCAGCCAGAAAGAAGCAATACCACTCAGATATGCTCAAGAGATCATTGAACAAACCTCGTGACCTTTTCAACCTGGTTAAGTCACTATCAAAGGAACCATCTTCTGAACAAAATAATGATATCCACCCGCAAGAATTCGCTGATTACTTGCAATCAAAACTCCTACAGACAGATGAACTCTCAAAAAACAATATACAAGAAACGACCTGCCCAACATCCCTATCCGCACTTCACACGCCTTCTTCTAAACACATTGAAGACACCATCTCCTCACTCAACACAACCACTGCGCAAACCGATCCCTGCCCAGCCTTTTGGATAAAGGATCTGCGGTGTGACTTTAGCACCTTCATTGCAAGAATCATGAACCTCTCTTTCACTACTGGCGCCTTCCCATCTGCTTTAAAACTCACATCCATCAGGCCACTACTAAAAAACGCTAAACTGGATCCAAAACGGCCAGACTCCTACAGGCCAATAGCCAGTATCCCCCTCTTAGCAAAGATCTTTGAGAAAGAGGCACAGCGCCAAATCCAAGACCACATCGACTCCGCAGCCCCCCTAGACTATTCTCAACACGGTTTCAGAGAATTCCACGGCGTCGAGACACTGCTTACCACCCTCTTCAATGATATTCTCAATACCATAGACAACATCCGACAAGGCGTCGTGCTAATCTTCTTGGATATAGCAGCAGCGTTTGACTCGGTAAATCACGAGATTCTCCTCGGTCGACTGGAAGGAAAAGGCATCTGCAACTCAGCACTTGAATGGTGTAAATCATACCTCGACACCAGAATGCAATACGTCAAATCCGCAACAGGAGAATCAAAACTCTTCCATCAAAGAAAAGGCGTTCCGCAGGGGTCCTCACTCTCATCCCTCTTGTTCAACGTCTATATGCAGCCTATCTGCGATATCATCAGGTCCTTCAATGTGAAATGTATGATATACGCCGACGATATCCTACTCTACATG
The DNA here is from genome assembly GCA_033557465.1 of Ichthyophis bannanicus. Classification (NCBI taxonomy): domain Eukaryota; kingdom Metazoa; phylum Chordata; class Amphibia; order Gymnophiona; family Ichthyophiidae; genus Ichthyophis; species Ichthyophis bannanicus. The sequence continues at coordinate 19,312,428 of CM066032.1, forward strand.
CCATTTTCCACAATGCAAATGGATTTACTGCCTATAACAAACTGCTTCGATGCAGTCTCACAATGGCTCCTGTCACAGAACCTCCGCATTCAGCATAAGAAAACTGAGGTTCTCTTTATCACAAGAGACCCCAACTTCACCCCACCACCACATATAAGTGTCAAGGGAGCTGACCTAGGCACCAAGGATACAATAAAATACCTCGGAGTCACACTAGACCATAGGCTTGACATGAAATCACACATAAACAATATCGTAAAATCTGTATACTTCAAAATACGCACTCTTAGACACCTGCGTCCCCTACTAGACCACGAAGACTTCAGAACCATCTACCAAGCACTGATACTGCCGCACTTCGATTTCGTCAATTCCATTCTACAAGGACTCCCACAATCCACCATAAGCTCCTTGCAACTCGCAATGAACACCGCTGCCAGGGTTCTTCTAGGAGCGGCCAGAAGTGAACACATCACACCTATCCTCAAAGAGCTCCATTGGCTCCCTATACACGGAAGACTTACATTCAAAACCCTCACTCTCACATTTAAGGCCTTAAATGGTTTATCGTCCACATCACTTACCAAACTCATCCAATCCGTCCCATCAAATAGAAATAGGAGACATGCAGCATTAAACTCACTAACAACCCCAAAGGCTATAACAACGTGCAGCCTATCAACATCAAACAGAGCTTTCATGTTTAGCACACCAAAATACTGGAATGCTCTCCCACCTGATCTCCGCGCCATAACCAACCTAACCCAGTTCAGAAAGGCCCTTAAACTGCACCTTTTCATCAAATACTACCCTACATGAACCGTAACATAACAGCCTCACCCTAGTATAACCCACAATATCCCTCTTGTTCCAAGCATCACTGCTAATTTTATGTAAATAGTTCGAGCATGCTATCTAGCTAATAGATTATATACTCCATGTAAATAGTTCTCCCATGTTATCCAAGTTGATACTCCTGTTATATGTAATACCAAACAGCCTGTTGTTCTGGTTCCTTTCTGTTGTTTGTAAACCGCGCTGATGTCAAAGAGTGCGGTATATAAGAAGTTGAAATAAATAAATAAATAAATAAATATGATAGAGACATTTAAATACCTCCATGGCATAAATGCACAAGAGGAGAGCCTCTTTCAATTGAAATCAAACTCTGCTATGAGGGGACATAGGATGAGGGTGAAAGGGATAGAGTCAGGAGTAATGTGTGGAAATATTTATTTATGGAAAGAGTGGTAGATGTCTGGAATAGTCTCCCAGTGGGGATAGTAGAAATGAGGAATTCAAAAAAGCATGGGGCAAACACAGAAGATCTCTTAAGGAAAAAAGGGGACTATTGTAGTTGAAATGGAAGGGCAGACTAGATAGGCCATGTGGTCTTTTTCTGCCATCATGTTTCTATGAAGAAGTGACCTAGGAGAATTCAGGAAGTGATCTACTCAACTACACACAGTGTTAAGGAAGAATTTATTTAAGCATCAGGGGTGGTTCCAAGATGGCAGCTTGTTGCTGAGGCTCATGTGTTCACTGTGTTTTCTTCATTAAATCTTTTTCCTTAAGATGCATAAGCGCAAAAGGAATACTATCTTCTTCAGGTCTGATGGCCCAATACCTTCGTCGCGAGACAACTGAGGCATTGGGGATCGTGCAAGGCCTGCTGCAGGTGCTGCAGGAAGTTGGAGAACTTAGTGGTGCCTCAGGGCAGACATCTCTTTAAGTCCAGACCTGAAAGCATCCCCAGCACAGTCCAGACTTTGTAGCTCACTGATTGCTGCTACTGCAATAGCCCTCTCCAAAATGGTGATAAGCTTGCAGGATGGGATGAGGAGTCTAGGTCCCCATCATTTTAAGCCCCCTGCAAAGGCATTGGGGTGTGAGCCCAAGAGAGGGGCTAGAATTTGCAAAGTTTTCTGCTTGGTAAGGATTTCTTGGTGTTTTCTGAATTACCCTTTCCTCAGTTTCTACTCCAATGACCAGCTAATGCTACCTTAGACATCATTTGTGATGCAACTGCAGCTGTAGGGAAGGTACTGGTTTCATAGGTGAACCAGCTTGCTAATTCAGATCAGAAGCTGCAGGTCAAGATCTGTGGGAATTCTGCTGCTGTTGTTCAATTAAAAACACGGCATGAGGCTATGGAGAGATTGGTGGCCAGTATTTAGTTTGTGCAATGAGGTTTGATTAAGACTCATTCAAGTTTAAGAGCTAAGATAGAAGCATTGGAGAACTGTGCAAGGAATTGTAATCTTCATATACTGAATTTTCCCCATTCTGCAGTGCTGTCTCCTCAGGATATGTTTAGAAAGTATTTAACTGGATTTTAAGAAATCCAGCCTGTTAATCTTCCTACTATAACTCAGATTTATTATCTTCCATCAGGCAAGAAAGATGGACAATAGTTACAGCAGGAAGGTCCACCAGAGATGGCTGTGTTAGATGTATCTGCCTTGTTTGGATCTTCTCTTTCTGAATTTGTGACATTTGCCACTGTGGTAGTAACTTTGGCTTTAAGTTCAGATGAGGATTGGTTTTTCAAGATTTATTTTAAGAAGTGTGACAGATTGTTCTTTTAATGCAAAAGTCAGGATATTTCCTGACATAGGTAAAGAGACGTAGAAAAGGCATAGATAGCTCTTGATACTAAGGTCTGCAGTATTACAGTTGAAAACATTATTTTTCGTACAATTTCCATATGGTTTTTATGAACCTACACAACTATCATCGTTTATTGCTTCTAAAAGAATGCTGGTAGAACCATCTATACTCTCTGATAAACTTGTTTTAGATGCTCTCACTTGAGTAGGGCTTGGGCTTAGAGCACACAGCAATGTTGTTTTCTTTTTGATTAGTTTCTTGTTCCTTTGAGTTTGACTTGGAACTATCTCCACAAATAGTGGAATCGTACTGAACTTTCAAGGTCATACCAAGGGCTGTGCGAGCGGTGCGGCCGCACAGGGCGCAATAATGGAAGGGGCACTGATGTCATCAATGGACTTCCAGAATGCCCAAAAAAGTGAGTTCCTGCAAGCAATTATCTGGTTGGGGAGGGGGCGGGGCACCAAGTTCACTTGTCGCACAGGGCATATTGCTAGCTTGGTATGATCCTGTGCAGTTTGACCCCCTTATTCTCCTGTCTTCACTCATGTGTATTCTAAGAATTCCTTAGTCCCTTGGTGTTCTGTTTGTTTTAGCAGATGGTAAGTTCTGTGGAGCAGGGATTGTCTTTTATGTGTGCACAGTGCTGTGTATGCCTAGTAGCACTATATAAATGAGAAGTAGTAATAGAAGTAGTAGTAGTATGCAAAGGTAATAATGGATTGTATTTTCCTTGAATTATAATCCCAGTTCAATTTTTCTGTACACGTGACTGCTTGAATTATATATTTGAAAGTATTGTATAAATAAAAAATTAAAAAAGGAAGAATTTATTCTTCTAATTTTGAAAAGGGACTTTGAAAAGGACCTGCAAGTCACTACTGTTGATTTTCTTTCCAGTGTTTGGGGTTTTTCATGTTTTTTGTGCATTTTTAAAATTTGGTATTTAATCAACAATAAAGATGAATACTTGAGTAGGGCAGAGTCTTCAAGAAATTCCATTTATTAAATTAGTACTCATCAATAAAGACATTTCTAGGTGACCCACAGTTGAACGTTTTGCAGTCACCCAGTGAAGACATTGTGACATTTTGTCGCCCCCTTTTCATCAAGACTTATTTATTTATTTAATAGTATTTCTATACCACCTTATCTTACAATCAAGGCGGTATCACAGCAAAACAATCAAGAGGGGTGATAGTGTATTCATGCAGTGAGGGTTATATCGTAGTTTGAGTGTATGATGTGTTGTGAGTTTGATTAGGTTGAGCTATGTACATTGTGCGCTATGATACAATATGTGCTATAATACAATCTTCTATACATTTAGTGTTAGGAAACAACAAATTCTATTGTGTACCCCTTGGGGTTGGCACGCTCAAAGCACTATTGCATTGTACCAGGGCTACACAGGAAAATCCTGGAGATTTGGCAGCGCTAAATGTACTGGCAGAGGAAACCCCTCCCCACCCTGAGACATAGGCATTTGGTTCCCAGCATCCCATTAATTAAGTGCAAAAAGTTAAAACAATCCCCATTTGTAATGGCATCTATAGTTAGGGTTGTAATTTAATACTAAAGCAATATCTTCATCCAAGGGAAGGCCCATGGGTGGGGGGTGGCAAACAGGGTCGGTGCTACCCATTAATGAACTACGCAGGCACCTAAAAGGCCAACTCTGCAAGGGAGTGGCCCACTGCTGCTGTTCCCACCCCTCTCTGGGATCTGCAGCGGTGGCAATGATATTAAAACATCAGTGCAGCATTTACCCAGAGCCTCCAAATTTGCATGCTGTTGGTGCTACTTCTGCCCCATGCAAACAGGAAATCTGCATTGTAGTGGCTGGTCAAAGTGCAGCACCAACCTCACACAGAGCCAGAACCTTTGGTTAAGTGCTATGTTGTTTTAATATGCGGTGCGGGTACCAGAGAGGAGCAGCAGGAATGAGGGTTCATCTAGAGCACCTCATCCTTGCACAGGCCCTGATGGCATGGCTCATCTGAGATGGCATAGTGAATAGGGTTGCCAACTGGCTCCAGATGCGCCCGACAGGCTTTCTCCAGTTCTGGGTTTACCCCATTGCATACAGTTACTTGTAGTTTTCCTTTTCTTATGGCATGCAATGGAGAAATCAGAACTACATATCCCTGCATGCAATGTGGTAAATCCAGGACTGGATCGAACCTGTCGGGCGCATCTGGAGCCAGTTGGCAACCCTAATAGTGAAGGATGCAACTGCAGTTAAAATATTCATTAAAAAAGTAAACAAAGATCACAAAGTCCTGAGGCAAAGGGTGTGACACTAACATTAAAACCACTAGAACACACAGAAATGGATTCCACTGGCAGAGTGCAGTGTAAGTGTGAATTTTGTGTCGCTGTTTTCGTGAGTGCCTGCAGAATCAGTGAGCTGATCCCGTCATTAAAAATGGGCCATGGGGAGGCTCAGGCCTCTTGACTCAAGACATAAAAGCAGGATAAGAGTTCGCAAATAGACCAGAGAATTACATGGGTCAGAAATCAAACATTCCCATTGGGAGGAGAAAAACAAATACATGAAGCAAGTGATTGCTGCATACAGTATATATGCTGATGGAATCCTGTTAACCAAGTTTTAAGTTAGCAAGTTACTAACCAGAATGCTATACTAAGTGGAATTAATGGGGAAAGACCAAGACATTATTTTAGGATGGGGGCACCAGCACCAGCAATTATGTTTAAGCTCAATGAGGCAATCAGTAAGAGGATTGGGAGGTGGGAGTTGAAGAAGTTAAGGAAGTATGTGAAGCTCTCAATGTCACACTCCTTTACATATCTCTTTCCTGCATTATTGAACCATTGGCAGAGAAAGACTTGTGGCCATTCCTTCATTTACGGGGAGTACTGGGGCACTGACTAGATGTTAGGAGAAATGTACTGATTGTGCAAAAGAAAGAAGTGCTCACAGCACCTGCCTTACTGCGTGTTAAAAAGATACACTAAGGACTCTGTTCACTAAAGGGTGTTAGGCTTTTGCAGCTAACTTCAGACAATAGTTGCAAAAAGCCAGGTGTTAGCTGCAAAATTCCCGCAATACCTGCAGGGGTGTTCCCATCATTTCCTCTGCAGATACCGTGCTGAAAAAGCAGGAATTATGGGATGGCAGCTTTGCGGTTGTAGCATACCCCACCCATCGAGGAAGTGATAGCTGAATCCACGATGTTTGCAAACTGTGAGTCTACCGCATGCCCATGGTAACTGCACGGTACGGGCACACCCACACTCCACCCACTTGCACTGCTAACACACGAAATGCAGCTACTGCAGAAAATTGCCTGCAGCAGCTGCATTTCTCCCATGTTAACTGTCTTTGCGGTGCAACAATCCTGTGTTAATACGGCAAAGACAACTAACACCCTTTAGTAAACATCCTCTTAATTCACCAAGGGAGGAATAGCATGAGCAAAGCAAAAGCTCAAGATTTCACCATGTCAAAAGGGTCAGGATATTTGATTGTGTTATTATTTGTTATGTTTAGTGTGCGCTGTGTGATCCTTATTTATTGCAAATTGTACCTATGTTGTTACATGTCAATGATATTGCATTGCCCCCCACTTTGATGCTGAAAGGGAAATTATCAAAAGGTTAATGGAGTCATTGTAATTTTGGTAAAAATGCATGATATTGAAAAGAAACTTTATTTATGAGTTATATAGCCTTCATTAAGAGCCCTTTTGGTGATGCTTTGGCTTATGGTTTAACTGTTTTCTGTAGGATTGCAAATCATATTATGTCTTATTTATAGAAAACACAGCACCATCCTTATCAGCAGACCTGATTACACATGATTGTAAATTAATTCATTTGGAATAAATTATATTTATCTCCAGCTTTTTAATATCTTCAAAAACCAACCTTTGAAATGTGTGAAATAGAGTTTAAAAGATGTGGATATAGTGCTACCCTTTTCCTTCTTTCACTGCGGGGGGGGGGGGGGGGGGGGCGGGGTGATGGAATTTGGGGTTTTCGGTGACACAGCTTTTGCTTCTGCTATTGGTGGTCTGTGAGATGGGACCCAGCTTCATCATTGCTAGCTTTATGATGACCTTGATGAATATTAGTAAGGCTGCACTGTCTGTAACATTACAACCACCATGAACTCTTGTTTTAAACAGCCCTTTAAAGTAGATTTGGGACTTGCGGCCCTGTTAATTTCTAGCAGCAATGCTAAGGTCAACAACCCAAGGGCTACATATTATCTATGACCTGTATTTGCCTACATTTTATCTGATACTTTGGACCTTGCATTAAGAAGCTCATTTTTTATACAAGAAGATGGAAAAATCCTAACAGCCTTGGAAGATATGTTGTGCAAATAAAGATTAGAAACCTTTATGGTCAACATGCTCCCATTGTCCCCTTTCCTGTCATGAGTAGAGGCCTAAACCCTGATAAAAGCTTGTGTAAAATGTATTGCAAGCTAAAACCATATATCTCACATTCATTTACTGAACCTGACTTCCTATGTGCTTTAGATTATCCACTAACCTTGCTAAGAGCTCTAGGCATATACACAGAGTATATTTAGATTAAGGTTACCAGATTCTTTGCCGGCAAATCTCTGACACTTATCAGAAGGGGGGGGGGGAGGTTGGGTGGAGGGGAAGGGATACCTTAGTTCCAGGTTTGAGCAACAAGTCATGAAAGAGGGGAGTCATTACCTTGCCCCCCCCTCTACCCCATGACAGCATCAAAATCACTTCCAAGCAGACAAATCAACAGAACAGTGACACATTTCCCCTGTAATGTGCAAAATGTAAAGATAATGGAAGCAAATGCACATCACTAAATTGAAAATAATATTTTCTACCCCGCTTCTGTCCCTATTACTGGAATTGGGGACAAAAGGATGAGAAAGAGGTGGGATTTGAGGATACAGCTCTAAAATCAGGGACAATCCCTGAAAATCAGGTACATTTGGTAACCTTAATTTAGATGTAAGCCGTGACCGTAGATCAGAAGCCCAGATAAGAACATAAGAAATGATGCGCTAGGTCAGACCAATGGTCCATAAAGCCCAGCACTCTATTTTTGATAGTGGCTAGTCTGGATAGACACTTGGAAGTACCTTTTTAAGTGTGTTTCGCATCAGGTGATACACCTATTGTCAGTTGTCAGGCCTTCGTTCTGTCTGTACATCCATGTGTACACATCTGTTTGGTTGCACATGTACAAAGAGATGCATACAGAGTAAACCAGACTGAAGTGCTGGTGGGAGTCCCCACCCCCAACGGTGAAAATCATATAGAACCACGGCAGAGACGTCCGAAGTAGTGGCAGAAGTCTCCGGACCCTGCCAGCAAAGATCGCACTGGAGCTGCAGCAGAAGAGTGAAGTGCCAGTGGGAGCTCCCAGACCCCCCTGCTGACAGGATGGGGCATGGCAAAAGGCAAGAGGGGGAAAGAGAGAAAAGGGCAGAGGAGCAGGTTAAAAGAGAAAGGAAAGAGGGAGGAGCTGATATGCCCCTCTCCTTCCACTTTACTTCACCCGCTTCTTGAACACACAGGCACATTACACACTCCTGTGCACATTACACACTCCTGTGCACTCACAAGCATGCTTCTTTGCACTCACTCAGACCCCCCCCCCCATACCTATACCCCCCAGCACTTCTCTCGAACAGGAGTCTCCAAACTATGGCCTATGGACTCATTTTTCCTAGCCCACTTTTCCTAGGCCTGTTCAAATTTTAACCGCTCTTTCCCACTGCCACCATATATAGCACCTCTCCCTGTTTATTCCCTCCCTCCTCCTGTGGTCCTGTAGCTCCCCACGGCCACGGCCAAAGCAGCAGCAGTAATTAAATAAATGTTACCTCACGTGCCTGTGCTTTCCTTCTGTTGTGTCCCTCCCCAATGAGGAGCAGGAAGTTGTGGCAGAGGAGAGGAACCAGGATGCATGAGGCAACTTTCCTTTAACTACGGCTGTTACCATGGGCCTGGCAGGATGAAGCAAGTGCTGCAGCAGCAGGGAGAAAGAAGACGAAGGATCACATGGGGAGGAAGGGAGGAGAAAGGGGGAGATGCTGGGTCATGGACGTGTGGAAGGAAGAGAGAGGAAGAGATAGTGGACCAAAGGAGGGAGGGAGCAGGACCACAAAGAGGGGGCTGGGAGGAAAGAGAGAGGGAGAGATACGTAACTATGTGGCGGGGAGATGTAGACTCACAGGGCTAGGGATAGAAGAGAGAGGGAGAGATGCTTGTCCACATAGAGGAGAGGTGTAGGGAAAGAGAAAAGGGGTTCTCCATCTATGGCCGGGAGCCTCAACCACATCAGTGGATCAGGCCACAGGAAAAGAGGTAGGAGGAAGTACTTTTTCTTTGAAGAATGAGGAGAGAGTACCCCAGCCCTTTCAGTGAGCTCAAAGGTCCAATGGGCTCTCACTCCATAAAGACTGGGGACCCCTGCTCTACAGTGTTACACCACACCTTCTACACATCCATGCCACATGCCATCTCCTTTCTCCTTTACACAAACCTAAAGCCCTCTCCCTATAGTTCACATCCACATGGCCCTCAGTCCTCCTAAGTAAACATATCCCTTCTCATACATCCAGCCACACATAGAACCTTTCCATCCACCACCCGCATACAGACACACATGCACACTCCACATAAACCACACAACTAGCAACACAAACACAGCACACCCAGAACCTGCAAATGGAAAAGGGGAAAAGTGCTGGCACAAGAAAGGGTAGTGTTACCCTGACATCTCCTGACCTTGTTTCTGAAGTCCCATTTGGACCAGCAGCAGAAGTGCTTAGGTGCACATTATGTCCTGAAAGCAATCTGGATGGGGGTTGAGGAAGAAGACAGGATTTTTTTAAATCAGAAATTTAAAATGGTCCATAAAACGTATTACTTCAGGCTGGTCTTTTTATCCTGATATTCTTCAGAGCTGCTGTGTTTAGGGTGATGCTATACTAATCTTGGCCTGTCCTGGGATGAGCTGACTGAAGAGCGATATCAATTCTTCCCTCCTTCCCTGTATCTATCCTTTAGCCTCCCCCTTCTGTTGTTTTGCTCCTGGTTCTACACCTCCTAGTTAGGAAAGCATGTGTTCTGTGTTATAGCTGTGTCTTTTATGCTATGTTTATTTTATGTTTTAATCCATTTGCATATGGATTATTTTGATTTGACTTTGTATTATAATAGCAGGGCAGAATTAATCCTTTGGTGGGCTCTAGACAAACAAGCACCTTGGGTCCCCCATTGTAATATAAATACATTTTTATACTCTCACAAATGGGGCCCAGTGTGGTTCTGACTGCAGAAGAAATATGGCAGAAGCGCTGCTTGCCAACTCTTCCTGCCGATTGGAGAACAATGCCCAGTGACTTGGAAGAATAGATAGACTTCCGCAGGCAGCAGTGGCTGTGGCCTCCCAATTCTTCTTTCTTCCAGCAGTTGACTTAGCAGGACTAACATCTGCCTTGAAAGCCTTTGCATTACACACAGGAGAGGTTTTCCGATGCTATGTGGCACATCAAATCAAATCAAATAAATATAAACCTAAATCAAAGAATCATGTCTAGTTTGCCTGTGCCTTAATCCTGCACGGTTTATAAACCACCTAGATACTATCTGATTGGTGGCATAGCAAAATAAGCTGAAATTTGAAACGTAGCCCCAGTCAAAAGAGACACTTGATGCCCAGGAATGGGAAATGATAGTAAAGCGTGGAATGGCCTCTTGGTGGAGGCGGTGGAAACAAGAACTGCATCTGAATTCAAGAAAGCATTGGACCAGCACATAGGAGCTCTAAGGGAGAAGAAGAGATTGTAGAGCTTAGTAGCCGGTTTTGATGGTCAGACTGGACGGGCCATATGATCTTTATCTGCTCTAATTTTCCATGAAGGTGGGGGATTGAATGTACAACTGAGTCCACTCCCTATGTGTCCATTATTCACCCCTGCACCCCTGCACCACAAACACACCCACTACCCCATGCCTCACCCCAGAGGCTACCATTGCACTCATTCAGTTCCTCTGTTACTCTTAACCCTCCTTTACTCACTCAACACACACACAGCCCATCACTGATACACACTTCTATGCAATGCACTTTTTAAGTATATTTTTAAAGTGATATTTCCCTCCTGCTCTTTTGCTATTTCAGTTCAATTGGAATGAGGGTTGGGATTTTGTGCCTTGAGTGTTCATTCGCAGTTACCCAGGAATTTTTCCATTGTCCCCTACCCTAGCATCTCTACTCTGGTAGTGACAGTCCTGTGCCCAAAACCAGACACCAGGACTCTTTCCAGAACCCTGCAATCAACAGCTCTGAATCCTGCCACCAGGTGTCACCCTTAAGCAATTACCATAACTCCTCCTCTGTGAACACTGCCTCTGCAGCATCCCAGCCCTAACTGACCCAGGGATCCTCTGTACTGCAACACATAGCACTTGTCACTGAACCAGCCTGGAAGGAAATACATGGTAGACCTTAGTGGCAAGATCCCTTCTAGTCTGCTCGCATACAGAAGAAAGAAGTTTCAATCCCCATATCTGCTTGGCTAGTAACTGTTAATAGACCTGATTGCCAGAAACTGATCTAAACCTATTTTAAACCCAACTTTCCAATATCCCTGCCTCATGTATAGATTAAGGAACTTTGCAAAATAATTTATATGCACAGCCCTATAGGAAATGCCTTACCGTCCCTTGAAAACTCCCCGTCTATGCGTCTGACGGCAAACATCCAGATAGTTTGATTCTTAAAGACAGAACAATCATAAGCGTTCTATGGTTAGTGCTGCTGGATACCCATGGATGCTGCCAGTACACATCCCAGTGCTATGTGGTTACCATCAGGGCATTACAGGGCAGACTGGAGAAGGCACCCATCACTAAGCGGGCAGCGGCTCAATATCACTGCTGCCCGGTTAGCAACCCATGAGTAAAATAAGGCATGGCAAAGGCTGGCCTCATTTTATCCGAGGCTAACCGGGCAGTAGCTCAATATTGCCGCTGCCCGGTTAGCTTCTGGGATTTGCGGCGACCCGGATATCCAATGCCGGTGGCAGGATACGACCCCAGTATTGAATATCCGGGGTTCGTTTTCAGCGGCAACAGCTAGCTGCATTAGCTGTCGCTGTTGAATATCCCCCCAAAATGTCTACCTTATTAATGGTCTCGGAAACCCCTGAAATAGCTTTGCATGCAATTTGGGAGATGCCAATAAACTTGAAAGCACAGTTTCACAGTGTTTGAGTGATATTACATCATTGTTCCAAACTGTTGGGCATTAATCTCAAAAACAAGATACTTTGGCTACAGAAACTAGTGAAAAGATTGAGGCCTTAGAATTCAGTGATAAAGACTCATGGAATGTCATTTACACTCTGGAGAAAGATAAAATTTTAATACATCACAAGATGGAAAAATTTGGACGCCTTTAAGAAATATCTAGTGGAAGTTTCTGAATTTCCTCAAGATCCTTTATTTCTTGTTAATAAGATATATTATCTTCCGTTTAAAATAAAGGAGATGGGGGGGGGGGGGAGAAATTCTTTGGATCCATCTGCGTTACTGGGATCATTGATGGTAGAAGCTGCAGTAAAACCCAACTTTCCAATATCCCTGCCTCATGTATAGATTAAGGAACTTTGCAAAATCTGCGTTACTGGGATCATTGATGGTAGAAGCTGCAGTAAAAGTCACTTTGTTGGTTAACCTGATTTTTGAACAGGATTTTACAGCTGTATTTTAAGATGATGAAAGAACAATTTCAAGGGCAACTGGTTAGAATTTTACCTGACATTGCAATATCTACTTAGGAATGTCAAATTATTCTTGGCTATGTGCCAAGAAATTGTGGTACTGTGTGCAGGTTTTTCCTTTTATTACCCTATGTAAATGATTTGCAAAGTATGCTGGGATGCGATACATGTTTTTGAGCCGAAACAGTTGTGGTCATTTTTAGACCTGAAAAAACTTGTTGGCCAAAATCTATCTCCACCTGAATTGGAAGATGGAGAATTTGGACGTTAGGATGTTCTGGATATAATGAGTGAATTTTACAAAGGATGTAGTGGGCGTGAGAATAACATCCAAATGGGGACATGCAGCAAATGTAGATTTTGGAACCAGGCCTATGGACGGACAGTGTGGGTGCCAAATAGCAAGCTTCTCGTGCAGGAAAATGGACACATAGGCCAGACGAGGCAGCTACATGTCCATCCCTTGCAGAATACATCAAGGAAGATGGCCAAGGGGTCGTTCACAAACATGAATCCATAGACATCCAAGCGTCTATGGATTCCTGTTTGTGAACGACCCCTTGGCCATCCATAGACATCCAAGCATCTTGACTCCACCAACTTTCTTCACCCCCGTCAGTCAGGGTTCCGACAGGGTCACAGCATTGAGACTGTTCTCCTTGCCTTCACTAATTCTCTGCACGCAGCTCACGACCGTGGTGACTTTTCGGTGGCAGTATCCTTGGACTTATCTGCTGCTTTTGACCTAGTTGATCACTCTCTTCTTCTCCTTCGTCTGCGTGAGGCCGGCCTCAGCAGTACAGTCTTCCGATGGTTTCACTCCTTCTTCTCCTCTTGGTCCTGTGCGGTTCTTTCCTCATCTTTCTCTGTTCCACCCTCTGACCCCTTCCCACTGCCCTGCGGAGTCCCCCAGGGTTCTGTTCTGGCAGCCCTTCTCTTTAATCTCTTTCTAGCTCCACTTGCTCCACTGATACAGCAATCTGGGATCTCCGCCTTCTATTATGCAGACGATCTAGTACTCCTTCACCACACTTCCCCCCTTCACCCTGATCTCTCTATTCTCAACTCTTGTCTTGCAAACATCTCTGACTGGCTCACTTCTAATTGTCTTCATCTTAACCTAAATAAAACCGTTGCAATCTGGTTCACCCATGGCAGTCCTTCCCCACCGCTGGCCCCCTCTTTCTCAGGATCCCCCGTACCCATAGTTTCCTACTTCTGCTATCTGGGTGTTCTTTTCGATTCCGATCTCTCCTTCCAGGCCCACATTTCACATATCACCAAATCTTCCTTTTCTTTCCTTCGCCAAATTCGTGCAATTCGCCCTTTTCTCACACCACCTGCTCTCACTACTCTTCTACTATCACTTGTTATGTCCTGTGTCGATTTCTCTAACTCTGTTCTCATTTGCATTACAAAATCACAACTAGATAGACTACAATGCATTCAGAATACTGCTGCCCGTCTTATCACACACTCTTCCCATCATGACCATGTAACCCCTCTCCTTTTGCGCCTCCACTGGCTGCCCATCTCCTTCCGCTCTCAGTTCAAATTATTAACTCTGCTTCATAGAGCCCTCCATACTAGCACCCCTCAATACCTAGCAGATCTTATCGCACTTCACACCCCCATTCCATCTGAACCGCCTTCATCTTCCTTCTCCCTCTTTCGCCCACCTCCAGTCCACCCGCTCATCTGCGTTCTTTTTCATTGGCCCAGCACTCTGGAACTCACTGCCCACTTCCCTCAGGTTGGAACCCCATCACGTCACCTTCAAAAAGAACCTAAAACCCCATCTTTTTTCCCTAGCCTTTGACTTTCCCTCCCCTTTTGTTTGTTTGACCCACCTCCCCAACTCTAATTGTTACTAGGCTTTCTATCTTGTATGCCTATTTACTACCTCTGTCCTATTATTGATTGTAGCTTCCTTTCACTTCCTGGCCTTGTGCCCATTTTCTAAGTTATTGCATATTGTGAACCGCTTTGATTGTTAAAGTAGGGCGGTATATCAAATAAATAAACATAAACATAAACATATGCAAGCACATATCGGCACGCAGGGGCAGAGCATAAGGAAACAGTGAGAAACTGGGATGATGGCAATGAGAATGCTCACTTTCTGGGCAGAGACCAAGCAACTCTGCAGCCTGATCCTTGAGAACAAGGAGCACCTATATCTAGATATGGATAAAGTGCCAGCTAGAAGGAGGTGTAGGCAATGTGGCATATGATCCACCAGATGTTCCATCAGTAAGTGCAACACAGGGCATGGAGGGTGTCTCCATGTGTTGTGGGGGGAGAATGGAGGCAGAGGTGGTGGGTGAGGGTGGGGGTACTAGCTGTGTTGGGGGCGTTAGCTATGTGCTGCTGCATCAGTGTATGCTTGGGCCACTTGAGGATTGCAGTGCTGTCCCGGGGCTCACAGGTTGGCAGCGGGAGGTTTGTGGCACTAGGGTGTGGGCTTTCTGTGTGTGTGGGTGGGTGAATGGCAGGTGAATGGGGGGATAGGTCATCACTGTATGTTGGCAGCTTCGCAAAATAGGCATCTCACATAAACTGATTCTGAATGTTTATGTCCATTGCTCTCTTCCCATTCACATCTGTTGCGATGTCAGTGCCCTCCTCCATGTAGTCCTCCTCCATTGCATTCTCCAGAGGCAGAGGACTTCTCTTGGTAAGGTTATGGAGCATGCAGCATGCCATAAAACTCTCACCCACCTTTTGTGAGCTGTAGAATAGTTCACCCCTGACCAGTCCAGACTCTGGAACCAGGTTTTCAGTTGGCCAAATGCTCTCTCTATAACGGAACGTGTGATCTGATGATTCCGGTTATAGCGTTCCTCTGCCTCGTTGTGGGGTACAACAATGGGCATCATGAGTTTGTTCCTCTGTTGCCTGCAGGACAAGAGGGGGAGGAGAGGGGGAACTTATTGAGTAGGTCATATCACAGACTGTGCTGTTCACTGGTACAACTCACATCCCTCTCATCATGAGCTTTAGCCAGGTATTGGACAATGGTGCCTGCCATGTGCTTCCACGGTCCCCAACACCCAAGATGTTGCAGCTGGCATATTGCCCTGTACCCAGGTGTGCCCTACACTTCCACGAGGTCTTCCCCTCTACTTCCCACACCCCTACTTCTTATTCCTCTATGGAAACCTGGCCTACAATTATCTCTGCACCCCTTAGAGCTTAGCCCTGTTCAGGGCTGTGGCTCCACTGGAGTGCACCCCAACCCTCTTGCCTCCCTATATGGCAAGGTTTCCATGCAGTTCCCTCCATTCCTATCAACCCTACATTTCACCATTACCCATCCCATTCAGAGCTTGATGGACCCTTGGTCTGACGTAGTATGGCATATTTTATGTTCTTATGTTCTAAGATGTAGGCATCTATGTTTCTATAGGGACTGTAAAGCTTAGCAGTTGGTATGGAAGGACAAACTGGGTAGGCCATATAGGGCCCGATTTTCGAAGGCATTTACATGGGTAATTGCCCTAGTTACCCATATAAATGCCTTAACGGATTTTTCAAAGGCACTTACACGGGTAGTGCCTTCGAAAATTCCCTGGTTTGTCCATTACGCGCCTCGATGCTATGCAGTTAGCATCGGGGCATGTTGGGGGCATTCTGGGGTGGTGCAGAGGTCAGCCATGGTGCTACCCATGTAGCACCAATTTTCAATGCTACACGGTTAGCGCTCTGAGCCTTAAAGATAGGGAAACCCTCGCCTATCTGTAAGGCACGGGGCTAACCATGTAGCACTGAAAATTGGTGCTACACGGGTGGCTCCTGTGGCCTCCTAGCTGTGAGGTGATATGCAGATTTTCAATGCTTGGGCCTCATATGACCCCGGCATGGAAAATTTGGGTTAGGTGAGAGGGGGGCAGGCTATGAACCAACGCAACACATAGCACTTCCCAGATCAAAATCGGGCTCATGGTTTTTATCTGCCATCATATTTCTATGTTTCTATGACCCTGAAAAGCAAGACAAGACATCCATTATTTCCCCTTCAACATTGCACACCCCCTGCAGATTCATTGAATGGTAGGCCTTTCTATTCCTGTATGTGGCTTCCGCACCCTTGGGTGGGGATGCAGGGCCATATCTGAGCAGTCAATGACACCCAGCACCACAGGAAAGCCTGCTACCTGATAAAATTGCAGTATGGTATGCTGGCGCTACTGTATCAAGCTCAGAAAACCTATATACTGCATGATCCTGGGGAGGAATGCTGTGAGGAATTGTGTGAGGAACAGCGGCATCGCCAACTGGCTGATGCCTGCCATGGCAACCAACATGGTCTGAAAGCTGCTGGTCACTAGAAATGCAAGAGCTGTCGTGATCTTCATGTGCACAGGGATGGGTTTGCCTCTCTGTGTGGCTGCGGTGAAGTCTTGCTTTGGCTCTTGGCACAGCTGATGTATGGCAGCTTTGTCCAACCTGAACTGCATCAGGCACTGCTCATCAGTGAGCTCCATGTACTGGGTCCCAGACTGGTACAACCTCTGATAGGGTTGGTCTCTCCATGTTCTCCTTCGTTCCTTGTCCAGCTCCTCCTCTATGGCCACTGCAAAACACTGGTTGACACACTGCATCATAATTATGTTCCATGAACACCCGCGGGGACCACCACCTAAACCCCCCTGATGCCCACCACTAGCACTCTTGTGCTACCTCCAACAACACGTAGTGCTGTGTGCTGTGTGAGACACAGACACAGATGGATATGGACACTCACAGCCATGTGGACACTGATACTTGTACATGAACTGACAGTCAAGTCCCTTCCTTATCTCTTTCACTCCTATACACACAGACACACATGCACTCCCACTGCCACAGCAAATACAAATGGGACATGGGGAGAGAGAGGTCTGGGATTAAAAATGCCAGATGATGGAGGGGGCAGCTGGAGGTCTGTGGCTGGGTTGGGAATGGAGGTTGCAGGGGTGCCTATAGGAGATGGGACAGCAGTGACAGGCACACAAGGAGCATAGATGGGACACAAGGGATTGCACGACATGGCACGCAGCAAACAGGGATGACAGGCAGACTTTGTGTCTCCTCCTAGAACAATCACATTTGCAATTAGCATGGACAGCAAAGTCCCTTACCTGTTTATGCTTCATAGCAGCTCTAAGGCTGGAACATCTGGCTGCCATGCCTGGTACATCCAGGACGCTATATGAAATATGCCTTGGACGTCTGCACCTTGTTCTGCCCTGGCTGCACCCCAGAACACCCCTAGAGATGCCTATGTGAGGATGCCTTGACATGGAAGTTCTGTCCACAGGGACGTTCAGATCTGCCTCATACTGTAATCGTACTTTGTATGTCCCTTCTGTTCAGATGTCCACATCACACATTTCAGACATCTAAGCCATGTCCCTCTCTTGTAAAATTACCCCAATAGTGCCTATTGCTATTACATTGGAATTTGTTTACTTTTTGTATTCCAACTTAATTTCAACTTCCTACCCCCTCCCTTAGATTATAGACTTAAAGGCGAAGAAATCTTTATGTTGTTGTTTTTTAATATTTTCCTTTGATCTTTTCCTCTTTTTTTCTTCTCCGTGTTTTTTTTAACAAGTGGATGCTTGTAAGATGTTGTTTAAATTTGCATAAATAAAAAAAATAAAGATACACAAAATGATCTCACTCCACTGGGGCTCCAAAGGGGCTCCAAAGGAGCATTGTCTGCTCCTTTGGGCACACTCCTTCAGGCACATACCCACAGGTATGTGCCACAATGCTTGAGACTTTTTAAGGTCCCAGGGTGAAACTGGAAGATGTCGCTAATGTGCCCTCTGCACTCAATGTATTGCAGGCCCTCTCCAAAACCAAGTGACCCTCACAGATACTTCACTGCTCCCAAGCTTGCACCAACAGGTGCCTTCCTCCCCCTTTCCAAACGTAGTCAAGTTGCATGTGAGTACAGCATGCATTTCCCTGTCCAAGAGGGCTTACAATCTAATTTTGGTCTCTAAGCAGTGGTTCCCAACCCTGTCCTGGAAGCTCTCCAGCCAGTCGGGTTTTCAGGATATCCACAGTGAATCTGCAGGTAGAGTTGCATGCAGTGGAGGCAGTGTATGCAAATCTCTCTCATGAATATTCATAGTGGATATCCTGAAAACCTGACTGGCTGGAGAGTCCCCAGGACAGGTTTGGGAAGCACTGCTCTAAGGCAATGAATAGCTAAGTGACTTGCTTAATTCCACAGGGGGTGGAAGTGGGAGAAACAGCATTTGAACCACAGCTTTCCTGGTCCTTAGCCAGCTGCTCTAACCACTAGACTATTCCTCTCCTACTTTTCTACCTGTAAACCCCGTTTCCCTATTGATATTTAAAATGCCCATGGAAATTCCTTAAGAATTTGCAGCCTGCAAACTACTCAGCCATTTCTGAGGTAAGTAAATATGAGAGATACTCTCCACTGTAGATATACATTTACCAAAATGATTAACTTATATTTAGATGAATGGACTATTGGGCAAGTATTATGTTCTTATCATACCAAAACATTATACTAATCATGCCTCTACCATGCCCCGTGCTGATTTGGATGTCTCCGCACTGGAGATGCCTTTAAAGTTCATTTGGTAAATGGCTCTAGGGACATCTTCATGATTTGGACATCCACGTGCACGTTTTCAGAAACCCAAATCATGATGGAGGCTTTTAAATGACCCCAAATGTGACTGAATGGTTCAATGCTATCTTGACTATAAAATTATCCATTTAAGGAAATATTCAGCTGCTGAACAGATAATTTATATCTCTAGTTAAGGCCTGATATATGTTGTTGTTGTTAAGTGCCGTCGAGTCGGAGTTGACTCATGGCGACCCTCTGGATAGCTATCCTAAATTGTGTTCGGTCTTCAGTCAGGTGGCTCATTGTTGACAGACTGGTACCCGTAGCTGCTGTTATTGTATCGACCCATCTCATTGCTGGCCTTCCTCTTTTGCGTTGACCTTCTATCTTGCCAAGCATAATGTCTTTCTCTAATGATCTCTCTCTTCACATGATGTGTCCAAAGTATGAAAGCCTGATATATAGCAGGCTTAAATTAAATGGCTAGGGCCTTTATAGAGACCGCACAATCTGTATATTCAATGCCTCTATCTACTACTACTATTACAAGGCATACGCAGCTCTTTACAGAGACATGAAAGAATATAATGATTGTTAAATGCCGCAGCCAGTGTCAACTTATTCTGCTGGCTGAAATTTGGCCCCATAATTAATAAATGAATGGTACTGGACATGTGATGGCTTATTTTAGAAAGGCCATTTATGTGATGGGAGGGACCCTTTCGAAAATATATATAAATGCGATTTACACATGTATATGGCTGCTTATTCATGTTTAAATCACAAACAGAGCTTCTAATAATAACTGCCATCATATAAAACAATATAATACTTTCCATTCCATTCCATTTGTTGCTTCCTTTTTCACCCTGCTATACCAGTCCAGATTGATGAGGTTAAACCACTCCACCAGCAGATGGAAGCTGAGATCTGAGCTTTCTAGTGACATCACCAGTTTAAGGAATGATACAACCTTGAACTTGCCCTGGTCTTGGCTTAGAGAGGCATGTCTGGTAGTGGTCCCCTGGAGCCATTGCCACTGAGGTGCATAATCTCTGCTTGGGTGAGGGTTCCTCCTTTTCCTCTCCTAGTCTCTTGTTTCTTGTCTCCTTATACCCTTCCTTTGTGCTCCTTCCACTGGTGGATTGCCTCTGTCAGGGGAATAAAACTATTCAACCCCCCTAAAAAAGAAGCAAGGTGGAGGCAGCAGAGACAGGGGAATCCTGCATAGTCCCATAGGGCAGAGGGATCGCTGCGGTTGGTGAGTGGGGAATAATCACAGCTTTGGGGGGAGGCCTGCATGATGTCTGGGTATCACCATCATTGTGGGGCCTGTAGAAGCCAGTGCATCAGAAGCGCAGCAAGCTCCAACTGCTCCGATTACCAATGGGGAACTTCGGTGGCTTGCAAGGCAGGAAGTTCACTTGCTCCTGCTTATCAGAAAAAGCCAATAGAGGTGCCAGTCCTGTCAGAGATTGTGGCCACAGAAGAGCTGCCAGTGGCAGCAGCAGCTGTTATGGAGCCTGATCACTTGGCTCCTGTTCAGTGAGAACACTACTGTGACCTTGGGGGGAACTCCTGTTATCTTGAGCCCTCAATTTTTGCAAGCCTTAACTTCTTGCTTGCAGAAGACCCTTTCATCCTTGAATGTGCCAGACCAACCAAAGGTGGTTTCATTGCACAAACAATATCCTCTGGGGAGCTCTCGGCCCTCCCCATGAGGAGCAATTGGGCCAGGGAGTACCAGAGTGGCCAGTGGGTCCTCAAAGGGTGATCGGGCTACTATCCCGGCATTTTCTATGGAGGAGGATTGGGAGTACAGGAAGGAGGCTGAGGGGCTGATTCTTCTCGGAAGTCTTTCCCCCGAGCTTGGGGAGTTGTTCCCTGAAGATGAAGAAGAATCTTTGATCATTTACCTGTTGTTGTAACATAGTAACATAGTATATGACGACAGATAAAGACCATTATGGTTCATCTAGTCTGCCCAGCAAGGCTGCAAGAGTAGGTGCACTTGACACTCTGTGCAGGTCAACCCTCCCCATGCCTTTGTTCAGGGATATACCCACTGCTCCATGTAGGTCACCCCTATTTGCTGAGATTATAAGAGATAGTTATATTTTATTTTGATTTTATCCTGTTGCTATGTAGAGATGCACTGTGTCTGTCCCATGTCATTTTGAATTCTGTCACTGTATTTGCACCCACCACTTCCATCGGGAGGACATTCCAAGCATCCACCACCCTTTCAGTGAAAAAGTATTTCCTGACATTGCCTTTCAATTTACCCCCTTGCAGCTTCATGTTATGCCCTCTAGTTTTACAGCTTCCCCGTCTTTGGAAGAGGTTTGTTTGTTCATTATTTCTATTTAAGTATTTAAAGGTCAGAATCAAATCTCCCCTGTCCCTCCTCTTCTCCAAAGTGTATATATTTAGGTCTTCAAGTCTTTTCTCATAAGTCTTCTTATGCAGTCTCCAAATAATTTTGGTCACCTTCCTCTGAACCGCTTCTAGCCTTTTTATATCCTTTCAGAGATACGGTCTCCAAAACTGAACACAATATTCCAAGTGAGGCCTCACTAGCGACTTGTATAGTGGCATTAGTACCTCTTCCTTTCTGCTGGTAATTCCTCTCTGTATGCAACCCAGCATCTTCTGGCTTTTGCCACTGCCTTGTCACATTGTTTTGCCAGCTTGAGATCCTTGTGGTTGTTACGTGCAATGAGTCCATGCCAACTCATGGTGACCAACTGGATAGTTGTCCTAAATTATGTCAAGTCTTCAGTCAGGTGGCTAATTGTTAATAGAGTGGAATCCATAGCTGCTGTTATTGTATTGACCCATTCCATTGCTATCTTTCCTCTTTTGCCAGGCCCTCTCTGTGGGGGTACAGGTTGTGGGTCAGCTCTGCTATTCTACCAGGAATGAGCCCATATTACCTTGGACTACTGGTTCCTCAGGGTCATTTGGCCCTGCAATTGGCAGAACCTAATTCCAACATCTTTATGATGTGTTTGTCGGTCAGGCCACAAGTGAGTGGAGGCCGAGACCCATCAGCGTCTTCTTCAGTTATGCTTCTCCTCCAAGCTTCACAAAAGAGTTAATTCTCTCAGAGGAAATGGGTTGAGAGAACTACTCCATCTACTTCATGGTTCCCAAGAAAGATGGAACCTTCCAACCTATCCTGGATCTAAATGATATTGTTGTCTTTCCTTGAGTGCTCCAGTTTTGCATGGAGATTTTGCAGTCCATGATTTCATCAGTCTGAACAGGAGAGTTTCTCACCTCTCTAGATCTATCCAAAGCATTCTTCCACATTGCAATCAGGGACCTGCCAATCTTTTTCTCCAGCACTGTGTCCTGGGTATTTTCAGTTCAGAGAATGCCCATCTGGTCTTGCCATAGCTCTTAGGACCTTCTCCAAAGTCATGGTTATGGTATCTGTTTTCTTTGGCAGGAAAGGCATCAGAACCCATCCATAGGTGGATGACTGATTGATTTGGCCCAATTCGATGGAGAATTATTCGGTAGCCACATTTTGACTATTTTACCTTCTGGAAAGCCTCAATTGGATAGTGAACTACATTGGGAGTCATTCATTCCCTCTCAGTCCCTTGGGTATCCGGGTATCCAGTTCACACCAGAGTTGGCAAGGCTTTTCTGACTCAGAAAAAGGTGTTTAAGTTGCAAACTTAGCTGGAGATCTTTTGTGCTTGTTGTGTCCCATGGGCCTTGGTTTATCTAATGCTTTTGGGCACTATGATTGTGACATTGGTTAAGTGGTTCAGTTCACATGGGCTCATATGCCACCAAGCTCTCTTCTCTCAGTGGTCTCCCAAGTCCCAGGAGTTTGAGGTTCATCTTCTCCTTCCAGCCTCTAAAAAATGCAGCTAGGAAATCCACAGCTTACCCTTGGGATAAGCAGCATGGGAACATGACAGGTACCCACTGTTGGAAACAGGATACTGGGTTTGATGAACCTTTGGTCTGACCCAGTATGGCATATATTTATTTATTTATTTTATTTAACATTTCTTTTATACTACTTTTCAAGTTATCAAAGCAGTTTACATTGATCTCAACTTCTAGTTATACACTGAACAAGAACTTAGTGGTTACATATAACGAGGTGGTGGGGAGACATGGGGATCCTATAACTTATTTACAAAAATACTCTTTGGGCATTTGGATACAATGCTGAGGGAGGCCAGAGAGCTATCTGGTGGGGTGGTAAGAGGAATCTAGTTGGCTCTGAGAGAGGAGGAAAGGATTATGTATCTGATCCAAAAAATTCTTTGAAGACGTGGGTTTTTAGTTTTTTTTGGAAGTCAGTTACATTTTTGATGGCTCTTAAGATACTTGGGAGTGAGTTCCATAATGACATATTGACATGTTGCTTGGGAGCTTTTTGCTTTATGAGTTGGAATGTTGAGAAGGTTTTGATTCTGTTGTCTTCTTGATATGGTGTTTGGGGTCTTCTGTATAAGTGTATGTAGGTAGTCTGCAGTTTGATTGAGTATGATCTTGAAGGTGACCATAATGGCTTTATATTTGATGCATGCTGCAATTGGGAGCCAGTGTAGGTTTTTGAATGATGTGTTCATGCCTTGGTGTGCTTGTGATCAATCGAGCTGCAATGTGTTAGGCTAATTGCAGGGGGTAGAGGACGTGTTTTGGGAGACCTTGGAAGATTAAGTTGCAGTAGTCCAGGTGTGGGATGATTATGGCTTGGCATACAGTATGGAAATGGTTGACGTCTAGCAGTGAGCGGACGTTGTGTAGGATCTTCATTTTATAGTATGCAGAGGTTGTAGTTTTCTTGATATGTGCTTGCAGGTTTATTTGCTGGTCTAGGGTGACTCCAAGGTATCTAACTTCTGTTTTTATAGGGAGGATGATGTTGTTGATCTTGATTGCTTTTGGGAGTGAGTAGGATGGATCTCTGGTTATGATTAGGACTTCGGTCTTATTATAGTTGATTGAGAGGTTGTGGTTGTTTAGCCAGCCTGACATTGCCTCGAAGCAGGATTGTATAGGGGCATAATCTGGATTATTTGTGATGAGGGGATCATATAGCATTAGGTCATCAGCATATATGTGGTATATTATTTTGTATTTTCGGATTATATTGCAGATTGGTTGAAGGTATATGTTGAATAGTAGAGCTGAGAGGGAGGATCCTTGGGGTATTCCTCACAGTTGTTTGAATGGTTTGGATGTTTTTTTCCTTTATCTTGATTTGCTGTAAGCATTCTTTCAGGTAAGATTGGAACCAGGATAGAGGGGTGTTGCTTACACCTATATCCATCAGTTGTTCTATGAGTTTATTATGGTTTATGAAATCAAAGGTAGCCGATATGTCAAGAAATAGAAGGAGGGGAAACTGGAAATGAGTCTATATGATGTCAGTAAATTGTTGTCAGCTAAAGGTTTTTTTTAGGATGGGTCTGATTGAGGTGTTTTTTAGATTGACAGGCATGCACCCTTGAGTGAGAGATAAGTTCATTATTTTGAGTAGTATGGGTGATAGTTCATTTCTGGCCATTTTTATCCATGAGACGGACATGGATTAAGAGGGGAGGTGGTGGTATTTAGTCTGGATAAGATTTGTTCAAGATGTTCACTTGAAATTGGTTCAAATGAGGTCCATACCTGCAAGTTTCCTGTAATGTTTAGGAGTGGCTGTTTTATTTTTGTGGTATTGCTACAGGACATAAGTTTGTTCTGCAGAAAAGTGGCAAAGTCATGTGGATGTAATGTGAAATCTTTCTGCATTGGTGGAGCCCGTGTGAATGATTTGCTATTTCAAACAATTCTCTGGGATGGTTTAATGAGCTAATGATGAGGTTTGTATGATACTCTGTTTTTTGCCTGCGGATTAGGTTGTATTCTTCTTGGTGAATTGAGTATTCCCTGTGGTATACTGGGTCTCTGGTTTGTCTTTATTGCTGTTCTATCTGTCTCAGTTTGTGTTTGACTTCTTTTATTTCCTGGGAGTACCATGGTGCTTTAACTTTTTGTGTGGTGGTCTGTCTCTGAGAAGCTAGTGCAAATGGTGATACAGTGTTATTCCAGTTGTCCACAATTGTGAGGTTGGTTGAAGTTGAATTTAATCTTGGTATGATATGATCTAATAGGGATTGCTTATTGACTTCTTTGAATCTTTGAGGTCTTTGAGGATGTGTTTGCTTCATGCTGATCCAGGGGAAAAGTAGTAGGTCAAAGGTGACCATGTGGCGGTCTGACCAGGGGATGGTAGTGACCTAGCAAGAGATGTGGAGGGTGCCTGAGTAAAACTTCTTGGGTACGACTAGGAGATCCAGTGTATTACCCCCCTTGTGTGTGGGGACTGTTATGATTTATGAGAGTTCCATTGCGTCCATTGCTTCAAGGAAAGAGGTGACTTGAGTTGTGGGCACTGAGGTCACCTAATAAGATGAATTGTTTATCTTTAGCTGAGTGGGAGTATGATAACTCTAGTAGTGATGATAGGTCATCTGTATTGGCGATTTGCATGTCAGATATAAAGTCAAGTATTTATTTTCTATTACTAGTATGTTTGATGTGTCAGTGTCAGTGTCTGTAGTGACGTTGAAGTTGAGGTGTTTGCTGGAGAGGATAAATATACCTATGCCTTTTCTACTTAGTCTTGGGCAGTTGTGGAGAGCCAATTGGGATGATGAGTTGGTTTGTTAAGACATTATCAGTGTCAGTAAACCATGATTCAGTGACGAACATGACATCAAGATTGTGCTCATTGATATAGTCATATATGGTGTGTGGATTTTGTTGCATGCAGAACAAGCATTAACCAGGCTACATTTCATGAATTGAGTGGGCTGTATGTGTGCCTGCTGAGGTATTGTGGATGTGGTTAGGTTAATGTTGATGAGCCTGCACTGTCTTCTGTGGAATTGTGCATATGGGGGATCCAGTCAAAATATCTGTCTGTTATATGATTGGGATCAAGCCACAGCAGATAGTGGTTGGATTGGAGTACCTCATTTGTGTGAGCGACAGTAACAATATTGTTCTGGTGGCTATCCATGTCATTTTCTTTTTTTGTTTTGGTGGTATCTTGTTTCTCTGGTGGTGAATGGTTATCTCTGAAGTGAGCCGCTAGTCCATGATTGGATGGAACGTTTGTGTTCAGTTTGGTTGGTGAGCTAGTGTGGAGAGTGGATTGTATTTTACCCTGTTTATAGTTTCATATAGTGTGGACACACTAAAGGGGCCCCACAATGAGGCCATTCCTAGCAGCGTACTTGGATTTAAAACTTTGACTTAATGCTTATGCGGCCTCCACATTGTATGAGCTGGTTTTAGTTGATGGTCTTCCTAAGAGGTGTGGGGATCTTCTTGGTGAGGTCGTAGACTGGTGATGATTAGCTTATCTAGTTCCTGCAAGTTGATGGTCTTTTCAATGGTCCACACTGCGCTCTGTACTTAAGGGTCACACCTAAAGGCCCTTTGGTGTGACCCTTAGGCATGGGCCCACCAGGCACGGGTGTGCCTGAAGCATAAATGTTTTGTGGAACTCTCTTTTCAGAAATTCAAGAACATGCTAGAGACCTATCAGTTTCGTATTGCCTTTGCCCTCCCCCTCCCTCAACCCTAACCTAGTCACTCTCATCTCTTCCCCCAATCCCCACCCTTCTTCACTTCTCTTTTCATCTTTTAAGTATGACTGCCTATCCTCTGTCCTGTCCATTACTGGCATTCCTTTCTACCTTCTACTTTCGCAGCTACGTTTTTATTACTATTGTAAACAGCCTTGATGCTCCTGTCTGGGCGGTATATCAAATTTGGAAATAAAGATAAAGATAAAATGTCTCAGGTAGGCCAGCAGTGATATCATTGGGAGGTGGGGATAGGTGCTGCACGGGGTAGGCTTAATTTCCTCTTGTGCTGCTGACTTTGGCTCGATGTAGCTGTGATCTCTATCCTTGGGATCCCCAGTGGTTCTGGCGGTGAAAGGAGATTTGGCACCTGAAACACAGATGTTTTAAATGTCCTGGGAAGGCTGGGAGTGTTCTTATGTTTCTCTTGGCTGCTCATTTACTGAGTCATCAGGAAGATAGTTAATCATTCCTTCCTTGTCATCTTCATGGTCCTCGATTGATCTCACAGGTTGTGGCATGTTGACTTGATTCAACTTTTGGTGGGCTCTCCCTTGCAGTTGTCTTGGACCTTGGGGCTCCTACATCAAAGCCCAATATTCATTGAGGATCTAGATCATTCTGGCTTGCAGCCTGGCCCTTGAGAGGGTCCAATTAAAATACAAGGGTTATTCATCCTCAGTCATTGCTACTGTGCTGAAAGCCCATGGGCTTCTACTTCTCTGACGTATGTTCAGGTCTGGCATGAGTCTGAGTCATGGTGTGAAGGTCAGGGTTTCTCACGGTTCAGGTGGCAGCTCGGTCCTGCTTTAGAGGTCAAGTGAAGGACATTTTGTTGGTGACTCACTAAGATATTTCCTGCTTTTGCATAGGTTTGGCATCTTTGGCTTTTCATTTGATTGGTGGTTCATCAATGGGATCATAATCTGGTCCTGAATTCGTTAATCGGTCCTCCCTTTGAATCATTGAAACAGGTGACTCTGAAGGATCTGACCTTGAAGACAGTCTTTCTGGTGGCTGCACAGCCAGAGATCTATATCTGTCATTCATAGCAGACTCAGTGTCTCCGAGCATGGTCCCATTCTTCTTCCCTAAGGTGATCTCATGCTTTCATGTCAATTAATCCATTTTCTTGCCAGTCTTCCAAGGAGAAGAAGTATGGTCTTGTGAGGACTCTTAGAAGCTAGACATTTACAGGATCTTGATTCACTGTCTAGAGATTACAGACGCCTTCTAGAAGTCTGATCGGCTCTTTGTTTTGTTCAGTGTCCCATGCAGAGGTGATGCACCATCAAAGTCCACCATAGCATGGTAGATCAAGAAGATAGTCAGGTCAGCATACATATTTCCTGAATTGGAAGTGGTTCTGAAAGGCCTTTGCATGCACTCTATGAGATCTCAAGTGACCTCCTGAGCAAATACTCATTCCATCGCCATGAAGGAAATCTGAAGGGCAGTGACTTGGTTGCTATTTCATAATTTTTTAAAACATTACAGGATTGATGTCTGGACTAATAAGGATGTCACCTTTGGTAAGGCAGTGCTGAAAGGAGCCTTGTCTTCCTCCCACCCAGAGCACTGAAGCTAGAGTATATCACATCTGTCTAGACTGGTCTATCAAGATGAAAAGAAGGGTGAAACTTGTTCTTATCTGCTAAATTTCTTTCCTTGATTCCTGATAGACCAATCCAGGTCCCACCTGGGAAAACTACAGTTTTCAAAGGTTCTCTCTTATGCTTGCCTTTACTTAAGCAATTATACCATAATTTTTGCTTGTTCTTGCAGAAGTGTCACTTTGGGGGGTTGTTATGGTTGTTTCTAATTTTTTTGCAGATTAGCCTTGTCAATAGTATACTGTCAAGTTCCATGTTACACTACTCTTATACTGGTGATGTCACTGAAAAGCTCATGTTCCTGCCTTCCTCGGCAGGTAGGGTGGTGTCACCCCGTCTGCCTGGACTTGTCTAGCAGGAATCAAGGGAAGGAAACTAGCAGGAATGAACAAATTTCACCTTGTATTCTGCTCTGTCAATACCAGGACTGATCAGTGTGCTTCATAACATGGTAAAAAACACTATTTATTTATTTAACAGCTCTTATATACCGCACTATTTTTATCAGCGCGGTTTACAAATAACAAAGAATACTCAGATCAGTGAAGACTGATTGGGTTTACATTAAAACAGGGAATAGAACTTGGGGAACATGGGAATTTTGCAGAATAACATAAGTCCAAACGAGTTGAAATAAAATAAACTATATACATGCTATAAAACATATAATCATAAACATACATTATAAACACCATGTCATAATCCCCCAATATAAAAAACAACTCATCATAATCCCCCCAAAAGATATATCAGTCATTTTTTCATCCATTAGCATAACCTTCTTAACCCCTGTACCTGGAAACAGATCATTGCCCCAGAAATCCTAGAGAACTACTCTCTGTCCAGCCCAGAATTAGCTTCATTCCTGGAGATTAAGCCATGTTTTAATCTTTTTCCTAAAATTCAGATAGCTGGTTTCCGACTGAGCTTCTAACCTTTGGAAGTCATATAATGAAATACTTAAATTGAAAATTATGTTTTTAATTTTTTTCACTTTTTATCATAATTGTCTAAATGTATTTCCTTCTTCTTTCAACTTATCATTTTCCTTATTCTATTTTAATTTTTTTTTAAATATATAATTTACATTTCCTTCTAGGGGGGCATGGATCTTTATTATTTTTCAAAGGAGGACCAGGTTAGCAAAGAAAATTCAGGGTAACAGTCAGGACCATCACCAGACAAAGTAGACAATACCCTGGGTCTTGGAGCAATGGGGTGGGGGGGGGGGTGGGGGGCACTCCAATGACGTAGCCTTCATGGGAAGATCTCTCACCTGTGCTATAGCTAGCTTGTCTGCCCAGATACAGGCAGTGGGACACATATAACTAAAATGCTCCAGGAACCCTCTCTCTCTCTCAGTCCATCTTCACCAAATGCATTTCACTTCCAAACTCTCATCCCCTCAGCCCTTCTCATCCCAACTTATCTTCCCTAATATCCGAAACTCTTTTCTATATTCCTCTCCCATTATGCATTGCTCCCCCAATACAGTCTCTCTTAATTCCATCCAAATCAGTTTCAACCTCCATTCACCTCTGCCATGAGCTACACTCCAGTAGGAGTGTGCAGGCCAAAAATATTTATTTTGTGTAGTCTCCTATGTAATTAATTGGATTTTTCATTGTTTTTGCTTTCTGTTTTGGGTCAGTGTCTTCAATAGGGCTTCCTATTACTCCATGGTGTACCCTATTGCACCAGAGTGCATACTATTCTTCAATAGTGCGCCTATTGATTAATAGTGCCTATTATTGAGCAGTAGTTTGCACTATTGATGACATGGGAAAAAACTCAAATTGTGTTTTATTCCTGTTATTTTCTTAAACAAATGCACACCACTACCAGCCTGTCCCACCCTCAGCCTCTGTAAACTGTCTCTCTCTTGGTCTATTAATCCCTCCTTACGTTTTCTGAAGGCCTGCTTCTGATGCCACTTGTGAGACAGTAATTCTCTTCTTCTAATGTCATATAGTTCTCAATGAATTTCAGCAAGATAATGC
The DNA here is from genome assembly GCA_033557465.1 of Ichthyophis bannanicus. NCBI lineage: Eukaryota > Metazoa > Chordata > Amphibia > Gymnophiona > Ichthyophiidae > Ichthyophis > Ichthyophis bannanicus. The sequence continues at coordinate 19,342,631 of CM066032.1, forward strand.
CTCAGCTCCTTTAAGAATTCAAACCCACTGAGACTTTTACCATGCTAGAGGACAACAGCAGTTCTTGAAGTGGTACTGGCAGCAAGCCTCCAGAGAAGGTGATTGAAGAATTTATATTGTGGTAAGGGAGCAGGGAGCCAAGTCTAGGATTGTTTTGGGCCACCACTGGCCCCCTGCCTTACAATGACAAACATTGTCCTAGGGGCCATTTAAGTTCAGGTTCAGACACAAGCAAAAACATTGCAAAACAGTCTAGATGTTTGCTTTTGCAATTTTAAGATAGCTCATCACTGCCAAATGATGTAATTTTCTACAATATCTGGAAGGCCACTTAACTCTCCATAGCCCATATTCCCTGTAAAATAGTTATCTCCAAGTTATAATGCCCTGTTCAATGTAATTTCAGTTTGTTCAATGTAAACCGCATTGATGCAGAATAGCACAGTATATAAGAGAATTTAAATAAATAAATAAATAAATAAGGCGAAAATAAAAATAAAGCCACAGAAAACAATGTATGTCTGAAACAAGTGGGAAAAGCATGTAGGGCATGGCTCACGGAATTCTTTCCAAACCCTGTATAAGTATATGTATTTCTCTGTTATGCATGTTTACTTGCTTTGCTGTGTGTGTACTTCTATTTTGTGAGTGTGTGTGTGTGTCTTTGTGGGTTTCTATATCTGTGCATATTTGTATACATGTGCACATTTGTGTGTCACAACATGCGTGTTGTGTGTCTGTGCATGCTTGCATTTGTGTGCCTGAATATTTCAAAATAGTTTCTCTTTGCCAAATGATTTAATTTACTGCAACATCTGGAAGGCAAAAGAAAAAAAATTCCAAAGAAAAAAATGTGTCTGGAAAAATGAGTTCAAAATGACATAGTGACATGAAAGGGCCAAGAGACAGATTGGGATCTTAAAACAAAAGTCTATTAAAAACAGACCTAATAGTGTGCTTGACTCTCACCCTTGTCTTACCCTTTCCATAGCCACTCAAAATACTTTTCTCACCCAAAACCTTTCTTCTGACATCATATGATGCTGTTTGTTCATTGCATTGTCTGTTTACACTTGTGTTTGGTCTCCTCTTTACACCAAATTTTCAGGACACATCAAGGGAGTATGAGGATGCTGTCATGGGAGTTTTTCTATTTGGGGGGAGAGGGAATCCATAATATTCCACAAATGCACTTGTACCACCTAATAATGTCTTTGATGTTCTATGTCCGTCTAATTTTTAAATTACGTCAGGTATCCACAAAGATTGTGATGAAGTATTTTGTCAGGTTCACTTGTTTGGATTTTGAATTTGATAACTCGTCAAACCATAGCAATCAGGTTCTGTAGGTATTTCCCATCCCTCAAGGGCTACATTTAAGGGTTAGATTTACCAAACCATGTTAACATTTATTTATTTAACCTTATCCTTCAATCAAAGCAGTTTACATTATGTAGCTACTACAAACAGGTACTGGATATATTCCCTCATACCCAAAGCGCTGGCAATCTATGTGTACCTGAGGCAAAGGGTTAAGTGACTTGCCCAAGGCCACAAGGAGTGCCTATAGGACTAAAAGTGCCAGCCCCTCTAGCCTGGGGTTGCAGTCCCCAGCTGGGGTTTGAATCCACAGTCCCTCCAGCCTAAGCTACCCTGTCCTAACCACTAGCCCACTCCTCCCTCCATATGCCAGTATGCAGTATTTATTAATACACATCATTTAATGAAATCATCATTACTGTCAAATGCAGCCAACTCTGCTGATTACATTAACACATGCTCAATGCAAATTAACACACTTTAATGCAGCTTGGTAAATCTAGCCCTAAGCTTGTTCCTATAGTAACAGTGAGTAAAGTGGCTTGCCCAAGGCCACGGTGATAGTCAGTGGTAGAAGCAGGATGTGAACCTGGACTTCCCTGGTTTTACAGCTCTCTGCTCTAACTACTATAGGCTCTACCTCTACTATTCCACAAATACACAGGCACTATGGTCCCCACCTGTAATTTTTTTTAAATTCTTTCTATCCCAATGGAATGTTGGAAAGAAGATATACATAGGGGTTAGAATGGCTCTATCTATCTGTCAGAGACAAAATACTCTTCAAATTTGCTGTGATAACGGAGGATATTCACTAACTATTTGATGGCGTATAGCTGAGATGAAGATTGACGTCTGATTGTTGGCGCAGACTGGAGTATCTACAACACTCAGATAAGTGGATTAATACTAATGGAATGTTGTATATTACTATTAAGTTGAAGAGTATTTTGTCTCTTTCTTTTTTAGGAATTGACTGAGTGATTTGAGAGCTTCGGTTCTATGCTAAAGTGAAGACGATTTAAAATTTTAAAAAAATTAATTTTGAGAATCCCTAAAAGTACTTTTTTGGATGTGGGTAATTTAATTAGATTATTAATTTTGTGGAAAATATAATTAAAGTGTAGAAGAGTTATGACCCATGATGTGAAGTCTGCTATTCAACCCTATGGTGATGTGTTTCTCCATATGTAGGGGAAAGGCTAACCTGAGGTCATATATACCTTAATGAATTGTGTGATAGTTATTTGTTAGATTGGAAAAAAAATATCTTTGTCGATTGGTGTTTCTAAGGGTATTTATATACATTATATGTACAAAACTAACCCATTTGGAGAAATTGCCCTCAAGTGAAAATAGTGGTTAGGGAATTGCTCCACTCCTCTGCACTCCTGATCACAGATACACACATAAAACCAACATAGATACATCCCCACACATCCTCTCACACACAAAGAGGCATACACACATAGATGCACACCAGATATATTTCATTTAAAAAAAAATAAGAACATAAGAACATAAGATATGCCATACTGGGTCAGACCAAGGTCCATCAAGCCCTTGGTCTGACCCAGTATGGCATATCTTATGTTCTTAAGTTTCGACCTGTTTCGAACAGTGGCCAATCTAGGTCATACGTACTTAGCAGTTTCCCCAAAAGACACAGGTTCCACAATGCTTGTACTTGGTCAAGCATTGATATCCTGGGTCCCTTCTTAATAATGGTTTATGGACCTTTCCTCCAGGAACTTGTCCAAACCTTTTTTAAACCCAGCTATACTAACAGCCTTTACTACATCCTCCGGTAACAAATTCCAGAGTTTGATTACACGTTGAGTGAAAAAATATTTTCTTTTATTAATCTTAAATAGTTTACCCTGTAGCTTCATTGCATGTCCCCTAGTCTTTCTATATTCTGATAACGTAAACAATCGATCTACGTTTGCCCGTTTCACTCCGTTCATTAATTTATAGACTTCTATCATATCTCCCCTCAGCCGTCTCTTTTCCAAGTTAAAGAGCCCTAACCTTTTAGCCTTTGTTCATAGGAGTATCCTTCCATCCCCTTTACCATTTTGGTGGCTCTTCTCTGATCTTTTAGATTTAGCTCACACCTTTTCAGTAGGTTGTCAAGGTGTGTTACATTTAGGTACTTCACTGTCCCAGGAAGACTTACAACAAGCAAACAGATTGATGCAGAAAACCGGCACTAGAAGCGTACATTAGGGACTCTACGCATCTACGTAGTGTCCTGACAGCGCACAGTTCTTACATGTCAATGCAGAAAAGGGCAAGTATGCAAATGAAGGATGCATAAAACTGAGTGTATGCAAATGATAGATGCATAAAATCCCAGTGCAAAAGAAAAGATGATTGCAAAACATCAGCATTCAGGAGCAGAGTAACGCACAAAGAACAGAAACAGTACTTGGTTGAGCATGCGCATGATGTCAGATGATCACGTAGCCATTGCATTTAGATGTCGTCATGCTGCATTGCTTTTCAGTGTGTATCGTGGCGCATAAATATACACCCAAAAAGCGAAGAAATGAGGCAAAAGTGCTGTGCATGTGCGGGAGCGGGTATAAAAAATGTTTTTTTTTTCCTTTTTGCTTCAGCTGTGGTCGCATTGCATTGTCTTGTAGGTCGAGTTTGTCTCATTTGTCTTGTAGAGATGGAGATGGAGTGTGATTCAAGTTCAGGTGGTGAGATGGAACAGACTGCAAGCCAGCAGGCAAAGCGCACCCACTCGGCACGCTTTTCAGAGGAGGAGGAGGATGTGCTGTACTGTCGTGTCTCTGCCAATTACTACCACTTATTTGTGGCAAAGAATAAGGCAGGGCAAAGGGCTAAATTATGGGGTCAAATAGCTGCAGAGGTGAGTTCCCTGGGGGTGAATGTGCACACGATAAAGCAATTAAAACACTGGTGGCATAATGAGCAATTTGCTGTAAAAACATTTATAGCAATTGAGAAGTCATACCTAAAAACTGGGGGGAGGGGGGGCCTCCATATGCTAGCCAGCTGCCCCCACTGGAGCAGCTGATTGCTATCACATTACGACCAGCGTCAATTAATGGCATGTCTGGTGGTATAGACTCAGCAGAGTCAGGGATGCAAGCCATTGAGTACATATCTAGAAGTACCTGGTGTATTTGGGTGGGGGGATTGTGAGTGGGCTCAATAATAACTATCCCTTTTCCATTTCTTATTGCAGTGTCTGCCTCTTTGATGGTGCCCTCTTCCTCTGCCAGCGAGTATAAATCCCAGGATTACCTTGGGATTATTTTGGGAGGTGCTGCCTGTGAGGCTGGCTCTACTAATTAATTGTCCCCCTTTATTTCTCATTGTAATGCGTCCCTCTGCAAGCTTTGTTTCTAGGGGCTTGTCCATATTCCCTCCTCCTCCTTGGTCTGAAAATGACGTGCAAGGGTGTCAGGGTTTGGAGAGAAAGGCTGGGGTGGAGGAGGACCTAGCAGTGGATAGAGAGGAGAGGGAGGAGAGGACAGAGAACAGCTGCCAAGTAGATTTGGGAACAGAAGAACATTCATTCTCACTATTCCAGGTGGGTATCCCTCATTTTGTATTTCTTTGTTAGGATCATCTCTTATTGAAAAAATGCACCTTGATGTTAACGTTTGCCCCATGCAGAATGTTTCTGCTTCAGAACAACCAATGACTGGGAGTGCCATGACATTTGCTGCTTTTAGAATTATGCTATCACATCTTCAGGTCTGCTCGGCTTTTGAAAGCTTCTTAGTAGTGACCAACAGTAATAATTATCAGGTCTGTGCCTTATCTGATCCTTACACCTCCAAGAGTTACTAACACACTGAAGATTTTCCAAAAGCCTTCTCTTTCTTACTTCCCCTGTCATCCTCAGTCTGTCCAGCTAGCTGTAACCACACCTTTGAAGCGCTAGACTAGGATATAGATGCTTCAGGAGTAAAAGTTACCTCCTGCTTCTTCTTTACTTCTTGCTCCCCAGCACTGGTGCTCACAGGTTCTTTTGCAGATCCCACTGGCTTCTTGGGCTTAAACAATTTCTGGCCATATGCCCTAGCTTTTACATAGGATGTCTAGTTCAGAAAGGGACATCCAAGCCAGAATGTTCAAAGTTTCCTATTTATTTTACAAAAAAAGCTCATTGAATACTCAGATCTTATAGGCATTCTGGATAACAAAGTAATCAGGCCGTACTAATTCCTAAGGGAGCCTTGTTCCACAAAGACGGGCCGGGACATGAGAAAGCTCTCTTCCATCTTTCTACTAACGTAGGGGCCCTTTTACTAAAGTGCATTAAGTTTTTGTACTTAATACATGTTTAGCATGAAAACTAACGTCAGTTAAGTGTTAAGCCTCCATGGTAACTGTCAGTGGCTTGACAGTTCCTGACCGTTAACGCACGGATGTGTACCCTAATGCACAGCGCTATTACCACAGGTGTATTTGCCTCCACCTCTCAAATGCACCCAGGTTATTTGCAGCATTGACAGTTAGTGCATGATATGTCCCCCTGCGCTAACTACAATGTGCTCACAACACCCACTGTCTGCCCCTAACCTGCCCCTTTTGGCACCCTAATGCACAGTATGCATCAACTGTCATGCCCCCGTGGTAACTGTTGCCATGGTTCCCAGAGTGTAGTTAAAACATGTCAAATCACGGGTTAACTGCAAAGCACACTTTACTGAAAGGGCCTCTTAATGCCCAAATTAGTAGAAAGAGACGGTATATCATCTGGAGATGATCTTAAAGCTTTACTACATGCGTCCTGAATTAAGCTCTCTTTAAGATAATTAGAAGCATCTTTGAAAGAGTCTAATGAATAATATAAAAGACTATAGATTTTATTTACTGATCAACTGGAAGTCAATGAAGTGCATCCTGCACTTTGGTAATATGATCTCATGTAATTCTATAACGAGTCATGTCGTTACGTGTCATCAATGCGTGAAAGGCATCTATTTTCAAAGACATACATGGGGATGGGCACAAATGCATCATTTAAAAGGGCGTTATTCTGTAAGTACATGTCAGGGCAATGATGTGTAATGCTGAAATGGGCAAGCTTGGATAAAACGTAGGCTGTACATAAATTTATGCACATAAGGTGTAAAATCTAAAGTATAACTTATGCACATTTTTCCATAAATCTAGGCATGAACATTTACTCCAAATCTAGAATTGGTATAAGCGGCTGTGCCCTGATTTGGCACACTTATCTTACCACTTGCGCCCCTTTTTTTATAAAGCACATGCTGCAATTTAACTGCTTCTTGTGCAGCCCCAGAAAGGAGATGTCATAATAGTTCAACCAACTAATTAGCAATACATGTATTACTGTAGCGAGATCAAATAAAATGAACCTCAATTATGAATTATCCAAAGTTTAACAAGGGAAGATTTAACAACATCCTTAATGTGCACTTGCAGAGACAAATCGGCATTCAGAATTATCCATGAAACACAGAACTCCAAATGAATACACAGCATATAGCCCTTAAATTTCATGTTAGGTTCAGAAAATTGCATGCTCGAGAGTCGGGCACCTAACCCAAAGAGTTTCAGTTTTACTAGGACCCATTTTTAATTTATTTTTAATGTAGCAGGACACCAAAATATTCCGTCTACAATTAAACTGGGAAGATTTTAGAGTCCCTGGTCTTGAGTTTGACCTATATCATGCAGGATGGGCCTACATCTTTATTACTGGGCAGGGGGTGCATCCTCCTGACCCTTGGAGGTAAGTATAAAAGACCCTGTTTCTGGTGAGTTGGTGAGCTAGAGTCCATTGTCTGAGCAGGGGACAGGCTGCCTGGAAGTCCTGTAAGACTCAGCCTGCAGGAAGTAGAAAGGACAGCTGCCTCTCTGAGGGCAGCTACTTACTCAAAAGGAGAGAGCTTTTCCCTAGGCCAGCTAGAACTAATGGAGGAGGGAGGTCAGAAGTCTGGCAGGCCCAAGGTGCATCTGGAAGAAAAGCCATTTGGGAAAGATGGGAACTGTAGAGACTGTCGGACTCAATCCTAAGTGTCCTGAAGGAGTCAATCTGCTAGAGAGGTTTTTGGGATCCTTTAGGAGGTGAGTGGGACCTACTGGAGGCATCCTATCTCAACACCTGAGAAGTCCAGTACTGTTTGTGAGGGACCAATCTCCTTGGTTCATCCTAAGCACTCAGACAGAAGTTATATCACCTCATTCCAAGCAATAAAAAGTTGGATTCAAGAAAACCTGATATAGTAGTAAAGGAGAACACTAAAATGGCATTGATTATTTTATTTATTTATTCAGAGCACTTGATATATCACCAGGAGTCAAGACTATTGCAGCAGTTTACAAAAATAAAAAGGGACGACAGATTCAGTAAGAAAGGGGAAAGGAGTAAAGGTGGACAATAGAGAAGGAGATTACAATTCACAAAACGGGAGGGGAGCACAGAAATCAAGAAAAGGAGGGCAGATGGTTCTCTAGAGGGAATTAAGGAACAGAGGACTGGGGGAAGGCTTGCTGAAACAGAAGAGTTTTAAGGTTCTTCTTAAAGGTGAGGAGGGAAGGTCCAGTATGGAGTGAGAGGGGAAGGGTGCCTCAAAGAGAGGGACTGGCATAGGAGGAGGAATTTCTGGAGACAACAAGCCAGAGGGCTGAGGGCAGAGTCAGAGACAGAAGGGCAGGGAGTGAGACAGAACATAAGGGGTGATAAGGGTGGCCAAGTACAGGGGACAGGAAGAAAACAGCGCGTGGTAGATTAAGGTAAGAAGTTTGAAATGGATATGGAACAGAAAAGTTTGAAACAGATATGGAAGAGGTGTTGGTTCCAAGCAACTATTCTGTGAATTGTATTGAGAGAGAGAAGATCTTCAAGTACTAAGAAATGTAGTCAGAGACCAAGAAAATGTGGCAAAAAGATATTGAGTAATTTGCCATCTTGTTGGGTGCCAAAGGATTGATTAAAAAGAATTTCCAAGCACACCTTGATAAATTACTCATGCATGTTACATCTTCCAAACTCCAGAAGGATGCTCTCTTTGATACGATAAGGGGAGGAGTGGCCTAGGGGTTGGCGCAAGTTACCTCATAGTAACATAGTAACATAGTAGTTGACGGCAGATAAAGAGCAGCATGGTCCATCCAGTCTGCCCAGCAAGATGGCAAGAGTAGGTGCACCTGTCGCTCCGCGCAGGCCACCCCTCCCCATATCCTTGTTCAGGGGTAAACCCACCACTCCATGTAGGACATCTCTATTTGTTGAGATGTTATATGGTTCAGAAGTTAGATGGTACCATTTATTTTGTTTTTTTTCCTATTTCTGTAAAGGGATCCTCTGTGTTTGTCCCATGCCTTTTTGAATTCCGTCACCGTGTTCGCCCCTACCACTTCCATCGGGAGGGCATTCCAAGCATCCACCACCCTTTCAGTGAAAAAATATTTCCTGACATTGCCTTTCAATTTACCCCCTTGCAGTTTCATGTTATGCCCTCTAGTTTTACAGGTTCCCCGTCTTTGGAAGAGGTTTGTTTGTTCATCATTTCTCTTTAAGTATTTAAAGGTCTGAATCATATCTCCCCTGTCCCTCCTTTCCTCCAAAGTATACATATTTAGGTCTTCAAGTCTCTTCTCATAAGGCTTCTGACGCAGGCTCCAAATCATTTTGGTCGCCTTCCTCTGAACAGTCTCCAGTCTTTTTACATCATTTGCAAGATATGGTCTCCAAAACTGAACACAGTATTCCAAGTGAGGCCTCACCAGTGACCTATACAGTGGCATAAGTACCTCTTCTTTTCTGCTGGTAATCCCTCTTTGTATGCAGCCCAACATCCTCCTGGCTTTTGCCACTGCCTTGTCGCACTGTTTTGCCACCTTGAGATCAGCAGAGATAATCACACCAAGGTCTTTTTCCTGAACTGTGCATACCAACCTTTCTCCCCCTATCGCGTACATTTCTCTTGGATTTCTGCTACCCAAGTGCATGACACTGCACTTTTTTTGCATTAAATTGTAGTTGCCAAGCTTTAGACCAGTCTGCCAGCTTTTGTAGATCTTTCTTCATGTTAACCACTCCCTTGGGGGAGTCCACTCTGTTGCAAATTTTTGTGTCGTCTGCAAAAAGACAGACCTTTCCATTCAGTCCTTCAGCAATATCACTCACAAATACATTGAACAGTGCCGGGCCCAGGACCGAACCCTGGGGCACCCCGCTAATCACCTTCCTCTCATCCGAGTGAGCTCCATGTACAATCACCTTCTGACGTCTGTCAGTCAACCAATTTCTAATCCAGTTTACCATCTTGGGACCCATCCCCAAGCTACTGAGTTTGTTGACAAGCCTCCTATGAGGAACAGTATCAAAGGCTTTGCTGAAATCCAGGTAGATGACATCCATTGCATGCCCCTGATCTAGTTCCCTGGTCACGCAGTCAAAGAACTCGATCAGATTTGTTTGGCAAGATCGTCCTTCGGTAAAACCATGTTGCCTTGGGTCTTGCAAGCTGTTGGTTTTCAGAAAGTTCACTATTCGCTCTTTCAGGAGAGCCTCCATTACTTTTCCCGCCACCTCAGGCCAGAGGTTCATATCCCACCAGTAACCTTAGACCAGAAGGACAGGGTTTTCTAGTCCCTCAGGCGTGCCTTGGGCTTCAGGTACAAAAACATAGATTGTGAGCCCTTTGGGGACATGGGAAATATATATATATACAGTACCTGAATGTATACTGTTTTGACTGGAAGAAAAACAGTATATAAATCTAGTTAAATAAATAAATGATGCAAGTACTACGCTGAACTTTAGCTATAAATTTGAGAGACTGAGATCATACTCCACGCACCCTGGCTTAGGAGTGAGGTTCATGACTGTCATGGTATGCGCACAACTTGCTGATTTGGAGAAATTGCCCCTTAAGATGACTATGTGAGCTCATGTCAAAAAAACCTAATTGAGCCAGTCCTGATTTTATTTTCACTGCATGCTCGGTCCTGTGGTTCCAGCTTCTTAAAGTGCTGCAACTTAGAATAAAGAACGAAGCCATTTACCCTGAAGCTGCAAAGGTTGTGCAGTTGGTAAGTGTGCACAGTGAGCGTGCAGTGCAAACCTACAGTGAAAGGGAAGGGGGCATCGACGCGGTTTTAGGAAGCTACTGCCCTGCCAGACTCCATTGTGAATCAGTGGACCATTGTTAATGACCATCTGGAAAAGCTTTTTATTAAAAGGGTTTGTTTACCTTTCGTATGACACATTCTACATCTTTAAAAAGGAGTTATGTTAGTAACCTTAACATACACACTGCTATCTCAAACCTTCATCAAATGGTCAAACAGATTATTGCATCTCTTTTCTGCATGATTATTGCAGTAAGGTGCCAAACTAAACTTCCCTTTGTCATTCACAGATGTGCATTTTCTCTAGCTTCTCTGTAACACTAAGGGCAGGTAAAACGTATATACAGGTATTTTTCAAATCAAATTCCTTTTTGTAATATTCTTTTTCATTTTACTTTTTTCATTGCTCCTTCGGGTCCCATAAATGTAAGAACCTTGACTCTACAGCAAATACTTGCATTTATTTTCTCGTAAATGGCTGACTTTCTAATGTTGTATAACTGGGCTTATTTTTCTGGATTTCTCTTCTTTTTCCCCAGAGTGCATTTACCATCCTTTTGATTCATTGTTATTCAGCTTGCTTGTGCAGTCTGATTACTTTTCATAGGCACCGCTGAATTAGGTGTCTCTGAATGTATTTGATAGTACAGCTCAAGTTTTCTGCAATTTGCCAGGGCAGCTCCAATGTCCCAATTCATTTGTTGTTGTTAAGTGCCATTGAGTCGGTGTTGACTCATGGCGACTCTTGGGCATTTGATCTACTACAAACACTGCATGCTGTGGTCAGCGTATTTTTAAAATACCAGCTGCAGCATTTAAATAATTCACGTATATTCAAGGCCATTATCTGGCTTGCCCGTGGTGCTGAATATGTGGAGTGTAGTGTTCTGTAACCAGTAGCACTATTCAAATAAATGCTTTTATTTATTTATTTGAACATTTTTTATATACCCCAAATACGATAGACTACTCCAATGCATGAATGAGACCACCATATGGCTTGAGAACAACCACCTAAGCATCAATCTCAAAAAAACCGAAGCAATGTTCATAACGAGAAAACCTGACACGGACCACAACTACCCTACTACAATCACAATAAATAACACACCAATACCTATTAAAAAGGAGGTAAAATACCTTGGAATAATTCTGGACCATTCACTCACCATGATCCCACATATAAAACATACAGTAAAAACTATATTCTATAAACTCAAGACAATACAACACCTGAGACCCCTACTCAACACACATGACTTTAGATCAGTGGTCAACTCCCTCATCACCCCCCACTTTGACTACTGCAATAGCATTCTAAATGGCCTACCACTAAAAAGCATATACCTCCTCCAAAGAGCACAAAACATATGTGCCAAGATGGTCACAAAAGCTAAACTAACAGACCACGTGACCCCAATACTACTAGAACTTCATTGGCTCCCCATAAGCAGCCGAATAAAATATAAAATCCTCCTGACTACCTTTAAACTCATCAATAACATCTCTCCCTCCCAACTATCTACCCTATTACAACCCCCATCAGAAAATAGAACACGAAGACAGAACGCAACCCACTCCCTCAACATAAAAACTAATTTCAGAAGGACCAAAGCAACGACAAGTGATAGAGCCTTCTCCTTTGCTGCCCCTACCCTCTGGAACGAAACCCCATTAACCCTCCGCACAATAAAGGACCTTCACCAATTCAAAAAAGAACTAAAAACATACCTTTTTACAAAACACTTTGAGATCCCCTACCATCAAAAAACCTTTCCAATACAATCACAGAAACACATCCACAGTTCTCAAGACAGAACAAATGATTAAACATAAGAAAGACACTTACTCTACTCTACCTTACCCTACAGACAAAGATTTACACAAACAAACGGCTATATCACTATTGTAAATAAATCCCGGTAACTCAATTATGTTATGATGACCTGTACATAGTTTAAAAAGTGTTATTCTAGTTAATGTTCAAAACATGTTCAATGTAACTAAACGTGTATATAGTTAACACAAGTTCCATGTAAAATATACAGAAGTATATAGATTTTTGTTCAATGTGAACCGCCCCTGATCTCTGGAAGGGGCGGTATATAAAAAACTGTTAAATAAATAAATAAATAAATAAATAAATACCGCCCCTTCCAGAGTTCAGGAGCGGTTTACAGATAACAAAGCAATAATAATAAGGAATTATTATTATTTACATTGAACAGTTTAATACAGTGAACATTTTGAACAAAATCTCTCAAAACTGTTCAATAGAACAGTATTTTATAGTTACTAACAGAAAACTATTTCCAGTATTTTATAATTACTAACAGTGAACTATTTACAGAGGTAGATGATTCAGTATGTATAAAGACTTAGGGGTATGTTTACTAAACCGTCTTAATGTGTGCCCAGCGATAGTGTGCAGGATGCCATAAAGGAGTGGGCGTTCCGATCTAAACGTAGCAAACCGGGATTATCGCACGATAATGCGCGCTGCGCACATTATCGTGTGAGAAGCCGCTAAGCACGTTAACGCGCGGTAACCTTAAGTAGGCACGCAGACATGCAAGCATAGAAATGGAGGTGTAGCACAATGGATAATGCACTGACCAATGGTACTGGAGTCATGAGTTTGATCCCCCAGTATGCCTAATGAATAAGGCTGGCTGAGGCATCTCTCTTTACATTTAAGTAGTGTTTCTGAGGCATTTTATGTTTATTTTAATTAGTGCTGCCAGCAAACACACCCTCACAGTGGCGTAACCTAAGATGCCACATAAGGCACCCTATAAGGCACTCCATAGAGCACATTATAAAGTGCACTGTCCACCAAGGCACCCTATAATGTCCCCTATAGGACATTATGTCCACTTTAAGGTTACAGCACTGTGGGGGTGTTTTTGCTGGCAGAAGTAATGTACATTAAAAACAGACAATGCCTCAGACAGCCCTATCAAATAACCCCACTATGGGATCAAACCCATGACCTCTGGTTCTACAGGCAGTGAAGTAACCAGTGGGCTACAGCTGCTAACTAACCCCTGGCTGGCTACAGAAGGACTGCATGTCACCACACAAACAGTCTGCTGTGGTCACCAGGATAGGGTCAACCCACAATGCAGAAATGTGTACCAGTGCAGGATGTGGGGTAGCAGCATGCACAGCAGGGTAGGATGGCATACAACTGGCAGACACACATAGACGGACAGAAGGATGGTTTACAACTGTGATAAGGGTACAATGTGCTCACAACACAGATCTGCAGAGATATGGCTGTCACAGGAATCAAAAGTAGCTGTGCAGCACAGGCAAACAGATCAAAGAGAGGAATCAAACCTATGACCATCAGCACAAGTGTCAATGCACAAACCGGTAGGCCACACCACCAACGTGAGCTTATTAGCAAAGGCTGCATACAAGAATACTGCAGGGCATCACACTAGAAGCCTGCTGGCTGCCATGATAGGCAAACCTCCAACAGTAACCATGATCAAATGCACATGCAGATATGGTGTGTACAGATCAGATCACAGTCTGTAATTGAGACAACACCCAAATATACCTATATGCACACACACAATCAAATGTTGTGCAGTGGAGACAGCATGCAAAAGAGGAAAGAACCTAAAGCCAAAGGGTGGGAGGGGATGCTCTGTGGAGCAGTGGAAAATATGGAACACAACAAGACAGAATTGAACCTGCAAACAGACCAGCTGAATTGCAGCAATGCCATTCCCCCAAGCGGATTGCCATGTAAACTCTATAAAGTAAGAGACATATGTAACAGCTAATAAGTCATGGATAGGCAGAACAGAGGGCACACCTTGGTGTACAGTGAAGAGATGGAAGTGAGTGTGCATAGGTGATGAAGCAGCAGGTTCCTAATTGTAATGTTAGCCCAATAGGAACATTTAAAAAAGACACCCATGTGGGATCAAACCCACAACCTATTGCCTTATAACACATGTCTGTAACCACTATCCCAAACAACCACTACAAGCACAATGCCAAAATAGTACCTCAAAGGGAATGTGTGTATGGGAACCTGCAACACCCAGTGATGTGGCAAACGCCTGGCAGATAGACAGGTGGCACCGTACAAGGATGTGAGCACAGGTGGGCCATGGATATGAGCAGAAAATCATTAAATACAAGTGTCATTGTGAGCAAGCAGCAGCTGAGACAAATGTATGTCAAACACATATCTTTATTTTCTTTAATCAACACAGATAGTGTAGATACCGCCATCATAATACCCAGGTGGGTGGATCCCTGGTGAATGGCTAAACCAACATTTAGCAGGGCAGCAACCCACATCCTACGTAAAGGTCACTGGCACGTCTACAAATGAGGGGCAGGAGAGATAATGTGCATCAGGTGCATGGTGTCCAGTATGCATTTGGCCCCCACACACCACATGCTGCTGCACACCTCAAATGTGTTAGTTACATATGACTGCATGTAGACAGTAGGTGGTGCATGATGAGGGCCCGACACACATCAATCATGATCTGTTCCCTAAAACATATCTATCTGGCAACACAGGAGACACACAAATGAGAACAGAATATGTTTTTAAAATGTTGAAAGTTTAAAGACACATATGGAAATATATGTTACAGCTGTCACATAATGCTCCATATAGGATCTAAAGCTGCAACAATGTAACCCTAAACAATTGTCAAAAGCACAATGAGGATATGCTAACAGGTAGCAGAGGCACATGAACGCAGAGACAATTGCAAAATAACCACCTGCAGAAACATGCAGAGATAACACTATGCAGAAGGTCCCCTTGCACTGGCTGGTGTGGATACAGTGTCTGTACACATATATCACGGTACATGGAATGCACAATTGAAGGAAGACAATGGACACTCACACTGCGACAGTCCAAATATAATGGGGCAATGTGAGTGTCATTACCCCAGGGGATAAATAGGAGTGTGCAGACATGCAATGCAAGGTTCGTAAATACATGTTTAGCATCACGTCTGGACAGTAAGCGAATCCAAAAACCAGTATAGAGAGATGTAAAGTGATGGCAAACATTGTACAGTAAACCACACAGAAGCCATAGTGCCACATGCTGTGTTTCCCCAACAACGTCAGTCATATGCACGTGCACCGTGTACGTATCAACATGATACAGTGATGCCACACATGCACGGAAACACCCTTGGTGAGTGACAATATCAGTCTAAGCTGTTGGTGTGCAGCAAAGCATTGTCGTGGCAAAAGCTGTACCATGTCCAAGTGGAGAGTAGATGGACATAGACAACAGGACCTCTCCATTGCTCACCCTATGCCACACGCATGGCTGTATGCTTGTGGTGAACCAAACAGATGAGCGTTTCCTGTGGTCCATGTCACACACATGGCCAAAACACAACATGTGAGGAATGTACAACATATAGCAACAATGTAAGTCCCTGTTGCGCACGTGGGGACCAGTACACAGTGTCCAAAGTGCAAAGTGTGTCTGCAATCCAACAAGTCAGGTCAAAACTGTCCTTGAAACCCTGGGCATGCATAGTCAAGTGTCACATCCAAATATGCCAGAGTATTGGAAAGGCCATGTGTGTCTTCTGCGATGAACACGACACCCAGCCAGAGCATGGCAGCAACAGTGTGTAGGAGAGGTCTGTCAGGGCCCAAGTCGCACTCCAACAATAATACTGTCCATCCTAGGCATGTGTCGCACTCGCAGAGGTCAAACATCCTATGGCAGCATTTCCCAGGGATAGTTCCATGGTGGTGTGTCCCCCAACAGGTGGATGATGGCGACGCCGGATGCACTGTAGTAGATGTGGCTGGTTTGTCCACTGCCCTGTGTCAGAAGAGGATAAATGATGTATTGGTATGCTGCTTGCAACATCAGCACAAATTGCAGAGAGCCAAACATGACTATGTGCATAATAAAACGTCACACAGGCAAACATGACATGAGCACAACACAGAACACACTGCATGTTGGTCAAATTTGGAATTGGAACTGCAGACGTGGCTGTCACATGGATATGTTAATGTCCATGTCCATGCCCATGTTACCCAGGTGTGTCACAGCTCCACCCCATGTGCATCAGGTTTTTTTGAACAGAGAGCCAACATTAAATGTCTATGAAACAAAACGTAAATCATGAACACGTAAAGACTGATGTAATCCCCCCCAAAAAAAGGTTCAACCTACCATGTGCGTGCAGCAAGTGTATGTCTTGGATCCCCTGGGTAACTCAGTGAGGGGAGACGATGTCATCACAATTGGTAGAATCACCACGTAACCATGTCCAGCCACTGTTGATGCATGTCCACATTATGGAGATATCTGTGATACAAAAAATGCTGTTCAACGGAAGTATGTCACAACACAAGACACAGTTCTGCTCACAACACACAACACATGTCCACAATGTTCACATGGTAAACAGCAGCAAGGTAGAGATAGCACAGTCATCACTGCCCCCCAGGTGTACAGACCCCTCACACCACATGATAATGTAAAATGCCTGCACACTGTATCAACACACAGCCAACCCTAAGAAACACACCCACACAGTATGCTAAGGTGAGCATGCCAGCAGTAGCATACGGCTGGTATGTGCCCAATTGGAGATTGTTGGACCGAAAGGCCCTGTGAAATCCAATGATACACTGGTGTTGGCTGATGGTACAATGTTGGGGAAGGGTGTACGTGTAGCCTACCATTAAAACACCTAGGACACCCACACACATGCAGCTCTGTTGGATGTGTCACAGACACAGTGTTGCAGAGGACAAACTGGACAGGATACATGGGGATATGTGTGTCAACACCAAGATATGGGTTATGGTGGTGCAGGGAAAAGAGGTAAACAACATCATATGTACAATATGACACATCACTGAGGGCATGTGTTTCCTCTGACTGTCGTCACAGACAATGTAGCTGTAGGTCCACCTACCCCAGACCACTGCATGTTGGATGACCTACAGTCACCTGCCAATGCACCACCGCACCAGGAGCTGCAACAGGTATGTCCTGTGGATTGGGAAACACAAGGGAAACATACATATGTCATGTTCTAGCTGTGCAACACACACTGCACCTTCCTGTCCTCAGCTCGCAGACCCCCCAAGATCCTTCCCAGACTGACTGTTCACCATCACACTGTACAGATCTCTGTCATGTGAGAGTTATCTATGAAGTGTGATTGCCAAACTACAAGGGTGTGTACTCTGTCTGTCCCCTCCCACACCTCTCTGTTGACGTACAAAAGGGTGAACAGAGGTTTTTCTTCACTACCGGGTCCCTGCATCAATCCAAGGCTGCAGTAATATCCTGTGTCCCCCATATCTCCCCCAATGCCCCTCACTGGGTGTTCTGGTGTCTCAATGTTGTCTGCTACCCTGCTGTCAATTCCTGTAACACACGGAACTATGCAGGGGCACCTCCCCATCCTCTGACCACATACATTTCCGTGGTGTGTATATCTCATACCTTCACTTACATTAACAGCTGTGTGATGATGAGCTACAAATATATATCTCAACGGCTGAGTTATGTCTGCCAAACCACTCCCCGATGTGTGTATGTGACCAGACCATGATGGCTGCATGTCATACTACTGTGTGAAATCGATAATGGAAAAGCATGGATAGCCTATATGTGCACCTAAACCCTCCCCCTGCATCAGAGCCTCTGTGTGTGTGGACATAACTCTCCTTCTCTAGGGTCGGCAATGTAGTTGTTGTATTGGACTGCACTCTCCTCCTCTACACACCTACCCAGCTTGTATGTGAGTGCTGTAGTATATGCAGGGCTGGCCCATCCATTGAGCGAGAATGTTGTTCACACAGGGCCCCGCGCTTCAGGGGGACCCACGTGAACCACATTCTCGCTCAATGGACGGCTGCAGAGGGAGCCGGGGAAGCCCGCCGAAGCCCCGGCTCCCTCTGCACAGCCCGCCAGCGTGAAGAGCCTTTACCTTCACGCTGGCGGCTGTTTAACCTTTAACCTTTCCTGGCATTCGCAGCTTCATTGAAACAGCCGCCAGCGGGAAGGTAAAGGTTCTTCACGCTGGCGGGCTGTGCAGAGGGAGCCGGGTCCTCGCGCAGGCTTCCCCGGCTCCCTCTGCAGCCCCTTAGATGGCGCAGGGCTCTTCGTAGGGGGGGGGGGGGGCGGCTAGGACTGGATGGGCTGTGATGGGGGGAAACAGACTGGAAATGGGCGATGATGGGGGGGGGGGGAACGGACTGGAAATGGGCTGTGATGGGGGGTAACGGACTGGAAATGGGCTGTGATGGGGAAACAGACTGGAAATGGGCTGTGATGTGGGGGGGGGGGAAAGGACTGCAATTGGGCTGTGGGGGGGGGACTGCAAGTGAGCTGTGATGGTGGGGGGGAACGGACTGGAAATGGGCTGTGATGGGGAAAACAGACTGGAAATGGGCTTTGATGTGGGGGGGGGGAATGGACTGCAATTGGGCTGTAGGGAGGGGGACTGCAAGTGGGCTGTGATGGTGGGGGGGGGGACAGACTGGAAATGGGCTGTGATGTGGGGAGGAATGGACTGAAAGTAGGCTGTGATGGTGGGGGGTGGTAACGGACTGGAAATGGGCTGTGATGGGGGAAACAGACTGAAAATGGGCTGTGATGTGGGGGTGGGGAATGGACAGCAATTGGGCTGTGGGGGGGGGGAGGACTGCAAGTGGGCTGTGATGGTGGGGGGGGAACAGACTACAATTGGGCTGTGATGGGGGGACGACTGCAAATGGGCTGTGATGGTGGGGGGATAGGACTGGAAATGGGCTGTGATGGTGGGGGGGGGGGAATGGATGAAATGGGCTGTGATGGTGGGGGGGGGGAACTTGAACTGGAAATGGGCTGATGAAGAGCTGGATTAAGACTGGAAATGGGCTGATGGGGGCTGGAATAGGGCAAAGTGGGCTGACGAGGGGGCTAGGATTGGAAATTAGCTGATGGGGGAGCGTGAAGTGGAAATGGGCTGATGGGGGACTGGAATGGAACTGGAAACAAAGAAACATAGAAACATGATGACAGAAAAAGACCACATGGCCTATCTAGTCTGTCCTTCCATAACAACAACTACAACAGTCCACTTTTTACCTTTAGAGATCCTCTGTGTTGGTCCCATGCTTTTTTGAATTCAGTTACTGTCCTCATCTCTACCACCTCCACTGGGAGACTATTCCATGGATCCACTACTCTTTCTGTAAAGAAATATTTCCGCATATCACTCCTGAATCTTTCTCCCTTCACCCTCATCCCATGTCCCCTCGTAGCAGAACTTGCTTTCAATTGAAAGAGGCTCTCTCCCTGAACATTTATGCCACAGAAGTATTTAAACATCTCAGTCATATCACCTCTATCCCGCCTTTCCTCTAAGCTGTACATATTAAGATCCTTAGGTCTGTCCTCATATGCTTTATAATGAAGCCCATTAATCATTTTAGTAGCAACCCTCTGCACCGACTCCATCCTGTTCACATCCTTTTGAAGGTGCGGTCTCCAGAATTGCACACCATACTCCAAATGAGGTCGCACCAAAGACTTATACAGAGGCATTATCACCTCCTTTTTTCTGCTAGCCATTCCTCTCCGTATGCACCCAAGCATCCTTCTAGCTTTTGCCATCGCCTTTTCTACCTGTTTAGCTACTTTAAGATCATCAGACACAACCACGCCTAGGTCCCGCTCTTCTTTAGTGGACAAAAGTACTTCACCTCCTATACTGTATTGCTCCATTGGATTGATGCAGCCCAAATGCATGACCTTACATTTTTTAACATTAAATCCCAACTGCCAAATTCTAGACCATTCTTCAAGCTTAGCTAGATCCCTCCTCATGTTATCTACACCTTCCTGGGTGTCTACTCTATTGCAGATTTTGGTATCATCTGCAAAGAGGCAAACCTTACCCGACAGCCCTTCTGCTATATCACTAACAAAGATGTTAAAAAGAATTGGACCAAGGACAGATCCCTGGGGCACACCACTGGTAACATCCTTCTCCTCAGAGTGAGCTCCATTTACATGTACACTTTGTCGCCTCCCACCCAACCAATTTCTAACCCAAGCAGTAACATTTAGGGTCCATCCCTAGGGTGCTCAGTTTGTTTATAAGTCGCCTGTGAGGAACAGTGTCAAAGGCTTTACTGAAATCTAAATACACCACATCTAGAGCTCTCTCTCGGTCCAACTCCCTGGTCACCCAGTCAAAGAAATCAATCAGATTTGTCTGACAAGACCTGCCTCTGGTGAATACATGCTGCCTCGGATCCTGTAATCCGCTGGACTCCAGAAACCTCACTATTTTCTCTTTCAGCACCGTTTCCAATAATTTACTCACCACTGAAGTTAAACTAACCGGCCTGTAGTTTTCAACCACATCCTTACTTCCGCTTTTGTGTAAAGGCACCACATGAGCCTCTCTCCAGTCCTTTGGCACCACTCCCGACTCCAACGAGGCATTGAAAAGGTCAGTCAGTGGAGTTGCTAGAACGTCCCCAAGTTCCCTCAGTATTCTAGGGTGTATCCCATCCGGTCCCATCGCTTTGTCTACTTTAAGTTGAGCTAGTTTCTCATGAACACAGTCTTCTGAAAATTGTTCAAGATGTCCCTCACTTCTGTTCTTATTTGTGGGTGTTTTCTGAGGTCCTGCTCCTGGTTCTTCATCTGTGAACACAGAACAAAAATATTTGTTAAGCAATTCCGCTTTATCCTTATCAGCTTCTACATATTCCCCCCCCCCTGCACCCTTGAGTTTGACAATACCACTTTTGCCCTTCCTCTTCTCACTAATATATCAGAAAAATGTCTTATCCCCCCATTTTATTGCATTGGCGATTTCCTCCTCCTTTTGAATCTTTGCCTTCTTGACTACTTTGCTAGCTTCTCTAAGTTTTTCCAAATACAGATGCCTGTCTTCCTCTCTCTGTGATCTCTTGTATTTCATGAAGGCCTCCCTCTTTTTCTTCACTTTTTCAGCTACTTCCTTCGAAAACCATAGCGGTCTCCTGTTCCTTTTGCCTTTATTTACCATTTTAACAAAAACGTTGGTTGCCCTTAAAATACCCCCTTTCAGTTTTGCCCACTGTTTTTCTATATCCCCCAGCTGTTCCCATCCCACTAACGACTCCCTGAGGTATTGGCCCATCTTCGCAAAGTTAGTCTTCCTAAAGTCTAAGATCCTCACCTTGGAATGGATTCTAACAGCCCTAGTCCTAATACTGAACCACACCATCTGGTGATCACTGGATGCAAAATGATCTCCCACTACAACATCAGAAACACTTTCACCATTGGTAAGCACCAAGTCCAGTATGGCCCCTTCATGTGTGGGGTCTGTTACCAATTGCCTGAATAGTTCTCACTGTAGAGAATCCAGGATCTCCTTACTTCTAGATGATACTGCAGCAGGAATGTGCCAATCAACATCTGGTATATTGAAATCTCCTATCAGTAGCAGTTCCCCTTTCCTAGCAATGCTGCGTATGTCTTCAATTAACTCTCTGTCCACCTCTTCCTCTTGTGAGGGAGGTCTGTATATCACACCAATGCAAATAGATTTCTCTTTCCCTCTTTCTAGTTTAACCCACAATGCCTCCTCTTTCCCGTTTAAGCTCTGTAATTCCAAAGCTTTAATAGTAGTTTTTACATATAGTGTCACTCCTCCTCCCCTTCTTCCTACCCTGTCCTTTCTGAATAAAGTATAGCCAGGTATAGTTACATCCCAGTCATGGTTTTCTGTGAACTATGTTTCTGTAACTGCCACTAAATCCAAGTCAGCCACTCCCACCAAAGCTTCAACTGCAGGGATCTTATTTCCCATGCTACGGGCATTAATACACACTGCTTTCCATATGTTACCCCTGTTACCCATTTCCATAAAGGTATTTAATGTATCACCTACCTGGGGGCTTTCACTTACCTGGGGGCTTTCTTCACCCATCCCCAACAAATCTAGTTTAAAGCCCTCTTCAGTAGATTAGCCAGTCTACTACCGAAGATGCGTTGACCTTTCTTGGACAGATGGATGCCATCTCTGCTCTGCAACCCTTGGAACAGCATCCCATGGTCTAGGAAACCAAAACACTCTCGATGACACCATCCACGCAGCCATGCATTCATCTCCAGGATGCGAGCCTCTCTGCCTTGGCCTTTACCCTCAACAGGGAGGATTGAAGAGAACACCACCTGTGCACCTAACTGCTTCACCCTCTGTCCCAGAGCCATGAAGTCACTTTTGATACATTCCGAGGTATACCTGGCAGTATCATTTGTTCCAACATGGATTAGCAACATTGGGTAATAGTCAGTGGGCTTGATGAGTCTTGGCAAACTCTCCGTAACATCTTAGATTTTGGCACCAGGCAGACAGCATACCTCTCTGGACATCAAGTCTGGTCGGCAGATGGACGCCTCAGTGCCCCTCAGAAGAGAGTCTCCAACCACCACTACCCTTTGTTTCCTTCTGGTCACTGATTCTGCAACTTTGGGGTACTTGAACTCTGGTTCTTCCCTTTCCAGGGATGCTTTCACCTCCTCCACTTCCAGGGCTGCATAATGGTTCTTCAATTCAAGGGCTGGAGAAGTTGGATTGGTGATTTTGCAGGCCCTGGTGACTTGTGTCCAACCATCGACATTCTGTTGGCACCCATCTTCTCCTGTGCTGGAGAGCTTGGTTGCTGCAAGAAGCATCTCATCAATGTACTTCTCACTGTCTTGAATGCTCCTCAGCCTCGCCACCTCCTCTCTGAGTTCCTCCACTTATTTCCTCAGAGCTTCAGCATGCAGGCACCCTGCACATGGAACCGGTCCTTCAACTGGCATTAGGACCTCTGTCTGGACTGAGGCAGAAGCTGTAACGGGGGCAACAGCTTTAGCAATACGATTTTTCCCAGTCATTGTTCTGTTCGTGGAGCTTAGGTATCTGTTAAAGCAAAAGAGAGAGATCTACCAAGTACCAGCCGGTTTCGCAGCTGTCCTTTCAGAGAAAAAGCAGTTAAATTTCTTTAATTATATTCAAAATGTGCTGGTCCAATTCTCTGTGATTTGCTAAAGGGGGAGGTGCCCTATAAAGCAAGACTGCTCACTAGGGGTGGGTGGAAGTCGGGGTGGGTAGGGAGGGAACTAACACCTGATTAGGTGTTAGCAGTTTCTAAACCTGAGGAGGTTACTGGAGTTCAGCAACCTACTGTGCTCAAGGAAAGTTCCCCTAAAGCAGCAAAAAGAAAGTAACCTTGCTTTAAAAAATATACAAAAAACCATTTTAAGAGCTTCCAGTCAGAGAGCTAGCAATGTAATATAATAAAACAAACAAACAAACCCTCAAATCCTTACTGTTTGTTTGATCTGTGGAGCCCTGGTTAGGAAAGCCTCAAAAGGGCAGGGCACTGGAGCCTTTTATGCAGGCTTCAACTGCACTCAGGAAACAGGCCCACTAACTCCTGATTAGGTGTTAGCAGTTTCTAAACATGAGGAGGTTACTGGAGTTCAGCAACCTACTGTGCTCAAGGAAAGTTCCCCTAAAGCAGCAAAAAGAAAGTAACCTTGCTTTAAAAAATATACAAAAAACCCTTTTAAGAGCTCCCAGTCAGAGAGCTAGCAATGTAATATAATAAAACAAACAAACAAACCCTCAAATCCTTACTGTTTGTTTGATCTGTGGAGCCCTGGTTAGGAAAGCCTGGTTAGGAAAGCCTTGGTTAGGAAAGCGGAAAAGAGCATATGGGGGGCTAGGACTGGAAATGGGCTGATGAGGAGCTAGGATAGGACTAGAAATAGGCTGATGGGGGGAACGTGGACTGCAAATGGGTGATGGACTGGAATAGTACTGGAAATGGGCTGATGGGGGCTGGAATAAGACTGGAAGTGGGCTGATGGGAGTTGGAATAGGGCTGGAAATTGGCTGATGGGGAGGTTGGAGTGGAAATGGGCTGATGGGGGGGCTGGAATGGAACTGGAAAACAGCATATGGGAGGCTAGGACTGGAAATGGGCTGATGTGGAAGCTTGGGAGACTGGGACTAGAAGGGGACAGATGCTGGGTGGGTCTAGAACTATAAATGAGCTGATTTGGGGGAGGACTAGAAAGGGATGGTGAATGAGAATGGAGAGGGGAAAAGATATTTTGTGTGGGAGGGATCAAAAGTCTACAATGGGACGGGTATTGGAAGAGTATGTGGAGATTGAGAATGGAAGGGTGAAATTTGAGTGGATGATAAAGGAATAAGGAAAGAAATGGAGGAAAGAGCAAAAGGGGAAAGATCAGTATGTTAAAGCAGATATAGAGAAAAAATTTGGAAAAAAATCTAAAAGAGAAGAAAGGAAAATGGATAGCTCGCAGAAGACACAAAGAAACCAGAAGAAAATGACTGGAGCAATTGCAACTGAAAAGAAAATGCACAAGCAACAAAAGGTAGAAAAATACTTTTTTATTTTGAATTTATTAACTGGAATATATCAGCTCTGGGAAATGTGCATCGTTAACGTCTTTTGTGTTTTGTTTAGTACAAGAGGAAATTAATTTATAGTTTTATTTCTCCAGTGTTGTTGTACATCCCAAGTTTGGCTTTTGGGGTTCCCAGTTTAATTATTGTCTTCCTATTTCTAAATTGTGATCCCTTGTTCTTTGGTGATGGTCTATGTTCTGCATTTTAACCAAGCTGAGGTATTCTGTTCTTGTAGTTTCTATTTAACCGTGCCACTTGTTCTCTTTCCCCAGTAGGAGATGCATTGGTATTCTCTGAGATGTATTGGTTTAATATTTGCAGTGTTGCCTTTTGATAGGTAGGGTTTGGTGCTTTGTGGGTCCTGGCAAAGCTGTTATGATATGGTGGATTTGCTATGAGTTCTAAATGGTCAGTGTTTATAGTACTTCCTAATGGGCCTGGTGGTTGGCACTGGAATATAGTAACATAGAAATCTGTTAGTCTTTCTTTATCCAGACACTCATTAAGAAGCATGTTTACTAAAAATGCATGTTAACATTATGCAAGTATTTATGCAAATGAGGCCCCACAATTAATCTCCGCACATGGCCCCACACCCCCCTTGGGCCGCCCCTGAGTATATGTTTAGATGTCATCAGATAGATTTGCCATGTTCCCCCTGAAAACACCACTAAAACCCAATTCCACCCCCATATTTAGCCTACAGCTTGCCTACTGTAACCTACACCTTCCTGATCTGGCTTGAATAATCTCTGTCAGCGTGTAAATATGCAACACTGCACTGCATAGCTATTCTATATCCCACAAAATTAGCACAATAATAATTCCCCCTGGCTGGACACCTCACAGATTCCCTATCCTTCCCCGCATCCCTGTGAGGGCTACGTGATGACCCTCACAATCAGGCACACTGTGGTGTTGTAGTAATTTCCCGTAAGGATATCACATACCAGTAATCCAGTTACCACAGATCACGTAGATATTGGTACGTATCACATGTAGCGGCATACAAAAACAACTAACACACAGACCCTGCACATCAGAGCGTACCAACCTCACAATCAGCTCAAAACACTCAATGAAAAACACACACATCTAGACAACTGGCCCCATCCATGGCCTGCTCTCCCACTGTTAACGCCATACCACATGCCTTTCAGCTTGCTGCACCCAAAGTATCAAAACTAACTACGTGTGGCTGCACATTAGCCCCTATCACATGCAGCCACAACCCAGGTATGTCAGCCCAACACCTCACCCAAGCCTAAAACACCACACACACATAATCCACCTCCACCTGCTGTTGTGCCCTGCCCACATCTAATGTGTATCAGGCATGAGTAGATTTAAAGCTGGTATGGCTAGTCAGTCTCAGTTACATGTCAGTGCAGTACTGCATCTTACGGATATCGTAATACAAATGGTAACTAGTATTAGCAGTACACACATATCTAAACAAATGTAGGTGGGAACATATGCAGTACTTACATGAGAAGAGCTCTGCAATCAGCTGCCACCTGACCGCTGTGCCCTCACGTGTGTCGCCACGGGCACATGCAGGGGGGCACATAGGGTCCTCCTCCAGACCCTCATTAATATCGACAGGGATATGGTGCCTGAGAGCAATAATGTGCAGGATGCAACAGGCTATAATGATCTCTGCCACAGTCTGTGGTTTGTATTGTAAGGCCCCGCCTGTCCTATCCAGACATCTGAAGCGACTCTTTAATACGCCAAAGGTGTGCTCTATGACGGAGCGGCTGGTGGCATGGGCCTCATTGTACATCCTCTCTGCACGTGTCTGTGGTTGACGCACAGGGGTCAGCAACCAGGGATGACACCCATATCCTGCATCACCTGCAAAAAAGAAATGTGTGACGTTAAAGCAGGAGCTCATGTCCTCCCAAACGGACACAGGTATATTTGTGCAGAACAAATGCATAACACATCCTGACATAAACATATGACATCACATGATGGGACATCAGAACTATGCATCAGGGTGTGAAAGTCAGACACATAAGAACATAAGAAATGCCATACTGGGTCAGACCGAGGTCCATCAAGCCCAGTATCCTGTTTCCAACAGTGGCCAATCTAGGTCATACGTACCTAGCAGTTTCCCCAAAAGACACAGGTTCTGCAGTGCTTGTACTAGGCCAAGCATTGATATCCTGGGTCCCTTTTTAATAGTGGTTTATGGATCTTTCCTCCAGGAACTTGTCCAAACCTTTTTAACAACAGCTATACTAACAGCTCTTACTACATCCTCCGGTAACAGATTCCAGAGTTTGATTACACGTTGAGTGAAGAAATATTTTCTCCTATTTGTCTTAAATAGTTTACCCTGTAGCTTCATTACATGTCCCCTAGTCCTTCTATATTCTGATAGCGTAAACAATTGATCCACGTTTATCCGTTCCACTCCATTCATTAATTTATACACCTCTATCATATCTCCCCTCAGCCGTCTCTTTTCTAGGTTAAAGAGCCCTAACCTTTTTAGCCTCTCTTCATAGGAGTAGCCTTCCATCCCCTTCACCAATTTGGTGGCTCTTCTCTGTACTTTTTCTAATAACTCTATGTCCTTTTTAAGATACGGTGACCAGAATTGCACATAATATTCAAGGTGCGGTCGTACCATGGAGCGATACAGAGGCATTATAATATCCTTTGTTTTATTCTCCATCCCTTTCCTTATGATACCTAGCATTCTATTTGCTTTCTTGGCCGCCGCTGCACACTGGAGTAGGTGTAGGTGTACGGATTGGAAACAATATAATCTGTAACCACGACACAAATGCTAGCATCCATTAAACTATCAGAACAAAGCTCCCTAGCAAGATGGAGTTATTTATTTATTTATTTATTTAACTGTTTTTATATACCGTCTTTCTACAATTCAAGACGGTTTCCATATAACGCAACAGACAGTGAATTACAACTGAATTACAACTGTATACATAGAACATAACTTGAGATGGTATATATGATTAACAGGTCAGAAAACTATTTACAAAGAGATTTGTAGAAGGAATTAGTTAGTTGGAGGTTCCCCCCCCCCACCTTATATCACACACACACAGATGACATAACCACATAACGAGGGATACACCTCCAAGACATACATTTGCACATACGGTTAGTCACATGAACAGCATGTGCACATCAGAAATGATAAATACACACCCAGCAATAGACACTCCTCATACTGTCCTGCCTCAAATTGAGTGAAAAGTGCCGAGTGATGCAGGATATAGGAGTCATGGGTGGACGATGCAAACCTGGGTACCACATTCAGAATATGCATATTTGCATCACATACAACCTGAACATTCAGAGGTTGATGGTGTTTGCGGTTGCGGAACACTACCTCCCTGTCTCTAGGCGGGACCAGGGCAACATGTGTGCAATCAATAGCTCCCATCATGTGTGGCATCCTGGCTAACGCCTCAAAGGCCTGGTTCAGGGTCCCCCGCTGTAGCCTAGTGTGGGGAATGGCTATGTAATTCCCCACAAGGCTGACAATGGCACGCAGTACCTGGTGGAGACACCGTGAGAAGGTAGGGCGGCTCATGCCACCCACTGCGGCCACAGATGACTGGAAACAGTCAGAGGCAAAGAAATGTAGGGCACCAAGGAGCTTGACCAAACCTGGTATGGCATGTGACCAACCAGTCAGGGGCTCGAGGTCAGGTCTTATATCCTCGTAGAGCTCCCTAATAGCTCCCGTGCTCAGGCGGTAGAGGGAGATGACTTGGTCCTCACGTATGCCCTGGAGCTGGGCCCTGGGCCTGTAGAGGCGAGGCTGGCGAGCCTGCACCTCTACACGTCTCCTGCCCCGTGCGGGTACAGCCCCTGCCTGGCCTGTCCCCACAGCTGCAGGTCTGTGTTGCAGTGGGTCTACATCCATGCCCTGTACCTCAGCCCCATTGACACCATCTCCCACATCAGACAACCGCAGCCCCTGCTCACTCCCCTCTGCAACTGCAGCAGCCACAAAGGCTGCCATACACTCAACCTGTCCAACCTCTCAACAACACTCAAACACAGACACTCACCTCACTAACCAAGCCACACACCGTTCACACCACACACACACAGCCAACCACACAATCCAAACAACACTCACAAACATAGCCTCCTACGCCTCACACCTTCTCCTGACACTATCTCAACCTTGCTAACACCACACGCCTTCTCTCTCTCTCCTACACAAACCCCTCAATGTGACCCAGGTGTGCAGGTGTATTTATAGGGTTTTTGTTTACGTAACGCGCGTTGCACATGTGCGTGCAGCTGCTGCGTGCATGATGGCGCATGCACCGTCGCACGAGCGTGGCAGTTGCGCGTGTTGCAATGTGCTGTTGCACAAGCGTGGCAGTTGTGCATGCGCAGGAACGAGCGAGGCGCATGCGCAATGCACGCAACTGCCGCGCTCGTGCGATGGTGCATGCGCAACATGCACAGCAGCTGCACGCGCATGCGCAATGCGCGTTACATTAAAAAACCTATAAATACACCTGCACACCTCGGTCACGTTGAGGGGTTTGTGTAGGAGAGAGAGAGAGAGAAGGCGTGTGGTGTTAGCTAGGTTGAGATAGTGTCAGGAGAAGGTGTGAGGCGTAGGAGGCTGTGTTTGTGAGTAGTGGTGGTGGAGAGAGTGAAAGGCAGGTGGAGAGGTGTTGGAGAGTGCAGAGGCAGGTGGAGAGGTGTGTGGCCAAGCAGAGGAGGGAGAGAGGAGGGGAGGCGAGCAGCAGGTGAGAGAGACAGGAGAGGTGAGTAGCAGACAGCAGGGAGAGGAGGGGGGTCGGCAAGTAGGTGTGAGGTGGAGCCCAGGGGGTTAGGAGCAGGAATGAGTGATAGGGAGGGAGAGGGAGAGGAGCGTAGGGTGATGGAGCAGCAGCACATGGCTGGAGTGGGGAAGGGGCAGTCACCTACTTAGCAGGGAGGGAGTGGTGGGCCTGGAGTGGTGGCAGCAGGCACATCGGGTGGGTTCCAGCCCACACAGGGGCCCCCCACTGCCAAGAGAAGGCGGATACCGGTGTCAGCTGCAGAACGGAGGAGGGCTGTGTGGTTCAGCCCTCAGGAAAACCATATCCTGCTGGCCAGTGTTTTGGAGAACTACGAGGTTCTCTATGGGCAGCTCCGCAGCACCACCACAGTGGCCACACGCACAGAAGTGTGGGAGGAGGTGCAGGTGGCTGTGGCAGAGGCAGGGGGGCCACCCAGGGACCTTGACAGCCTCAGGAAGCGGTTTAATGATATCAAACGTGGTGTGCGAGCATACATGATTTCCGAGAGGCAACATGCCATGGGCACCGGTGGGGGTGGCCCCTTTACTCCAACCCTCACACCACTGGAGCAGGAGCTGGCCGACCGGCTTGGGCCAGTATACCTGCGGGGGCTGCCAGAGGCCCTGGACACCGCCCATCCCCAGGCAGGTATGTATGCAACATACACCTTGATGCTCTCAACCCATCCCTGCAATCCCCTTTGTCTATGCATCTGCCATCTGCCTGCACCTCTCCCACCTGTTTCCGCACCCTAACCATTTGCCTATGCCGGGGGCACATGGGTGTGCTGTACTGCATCATACCCCTTCAATTGCGATGTTTCTGCCCTAATCTCACATGTGTTTCTAATGCCATCCCTTTTCCTATCTGCTCTGGACATGTCAACTCACGCATGCTAACAACCTCTTCCCACACCTGTTATTGCAATCTCCGTTAAGATCTTAACGGCCGCTGATCAAGGAATGTCTGTTTGTCATACTATATTCACAGTGATGTGTGTGCTTGGCAGTGCCCTATAGTTGCTTAATAGTAGTAGTTTGAGGTGTAGTAGTGCAGCACACATACAGGGCACCCCCAAGCACACATTGATTGTGGGGGGGATGTACTACACACGTGTACATAGGTCGACTGTGAAAAGCTATTTGTGATGTGTACGCTTTAACACAATCCATGTGACTACAGTTTCATGGAGGCACCTGAGGAGGAGGATGTGCCAGGGCCCCAGGGTGTGGAGGAACCAGAGGCCGCAGTGTCTGGTGACACAAGTGATGGGGAACAGCCACGACCAGCTCTGAGGTGCCAGAGGCACAGGACAGGGCCACCCATGCAGGTGCCACATTGGGGGCAATGTAAGCACCGAACAGGCTGGGGCGGCTGATGAACCTGAGGGCAGCCACCACCCCATGCAGGCACCAGGCTCAGCAGGCGCAGCACCTACGTCCATGGCCATGATACTTGCTGAGCTAAGGGCCCACAGTGCCTCAGCACGGTGCGATGCTGAAGGTGGATAACATCATACACATCAATCCACATGGGTGTGTTGGCAATATCCACAAGGGGAATGTATGTTGACAACATAGCAGATTGTTTACAATGTTGGGGGAGGGATGTTATGTGCCAGGTGTCTTCCACCCTCCTGTCGGATGGTTTGTCAGGTGTCAGCATGTTTGAGGGGCTCAGACACACACATACTGTGCACGGCCATATACCCCAGGTGATCAGACAGCGGGAACCACTGATAACAGGCCACCCAGACACTCTGCCCGACAGACACCCCTCCATGGGTATTGTTATGCAGCATAGTCTGTAAACATGATCTGCAATGTGCACCAGCATTGTAGAGAGCAGGGAACCTCAGATATATGTATGTGTGTGCAATGACCCCTCACGTCATCTGACCTATCTCAAACAACCAGTGTGCAGATCAAGCATCAACACATTAACCTGCCACACTGGCATGTGTGAGATCTGTGATTCCCATGACCCCTCATCAGGACCCCTTCCAGGCATGAGAATGGCTCATGGGACACACAGGTCTAACCATGGTCATGCGTTGCTAGTTGTGGCATGCATGAATGTTCTGCAGACTGATCTGGTGGGATATGCCTGACATGTGCATGTGTGACGGTTGGCTACTAGAGAGGTATCTCACATATCACCTTGTGTCCCACCCACAGGCACTCGACAGGCACTGGTGCAGATACACCTGGATCTGGTGGCCAACACCCACGAAGTACAACTGCTGCGGGCAATAAATGAGACCAGTGCAGGGGCGCTCCTCAGAATTGCGGGCGCCCTGGAGGCCATAGCAGCCCGGATGTAGCAGCCAGCACCAGCACCGGAGGCTGCAGCACCAGAGCCACAACAGAGGGGTGGGTTGGGCCATGGTCAGCGTGGGCGTACACGCAGGAGGTGAGGGGGAAAAATAAAACATCATGAACCTATACATCCTGTGTCTGTTTCCAATGTATGGCACTGTGGTTCCCTATGTAGCCTGCACCGCATGTTGTCTCCCTGCCCACATGACACACACCCATGCCCCTCAGTGGTGGGGTGTCTGTACTGCCAGTTATCAGCGCACATAGGTCATAACATGCCCTGTTTGTCATGGACTGTGGCAGGTCCCAGCCCCAGGACCTCAGCGTGCGGGTATACCCACCCTCCCCTGTTGCACAGGGCGACTGTCATGATGGTACCTGTCTGGTGTTGGGATCTGTCACTGTCTCCCACCCCATATACCCCCCAACATTGGACACACATGTGTGACCATTCTCCCTGCCCGCACCATGGCCTACGTGGCTGCCCTCCCACATAGGCTCGCATGCGGCACAGGCAGACAAGGGTGGCTTGCGTAGGTCGGCTGCTCATCCTTTGCAAGCGCTTATAGTCACCCACCGCCCATCCCTGTGACATGCATTGTCCCAGGCCACCCTCAACAGCTATCCCCCTGAGCAGCTCCTGGATTCATTGGTACATCTTACCCTCCATGCAAAGAATTTGCTGTTTGCCGGTTCCGCTATTGGCACACAAGCATGGTGCATCAGATATGGTTCCCACACATTGCACACAGCATGCACGTGACTAGGGGGCTTGTTTACAAAGCTGCGGTAGCGGTTCGCGATCATTATTGGAGCCGCGGCCCCATTGATTTCAATGGGGCCGCGGCTCCGATAACGATTGCGAACTGCTACCGTGGCTTTGTAAACAAGCCCCTAGGTATTTTAGGACATGCTCTACATTGCCACATCTCAGGGTCAACCTTGGACTCACACGCCTACGCACATGGCCAGCCCCCACAACTGCATGTGGAGATGGTCCATGTATGATACCCATGTCAACCTTGCATACACATACCTATCTACACACATGTTCCATGCTTACATCCATAGTCTGTCTGTAAGGGCGACACATAACCATTGGGCTTTTTTTCACAAAACTGTATTTACATATAACAGAAAAAACGGTACATGCACATTTCAAACTATTTACAAACACACATACGGTTTGCCATACTGGGTCAAACCTGGGTCAAACCAGCTGTCGTGTGGGGTCCCAGAACAAAGGACAGCACAGGGCACGTGTGTGGGCATCACAGGGGCCATCAGACACTCCTGGGACGCCCTTCAGGGGATGGCTGCCGACCGGACAGACGCTCCATCTCGGAGGGCATCCACTGAATGGACCCTGCCAGCCACCGGTTGGTATGCTCAAGAAAATGGAGGCGTTGCTCCACGCCATCTAGGACCACATACAGGTCGTGCACGCACCTGCCACCACACACACACATGGTGGGAGGTGTCTGTGTGGTGGCATGTGCATGTGATCTGTGTGTGATCCTGGATGGCGTCTCCACACGCGGTGGCTGGCAGGGACCCATAGTGCCCTGTGCTGCCCTGTGCTCTCTCCCACCCAACACCCCCACCTCCCCCCTGCCACCTTCCACCCACCCTCCACACCCTCCGCACTCCCCCCTCCTCCTCCCCCCAAACAATCACCCACACTCACTCCCTCCCCTCCCACCCCACCCTCCACCCTCTCCATGTCCCCATCATCCCCCTCCGCAGCATCCGCCGCCTCCTCCTCTGCCTCCACCTCCTCCTCTTCTGCCCCTTCCTCATCCACCTCCTCCTCCTCCTCCTCGATAGGATGGCGGGCAGTGGGGCACCTCAGGGACTGGCCGGCCGTGGAGGGGCCCTCACTGGCGGCATCGCCCTCTGTGGAGGATGACAGTCATTATCACACTATCATGTGAGTCACCTAACACATGTACATATTGAGGCACCACACAGGCTAGTGGACCACTGTGACATTCCTTACAGAGCTGCAAAGGCCTCAAAACTCACCTCCACCTTGGGCCATCACCCCCCTCTGGAGGCGGGCGAGGTACTCTGGGTGATGTAGCCTCAACTCATGACCCTTCTTCCGTAGGTCCTCTACCTGGGGGGGGGGGGGGAAGCAATGGGTGGGAGCATCAGTGACCGTATATCTCTGGTGGGTGGCCAACACAAATCAAACATCTCTGTGGGCAGTTTCTCCTGCTCCGCTGCTCAGTGTGTCATGTACGAACTGTTGCCAGTGCCACCTGCATGTGTGGCTGTGGGTCTGGGCATGTGTGCAGTGACACCTATGTGTACTGTGCGTGGCAACCTGGACACACCATTCCGTGTTCCTATGCTCTCCTTGCATGACATGGCAGCACCATCCCACGTGTGGTTTGGCCATGCTGGTGTCCATGGGAAACCCCCTAACCCCCTGTGTGGTCTGGCAAACACATTTGTGTTTCCTTGACCTACACACATCATCCGACGCAACCCCAATGGCAACATGATATCCTAACACGCATAGGTGATGTGTCCATACATTGAGCGGAGGGTGGGTGGCCCTGTGCACCTTGCCAGGGGCCACTACCATGCCATTTGGATTTCTACTATACCTCTATGGTCATGACTAGGGCCTTGTGTCAGTAGGGCAGTTGTGGCTGGCAACAACAGGGGCAGGGGCCAGCACACTGAAATGGCCTATTAACATCTGTGCTCCTGTCTGAGTTTCTGGCAGTGCTGTGCAACACCAACAGGTGCATGTATACTTACAACTGAATCTGTAATGTTCCTCTGCAATCAGGTACGGAGATCCTGGTGAGTGGGCAGATGTGTGACCTGAATCAGCGTACAGGTCTGTGATATATGGCTTTGTTCCAGGCCTTCATAATCAGATCTCATAGCTCATGGGGGTGGGGTGCTGTAAAGCACATCCACAGCTGCACCTACCATACCATCTGGATCCATCACAGACGTGTGTAATGAGGTGTGGGCCTTATGGACTAGGGGAGATGTGAGACCTACCCGGCATAACTTGCCACAATATCTGGATGACATACTCACCGTTGCAATCAGGTCTCAGGCCTCCTGGGGATAGGGTGTCCTAGCACACATCATCAGCAACATACACCATAGCACCAGGGTGACTGACAGGACACCTTCAGAAGGTCTCAGGACTCCTAGGGGTAGGATGACATATAACACATCAGCAGCAGCATTAACCATGTCACCAGGGTGACTGGGAACCCACTTTGATGGGCTCTCAGGACTCCTGGGGGTGGGGAGTATGTATTAGACTGCAAAGGCACACACAACCATATCACCAGGGTGACTGGGAACCCACTTTGATGGGCTCTCAGGACTCCTGGGGGGTAGGGAGGATGTTTTAAACTGCAAAGGCACACACAACCATATCACCAGGGTGAAGGCACACATACCCATAACACCAGGGTGACTGGGAACCCACTTTGATGGGCCCTCAGGACTCCTGGGGGTGGGGAGGATGTTTTAAACTGCAAAGGCACACACAACCATAAACACCAGGGTGACTGGGAACCCACTTTGATGGGCTCTCAGGACTTCTGCGGGTAGGGAGGATGTTTTAAACTGCAAGGGCACACACACCCATAACACCAGGGTGACTGGGAACCCACTTTGATGGGCCCTCAGGACTCCTGGGGGTGGGGAGTATGTTTTAAACTGCAAAGGCACATACAACCATATCACCAGGGTGACTGGGAACCCACTTTGATGGGCTCTCAGGACTCCTGGAGGTAGGGAGGATGTTTTAAACTGCAAAGGCACACACAACCATATCACCAGGGTGACTGGGAACCCACTTTGATGGGCTCTCAGGACTCCTGGAGGTAGGGAGGATGTTTTAAACTGCAAAGGCACACACACCCTTAACACCAGGGTGACTGAGAACCAACTTTGATGGACTCTCAGGACTCCTGGGGGTAGGGAGGATGGTTTAAACTGCAAAGGCACACACACCCATAACACCAGAGTGACTGGGAACCCACTTTGATGGGCCTTCAGGACTCCTGGGGGTGGGGAGGATGTTTTAAGCTGCAAAGGCACACACAACCATATCACCAGGGTGATTGACAGCCCACTTTGATGGGCTCTCAGGACTCCTTGGGGTAGGGAGGATGTTTTAAACTGCAAAGGCACACACAACCATAACAGCAAGGGGACTGACAGACCATTTGGATCACATCTCAGGACTCCTAGGGGTAGGGCAGATGTGTGACCCTGCAAATGCGAAACCTACCATATCAGCATGATGTTTACAAAACCTCTTTAGGCAGATCTATGGGCTCCTTGTGTTACGGTGTGTTTTAACACATCAACAGCAGCAGCTGCCATAACACCAGGATGACATCTGATACTCTGTGAGCAGGTCCTTAGTCTCCTGGGGATAGGGCACACCACTCGGTTGTGATACATAGACGGTATAGCACGTGGGTTTAACTAATAAACATAAATGAGATAGACTACCTACACACAGCAGCATGCACGGCTACATTTGACACTGGATATGTATATGGATATACTGACCTGTCCCCATACACTTACCTCACGTGGGTAGTCAGCCACACGGTTGTAGCGCCGTGTCACACGGTCCCAGGCCCTCCTGACTCTCCCCAGGTCCTGCCGCTTGGAGGACCCTGGGAAGAGCTTCTGCTGCCTGGTGCAGATAAGTCCTGTCAGTTGCCGGAGCTCCATTCTGGTGAAGGCTGGCTTCTGTGAGCGGGTGACCATTTTTACCAATGCCTTGCTCACAGATGCACACGTGCAGCAACGCGCTGTGCCTACGCGCGCATCATTGAGGCGCGCTAGCAACATGCCCATGCCTATGCCACAGCTGGTACACAGGAAATGGTGTCACAGCCACAATATATAAAGATCTATGCTGCAGACACACATTGCAGTGATGTGTCTGGCATTTTAAAACACAATTTGTTTATTATGCATTTCTCTGGTTGTTGTCACACTTGGGTCTCAAACCCATCACCACTGGTTCTTAGGGCATTGCATTAACAGGTGTATTATGCCTTTTTACACAGCAATGGCTGGCTAAACAGTTACACGAGGGGTTATGTTTACTAAACTGTCTTAATGTGCACCCAGCAATAATGTGCAGGATGCCATAAGGAGAGTGGGCATTCCGGTCTAAATGTAGCAATCGCGCAATAAGTTGCGTGACGCACATTATCACACAGTAGAAGGAG
Source organism: Ichthyophis bannanicus (assembly GCA_033557465.1). NCBI lineage: Eukaryota > Metazoa > Chordata > Amphibia > Gymnophiona > Ichthyophiidae > Ichthyophis > Ichthyophis bannanicus. The sequence goes on from CM066032.1 coordinate 19,379,857, forward strand.
GCATGCCACATTTACAGGCGTTACTCTTAAGTAGGTGCGCTGACATGCCAACACAGCAGCAGAGGTGTAGCACATTGGTTAATACACTGACTGATGGTGCAGGGGTCATGGGTTCAATCCTCCAGTGCACATAATGAATAAAGCTGGCTGAGGCAGTAACCTTTATGTTTGAGCATTGCTTTGTGAGGCATTTTATTTTTATTTAAATAGTGCTGCCAGAAAACACCCTCACAGTGCCGTAACCTAAGGTGCTGCATAGGGCGCCCTGTAAGGCACTCCAGAGGGCACATTATAAAGTGCACTCTCTGCCATGGGGAGGGGGGGAGGGGGGAGAGGAGGGGGAAGGGAGATGGGGGAGAGGGAGAGGGGGAGGGGGGGAGGGGAACGGAGGGAGAGGGGGAGGGGGGGAGGGGAACGGAGGGAGGGGGAGGGGGAGGGGGAGGGGGAGTGGAGGGAGAGAGGGGGAGGGCCATCAACCCCAGTCCTGCTAGGGAACAGACACCCTACAGGGCAGCCAATGCAGAGCTGTACACATCCATAAGGCAATAGCAAACAGACAGTAGGCCTGGGAATGCTCAGCTGCCCCCACCACCATCTGACATTCTCCAGCAGCAACCACAGTGAGCCACAGCCACTGCACCCTGCGAGGTGTTCCAGCCATACACATATAACTGTAGTCTGCTAGCATAGTCCACAGTGCATGATCCTGAAGGAAATGTATGCACACCCACCAAGCAGATAAGTCAGTGATAAGGCCCCAGAGAAGAACACCTATATATTTCACTTAAACAAAATACAATATAAGCACTATGGGGGAGCCTAGCCATGCCATGGTCACTGCTCAGTCAGGGTGAGAGTGACCTCCCAGCAGGACATGCTGTGGCCACCCTGTCCGTGCAGGTTGTGGCCGGGTACTACAATGTCCGAGCCATTGCCCTATGCCCTGTGCTGATGCATCCAGGCCAGGCCACCCTGTCCAGGCTATACTCACAGTACCTTGCTCCTCATTATGCACATTGGCAGGCCAATACTGGCAACAGTGCTAGCAGTGTGGGCTGAGGAAGGTGTTAGCAGCCATCACACACTGGATAGACAGACACACACTCCCCACACTTATGCCAGCATTGTGCAACTATAGAAGTGTTTGGCAGCCCTGGCCACAGCACCGGTCCTGGGCACAGTGCAGGCATGGCTATGGTATGCAATATTTTCTTCTGGTCATTTTCAATGTTTATTTGCCCTTTTGTTCCATGCACATGTATCACACTTATCACTTTTTGTAGGTTTCCCTGGTTTTGATGTACATTGCTGACGTAAATGGTTTCTTTTCCCTTTAAAACAGCTCTAATGCCAGGGTTTCACTGGCGTTAGTTTTCAGCCCCGGAGTCCACAGTGTTAGTGTGCAGGGAGCCTCTCCCCTCCCATTCTCCGCTCATTGACCCTCTCTCTCTGCCCCTGGGGAGCCTTCCTCCACCCTCCGGGAGCCTTTCTCCACCTTCAGCGCTCATTTGCACCGCTGCGCGTGTTATCGCGCGATAAGATACCTCTGCGCCCGAGAAACCACCATTATTGCGTGATAAGGTACCTCATCGCGTGATAACGTCGCCGGGCGCACATTAAGATGGTTTAGTAAACATACCCCTTAGTGTTAGAGATAAGATTGTGACTGTTATTGTCTAAATAGGGTCAGTGTGTGATTGCTGGTCAGCACTAGTCTGAGATATCTGGGTGTCATTTTGCTGTAGGTTGTAAAAGTATTGGGTAAAGAGATGGGTTTTTAGTTCCCTTCTAAATGATTGTAGATCCTTTATCTCCCTTAGAGAAATTGGGAGGTTGTTCCACAATGTAGGTGCAAAGAACGAGAAGGCCATGTTGCTAGTCTTCTGCTTTGCTTTTCTAATGGCATCAGAAACTAGCAACATGTGGAGGTTCACTCTTCGTCTTGACCTGCTTTCCTGAGGGGTATGAATAAGAGTTGCGAGATAAGACGGCGCTATATTATTGATGAGCTTGAAAGTAGTAACAATTGCTTTGTAGCGAATTCTGCATGACATTGGAAGCCAGTGCAGTATGTAAAGGATCTGATTATTTAGCTTTGAAAATAATTCTTGCAGCGACATTTTGAGCCAGTTCTAGAGTGTGCAAATTTTTCTTTGAGGTACCTTGAAGAATGCCATTTCAATAATCTAAATGTGGTGCTATTAGCGTCTGAGCTACCGTCCTGAAGTCGTTGCTGTGTATTATCGGTCTGAGCTGTTGGATTGTCCTTATCTTGAAGAATATAGTTTTGACAGTTTTCTTTATGTGAGGGGTTAGAGTGTCTTGTCAAGGGTGACCCCTAGGTATTTGACCTCTGTCTTAACTGGAAGGGAGATGTTCCCGATATTGATGGCTAACGGTGGGGTGAAGTTAGGGTTTCTCGTTGTAAAAAGCACTTCTGTTTTTTTGAAACTGATATTCATGTTCATTGATTGAAGCCATTTTTCTGCTTCAGAGAGGCAGCGTGATATACCGTCATAGTTAGGATTGGTTACATCGAACAATGAGTACAACATAATGTCGTCTGCATAGATGTGATAATTTATCTTATAGCATTTGAATATGGAGCAGATAGGCTGAAGATACAGATTAAAAAGAAGAGCTGAGAGAGCGGAGCCTTGTGGGATGCCCTGTTCTTGTGGGAAAGGTAATGAGGCGACGTTGTCTGTTTCAACATATTGGATCCTGTCATTGAAGTAAGATTTAAACCATTCTAGAATTTTATCCTTGATATCTAATTGGGAGAGTCTAGAAATGAGCAGGGCATGGTTTACATTGTCAAATGCAGACGAAATATCAAGAAAAGTGAGAATGTAGGCTCGTTTAGTATTATCGATGCCCCTGATAATATTGTCAAATAAAGTTAAAAGGAGGGTTTCCACACCGTGGAAAGGGCAGAACCCATATTGATGCTCATCTAAGGGAGAGGATGAGTCTATAAAGTCTTGCAGTTGTATCTGCACAACCTTCTCAATAATCTACGCGAGTAACGGAATGTTGGCAATGGGGCGATATGACGTAGGGTCGTTGCTGTCCAGGGATTTATTCTTTAGTAATGGGCGGATTGCTGACCTTTTGAGTTCCTTAACTAAGAATCCTTGAAGTAGTGATTGGTTCACTATATTCAGTAGATATGGTGACAGTTCTGCCTTAGTTGCCTTGATCCATGCCACCGGGCAAGGGTCTAAAAGTGAGGTTGTAGTATTGAGTTTAGTGATTGTCTGGTGCAGTTGTTATTTTGTGATGGGATGGAAAGATGTCCATTCGTGGAGGTTGTTGTCAGGAGGGATTAGGAGGACTGGCGTGAACTGGTAATTCTGCTTGAGTTTGTTAGCAAAGTGATCCGCTAAAACTTGAGGGTTGATAGGAGTCATGTGGGAGCTATTAGTGGGAGCTTTGGTCAAAGATTTAACGATCTCAAATAGCTCCCTGGGATGGTTTATGGCCTTTGACAGTACCTTAGCGTGATGTTTTGCATCCACCCACCAGTTTTTAATTTGATTTGAATATATTCAGACTTTAGGTATTGTTTTATGAAGGACCTGAGCATATAGAAAAGCATTATATATACTCAAGAAGACTCAGAAAGTTGCTGATGTGTATATGTGTAAAATGCAGGCACAGAGAAGTCACATGGTTCAAGGATAGTGCTGCTGAATATCTCCTCCAAGCACCTTGGCACTATCCGGATAGTTCTGGAACAATCTGGAGGCAGACCTGGAATTTATGCAGATAGCAGCGACTTTTAGCGCCACTATCCAGATAGCTATCTGCATAACTTAGGACAGCAAAAAAGTTGTCCTAAGAGGTATGTGGGTAGCCCATCTGGATAGCGGCTGAATATCACTGCTGCCTGCATAGTGCCGGCACTGACTGCACTATCCCGATATTCAGCACCAACTGCTATCCAGATACTGGTGCTGAACATCTGGATTTGAATTAACCATAATATATAATACTGCATATCCATCGACTCTTACTGGCACTACACACACATAAGTACACCCACCTGAGACAGGCGTAAATGTGTATACCTACGGTACTTACCTAAAGGTAAGTTTATAAAAACACATAAGTGTATCCATTGGGCCTTTATAAAATAGACACAGCATATGTGCAATACCCTGACAGCCTGGACATCCTGCTATAAGACTGCTCTCCACAGGTTAAGCTTCTGTAGCCCTCCTTTGAACAGTGCTGCACTCTGTATAGTGTTAATTTCATTTCCTTACAGTTTTACTATATTTGTTTGTAAACTATTTTTTCAGGAAGGAGGAGGTTAGCTGGAAGTTTTCCCTGCTCTATTTGACTTTTGGCTAAATCAGAGCCGGAGCTGAGATCCAGCACCAAAGGCCCACATTTGCGACTGCCCAGAGATTTTTACTCTATTACTACTACTGCATCGCTGTGAACATGCACTAAAGAGAGAGTCCCAGCTAGACAGAGCTTGCAATCTATTCAAGACAAACAAACAGGACACATGAGAGATGAAGAAGTCCCTTTAATTGTGGGAAATGATTAAAAACAGCATGGGTATTAAGTGGGAGAATAGGGGGCTAGAATTTAAAAGCAGCCTCTGTTCCAAGGCTTGACAAATCCTGGGTGCCAGGTCACTATGGAAACTAGAAATTTTCCCCTTGTGCCTGGGATTTTTGTATCGTCACTGCTGCCGAAATAGCAACAAGATTCTCACACATTGCCATAGCCTAAACTTTACTCATTCCAGGCTGTGCTAACACATGAAAAAAGGCAGCATGCTATTTATGTGGTGGCAGTCGTGAAAATTAAAGGGCTCATCGATTCACACTGGAAGCCCCTTGGACCTCCTCCTCTGGGGGAAATCTCTTATCCCTGGTGACCCACTGGACCTGACTCCCCTCTCTGCAGCCCTGACAAGGGGCTGAAATGCTTTAAATAGCCCCCTTTCCAAAGATCCACCCAATACATTCATATGGATGTTGGAAGGAGGGAGGGAGGGTTGGTCAGTTGGACAGTCATCTCACCCACCATCTCCCTCCAAGTCAATTTATTTAAAAGTATTTGCTATATTGCTATTTGAATAAGAACATGATAGGGCTGTACAATTGATGGGTTGATAAAACCTGCAATGATCATGAAATATGCAAAGACAGACATAAAGTTAAAATTAAACAATGCATATACAATAGGTAAGTTATAAATAGCACAACAAAAGTTCTAAAATACAATTTTACAATTAAAAGTGACAAAGTAGGTTATTTTTATTTATTTAAAAATATTTGACAGCATGACTCCTAGTGATAGTACCATGAGACTACTGCTAGGAGTCAGGCACTGCCTTTCTGAAAGAGGAGACGACCATGACAGGAGTAACTGGGGACTGTGCTTGCTCCTGTTGCTCTTGGACCTCCTGGGGTGAGTCAGGGTCCTTTTGAGGGAGGGTAGGTTGACCAACCAACCCTCACAGTTATGAATGTGGCACAGCTTCAAGTAGGGGGATCTTTAAAACATTTTAACCCTGTGTTGGGGCTATGGAAGGGGGAGCATTGAGCCCATTGGGCCTTCAGGGATCAGAGGGGGTTCAGGGGGCTTCAAATTCAGATCAGTGGGTCCATCATTTTTCATTTTCTACCACTGCATGAAGGGCGCATTTTGTCTCTCCAATAGCTCTTGGAAAAGTAACTACAGCTCTGGAGCTGTAGTTTTTCTGCTAAAACAGGCCCTCAAAGCTTTTTCATGTGCTCATTTTTTGCATTTTATAGCATTAGAGATGTTTGCATGATTTTGCATCGCAGCAGCTGATTAATGTAAAATTTATAAAAAGCTTTGGATCAAAGGAGACTTCCAGTCAAAGTTTACTATCGTAAAATGTACTTTTGCAAAGTGACCTTGCAAAAGTACACTTCACGAGAAAAATCATGCAAAATACCTGAACTTTGGCGCTTTTGCATGGTTACAAGTGTTTTCTGCCATTTTTCCAGCAAAGCGCATGTCTGTGAAGTCACTTCGCATTTAATACATGAGGCCCTTTTGTCTCTACTGCACGACTCTCAGTGAGTTTGAGCTGGGCAGAAATTTCTGCACTGCTTGGCTCAACTCTGAGAGACATGTGGTGCAGAAACAGACCACAAGTTGAGGAAGGCATGAGAGTGGGGCTAGGAAGCTCTGAGTGGCTGGAGGTTTCGAAGGGAGACTTCACAGTAGATGGTCGAGAGGTGGGGTTTAAATTGCTCTGAATCATTGGGGAACGAGTAAGACAGGGATTGAGAGACTTGAGATGGAGGGGACTGAAAGAGGAAGACTGTTGGGGACAAGAAAATTTGAGGACATGTGCTGTGGTAAGGGTGGGGGCCTGAAAGAGAACGGAGACAGAGTGAATGAGAGAAAGAGACTGGGTGAGAACAAGGTGAGAGACTGCATAAGAAGGGCTTGGTGGACAGTTTGGGGCTGCTGGTCATATGCTTTTGCCAGCTGCATGCAATGGCGTATTAAGGTGCCTGATTTACCAAGGGCTAGAGTTACTGAAGTGTGCTACTGTGCATAATGTGTGTTATTTATCACAGTGAGGCCTATTCATTAATAATATGCATTAATGCGATTAACACACTTCAATAAATCTAGCCATGAATGGGAAAACTGCCTTAGTAAATCGGATCCTAAAGGAGATGAAGCATTTCTTGAGAGTATTTCTCCCCTTCCCTCCCATCCCCTCCACTCCCCTCTCTCCAACTTTCTGGGGAGGAGGGGGAGAGGTCTCAACCACTGGCTCCTAATTTTCAGAAATGGTTCCTAGATTTGTCAAGAAAATGTGTCAAGGCCTGCCCTATATTGAATCTCCCCCCAACTCACCTACCCCCAGTCATTGCAGCAACAATCTGTAGCTGGGGGCTATACACCAGGGCTCCTTTCAGAATCACACAATCATGCACCCTAAATCTGATCACTAGGTGTCGCTGTTGCATGATGGCTGTAACTCCCTTCCTCAAGGGGCTGTATTTCCAGCAGAAGAGCTGAGCACGGAGTCAAACCCTAAAGGGGTAACCCTTGAAAATAAATGCTATTATGGGTCTGCAATGAAAGAGTAGTCAAATATGATAGAACACTGTGTATCAATGGCAGGTGACAGTTTGGCAAAAAGAACACTTGAACTTTGAGAAATGGTTGATTACTTTAATTAGGAGCAATGGTTGACTATTGCTGGACGTCTTAGTTGTAAGGACCGACTGCATCTATAAGCCTCAGAGTATCACCAAGGAATGTGCAACATATGCAGTATAGAACTTGCAAATGGAAGGTTATTATTAACAAGAAGAGTCCTGCTTGGTGGAAGTGTGGAGGACTGTAGGACATTAGGAGACCCATTCCAACATCAAGCTTTTGCTATAACATTGCTCTGTGGAATGCCAGAAATTTTAAGATATCTGGAAATTAGGGCTGGTATTACTTCTACTACTACTACTATTGAACATTTATATAGCGCTACCAGTCATACACAGCACTGTCAGACATGTAAGAGACAATCCCTGCTCGTCAGAACTTACAATCTAGTTAAGACAAACACAGAGCTGACAATCTAGACAAGACAAAAACACGGAACTTACAATCTAGTCATGACAAACACAGAGGTCAAGATCTGAAAGCAACAGTGAAGAGGTGAGATAAACAGAGAGCTTGTAGTTTAAATTTAATAGTCACTCAGGGCCAAGTAACAGCAAAGTACTTTTAGTTTAAATTTAACACACAGAAGAGAGCTTTCTGGTTAAATTTAGAATCCAGCAGAGAGCTTGTAGTTTAAATTTCATAAGAAGTTAGAGCCTAGCAGCAGCTAAGAGCTATAATTCAAATCAAATCCGAATTTAGCTTACCTCAGCAGCACAAGACAGGGTACTGTGTAGCAGCCCTCTTTTAATAAGTGTTATTTCCCTCCCTCCACTGGGATTATCATAGCTTTATAGGTACTTACACATCTTAAAAGACAGGAGGTGCTTTCAGGTGAAGCTCATTACCCAAATCAGTCATACATTAAGGACCTGAGATTAATTAAGCTTCAGGTGAACAAGGCATATTAAACGTATTAGGTACAGTTTTATTGGTATAAATACCCATAGCAACCCCTAGTAAGTAAGAACTTAAAGATCTAGACACAAACTTAAAATTAAGATGCAGACAGCAGTCCAGCAGCGCGATGGGGGCTTTACAGTCTTTTGCATTGAGTGTCACATGTATGATTTTCTCCCAGTTGGTGAGAGGTCTTACGTGTGCACTAGGTGCAAGGAGCTCTTTGCTCTCAGGGAACAAGTCAGTTCTCTAGAGGCTAAAGTAGCAGACTTGGAAAACATAAGACAGACAGAGAGGTACATAGACGAGACCTACAGGGATATAGTCCTGAAGTCCCACCTCCAGTCTGGCAGCACCCCTGTTGCCATGGAGGAGAGAGGTCACGTGACAGGGGAGCATCACCCTAGTGTGGCAGGAAGTGATCCTGTAACTAGGACCTGTCCTCCAGGTGATGTAAAACCCTCTCGCACTGAGGAAGTTCTCCAGGGCCATGTGCCCATGAGGGAAGGGTTAGGACAGCCGTTATAGTTGTTGATTCGATCATTAGGCTTGTAGATAGCTGGGTGGCTGGTGGACGTGAGGATCACCTGGTAACATGCCTGCCGGGTGCGAAGGTAGCGGACCTCACGCTCCACCTAGATAAGGTCTTAGATAGTGCTGGGGAGGAGTCTGCTGTCTTGGTACATGTCGGTACCAATGACATAGGAAAATGTGGTAGGGAGGTTCTGGAGGCAAAATTTAGGCTTTTAGGTAGGAAGTTGAAATCCAGAACTTCCAGGGTAGCATTCTCCGAAATGCTTCCTGTTCCACGTGCAGGACCCAAAAGGCAGGAAGAACTCCGGAGTCTCAATGCGTGGATGAGACAATGGTGCAGAGATGAGGGTTTTGGATTTGTTAGGAACTGGGGAACATTCTGGGGAAAGGAGGGGCTCTTCCGAAGGCATGGGTTTCACCTTAACCGGGATGGAACCAGGCTGCTGGCAATAACCTTTAAAAAAGAGATACAGCAGCTTTTAAACTAGATATTAGGGGAAAGCCGACAGTCGCCCAAGAGCGGATGGTTCAGAAGAATGTATCCTTGAAGGATACTACCAAAAGCAGAGAGGTTCCACAAAAGAGTAAAGTAGCCCAAATGCCCTCAAGTATGGAGCAGACAGAGCTTAAAGATCCCAATTTACCCATGTCTAACAATAGCCAAATTAACATGAATAAAATACATTCTCTAAAATGCTTGTATGCAAATGCTAGAAGTCTAAAGAATAAGATGGGAGAGTTAGAATATATAGCACTAAATGAAAGGTTAGATATGATTGGAATATCAGAGACATGGTGGAAGGAGGACAACCAGTGGGACACTGTGATACCTGGGTACAAACTGTATTGTAATGATAGAGCAGATCAAATTGGTGGAGGGGTTGCGCTCTATGTTAGAGAGGGCATTGACTCAGAAAGGATTAAAGTTTTGCAGGAAACAGAATCTGCTGTAGAATCTATATGGATTGAAATTCCATATAAAAGGGGGAAGGCAATGGCAGTGGAGGTGTACTATCGAGTGCCTGGCCAGAATGACGAAATGGATGATGAAATGCTCAAAGAAATCAAGGAAGCTAACAAAAGTTACAGCGCAGTAATACTAATGGGTGATTTCAATTACCCCTGTATCGACTAGGTCAGTGTCACGTCAGGATATGCTAGGGAGATAAAGTTCCTAGATGAAATAAATGACTGCTTCTTGGAGCAGCTGGTTCATGAACCGACCAGAGGGGAAGCCATATTAGACCTAGTCCTTAGTGGAACACCAGATCTAGTGCAAGAGATAAGGCTGTTGGGGCCACTTGGCAATAGTGATCATAGCATGATCGCCTTTGATTTAATTAGTGGAGGAGGGATAGTAAGGAAATCCACAGTACTACCTTTTAACTTTCGAAAGGGAGACTATGATAAAATGAGGAAAACAGTTAAGAAAAAACTAAAAGGAACAGTTGCAAAGGTTAAAGACGTACATCAAGCTTGGGTGTTGTTGAAAAATACTATTTGGAAGCCCAGACCAGCTGTATTCCACGCTTTAAGAAAAGTGGAAGGAAGTCCAAAAAACTGCCAGCATGGTTTAAAGGTGAGGTCAGAGAGGCTGTTGTCGCCAAAAAAGCATCTTTCAGAAAATGGAAAAAAGAGCCAAATGACAAAACCTGGAAACAGCACAAGCACTGGCAAGTCAAATGCAAGGCATTGATAAGGCAGGCAAAGAGAGAATTTGAGAAGAAGCTTGCTGCGGAACCTAAAACGCGAAATAAAGACCTTTTCAAGTACATTCGTAGCAAAAAACCTGTGAGAGAGTCAGTTGGTCCATTAAATGATAAAGCGGTTAAAGGAGCACTAAGAGGCGACAAGGCGATAGCGGAGAGACTGAATGAATTCTTTGCTTCGGTCTTTACTGAGGAAGATGTAGGGATGTTACCCATGACTGAAGTGGTATTTAAAGGTGCGGAAGAATTGAAGGAAATATCGATACATCGGGAAGATGTCTTACAACTATTAGATAAACTGAAGAGTAGCAAATCACCTGGGCCGGATGGTATACATCCAAGGGTGTTGAAAGAACTGAAATATGGGATTGCAGACCTGCTATCAGTAATCTGTGAACTATCATTAAAATCATCTCTAATACCTGAAGATTGGAGGATCGCCAATGTAACACCAATTCTTAAAAAGGGTTCCAGGGGTGATCCGGGAAACTACAGACCGGTGAGCCTGATGTCAGTACCGGGAAAAATGGTAGAAACCATCATAAAGAATAAAATTACTCAGCATGTAGATAGTCACGACCTAATGGGAGACAGCCAACATGGCTTTAGACAAGGAAGATCTTGTCTTACTAATCTGTTATGTTTTTTTGAAGGAATGAATAAACAGGTGGACAAAGGTGAATCGGTTGATATTGTGTATCTGGACTTTCAGAAAGCCTTTGACAAGGTCCCTCATCAGAGACTTTTGGCAAAACTAAAGAGTCATGGAATAGGAGGCAGTGCACTATTGTGGATCAGGAACTGGTTAAAAGATAGAAAGCAGAGGGTAGGGCTAAATGGCCAATTTTCCCAATGGAGAAAGGTGAATAGTGGTGTACCCCAGGGATCTGTGCTGGGTCCGCTGCTTTTTGACATATTCATAAATGACCTGGAAAGTGGAATAACGAGTGAGGTTATCAAATTTTCAGATGACACAAAACTATTTAAAGTTGTTGAAACCCAAGAGGATTGTGACAAATTGCAAGAGGATCTTGATAAATTGGAAGACTGGGCATCAAAATGGCAGATGAAATTTAATGTGGACAAGTGCAAGGTTATGCACCTAGGGAAGAACAACCCAAACTATGGTTACACGATGCAAGGTTCCACATTAGGAACCACCACCCAGGAAAAAGATTTAGGTATCATTGTGGATACCATGTTAAAACCCTCGGCCCAGTGTGCAGCGGCGGCCAAGAGAGCAAATAGAATGCTAGGTATGATAAGGAAAGGAATGGAAAATAAAACAAAAGATATTATAATGCCTCTGTATCGTTCCTTGAATATTGTGTGCAATTCTGGTCGCTGTATCTTAAAAAGGATATAGCGATTTTAGAAAAGGTTCAGAGAAGAGCAACCAAAATGGTAAAGGGGATGGAAGGATACTCCTATGAAGAAAGGCAAAAAAGGTTAGGGCTCTTTAACCTGGAAAAGAGATGGCTGAGGGGAGATATGATAGAAGTCTATAAATTAATGAACGGAGTGGAACGGGAATGTAGATCAATTGTTTACGTTATCAGAATATAGAAAGACTAGGGGACATGCAATGAAGCTACAGGGAAAACTATTTAAGACTAATAAAAGAAAATATTTTTTCACTCAACGTGTAATCAAACTCTGGAATTTGTTACCGGAGGATGTAGTAAAGGCGGTTAGTGTAGCTGGGTTTAAAAAAGGTTTGGACAAGTTCCTGGAGGAAAGGTCCATAAACCATTATTAAGAAGTGACCGAAGATATCAATGCTTGACCCAGTACAAGCATTGTGGAACTTGTGTCTCTTGGGGAAACTGCTAGGTACATATGACCTAGATTGGCCACTGTTGGAAACAGAATACTGGGCTTGATGGACCTTGGTCTGACCCAGTATGGCATATCTTATTTTCTTATTTCAACCTGGTTTTAAAGAGGGCTAGAGAGTGTGCTGGCGTACAGATACCGGTAGCTTGTTCCAGGCGTAAAGTGCAGCAAGGTGAAAGGAGCAAAGTCTGGAATTAGCAGCAGGAGTGAAGGGCATAGACAGAAGTAGTTCACAAGAAGAGTGGAGTTCCTCAGAGGGACTGTAAGGAGAGATAAGAGATGGAAGGTACTGAGGAGCCACAGAGTGAATGCACTTAAAGGTCAGGAGGAGAAGTTTGAACTGGATGCGGAAGTGGACGGGGAGCCAGTGAAGTGACTTGAGAAGAGGAGTAATGTGGGTATAGTGAAGCTGGCAGAAGATTAGTCACGCAGCAGAATGTTGAATGGATTGAAGGGTAAAGAGACCAGCAAGGAGGAGGGTGCAGTAGTCAAGACGAGAGGTGACTAAGGAGTGGATAAGGGTTTTAGTAGTATGCTCAGAAAGGAAGGGGCGGATTTTGCTGATGTTGTAGAGAAAGAATGGCAGGTCTTAGCTACGAGCTGGATATGTGTAGAGAAAGAGAGAGAAGAGTCAAAGAAAACCCCCAGGTTGCGGGCCGAAGAAACAGGAAGGCTTACAGAGTTTTCCACAGAGACTGAGAAGGGAGGAAGAGGAGGGGAGGTTTTAGGGGGAAAGATAAGGAGTTCAGTCTTGGCCATATTCAGTTTCAGGCAGCGGTGAGACATCCAGGCAGCAATGTCGGAAAGGCAGGCAGAGATCCTGGTCTGGATTGCCGGAGAGATTTCAGGCGTAGAGAGGTAGATTTGGGAGTCATCGGCATAGAGATGGTACTGAAAGCCATGGGACGAGATAAGTGCACCAAGGGACTGGGTATAGAAAGAGAAAAGGAGTGGACCCAGGACAGATCCCTGGGGGACACCAACAGGGAATGGGTAGCAGAGGAGGAGGAGCCACCAGAACACACACTGAAAGAGCGATGGGAGAGGTAGGAGGAGAACCAGGATAGTTCAGAGCCGCTAAAATCAAGTGATGACAGGGTAACAAGGCTGTGGTCAACAGTGTCAAAAGCAGCAGAGAGGTCAAGAAGGATGAAGACAGTATAGAGGCCCTTGGATTTTGCCAGGAACATGTCACTGGAGACTTTGGTAAGAGCCATTTCAGTAGAGTGTAAAGGACGAAAGCCGGACTGTAAAGGATCCAGGAGGGCATGAGAGGAGAGGAAGTCAAGGCAGCGGTGATGGACAGCACGCTCAAGTAGTTTAGATAAGAAGGGAATGAGAGAGATGGGTAAATAGTTTGAAGGACAGGTGGAATCAAGTGAGGGTTTCTTGAGGAGGGGAGTGACCACAGCATGCTTGAAATCAGCAGGGAAAGTTGCAGTGGAGAGCGATAGGTTGAGAATATAAGAGATGGAAGGGACAGTGGTGGAGGAGATGTGGCTAAGGAGGTGGGTGGGGTTGGATCAGAGGAACAGATATTAGACATGCAGAAACTGGTGAGGAGGCCCCAAAGACTGCCTGCAGGTTGTGCCTCCTTCAGCATGAGGCAGACTTGGGGTCCCCTGTGCCCTAGGGGTCCAGGGCAATTACCCTGTTTACCAGCACATAACACTGACCCTGATAGCAATTAGTGAAAGTCTTTTTGAAAGGAGGAAGGAGAATTTACCAGACTCATATCTGTAACTGAAGAATGATACAAATTACACAGGTACACTAAAAAAATTTTTTTTTAAACTGCCTCTAATGTTTCGATTGATTTTTACGTTTTTTGGTGCGCTGAATCCAAATCTGATAACCAATTTGCTCCATCACGTACAGATTTTTTGCTACATTGGGTTAGCAGTTTGAGGTGAACGTTTCAGATTGAGTGCGATCGAGATAAAAGTTTCTTGGATGAATTCTTTATACTAATTGTTTAGTAGTTATTCAAATAAGAATAAAGAAAATTGTAACAAGGCAGCACATAAGAATAGAGTAATGTCAACAAAACACACTGTGATGGTAGCAAAATTGTCTGCACTTAAAACAGCCACATACATGTGCACAAACATTGAGCATATAAGAGCGAGGTTAGACACAAAGCAAAGCAAAGAAATGTGCAAAAAATGTTGTACAGGTATGTATGTAAGAATAGAAAACGCAAACCGCACCATTGCAATACATGAAGACAAACACCCGATGGTGTGAAAATAAAATTCTAATAAATGAGATCCGACACTGTGGTAATAACTAGCAAATTTTTATTTCAAAGTTTAGTAAAAACACGATATTTGTCAACACAGTTTAGATTTTAAAGTCATTCTTGGGTCAATCAATCTCCTGGTGGGCCCGTTTCTTCTTCCCCCGAATGCTTCTCTTGGTGCGCTGCTTGGCGTATTTTTCATCTGGGGTTTCCCGCAGCAGAAACCAGCAGAAATCAGCCATCATAGTGGTGTTCCATCTTCCTTGGTACCTTCTCTCTGCGTCCTTGATGTCCTGGTGAAACCTTTCACCTTGTTCTTCACTGTACGTCCCCAAGTTTTCGGGAAAGTAGTTCACATGGGAGTGCAAGAAATGGACTTTCAGGCTCATGTTACAGCCTTGTTCTTTGAAGGCATTGAGCATCCTGGCAACAATATCCTTATAGTTCTCATCCCGCCTGTTCCCCAAGAATTTGAGAACAACATCCTTGAAGGAATCCCAGACTTCTTTTTCCTTCTCAGACATCGTTTCAGCGAATGCTCCATCTGAAATGAGTTTCCTTATATCAGGGCCAACAAACACTCCTTCCTTTAGCTTTGCTTCAGAAAGTCGGGGGAACTTTGAGCAAAGGTACCGAAAGCACTCACCATCTTTTGGAAGGGACTTGATGAATTGCTTAATGAGACCCAACTTAATGTGGAGAGGTGGTAATAGAATTTTATCACGAGGTACCAAGCTCTCATGAAGAACATTTTTCTCACCGGGTCTCAAATACTCCCGAATTGGCCAGTCTTTTTTCCCCCAGTGTAGGTCGCGGGCCCGGCTATCCCACAAGCAAAGGAAGCAGGGATATTTGGTGAAACCGGATTGCTGCCCTAATAGCATGAATAGAATTTTAAAGTCTCCACAAATCATCCACTTATGCTCATCATAACGAATCTTCTGAAGAATCAGGGCCAAATTCTCGTATTTTTCTTGGAGAATAACAGAATGAGCAATAGGAACTGAAGCAAATGTGTTGCCATTATGAAGAAGAACACCTTTTATGCTGTCTTTTGACGAATCAATGAACAGCCGCCATTCAGCAGGATCATACTTGAGTTTAAACTTTTCCATCACTCCGTATATATCGTTGCAAAATACCAAATCTTCCTCTTTGCTGAAATACTTCAAAAATTGTGTCTCGCGGTTGCGGTACCAATAAAAGGTTGTTCCTGGTGACAATAGATTTTTATGTTTAAGCCGAGAACCTTGCAGTTGGGCAGCATCTTTTGGGAGTCCTAAATCCCGGACTAAATCATTCAATTCAGCTTGAGAGAAAAGTTCAGGTTTCGGATCTGGTTCAGTTTCAAACTCGGAAGTAC
This sequence comes from Ichthyophis bannanicus, assembly GCA_033557465.1. Taxonomy (NCBI): domain Eukaryota; kingdom Metazoa; phylum Chordata; class Amphibia; order Gymnophiona; family Ichthyophiidae; genus Ichthyophis; species Ichthyophis bannanicus. The sequence goes on from CM066032.1 coordinate 19,395,617, forward strand.
TGGACTCATCGGGAAAAGCCATCTGATGAGTCTCCTCATGATCAGAACCGTCCACACAAATATGATCCAAAGATTTTGGTGGTTCAGGCACAGGTACTTTGTTGCTATGAGGCATAGGCCTAATTGCTGAGGGAAAGTTGGGGTAACTTATTACGTTCTTATTTTTTAAGTTGTATCCCTTCACAATGCAAGAACAAAAATAGCAGTCACTGCTGTGGTCTCTTTGTTCACGCCACACCATAGGTATTCTGAAACGAAATGCTTGTTTTTTACCTTTCATCCATAAGCGTAGATCTTCCTCACATGTCTTGCACACTTTGTGAGGAGCCCACGGTTTGTCTTGATCGCCTAACTTCAAACCGAAATAGGCGAAACATACTTTTTTAATAAATGCAGAAATGTTCCTCTGCCGCTTTTTCATGGTATATTCCCCACAAATAAAACAAAAACTGTCCGGAGAGTTGACGCAACCTCTGGCTCTGTGAGCCATCACAAATACACAGCACTGCAAACTACAACTGTAGTGAACCACTTCGGAATAAAGCTGGATTACGACTGAGCAAACAAAAGGTAATAATGAACTTGCAAGAAACTGAAATTTGACAGGAACGTTCATGTCGCAACCACCGTGTTTGAGCGAGCGAGCGAACGAGGCGAGGCAAACAGGAAAGAACATGCGCCAGCGCGAGTACTGGATTTAGCCCCCCGCCTCCCAATTGTCCTGTTAATGTATAAAATGAATACAAAACACTCTAAAATATCATGAGGGAGTGTTTCTAGTTAGTTAACCATTACAACCTCTATTTTGGGCCAAGAAAATAAACTGCAGTCGGCTAAAAAGAAATTATGTGAACATTCCTTATATGGGTAAGAAATCTAATTTTGCAAGAAAACGTGACGTGATGGAACATTTTGGCTATTTTTCCTGGATTCAGCACCCCAAAATCTATAGGAATCAGTTGCAAAACTGGAGGCAGTTTTTTGGTAGTGTACCTGTGTTATCAGTGCATTTTTTCTAGTAAAAAAGGTGCCGGTACTTATATGCAGGCATGAGGACCATGGATCAATTCTTGCAGGCAATGAAAAAGGTGCAGGTACTCACTACCACAGAGAATCCCTCAAAAAAGAGCCCTGCAAATTATTTCTTCAGCAGATGAAAACAGTAAAAAAGGAATGGCTTTTATTCTAAATCAAAGTCCTGCAAGGCCTTTGTTACGCTATCATAGTTACCCTGAAAGGATAATGGCTTAAAACATGACAACTTAGTTATACAAATAAAGGTACCAAAAGCAGATACAGAAAAGGTCAACACAAAATTTTTTACACACAGCTGGAGAATAAAGAACATATGGGCAGATTTATTGCAGCTGATTTTATTGCTAAGTAGGATGCCAAAAGGATGTGGATATTGTAGTACTGTTTGGACTAGGACAGCAAAATAAACGGAAACTAAGGCTGCTTTGGGACAGAGAGCTGGGTTAAAAATTGCACTTTAAATTGCACAGTGCACATTACTTACAGCCACTGGGAAGCAGGATCAGGAAGCCCCACCCTCAGTGGCATCTGGCACTAGAGGAGATGCTTTGAAGTGGCCCTACTCGTGGGCAATTAGCTAGGATAATATATTCTGTATGTTTTAGGACAGGGAAAAAAGGGACCACTATAATTTGGAAGTTTATGTTGACAGGTCTTTATTTTTTAATGACTGTCTTAGGTGTATCTATGCCAACCATTCAGACATGAGGATGCTATCTCTTCTATCACCATAAAAATAATTGTGGACTGCATATGATGGGGTCTAATCTTATTATTGTTCCTCTGTTGACTTTGAATAATTTCTGCAGCTTTGATAGAACAGTGATTACATAAATGTTTGATCGAATGGAACAAAGCTGACTTCTATTTATGGCTTACTTGATCAGAAACTGGATTTTCTTGGCATAGCAGCACGGTGATAGGCTTTTAATGCAACTATGCTCTTCTGGATACACAATTTTTTCTGAGCCTTGAGAAAAGGGATGGGGATGGGTGAGGAGTACTGATACTTATATGAAAGAGCTTGCTATTAAGGTGCATAAAGTCTTCTCAAGTAGCAGCTGGAGAATCCTCGCTATTTGCTTAAAGGATACATTTTACATACCTGAGAATTTACTTTCCTTGAATCTTGCTAGACCAATCTAGATGAATGAGTTATGCTCACTTGCCAATAGGTGGAGGTAGATCATCTTCCAGTGATGTCATCACTTAGTATATCCTCTGGTACAGCATTCAAAGAAATAAGCATGACACATCCCAAGCAGTAAAAAAGATTGAAGAACTCAGAAAACATTAATAAACACAAACAATTTTGCCACAAATAGCATGAGCCAGTATTTGCAATTAGTGCCAGACCCCAAATCTGCAGAAAAGACTCTAAAGGTAGGTCCTGGACTGGTCTAGCAGGATTCAAGGAAAGTAAACTATCAGATATGTAAAGTTTAGACTTCCTTATGATCCTGCTAGACCAGTTCAGATGAGCGGGATATACTCTAGGGGTCAGGGCCTAGGGTGGAAGAAAGATGATGCTCGGGACAGACTAACCTGCCAAAAGCATCATTGGTATCAATTCCCACGAGCAGCCTTTAGGGTTTCACAAAGATATTCAATGAGGACCTGGAAGCCGCTTTACAGATTTCCTCTGGAAATATCAGAGCGGACTCTGGCCAGGAGGTCTGCAGCCAGTGGAGTGAGCTCTGACCCATTCTGGAAAGCACTTATCAGCCAGAATGTACACTAGCAATGTCCTCCCTAAACCAGTGGACAATGGCAATTTTGACCTCTGCCAGTTTGTTCTTCAGACCGCCAAGAAGGATAGAAGAAGATGCAACCAACGGAAGGACTTAGTTATTACCATGCTTCTGAGCAACACACTCTATACCTCCTGCAGATGCAACATTTGAAAGATCCTCCTCTGAGTAGGAAGGCAGAATAGTCTGATCCAGATGAAAGGGAAGGGTGCACCCTTGACAGAATGATGGCATAGACTACATGATGACAGAAGCTGTTGAGAAAAGGCCTGCAGCTCAGACACCTACCGGGGGAATGCTAGAGGCCTTAGGAAGCAACCATAAGGGACCAACCCTCGAGGGAGGCCTTACCCATGGGCCCTCAACCATAGAGAGACCCACTGAGGCACAACAGAGCATGAAGGCAGACAAAATTGCTTCACTCCCGAGGAAGCGGGTAAATCGAGGTGCACTGCCAATGAAATCCCTTGGATGCGATACCTGTACCATAACAGGCAACCACCTAAACCTTGAGAGCTCAAGGCCAAATCCTGGTCCAGATCAGACTGCCAAAAGAGCTCTTACATAAGCTAAGAATGTAGAAGGACACTGGGCCCTAATCAGGGAGGCTACTACCATTACAGAGCAGCCCTTCTTGGAGAGCATAAGCCTCACAAGGGCCAAGTCATAAGTGAGAAGGGACCAGGAACCTCCATTCCTAGGAGCCCCGCTGTATTGGGCCTGTATCTTGAGGTAGCCAGAGAGAGGGTCATGCTCTCTAGAGCAAGAAATCCATGCATGATGGTCTGTCTGGCCAGTCAAAGGCCAATAGGATCTCCAAGCTCTGATGGGCTCAAAATCTGTGCACATGACAGCTCACCAGAGCCCAGGAGGGAGACATACAGCATCCTTTTCCAAAGCCACTCTTGAAGTAAGGCATCCCAGTCTGTCATCTGCAACCCTTCCCATGGTTGAAATAACTCCTCACATTGGCATTCTCCTGAATGGCCATCAAGTGGAGCACTGGAAGGCCTTGTCTTCACACTATGAGATCAAATGCAAGAGAGTGGAGCTCTTGCTCACCCGTAACCATGGAATTACAACACAGAAAGTTGGCCTGTACGTTGTCAAAACTTGTGATGTGTACCGCAGCTCTACAACGTCGATATCCACCCCATTAGCATGAGTTCTGCCATATTGTGTATACATGCCACTCCTAGGCCAATGTCTGTGAAAAGAATGTGCCAAAAAAAGAAGCTAATCCATGGTAAAAAGAGAGCCCCAAAAAGGGAATCCCAACATCTGTCAGGCTACTGAGGAAACTCATGTATGGAAACCCCCTGGGAGGCCTAGCTGCTGAACAGAGACCATGTTTTATTTTCATTTATTTGGAGTGGCCCATTGAAACCAATGGGAACAAAGTAATCAGATTTAAAAAATCAGGGCATGCAGATAAGGACAGCAAGAGAAGAGGGGGCCTGGATCCAACTTATCTACCCCCCCCCCCCTCACAGCCCCATGGAGTTCTCCTACTCCTTTTCAGGCCCACTAAGTACTAGTAACCTGTGGGAAATAGCATTGGACATAAGGTGGCTGTCAGCTCCAGGAGACATGAATGTACCCACGTTCCCAGCAATGATGGGCCTTAGAAGACTCAGTTATAATGATCACTGAATCATAATGTGGGCCAGGAGAGTCAAACATATCTGCACTGCTGCACTAGTCCACACACATAAGAACATAAGAAATGCCTTCATAAAGAAACACATCAGGAGGAAAGAAACTTCATCAATCCAAAAAATATGATGGGTGATGTTTTGTTTTCTTGAATATTGTAATGCCTTACATGTATATTTCTTTATTTTTATGTATACTCAAGAAAAGCCTAAATAAAAGATATAAAAAAAAAAGAAATGCCTTACTGGGTCAGACCAAGGTCCATCAAGCCCAGTATCCTGTTTCCAATTGCGGCCAATCCAGGCCACAAGTACCTGGCAGGTTCCCAAGGAGGCACACAAGTTCCACAATGCTTGTCCCAGGGCAACAGTGGATTTCCCGGGTCCTCTTTACTAATGGTTTATGGACCATTCATCCAGGAACTTGTCCAAATCTTTTTTAAACCCAGCTACATTAACAGGTTTTACTACATCCTCTGGAAACGAATTCCAGAGTTTGAATACACTTTGAGTAAAAAATATTTTCTCTTATTAGTCTTAAATGGGCTGCATTGTAGCTTCATTGTGTGTCCTCTAGTCTTTCTACTTTTTGATGGCATAAACAACCGATCTACAGTTACCCGTTCTAACATATTCATAAATGACCTGGAAATGGGAATAACAAGTGAGGTAATCAAATTTTCAGATGACACAAAATTATTCAAAGTTGTTAAAATCAATGAGGATTGTGAAAAATTGCAAAAGGACCTTGATAAATTGGAAGACTGGGCATCCAAATGACAGATGAAATTTAATGTGGACAAGTGCAAAGTTATACACCTAGGAAAGAACAACCCAAACTATGGTTACACGATGCAAGGTTGCACATTAGGAACCACTACCCAGGAAAAAGATTTAGGTGTCATCATGGATAAGATGTTGAAACCCTCCACCCAGTGTGCAGCAGTGGCCAAGAGAGCAAATAGAATGCTAGGTATCATAATGAAAAGGAATGGAGAATAAAACAAAGCATATTATAATGTCTCTGTATTGCTCCATGGTGCGACCGCACCTTGAATATTGTGTGCAATTCTGATCACCATATCTTAAAAAGGATATAGCATTATTAGAAAAGGCACAGAGAAGCGCCACCAAAATGGTAAAGGGGATGGAAGGATACCCCTATGAAGAGAGGCTAAAAATGTTAGGGCTCTTCAATCTGGAAAAGAGACGGCTGACGGGAGATATGATAGAGGTCTATAAATTAACGAAAGAAGTGGAATGGGTAAACGTAGATCGATTATTTACGTCATCAGAATATATAAAGACTAGGGGACATGCAATGAAGCTACAGGGTAACCTAATTAATACTAATAAGAGAAAATATTTTTTCACTCAAGGTGTAATCAAACTTTGGAATTTGTTACCAGAGGATGTAGTAAAAGCTGTTAGTGTAGCTGGGTTTAAAAAAGGTTTGGACAAGTTCCTGGAGGAAAGGTCCATAAACCATTATTAAAGGTGATCCGAGATATCACTGCTTGACCCAATACAAGCATTATGCAACTTGTGTCTTTTGGGGAAACTGCTAGGTACTTGTGACCTAGATTGGCCACTGTTGGAAACAGGATACTGGGTTTGATGGATCTTGGTCTGACCCAGTATGGCATATCTTATGTTATGTTCTTATGTAGGGCCTCCTCCACTCCCCCAGCCCTCAGGCAACTCAACCCACATATCCAGCATTCTTCCAAAATACCGACACACCATCCACTCAAATCCACATACCACTGTCAGACTTCTCCCAGATTCCTCACTGTCCTCGCACTTATCATATCCATCCAACTCCCCAGCCATAACCAAATCTGACCATTTACTTCCCACCAACTGACAACCCCACAAAACCATACTTACCAACTTCTCACAGATCAGTAGAAAACTAACAAGAACCAATAGAACAGCACTAATAGAACATTATGAAGAGTTACAATTCTGCAAACCATGCAGGCCAGGTGGATCAGGAGCGAGCCTCCAATGCCAATGTGCACAGTGTGTCTGAAGAAAAAACACAGGTCACCCAATTACTCTGATATCAGGACACATATCGGTAGAACTAGCCACGCCAGGCAGTCGTTCAGTGCTGTCCTCAAGGCCAACTATCGTCCAACTCATTCACTCCACACAGTTGGAACCCTCATCTTGAAAATCAGATCAATGTACTTGGCAACTGGAGTCTCCAGGTCCATCAGACCAACCATCACAACGACTGCAATACAGTCCTCCAAAGTCATTGTGGCACTGATGGTTGCAAAGACGAACCCTCTAGTCCCTGCACTGAGTCTACATATCACTCTGCAGTGGCTGACTTCATGAATACCTGCACCTCTCCATTATGAGAAATCCTCAGCCAGGCCGGGTACTGTAATGTAAACTGCACTTTAGCGTCAAACAGTTGGCAGCATACTGGGGAGAAGGCCTTCCGGCATTGCACAAGCTGGGTGGAATAATCCTGAAAGATAAGGATTCACACTCCTTGTTTCATCAAGGATGCTCTTTGCTTAGCAGCTCACAACACTTTATCCTTTTGAACATAGTTCAAAAAGTGGGCAATGACCATCCGGGTCAGCTAGTCTCCCTCCATACTCCAAGCCGATGAGCCCGTTCGATAATCACTGGGCCACAGTCAGACCCCAAGGCCAAGGTGGGCAGCAGCCAAGTTTCCAAAAACCCTCAGAACTCATCATCCTTCATTGATTCTGAAATAGCCACAAAGTGAAGATTATTGTGGCAGCTCTGTTTTTTGAGCTCATCCAGCTTTTTACTGTGTTGCAGAGCCAGTTTTGTCAATTCGTTCACAGCTGCAGCGTTGCCGACATTGTCCTCCTCTATCCGTCCAATGCATTGCTCAGCTTACCTCAGCCTCTTAGCAAAGCCTTCTAGGGCCTGCAAGATCCCTCTAACTTGACAAAGACAATGTCAAATTTGCCAGAGAGGGCTTCCACCATCAACTCGGTCACCTCCTCCACAAATATGTATTTTGCAGGTGAGCCGGGGCCCAATGTAAGGCCATCCGCCATCTTGGTCCCATGCCTCAGTTTCTCCCTCTTTTTCCACACTGTTTTTGCTACCATGCATTGCAGTTTTGGGTTAGCACTTCTCACTCAGTCACCCTGATGCCAGAACAGTATGTCCCCAGAAACAAGAACAAGGTTCAGACCAATGAAAGTGGGGTATTTAGCAGAGAAGGCCCCGGAGAGCAGAACACACACACCTGACTGCTCTCACCATAGCACATGATCCCTTCAGCGTGATTACTTTATAAATATTAAAAGCATTTTTTTCTTTTTTATAAGTTGCTCCCTTTTAATAAAGTGTGATAATGGTGAACACATGCTTAATACAAGCTAAGAGGTTACATGGACCTGCAGTAACAGTTACTGCATGCTAAAAATAGTCTGTGAAGTAGTATGCGATGGGTTAGGGCAGGACCACACCAAGCTAGAAATGTGCCCTATGCAACTAAGGAATCTGATGTCCCTGTCCACCCAGCTACGTGCAGTAACTCACTCTTTTGGAGCTTCATGGAACCGTAGTGATGATATAAGCACCCCCTTCTGTGACGTTGGCGCCGACGGAGCCCTCGTGCGGAGCATTTCCCCAGCTTTCAAAGAAAGCCTTTGGGAATTGCAGCCGCACTGCTTGCACAGCCCTTGGTATAGCCTTGGAGTGAAGACTGGATAGATTAGGGGTGGAGAATGGTGTTGACTGCACATTGCAGTTAGCATGTGAATAATCATTGTGTGCTACTTGTCAATGTTGCAATTAGCACAGGTGCACTTCACGCCACTTCAATGGGTGGCGCTAAGTGCACCCTACATTAATTGTGAATGCTGCTGCCACGTGTAATATCTGCTGGCAACATGCTGGGCACGCACCCGAGAATGCGGGGACGTTGCACTTACCATGCTTCAGTTTTTGCTCCTAACGTGCTGTCGTGCAGATACATACCACATTTTAGTAAAAAGGGCCCCTATATCTTTTAATCTGAGGCATAGTGTGCAAAACATGTTACATAATGTACAGATGAAATAACTACTCCAGTCATCTTAATACAGGCCACTCTTCAACTGTAAAAGAGATTTATCTGATTTGGTGATGGCTTCATTCTAAGCTGCTTCTGGGACTCATAAATTCTGAGAGCTTACTTCCAGACTCTCCAGTCCATACTGCAGGATCTATTGATGTAAGATGTGGAGCAGGACTGGGAGCTCATGGCCTAAGAATGGGACAGATCAGTCGGGAACAGCTGGCACATTCAACTCTAACTGTGTTTATTGATACAGAGCCAGGCCCCAGTCATGTCTTCCAGACGTGAATGAATAATTCAGGTGCATGAGGCACCACTAAGATTTATGTTAGGATTGTCCTTATACAGAAAGTCCTTTCTTGAGTGTATATGGCTATTTTGGTTTTATGATATTTTTCATGCTGATGCTAGTCTGATTGTTGCAAGATTTATACAGTGGTTTTGAGCTGCGTAAGGAAGCGGTGTCTATATGAAGTGCGCAAGGGAGGAGGGGCTAAATAATATGATTCATTTGTGAACGTCCCAAAGACGTATATTTGCAGAGTGCTTGTTTGTGTTGGAGTTGATAGTTTGGTTAAGCAGCTGCATGATCAGAACGATAACATGGAATGCATGGATGGTGGATTGGAAACAGGTGTTGTGGAGTTGATACTGTCTGGTAAAAGGGACAATCGGGTATCAATCTCTATTCTTTTTTGTGTGGGATGGAACATAAAATAGTATCATTGAATGTTGGCGGTATTCATAGTCCCATCAAAAGGAAGAGAATCTTGACATATTTACAGGAGAATAGACTTGATTTTGCTTTATTGCAGGAAATGCATCTTTCTGCAACTGAACGTGATAAGCTTTGTGAGGGGTGATGTGGGGCTGTCTTTTATTGTGCCTTTAATTCTAAAAATAAGGTATTACCTTTTGGGTTAATACAATTTTTCCCTTTGTATTATATGATTCTGGGAAGGATGAGGAGGAAAGGGTAGTATGGATTAGGGGGAGGGTGAATAAGGATTTTTTATTGAACCTATATGCCACCAATGATTTGAAAGGATCTTTTTTTCACTATTGGTTGAATTTTTAGCAATAGCAACAGGGAATCAGATTATAGGAGGTGATTCCAACTGTATTCTAGGTGAACAGGATAGATCTGTAAAGCTATAAAGCTGAAAAGGGGTTGGAGGGTGGAGGAAAGGAACTGAGTCAATGTCTTAAAGTTTTGAAATTACTGGATATATGGAGAGAACACAAGCCAGACCAAAGGATCTACACCTTTGTTTCTCCTCAGTATGGCTCATATTCATGGATCAATATGTTTGATTCCCTGGGAACAGGAGTCACAGTTCATTCAAGTTCAAATTGGCCCTATAATAATTTCAGATCCCTGCTATCTCTTTCTTGTTTACCGGAGAATGGGAATGTGGAAGAGTGTGGAAAATTTTGGAGATTGAATTTAACTTTGTTAAGGTGCCAAGAGACTCGAGAGGCCCTGGAAGTAGCTTGGGATGAATTTTTGAAATGAAACTCTGTACAGGATATTTCCCTTAGTACCCTTTAAGATGCAGGGAAAGTGTACTGTATATGAGGGAAACATTATCCAACTGGCTACACAGTAGAAAAAAAGCTAGTGATAATGAGTTAAAAACTGCATGTTTCCCTTAAAACTCTACAATTAAAACATTGTCAGTCAGGGGATAGCACTGTCAATTTATCAGAATGTAGATTAATGAGAAGCAGAGAGAATGGAATTTCTTTTGCATTTAACAAAAAGGAATTTCATGGAACATGGCAACAGGGCAGGTGAGCTTTTGACCTGGCAGCTAAAAAAGAAAATTAAGTCCCATTTCATTAAAGAGGTGCAAGGTCCGAATGGGGAAACACAGTTATTGTCCAAGCCTTCCATGAGAAATTGTACAGTTTGGAATGTAACTATGATCCCGGTCACCTTCAGTCCTCGGGTATCCCATCTATCTCCCTCCCCTCGGAGAATTTTCGAATCTTGAACAGGCCAGTTGGAGTTTTGGAGATAGCTTTGGCTATTTCTGAGCTCTGAACTGGGAAGGCTTCTGGATAAGATGGGTTCCCAGTAGAGTTTTAGAAAGCTTGGCAAAATATTGTAGGTTAGTGCTACTTTTTGGCCCTTACAGATAGGGTGGGGGTGAGAAGAGATTAGGGACCGACAGGGTTCATTAACTCCTATAGCATGCTGGTTGACTATCCTCCTTCTCCAGTCCTGATTGGCGAGGATTTAGAAAGCTTTTGTAGGCAATTTCAAGATCTCTTTCAAAGGGGAGTGGTGCTTTCTCTGGTGCAAATTCAAGAAACACTAGGTCAGTGGTTGCCCTCCTATCTTTATTTTCAGAAAAGGTATTTTATTTCCAGGAATGAACATTCTGCCTCCCACAGTATTGAGATTGTTCTTGCTGTGCCCCATATAGCCTGTATTTCAAGTCAACTGTGTGCTCACTATTAAGCTTGGGATATGTGTTGGGATTCTCCGAGAGCTGAAAAGGAATGGCAGCAAATCTCAAAGGAGATGTACATTTATCTCTGCTCTTTTACAACCAGTGTGAAGGAAACTCACTATAAAGTGGTTAACAAGCTTTACATGACTCTCTTATAGATGCATAAGATGGGCCTGTGTCCGGATCCCCTCTGCTGGAGAGACTGTGGTTATGAAGGCATATTTTATTATATGTGGTGGGAATGCCCTCACATTACTTTATTTCAGGTCAAGATTCAAACATCTATAAACCAAATATTGTAAATACAGCTGCCATATGACCTTAAATTTTATTTATTTGGATTATGCCCACAAACACATGGTACAAGAATTGCTCCTGGCAGCCAAGGTATGTATTACTTTTAATTAGAAAGGCAAAATGTGGTCGGTGGGTTTGGGAAGGTATTGACAAGTAACTTGCCTGTGAAGACTTTAATGTTCTACCTGGGACATAGGGTTGCTAGGTTGCTAAGACAGGTAGGAAGCCCTGCAAAATAGGTGTGCTGGGTCAATAGATGGATCTTAAATTTAATTCAGCAGGCAGTTGACAGTGTTGTTCCTTAAGGAGGGGTGTGACGTGATCGTTCCTTTTAGCCCATAAAGGAACCTCACTGCTGTGTTTTGAACAAGTTGAAGTGTTTGTATCTGGTACTGGGGGAGGCCATGAAGCAGTAAGTTGCAGTGATCTAGATGTGTTATAATAAGGGCATGGAGGAGGGTTTTAGGGGCGTTTTGATCCAGGGAATAGTATAATGATTTAATACTATGGAGAGCAACACAAGAACTCCTCACAGTCTGTGAGATTGGAATGATAGTTCATTGTCCTAAACTACTCCAGGTAATTTCATCTTATCTTGTGACATTATGGGAAACGATCTTATTGCATCGGAAAGAGATCCAGAAGACATTGTCTGGTCTGCAATGAAAGACTTACTTGATCCCTTAAAAACAAAGTTGATAAATTTGAGTGTATCTGGTTCCCAATATTGCAGAAAGCAAATATATAGGTTCTCTAATTCATGTATGTACCAAGTTAGTTGTATGAACCTAGTCCAAAACATGGTAAAAAGAAAGATGTGTACAGGGGATATAAGCTAAGGGTCTCCTATATAAGCTAAGGGTCTCCTTAGCTTATATCCCCTGTACACATCTTAATAAAAGTACTTGTCTTTCTTTGTACCATGTTTTGGACTGGGTTCTTTTAATCTACGTGGATTCATGCTTCCAGGTTAGTTGTATGACAGATATGATACGTAGCTGCTGCTGGCTCCATTTTTATTACTCTTTTCTTTGATTTAAGGATATTATTGATCAGGTTAGTTATGAATATTGTTGGCACTTAATCTGTACTGAACTTGATAATATTTTGATTTTAAAATCCATGCAATATGACATGGCATTTGCAAACCTGAGTTTTTTTTCCTCTTGTGTTCATCTGAAAGTATGACACAACTCAAATGGACAGTTTTGAGTAATAGTCGCTTGTATGAGAGCTTTTGAACTTTATGCAATAAGTTTCTTTTCTTTTTTTTAATGTGGTATGATGAAAAAAAAAGATATTGAAAAACAACTTTACATTGATGATCAATGTGCACTTTGTAGATTTTCATGGTTTTTAGCTATAATTCTGTTACGCAAAAAGCTTGCTATATGTGAGGAACACTTTTCAAAATTGCTCACTTTGCTGCAAAGTTTATGGGTTCTTTTTACTCACGAACATTGCATCATATATCAAAGGGAAAGTATGCACTTTATTTTTGACCCCACCAAAAACCCACTCCCAGGAATGCTAGTTGCTAGGAATTCTTGTCACAGCTCTTATCTGCCTACATTCCCCAACATGCTCTTCGATTTGCATCGCAAAGTCTTCTTGAAGTCCCTGGTTTATGTTCTGTTCATTCGTCCTTAGCGCATTCCTCCTCTTTTCATGTTGTTGTGGGTCTTCCCTCTGTCCTCCACTCCCATTTCTCCTTTACTTGCCTCAAGTTCCAATTAAAAAGCCATGTATTTACATTAGCTTATCCCAGAGCTGTGCCTTCTTGACCCTTTGTTTCCTTAGTGATTACTATCCCCTCCCCTCTCCTTCTCTTTCTTGGCATCCCCTGAACAGTTCCAGCCAATTTGGTCGGTCTGTGTCTTCCCTGTTCCCTTCCCATCCTTCTGTGTCCTTTGTTTTATTAACACTCGCTACTGCATTGTAACCAAGGCCCTCCTTCCCCTTCATCATCCGTTGTCCTCTCGTCTATCTCTGTTCGTTTCCTGTGTTTCTGTTTTGTTTTGTACCATTGTCTTTTACTTTGTTAACTGCCTAGTTGCCTTGCTATAGGCGGTATATCATTAACACTAGAAGACCCAAAAAAGCATTTTACCTAGAAATCCCAAAGTGTGTCAATTGACACATTATCACGATGACTGCGTTGAGCATGAAATGCAGATGTGAATTAATTTGAAGTTACTTATTTATTTACTACGTGCAGTATGTGACATCATTACATAACTGACATGGTTCTAGCAGTGGCACTGGTATAAATCTTCGAAGATGCATTTGCGTCAATTCACACACTCTGGGGCTAACTACAGCTGTAATACCCCCATGCTGAATTGCCTGAAGTTAAAGGGAATCTATCCCTCTCCCCACCTATCTGGAATACAGCTGAAGGGGTCCAACAGCATGACAGACCTTCTCAAACCATCTGTAGCATAACTGAAGAGGTCTCTCCCTCTCTAGGAAGCAGGTCTCCCTCTCTTGTCCCTTCAGATGTTGGCCAAGTATGATGACGGCAGAAGACTGCATGCCTCCCACACTTCTCCCATCAACTTGAAAATGGCATTTGCTGAGCTTGGACTATTTTGTCTCATGACATTATGCAAAACTTACTGATCTTACAAATAGGTATATTTTTGTCATCTTTTATGGGCTATCCATAAATGCACAGATGACTGCGATAAATTGCAAGCTGTGGGAGAGAAATCTGGCGATGAAAGCATATGAGAGCTCCACCTCCTGCTTACTCTGCATATCTACATTCAGAACTTTGTAAATGCCTTTTTAGAGTTTGCAAACAGCCCCAGTAGTAGTTAAATATTCCATTTTACAACAGTAGATATTTGCTTCTTGGAAGACAAAGGGGTCATTTAAAAAATTATATTGGTGCTTTGGGCATCTGAAAACGGGTACACAGATGACCAAATCACGGAGATGTCATTGGAGTCATTTTACAAAACAATTATAAAAATGTTCCTGTGTTGGGGAAGTCCATCTAGGACAGGGGTGGGGAGGGGGGCGGGGAGGATGAATATGGGGCATTCAGAAGATATTAGATGTGCACGCCCAATTTCTGAAATGGCTAGCACATGTTTTCCCTTGACCAAGTCAATACCTGCTCCAGGTCATGAATAAGTATCTGAAAAGTGCTTGTTTGGCAGTAAAACATCCATTGGGTCTAGAGGAGATGGTGCACTAATATCCCCAGTATTGTCCATGACCGTAAAGACAGTTGATAGGTATTGGAGAAGCCTGTTTTGTGATTGTCGCACTGCCAAATGTCTCTACTTGCAGATAGCAGTGTCTGGAATACTGTTGCAGGGATCATAATATCATAAGACATGCCATACTGGGTCAGACCAAGGTCCATCAAGCCCAGTATCCTGTTTCCAACAGTGGCCAATCTAGGTCATAAGTACCTAGCAGTTTCCCCAAAAGACACAGGTTCCACAATGCTTGTACTGGGTCAAACAGTGGATAGTCCGGGTCCCTTTTAATAATGGTTTATGGCACTTTCCTCCAGGAACTTGTCCAAACCTTTTTTAAATCCGGCTACACTAATATCCTCCGGTAACAAATTCCAGAGTTTGATTACAAGTTGAGTGAAAAAATATTTTCTCTTATTAGTCTTAAATAGGTTACCCTGTAGCTTCATTGCATGTCTCATAGTCTTTCTATATATTGATGGCATAAATCTATGTTTACCCATTCCACTCCATTCATTAATTTATAGACCTCTATCATATCTCCCCTCAGCCATCTCTTTTCCAGGATGAAGAGCCCTAACCTTTTTATCCTCTCTTCATAGGGGTATCCTTCCATCCCCTTTACCATTTTGGTGGTTCTTCTCTGTACCTTTTCTAATAATGCTATATCCTTTTTAAGATACGGTGACCAGAATTGCACACAATATTCAAGGTCTGGTCGCACCATGGAACGATACAGAGGCATTATAATATTCTTTGTTTTATTTTCCATTCCTTTCCTTATGATACCTAGCATTCTATTTGCTCTCTTGGCCGACATTACACACTGGGTGGAGGGTTTCAACATGTTATCCACGATGACACCTAAATCTTTTTCCTGGGTAGTAATTCCCATTGTGGAAACCTGCATCATGTAACCATAGTTTGGGTTGTTTTTTCTTAGGCGCATAACTTTGCACTTGTCCACATTAAATTTCATCTGCCATTTGGATGCCCAGTCTTCCAATTTATCAAGGTCCTCTTGGACCACAATCCTCATGGGTATTAACAACTTTAAATAGTTTTGTGTCAGCTGCAAATTTGATTACCTCATTCATTATTCCCATTTCCAGGTCATTTACGAATATGTTAAAAAGCAGCAGATACAGCACAGATCCCTGGGGTATTCCACTATTCACCTTTCTCCATTGGGAAAATTGGCCATTTAGCCCTACCATCTGCTTTCTATCTTTTAACCAGTTCCTGATCCACAATAGTACACTGGCCCCTATCCCACGACTTTTTAATTTCGCCAAAACTCTCAGATGAGAGACCTTGTCAAAGACTCTGAAAATCCAGATACACTATATCAACTGACTCACCTTTGTCTATCTGTTTATTTACACCTTCAAAAAAACATAACAGATTAGTAAGACAAGACCTTCCTTAGCTAAAGCCATGTTGGCTGTCTCCCATTAAGCCATGACTATCTACATGTTCAGTAATTGTGTTCTTTATAATGGTTTCTACCATTTTTCCTGGTACTGACATCAGGTTCACCGGTCTGTAGTTTCCCGAATCACCCATGGAACCCTTTTTAAAAATTGGTGTTACATTGACCATCCTCCAATATTCAGGTATTACAGATCATTTTAATGATAGTTCACAGATTACTAAAAGTAGGTCTGCAATCTGATATCCCAGTTCTTTCAACACCATTGGATGTATATCATCTGGTCCAGGTGATTTGCTACTCTTCAGTTTATTGAATAGTTGTAATACATCTTCCTGGTGTATCGCTATTTCTTTCAATTCTTCTGCATCATTTATTTATTTACATTCTCTTATATACTGTGCTATTCTGCATAAGTGTGGTTTACATTGAACAAACTGAAATTACATTGAACAGGGCATTATAACTTGGAGATAACTATTTTACAGGCAACATGGGCTATGGAGGGTTAAGTGGCTTGCCCAAGACCACAAGGAGCACCTGTGGGACTAGAAACCCCAGTCCTTCTGGCCCAAGGTTGCTGTCCTCTAGTGGGATTTGAACCCCTGACCTTCTAGCCTGAAGTACCTTGCCCCAAACACTAGGCCACTCCTCCACTCACACCTTTAAATGTCATCACCTTTAAATACCATTTCAGTCATGGGTAACATCTCTACATCTTCCTCAGTAAAGAATTAAACAAAGAATTCATTCAGTCTCTCTACCATGGCCTTGTCCCCTCTTAGTGCCCCTTTTACCCCTCTATCACTAATGGTCAGCTGACTCTGTCACAGGTTTCTTGCTATGAATGTACCTGAAAAAGTCTTTATTATGTGTTTTTGCTTCCACAGCAAGCTTCTTCTCAAATTTTCTCTTTAATTGCCTTATCAATACCTTGCATCTAACTTGCCAGTGCTTGGGTTGTTTCCAGTTTTCGTCATTTGGTGTCATTTTCCATTTCCTGAAAGATGCTTTTTAGGCAACAACAGCCTCTCTGACCTCACCTTTAAACCATGCTGAGAGGTTTTTGGAATTCCTTCCACTTTTCTTAAAGCATGGAATACAGTTGATCTGGGCTTCTAAGATAGTATTTTTAAACAACAACCATGCTTGATGTAAATCTTTAACCTTTGCAACTGCTGCTTTTAGTTTTTTCTTAACTATTTTCTTCATTTTATCATAGTCTCCCTTTTGAAAATGAAAAGGTAGTACTGTGGATTTCCTTACCATCCCTCCTCCATTTATTAAATCAAATGCGATCATGTTTTGATTACTATTGTCAAGTGGCCCCAACACCCTTATCTCTTGCACCATATCTTGTGTTCCACTAAGGATTAGGTCCAAAATGGCTTCCCCTCTGGTCAGTTCATGAACCAGCTGCTCCAAGAAGCAGTCATTTATTTCATCTAGAAAATTTATCTTCCTAGCATGTCCTGCCGTGACATTGACCGTCGATACCGGAGTATTTGAAGTCACCCATTATTATTACTGTGCTGTAACTTTTGTTAGCTTCCCTGATTTCTTTGAGCATTTCATCATCCATTTGTTCATTCTGGCCAGGCAGTCGATAGTACACCACTACTGCCGTCGCCTTCCCTTTCCCCTTTTTACATGAAATTTCATTCCATAGAGATTCAACAATGAATTTTGTTTCCTGCAAAACTTTAATCCTTTGTGACTCAATGCCCTCTCTAACATAGAGTGCAACCTTCCACCAATTTGATTTGCTGTATCATTACAATATAGTTTGTACCCAGGTATCAGTGACCCATTGGTTGTCCTCCTTCCACCATGTCTCTGAGATACCAATCATATCTAACCTTTCATTTAGTGCTATATATTCTAACTCTCCCATCTTATGTTTTAGACTTCTAGCATTTGCATACAAGCATTTTAGAGGCTATATTTTATTCATATTAATATGGCTATTGGAAAGCAGGGGTAATTTGGAATTTTTAAACTCTGTCTGCTCTCTACTCAAGGATATTTGGGCTACTTTTGTCTTTATTATAACCTCTCTACTGATAATGCCCTAACTTTAGTCTTTTGCTAGTCTCTTTCAAGGATACATTGTTCCGAATCATGCGCTCTTGGGCGACTGTTGGCTCTATCCTATTATCTAGTTTAAAAGCTGCTTTAACTCCTTTTTAAAGGTTAATGCCATCAGCCTGGTTCCATCCTGGTTAAAGTGGAACCCATCCCTTTGAAAAAGTCCCTTCTTTCCCCAGAATGTTCCCCAGTCCTTAACAAATCCAAAACCCTCATCCTTGCACCATCATCTCATCCACGCATTGAAACTCCAGGGCTCTGCCTGCCTTTTGGGTTCTGCATGTGGAACGGGAAGTATTTCAGAGAATGCTACCCTGGAAGTTCTGGATTTCAACTTCCTACCTTAAAGCCTAAATTTAGCCTTCTAGAACCTCCCTACCACACTTTCCTATATCATTGGTACCAACATGTATCAAGACAGCAGACTCCTCCCCAGCACTATCTAAGACTTTGTCTAGGTGGCGTGTGAGGTCCACTACCTTTGCACCAGGCAGGCATGTTACCAGGAGATCCTCATGTCCACCAGCCACCCAGTTATTGACATGCCTAATGATCGAATCATCAACTATAATGGCTGTCCTAACTCTTTCCTCATTGGCACATGGCCCAGGAGAAACCTCCTCGGTGTGAGAGTGTTTTACATCACCTGGAGGATAGTTCCTAGCAACAGGATCACTTTCTGCCACACCAGGGTGATGCTTTCCTGTCACGTGACCTCTCTCCTCCATGGCAACAGGGATGCTACCAGACTGGAGGTGGGACTACAGTACTACATCCCTGTAGGTCTCGTCTATGTACATCTCTGTCTTTCCTATGTCCTCCAAGTCTGCTACTCTAGCCTCCAGAGATCGGACTCGTTCCCTGAGAGCAAAGAGCTCCTTGCACCTTGTTCACATGTAAGACCCCTCACCAACTGGGAGAAAATCATACATGTGACACTCAGTGCAAAAGACTGGAAACCCCCATCTCACTGCTGGGGGGGGGGGGGGTGCTTTCCATAACAATATACATATTGGATACACATGCAAATTTATTGTGTGCTTCTTTATTGTGGCTGTCCTGTAAACTTGACCAGCTGTGGGTGTCAGTATTACAGTTTTGAGAACCATTGGTTTAATGCTTTTGTGTAAAAATCAAAATAAGCAAGAGAATTTAGTACTAGGGCTCAGTTGTGCTGCAAGGAAGATTGAAGACTAAAATTTATGGAGGTGAGAGGATATTCAATGGCAGTGGCTAGCACTGATAAAGCAGCTAGCTGCTGCCGCTGATTTCTAAACCCGGATATTCAATGCCAGGGCTATATTTGGTCAGCCAGATAGCGCAGAAGCTAACTGCTCGGTTAGCTTCAGCAGCAAAAGTTAGGTGAGCCTCCAATCCATCCCGGAACACACATTCACTGGTGGCACCAGGGGATATTCAGCGCTTTACAAATGTGAATCTATTATACAGGATACAGTTTGGTCCAAATCCATTTGTATTGTTTTCCCAATTAAAAACACAACTATGTCTCAATTCCCAATACTATTTCGATGTATTTTGGGGGCATTTTTGGAACACTGTGGAGTGCTTGTGGATCTGGGAGTGCTTGTGCCCCAGGGTCTGCAAGCACATTTTTCAAAGTGAAACTCTCGGGGGGGGGGGGGGGGGGGCTATATTTTAAAATTTGGGGCTAATTAGTGTTATGGATTTAGTATGGATGCTTTTACCCACAATGGGGAAGGCAATTTTCAGTCCTGGATTACATCTGGGTAACTGTTTAGTTGATCAGAAGTGGATGAAAGGGGAGTTAAGGGGAAAGCGAGTGGATAGGCTGCACTGTGGAATCAGGTAAACTAGAAAACCTAAGTGCACTGGTCATATATAGTATGTCAGAAAGTAGCACTTGGTGGTAGGGCATTGAGAATGAGAGAAAGATGCAACATTTAGTGCTGCAGTGGATTTGGGAATGTGAAACAGCAGGCAGGCAGAGGACTGAAGAGTACAGGGTGGCAGGTTGTTGGCATCACAGCACCCTCTGTCGTGCTGGTACCCAGAGCAGTTAATCCATCCACCCATCACTTATTACATCATCACAGCAATCTAATCTTGAAGAAATAATGATTTATGGTTAATGGTTTAGGCACTTGATATACCGCTCTTTATGGTGTGTATCAGAGCGGTGTACAGATATATTCAAACAATCTGAAATCAAATTTAATAGGAGAAAATCAGAGGAATGGATAAACATAGTAAATATTAATAATCAGTAAGTAGCAGATTTGATAAGATAAGCGATAGGGGAGGAACAAGGAAAGGAATAATTATAAAGGAAAAATTACAAGAAGAAAGAGAAAGAAAGGTAAAGGGTAGGCAACTGATCAGACAAAAATGGAGAAAGGAATGAGAAACAGAAGAACAAAAGTGTTATGGATGTATGTTAGTGCATGCTGACACTGTTAACAACCATTACTAATGACTAGGATCCATTGCATAAAATGGGACCGACAGTAAAACAACGCCTGTTAATGGCTACTGTGTTAGTGAGGTAGAACACTTTAGTAACTCCAGCCAGAAATCAGATATAGCGTAGGCCTGGCCTTGAAATAAAATAACTAGTCATATAACAAATGCTCCACTAAAACTATTACGTCGTGGCTTAAAGAAACAGTGTGAAGTGATGTCAAACCATGGAACAATCCATTAAGGTGAAAAGCTATATAAATACGTTACCAGAACTCCAGAAAAGGTCTCAGACTCAATAGCGCAATGATCACTTCAGTATAAAAATACTGTCGAACGCGCTGGCAGCATCAATGACCAATCCGGAGTTCTCAATTTTCTTCTATATTAATGTCCTTCACCCAAAAAGATCCACACTGTTATATAAAATCTGATTGCTTATCTTTTAAATATCATGATATGATTTAGCCTTGAAGTAAACAAACATTTTTATTCAAATGCAAAATGATAAAACATATAGGACAATTCCCTAGATGAAGCATGAAACCATCCTATTGACTCTGGTTGTCCTGAACAGTCAGCCAAGACAGACTTTGAGCAAGTGAATAATGTTTTGTGAGCCAGTGAATAATTTGTTTGTACAGTTCATTTGGTTTGTGCATGGAAGGACTTCCAGTCTGCCTGCAAATAATTCAGCAGGTCGCAAACCTGACCAGAGTTGGGAGTGTCTCCAGAGTTTATTGACTTCTTGTCAGTATCTCCTGAGTCACCCCTGCTGACTGTAAATTTATAGGAATATAACATAGTTTATGATGGCAGATAAAGACCAGCATGGTCCATCTAGACTGCCCAGCAAGGTGGCAAGAGTAGGTGCACCAGCCACTCCGTACAGGTCACCCCTCCCCATGCCTTTGTTTAGGGGTGTACCCACCGCTCCGTGCAGGTCACCCCTATTTGGTGATATATTCTAGTGGGTATTTTTTTCAGATTTTAAGCTGTTGTCAGCTGTGCCTCATTGGTTCATGTGTGTAGTCTCTGGAATTTGCTGGAATGCAGTAGGAGTGTCTAAATGAAGAAGGAAGATGGAATGTGCCAATTGCTAACGGGGTTTCTCTGAAATGAAAACCTGTCAACACGATGTCTTTGATCAATGTAGAATTCATTTTGCTGAGCACATATGAGATATGGACATTGACCTGCAATGCCAGAAGGCTTATCTTTGAAGAACAACCAAAGTAACTTTAGGAAATGGGAAAAAAGATGGTAGGTAAAGTCATTGACAAGATTAGTATAAAATGAGGTCAGATAGAAACTAGAAACATATGAAGATGTGTGAGAAGAACTTAATGAAAATTTTGAAATTCTGATGAAAAAAAATGACATCTGGAGCTAGGAAAACGTTTGGAATGTTGGAAAAGGTAATTAACCTTCGAGGCAATTCTAATAATAACCATATAGTTGAAAAATACATGGTTGTTTTGAGCAATTGACTTTGCACTCATTTTCAAAGAAATAGTACAGACATATTCGCTCCCAGTCCTCTAGGGCTACAAATGGGTCAGGCTTTTATGATATCCCTAATGAATATGCATGAGATAGATTTTCATACAATGGAGTGGAGGAGTGGCCTAGTGGTTGGGGCAAGGTACTTCAGGCTGGAAGGTCAGGGGTTCAAATCCCACTTGAGGACAGCAACCTTGGGCTGGAAGGACTGGGGTTTCTAGTCCCACAGGTGCTCCTTGTGGTCTTGGGCAAGCCACTTAACCCTCCATAGCCCATGTTCCCTGTAAAATAGTTATCTCCAAGTTATAATGCCCTGTTCAATGTAATTTCAGTTTGTTCAATGTAAACCACACTGATGCAGAATAGCACAGTATATAAGAGAATGTAAATAAATAAATAAATACCTGCAAATCTATCTCATGCATTTACATTCGTTGAGGACTGGGAATGAATACCATTGAAATAGTGTATATGTACTTTTACTTTGAGAATTGCCTTTGAAAAAAGTATCCCTTTTTTATGTATGCGCATGCTTTGGAAAATTTAAAGAATTTGCATTGTTTCAATCTCTGTTCCCAAGAACACCTTCTCTCAGTGCAGTTAAAGTACATGTATAATTGCATTATGACCTTGATCATCACTCCCAGTCCTCAAGGACCACCAAAGATCAGTTTTTCATGATATCCCTAATGAATATGCATGAGAGAGATTTGCATGCCCACTACCTCCATTGTATGTAAATCTCTGTTATGCAAATTCATTAGGCATATCCTGAAAACTTAGTCCGTTGGGAGCCTTTGAGGACTGGGAGTGAAGACCAAGGCATTATGGCATATTTTTACGCAGATCAAGATGGGGAATAATGCCAGCTGATTTATGCAGATAAAACACTTTATCCTTGTAGAAAGTGCTTTCAAAACTGCCCTCCTCGAGAGCAAAGCAAAGTTGGAATAAGAGGATAGAAAACCAATAGGGAGAAAAGGAGATTCCAGGCATAGGAAGCGTTTAAAGAGGAACGATTATTTATTTATTTAATTATTTAATTACTTTATTTAACAGGTTTTATATGCTCTGGTGCTAAATTTTCTGTGTGGGTCCACGAAATAAGGTGGCATCATGTGGGCTAAGTTCTTCCTTTTCTCTCTCTCATCTTGTTCCCTACACTACTACTTAGCGCTGAAACCAAAAATTCTAGGGCAATGGTATTCGCTCTCAGTCCTCGAGAGCCATAAACAGATCAGATTTCCAGAATACCCTAAAGAATATGCAAGAGACAGATTTGAATACAATAGATATGGTATGTATGCAAATCTATCTCATAGATATTCATTAGGGATATCCTGAAAACGCGACCTGTTTGCAGCACTCGAGGACTGGGAGTGAATACCACCGCTCTAGGGCATCTCCAAACTCACATATCTATTCCTTCTCCTGATTGGTTGGTGCTGAAGTCGTGCACTACTAGCTGTGCACACGATTTCATAGTGTTCAAGTAGCCCAAATGTTATATGCTGATATGCAGCAAGGGCTGCTAATGCAAATGAGGTATGCACAAAACTTTGAGGGAAGAAGGGGGTCATGTATGCGCTGAGAAGATACGCTACCAGCTGTGCTATGTTCATGCACACAGGCAAAAGGTTTTGGTTTTTTTTAGATTTTTCATACTTTTTCCCAATTTTCAGGCATTTTTTCAGTTTGTTTCAGACATTTGATAAACAACAAAAATTGTGTATGCATTGGAACTTTTTAATGCATGCAATTAGATTGTATGTGCATTAATTCATAGGTCAACATGCATTAAATTGATTTTGTGTGCATTAAAAGGTAAAAAGCAAAAGACATTTCTTCTTGCATGGCAAACCTTTCACTTATACAATCAAAGATCCATGCCAAAGATTTTCATGCTGAAGTAATAACTGTTCACCAGTAAATATGCCCAAACTGTCTTTCTTACACGTGAAAGAATTTTATGTTACCTCAGACCAGGCATATGGGCAACGGCGCTTTTGAACTTTATGCTTGGCCATCTAAACCTCTATGCGCTTCTCTGCATCAGGTGAAGACCTCATTAGCATCTTATTTCAATATGTGCAACTCATTTGGGTATCATTAGAATATCTGTGGAGCTGTTGTGTGGACAAACCAAAGTAGAGCACAAACACCCGTGGGTAATAGATGCGAGCAGTACAGAACAGATGCACCAAACAGTGGTGGTTAAAAATGCTTTATTCAGAAAAAACCCAACACGTTTCAGCTGGATGCCTTCTTCAGCAGGTGTTAGCCTCAAATGTAAATCACAAAAGGTAAAATAGTCATAAAAACACAATAAAAACAAAGTGTGAACCCTAAAATTGAAAACAGATACAAAGAAATCCAACAAATATTTGTCAATATATTATCATAAAACCGATAGCAACAACTCATGTCCTCCTCATCCCTCCTTATATTGTTGTACTTGATAATATGCACTAGTACAGCTTTGGTTAATCTTGTCCGACACAGTCTGGTCCACAGTCCTTCTGATTTTATTATTTTTATTTCAAATAATTTTTATTAGGGTTTTTCAAAATATTTCAAAACCAATCAGTACAGAGAGAGTAAAAAGTATAAAAGTTCAGTTGTCAAAACATCCTCTTAGCAATCCGGTCTAAACCACTCAATACTACTGGTAAATAAGTATGTGCAATTGGTCAGCCAACATAGTAATCAAACACAGTAACAAAGGCATTAACACCAACTGAACACATCAAGGAGTTCTCCCCAAGGAACTAACTAATGGGGTAGTGTAAGGTACCAATCCACATATTACACACAGTGTGCTCTAAGCAATGCATGTTCCCCAAAAGAAAGAAGTGAGCATATATATCAGAAAAGAAAGGGAGTCATCGAGAAAAAAAAAAAAAAGAGAACTGAGAGCAGAGAAACATTATGTCAGCCCGCAAAATTAACTAACTACAAGACTGCATTGTCGGGTACAGGCTATCCAAAGAGAACCCCGTCTCTAATCCCTCCCCTCCATATCCCATTCCCCTCCCCCCCCCCTCGAGCACAAGCAATATGTCAATAACTCAGTAGGATGACAATGCGCAGGTCCTCTCCCAGCCATCCAACACCAAAGGCAGTCTCGGATCTCCTAGGGCAGTACTATTTTCATGTAAGGCAGATGCCATCATCAGTAAGGCACGAGTGGGGGGATACGGCCAACCTAAACATTCAGAATTAAAGCCCGTTCTTTAGGGGACATGTGAAAGATCATTGGGGACCACAAAGCCATGAACGCATCCCAACGTTTACCTCCTCTTTGCTTCGCTGTCGTTTTTTCCAGGCGGAGCAAATCGTACATAGCAGATTCCCAGACTACAAGACCCGGAGGGGAATTCTCAATCCAGCGGTGCAATAGGGACTTCTTTACTACCAAAAAACAGCGCTCCAGCAGCGCCCGGTGCCCAACCATCAACCTATCGGCGCATAGCCCCCAACCGTGCAAAAGGCATATCTCTCTTTGAGCCGCAAAACCTATACCCAACCAAACCTCAAGCCTCCGGCAGACCTGCAACCAAAGATCCTGGACTAGTCGACATGCCCAAAATTTGTGCAGGAGGGTGCCGGATTCTGAGCCACACCAGCCACAGAGAGCCGAGTCTTTCAGCCCCACCTGCGAAGCCCATTTATCACTGGTATATGCTCGCCACAAGAATTTATATTGAAGCTCCTGCAAATACACCCACTCCGGCCCTTTCCCAATCCCAAGAAAAGCTGCCTGGAGCAATTCCTTCGTCAAAGCATCCGCTCCATCCCGTTGCCACCGCGCGGTCAACTCCGTGAGGTACACGTCCCCCCTACTTGGCCGAGTGAGCGTCCTACAGGCCTCATCTCCCCGTTGATTGTCAACTATTCTCTCCAGAACTATGCGGGGGGAATCCGACGCTTCCCCAACACGTTGAGACAGGATCAGTTCCCGCAAATAATGCCGCACTTGCAAGTACCCATAGAAATCTTGTTTTGGGAGAGAGTAGCGCCGCTGCAAATTCTGAAAACTATCTATGGTCCTACCATCCGCCATATAGAGGTCTCCCACACATACCACCCCTTTCTCCATCCAACCCTGAAAGACGTTCGGCCTAGAGAAGCCCGGAGCAAAATCGGGGTTGCCCACCAGAAGAAGTAATGCCGAGCCTCTCCAATTCCACCCGAAGCGCTGGCAGAGTACTTGCCAGGCGGAGCGCAAAGCGCCCATGTAGCTGCCCCCCACCCCTTTCCGAATGTTCGATGGTAGCTTGCCCATCTGCACAACATAAAGGCGATGATAAGGGTCCAAAGCTTCAGCAAGAGTCGCGCATCCACCTGGTCCCCCCAATAAGGCTCCCACATGAAAAGCTAAATAACGAAGATTGTAGTTCCGCAACGAGGGCATTTCCAAGCCACCTTCTTCCCTCCTGCTCATCAGGACCTGCAATGGAATTCGAGATCGCTTACCCTTTCACAAAAACCCCCGCAAACCCATTTCAAGACGCTTCCAGTCCGCGTTGGAAATCCACAGTGGTAACATACGGAGGACATACAACCAGCGTGGAAATTCTACCATTACATAGAGTGCAATTCTCCCCCTGAGAGACAAGGGCAGACTTCGCCAACCTTGGAGGGTTTGTAGGCTGCGGGCTAAGAGGCCCGGAATATTCGCTTGATATAACAAGTCTGGTCGGTCCGGCAATTGTATCCCAAGATACTTAATAGCCCCATTTGCCCAGACTAACGGGAATTCCCCCTCCCATTTTGGCTTCACCTTACCCCCCACATCCAATACAACCGATTTTAATTCGTTAATTTTCAAACCTGAGAAACTGCCATAGTCCCTTATCAACCGGAGCAGGCGCTGTAGCGAGGCAGACAGGTCAGTTATACAAAGTAGCATGTCGTCAGCAAAAGCGCTGATTTTTAGTTCCTCCCCACCCATCCGAATGCCTGCTATCCCCCCATCCTGCTGAATGGCCCGTAGAAGAGGCTCCAACGCAAGGACAAATAACAGTGGCGACAGCGGGCACCCCTGACGTGTGCCTCTCTCCAGAGTGAAGGGCTCCGAAAAAATCCCGTTAACCCCCACCCGCGCCGAGGGTTGTTCATAAAGTGCTCTAACCCAGTGTACAAAATGTCCGTGTAGGCCGAAACCCGTCAAGACATCCCAAAGATACTTCCAGGCAACCCTATCGAATGCCTTTTCTGCATCCAAACTCACCAATAATAAAGCTTCGTCTTTCCTTAAACAATGCTCCATGCCTAACAGCAATTTGGTAATATTACGAGACGCCTCCCTACCCTGCACAAAGCCCACCTGTCGCTCATCGATAAGCCTTGGTAAGATCGGGTTAAGCCGGTCCGCCAAGATGGACACCAAGATTTTCATATCGCAATTAATAAGAGATATGGGTCTGTAGGAGGCCGGGTCCACCGTATCTTTCCCTGGTTTCGGAATAACCGTAATATCGGCACACTGCATATCTCTAGGGAAAATCCCCACTGTACGGGCATCTTCATACATCACCGCCATGGACGGGGCCAACTGCGATGCCAGCATTTTATAGTATTCAATACTGAACCCATCTGGGCCAGGAGCTCGATGCGGTTTACCCTTTTTAATGCCCTGGAGAAGCTCCCGTACCGTTAGCGGTGCATTCAGCATCTGTAGCTCGTCCGCCGACACTTGTGGAAGTGATAAGGCAGCTAAAAATTGGTTCCCTTCGAGTAGTCTCTCTCCTCTTCACTATATACCTGGGCATAATACGCTCTAAAAATCTCAGCTATTTGGGCCGGCTGATGGTGCAGGGCACCTGACTCTCCCCGAAGTACGGGGATAAAGCGGGCCCCCCGACGATCCCGAACCAGTCGGGTTAGTAAAGTACCCGAACGATTACCATACCGATAGAGGCAATGCCGATGATAGTACATTGACATGCGCGCCCTACTTCCGAGTAAGTCGTTTAATGCCGTCTGCGATCGTAAGTATTCCCGCTGCAAAGCCTTATCTCTCCCTCTACCCAACCGATGTTGGAGATCATGCAGGTTACGTTCCAGCACAAGCAAACTTCGGTCCATATGTTGGCGTCGCATCGCGACATAAGAGATAATTGCACCCCTTAGCACTGCTTTACTAGCTTCCCAAAATAGGATTGACGAGCACTGGGGAGTGTCATTAAAGCGAACATACTCATCCCACTGTTTTTCAAGATATTGCCAAAAAGCCTCATCCTCCCAAAGATAAGCGGGAAACCGCCACCCCATTCTCGGTGGTCCTTGAGAATCCCAAAGAATCCAGATCAATCTATGATCGGAAACCACAATAGGGTCTATTCCCGCTTGTAATACCCGGGACATCCCTTCTTCGTTGACCAAAATATAATCTATACGAGACCACGTGAGATGCGCACGCGATTGGTGTGTATATTTGCGTGCCCCTGGATTGAGAACTCTCCATACATCTATGAAATCTCCCATTCTACACAGGTATCCTACCCCCTTTCGCGTCCAAGAGCCCATATTCGTCTGTTGGGACTTATCCAGACCCGGATCGTGCAGACAATTAAAATCTCCCGCAACAATCACTTTATTCTTTCCGGGGTTGGCTACTAACTTCAGTATCTTTTTGAAGAAATCGTGGTCATAGGCATTCGGGGCATAAAGGTTCATGAACCACACGGATTCATTATACAGTTTAGCACGCATTAAGATGTAACGACCCTGGGGATCAGCCTCTATATGACTCACTTCACAGGGCACACCCTTTTTTATTAAAATCACAACTCCCGCTTTTTTTGTGCCTGAAGCCACCCCGTGAGCTGCCGCCACCCAATCTCTAGCAAGCTTGCGATGTTCCAAGGCATTTAAATGGGTCTCTTGCAACATGGCAATATGGACTCCCTTTCTCTTCAATGTCTACAAAATTTTGGCACGCTTAATTGGAGAGCCTATCCCTCCCACATTCCATGAAACTATCTTAACCTCAGGCATGGCACCCAAGCACGTCAGACAACAACAGCTGATACAACTGTGTGCGTCTCCAAGGGTGCCCAGCCTCACCCCCAGAGTTCAAGCGTAGTATCATCCCCATAGGAGACCTCCTGACAAACAGACCTGCATTCCTAACCACCCTCCAGACATCCCAAAATACCGTGCTATCCCACCTACTAGAACCCCCCCATCCTGTCCCCATCCCCGTTCCCCCCCCGCCCCACTCACCCCCCCAAACAGCGCCCACCCCTCTCCCCACCCATGCCCCCTCCATTCAACACTCCCCCCTCACATACACAAACTACCTTTGCAAAGAGAACCACATAGCCCCCAACATCCAACTCACACAATCTTCCTACTGCACGCACTCCCCCCCCAACAAGAGAACCTCAATCAAACCCCCACTCAACCCAACACATACAAATATACAAAATAGCAATAATATCAAAAACATTAACTTGCCCTCTCCCTCCCCGCACCCCCCCATATCTCAACATCCCTTCGGTCCTGCGGTCTTAAGACAAGACCCTCCCAAGGGAGACAGATCACAGTTCATGGCGCCTCCGGGCTACCCACAAACGGATGATGGTGCCACATGGTTGAAAGAAAATATCCATGGGCACTGCACATGGAGCCCAAAAGCTGAGCGAGCTCAAATCCTGCAACCAACAGTCACGCATGTTGGAGCTCGGCATGCCTGCGTGCCTGCAGTAGTATACACCCCCGAGCAAGGTATCCTTCTAGCCCTTCAGGGCTCAGTGTCCCCAGGTGCTCCTCGTTTAGCCACAGTCGGTGACAGAGGCGGGGTCATTTTTGCCAGAAACTTGCGGGCGTCCGGCGGCTTCTCGAAGGAATGAGCGGCACCCATGTGGAAAACCTTCAGAATCGCCGGGTACAGCAGGGCAAATCGAATTCCCTTTTGCACTAGCGTGGTGCATATAGGAGAGAAATCTTTACGTTTGGCAGCGAGGGAGGCAGAATAGTCCTGGAATAGGAGCACAGCTACATTGTCCAGCTTCAGCTCTCGGCGCTTGCGATAGGCCTGCAGCAGAGCAGTTTTGTGCTGAAAATTCAAAAGTCGCGCCAGCACTGGCCGCGGCCTGCCTCTACCCTCAGTCCGCTGCCCCAACCGATGAGCCCTTTCCACCTTTATTTGACCCATCAAGTCCGGGAGACCAAGCTCCTTCGGCAGCCATTCCTCAAAGAGCTGGATGAGCTGGGCATCTGCCCATGATTCAGGTACCCCCACCAACCTCAAATTGTTCTGTCGGGAGCGATTTTCGAGGTCATCCACTTTCTGAAGCAATGCCTCTATCTGCTTTTGCTGCGCAGTGGTGCTCCGTTCTAAAGCCAGCTCGCCCTCCTCTAGCACAGTCACCCTTTGTTCCACTTCATCCACGCGCTTCGTGAGATCTGCAAAAGTTTCTCCCATCTCCTCCAGCTTCTTTAGCACGTTGTCAAATTTGGGGTCAAGTAATTTTACCACTTCATGCGCTACCTCCTCCGGGCTAGAGTCTCCACTTTCTGCACCCGGAGATCCCGGCATACTGCCAGAGCGGGCCGCAGCCGCCATTTTTGATTCCCTCGTGCTCGGAGGCTTCTCCTTCTTTGATGCCGCTCTCATAGCCTCTCAATATATGTTAGGCCGCCAGGAAAAGCGCAGCACTCAAGCTTAGCAGTTAGTGCACCAAGTCCAATGGGCAATGCCCCTCTAGCAGTTGTCAATGCCGATTAATTAGCAAGTTTCTTTGGGCAGCCCGGGAGCACGACGAGGAACACTCCTCACCTGCTCATGCGCTCACGTGATCCCCTGATTTTATTATTTTTAATGTCACCTTTATACTAAATTCTCATTATTGGGATTTTCGGCCAGCACATTTATTTATTTATTTATTTAACAGTATTTCTATACTGCCTTCTCCTTCAATCAAGGTGGTCTCCACAGCAAACAATCATAAAAGTGTTCATGTGTTCTCATGCAGTGATGCGTGTTGTGTGTTTGAGGTGTTGTGCATTTGATTTAAAGAATTACAGGAATAATTAAAGGGAATATCCTCCTTCCCCCTGAATTCCCCAATATTTTTTTGCCCTTCCAAATTGAAATGAGGTAAAAATTGAGGCCTCTGTAAATGAGTATGGCTGAATGTTGAGGTTTGCAAAATGGACTAGGTATATGTAAAAATGTGGATATTTACATGTACGCATTCTGAAATTTATTTAGCTAGGTTTCTATACCACCTTTCAAAGTGTCAAGGTGGTTTACATAGAACAGGATTAATAGTTACATTTACATGGAACAAAATGAACAGTAACATATAAGAAACATTGGTGATAGTTTAGCACAATATCATACAAGATGGTCAATTAAAAGGGGTATCAGTAGGAACGTGTATGCATGCCTGCACTTACATGGGTAAGTGGCCAGGTTTCCTCAGTCAATTTTTCACACATTTATATTTGTGAAATGGCTTCTCTCTCTACATATGGATACCACTCTCCATGTGTTCCTGCATTTTCTTCTGTCCATGGCCTAGTTTTAAAACATAGATCGATTGTTTACGTCATCAGAATATAAAAAGACTAGGGGACATACAATGAAGCTACAGGGTAACCTATTTAAGACTAATAAGAGAAAATATTTTTTCACTCAACATGTAATCAAACTCTGGAATTTGCTACCGGGGGATGTAGTAAAAGCTGTTAGTGTAGCTGGGTTTAAAAAAAGGTTTGGACAAGTTCCTGGAGGAAAGATACATAAACCATTAAAGGGACTCAGGATATCACTGCTTAGGGTTGCCAACCGGCCGGTTTTCAGCCGGCCTGGCCGGTTTTTCCATGGCCAGGCCGGCTGCCGGCACAGATGTCAAACCGGCCGTTGAAAAGCCAGTTTTTTGCTCTGGCCGCAAGATCGGGAGCGGCCAGAGCAAAAATCTGGCTTTCCTCCCGAAGTCCGCGGCACGAATGCGAACGCGAACACGATTCCCCATAATAGTGCAGCCGCTGCTTCTGCTTTGTACAGAGCAGCGGCTGCACTACACTTACTTTGAAAAGTAAAGAAACTGTATGAGGAGCCCTCCGGTCATGGCAGAGCCCGAGGAAGTGATGTCATGGGGGCGGGTTCCTCACAGGCTGACTTTCCTTTCAAATTAACTTTATTGCAGCTAAAGTTAATTTGAAAAGGAAAGACAGCCCGTGAGGAGCCCGCCCCCATGACATCACTTCCTCGGGCTCTGCGATGACCGGAGGGCTTCTCACACAGTTTCTTTACTTTTCAAAGTAAGTGTATTGCAGCCGCTGCTCTGTACAAAGCAGAAGCAGCGGCTTGGGCAGGGCAGGGCAGGGGTGTGAGTGAACCAGCAAGGGGGGGGGGGTGATGGTATGATTAAACCAGCAGGAGGGAAGGAGGGAGGGAGGGAGGGAGGGGGGGGGTTGGTGTGAGTGACCCAGCGGGAGGGGGTGAGTGAGTGACAGGGGGGTGGGTGAGTGAACCAGCAGTGGAAGGGGGGGTGGTGTGAGTGAACCAGCAGTGGAGGGGGGGGCGTGAGTGAATCAGCATGGGAGGGGGTTGGTGTGAACCAGCAGGGGAGCGGGGTTGGTGTGAGTGAACCAGCAGGGGAGGGGGGGTGATGGTGTGAGTGAACCAGCAAGGGGGGGGTGAGTGAGTGACACGGGGGTGGTGTGAGTGAACCAGCAGGGGAGGGGGTGAGTGAGTGAACCAGCAGGGAGGGGAGGGGAGGGGTGGTGTGAGTGAACCAGCAGGGGAGGGGGCGAGTGAGTGAACCAGCACTGAGGGGAGGGGGGGTGAGTGAACCAGCACTGAGGGGGGGTGTGAGTGAATCCTCCGTAATTTTTGTGGGTGGGGCTGGGGGCAGGGCAGGGGCGGGACTGGGGGAGGAGAATGGGTGGAACATGGCGAGCCACAGGTGTCGGGTTTTTCTCGGTGAAAAAGTTGGCAACCCTATCACTGCTTGACCCAATACAAGCATTGCGGAACCTGTGTCTTTTGGGGAAACTGCTAGGTACGTATGACCTAGATTGGCCACTGTTGAAAACAGCATACTGGGCTTGATGGACCTTGGTCTGACCCAGTATGGCATATCTTATGTTCTTAACTATCATGTCAATTAATGCATGTTAATATTAGTGCTATGATGTGGATATAAACCAGACTGAAAATGATCTAATTCCATTTCCCTCCAAAAATTCCAACAATTGCCCTGCTACTGCTTTCTTGAGTATTTTCTCCCAAGTAAGGTATATTTAATATTGGCTTACAGTTTACAGCTCAGCCTGAATCCAAAGACGCTTTCTTCAGCACAGATCTAATAATAGTAACATCATAAATGACAGCAGATAAAGACCAGTAGGATCCATTTAATCTGCCCAGTGAGGGGGCGAGAGTTGTGCCTGCCATGCCACTCTGTGAGTACACTTTCTGCCAAGGAAGCATTAACAATGGCTCTTAACATTTTCTTGAAACTACCCCCATCAACTGTTACCAGGTTGTAAAGATAAAAGAAAAGACATACTGTACTTTAAATTGTCTGTATAAGAATGTGAGAAGTCTAAAATAAGATGGGAGGGGGACTGAGAAGTTTAACTTTTGTGAACTGTTTTGTCTGCAATATTTGGAAGGAGCCTCTGACCCTATAGACGCTCTTTGAGGCACATGCTGAGGTCATCACATGTCGGGGCCCTTAAAATCAGCATTCCTTCTGGGATATGTGGCCATAGACGTTTGCCCAAAAAGACAGATAATGTCCTTTTGGAGCCCCCTTCGAAGCACCTGAAGCGCTAGGAATAGGAAACTCTCTTTGCTGGCAAAAAAGAAGAGGAAGAGGCTGGTATCTGGGAAAATGGAGATGGCTAAGCTTAGAGGCCCCAAAGACCAGCATATAAAAAGTAGTGCCGAAAGGAGATCATAAGATCATAAGATATGCCATACTGGATAAGACCAAGGTCACCAAGCCCAGTATCCTGTTTCCAACAGTGGCCAATCTAGGTCATAAGTATCTATCAGTTTCCCCAAAAGACACAGGTTCCACAATGCTTGTATTGGGTCAAGCAGTGATATCCCGGGTCCCTTTTAATAATGGTTTAAAGACGTTTCCTCCAGGAACTTGTCCAAACCTTTTTTAAATCCAGCTACACTAACAGCTTTTACTACATCCTCCGGTAACAAATTCCAGAGTTTGATTACAAGTTGAGTGAAAAAATATTTTCTCTTATTAGTCTTAAATAGGTTACCCTGTAGCTTCACTGCATGTCCACTAGTCTTTCTATATTCCGATGATGTAAACAATTGATCTACATTTACCCATTCCACTCCGCCTCTATCATATTTCCCCTCAGCCATCTCTTTTCCAGGTTGAAGACCCCTACCCTTTTTAGCCTCTCTTCATAGGGGTATCCTTCCATCCCCTTTACCATTTTGGTGGCTCTTCTCTTTACGTTTTCTAATAACGCTATATCCTTTTTAAGATACGGCGACCAGAATTGCACACAATATTCAAGGTGCAGTCACACCATGGAACGATACAGAGGCATTATAATATCCTTTGTTTTATTTTCCATTCCTTTCCTTCTGATACACAGCATTCTATTTGCTATCATGGCTGCCGCTGCACACTGGATCGAGGGTTTTAACATATTATCCACGATGATGCCTAAATCTTTTTCCTGAGTGGTGGTTTCTAATGTGGAACCTTGAATCGTGTAACCATAGTTTGGGTTGTTCTTTCTTAGGTGCATAACTTTGCACTTTTCCACATTAAATTTAATCTGCCATTTGGATGCCCAGTCTTCCAAGTTATCAAGATCCTCTTGCAATTTTCCACAATCCTCTTGGGTTTTAACAACTTTAAATAGTTTTGTGTCATCTGCAAATTTGATAACCTCACTCATTATTCCCATTTCTAGGTCATTCATGAATATGTTAAAAAGCAGCGAACCCAATACAGATCCCTGGGGTACTCCACTATTCACCTTTCTCCATTGGGAAAATTGGCCTTTTAGCCCTATCCTCTGCTTTCTATCTTTTAACCAGTTCCTGATACACAATAGTACACTACTCCTATCCCATGACTTTTTAGTTTTGGCAAAAGTCTCTAATGAGGGACCTTGTCAAAAACTTCTGAAAGTCCTGATACACTATGGGGCTTGTTTACAAAGCCGCGGTAGCGGTTCGCGATCGTTATCGGAGCCGCGGCCCCACTGAAATCTGCAATAGAGTAGACACCCAGGAAGGTGTAGATAACATGAGGAGGGATCTAGCTAAGCTTGAAGAATGGTCTAGAATTTGGCAGCTGGGATTTAATGTTAAAAAATGTAAGGTCATGCATTTGGGCTGCAGCAATCCAAGGGAGCAATACAGTATAGGAGGTGAAGTACTTTTGTCCACTAAAGAAGAGCGGGACCTAGGCGTGGTTGTGTCTGATGATCTTAAAGTAGTTAAACAGGTAGAAAAGGCGACGGCAAAAGCTAGAAGGATGCTTGGGTGCATACGGACAGGAATGGCTAGCAGAAAAAAGGAGGTGATAATGCCTCTGTATAAGTCTTTGGTGCGACCTCATTTGGAGTATGGTGTGCAATTCTGGAGACCGCACCTTCAAAAGGATGTGAACAGGATGGAGTCGGTGCAGAGGGTTGCTACTAAAATGGGCTGATGGGGAGGGGTTAGGACTTGAGGTGGGCTGTTGGGTGGGGTTAGGACTGGTAATGGGCTATGGGGGGCTAGGACAGGAAATGGGCTGATGGGGAGGGGTTAGGACTTGAGGTGGGCTGTTGGGTGGGGTTAGGACTGGAAATGGGCTGATGGGGGTTAACACTGGAGGTGGTCTGATGGGGTTGGGACTGGTAATGGGCTATGGGGGGGTTTAGGACTGATAATGGGCTATGGGGGGGCTGGGACAAGAAATGGGCTGATGGGGAGGGGTTAGGACTTGAGGTGGGCTGATGGGGTTAGGACTGGTAATGGGCTGTGGGCTGATGGGGGGGTTAGGACTGGCAATGGGCGATGGGGGGGTTAAGACTGGTAATGGGCTGTTGGCTGATGGGGGCTGTCTGGTAATGGGCTATGGGGGTTTAGCACTGATAATGGACGATGGGGGGGGCTAGGACAGGAAATGGGCTGATGGGGAGGGGTTAGGACTTGAGGTGGGCTGATGGGGTTAGGACTGGTCATGGACTGTGGGCTGATGGGGGGGTTAGGACTGGCAATGGGCTATGGGGGGCTGACTGGAAATGGGTTGATGGGGGTTAGGACTGGAAGTGGGCTGATGGGGGGTTAGGACTGGAAGTGGGCTGATGGGGGTTAGGACTGGTAATGGGTTATAGGGGGGGCTTAAACTGAAAATGGGGTGATGGGGGGTTAGGACTGGAAGTGGGTTGATGAGGGGGGGCTAGGACTGGTATTGGGTTGGGGGGTTGCTAGGACTGGAAATGGGTTGGGGGGCTGCTAGGACTGGAAATGGGCTGATGCAGGGACTAGAAGGGAATGGATGCTGGGTGAGGCTGGAACTAGAAGGGAGCTGGTGTTGGGGGAGGATTAGAATGGGATGGGGCTGGGAGAGTAAAATGGAGAGGGGAAAAATATTTTGTGTGGGAGGGATAAAAAATCTACAATTGGCCGGGTATTGGGAGAATAAGTGGGGATTGAGGATGGAGGGGTAAATTTTGAGTAGATGAAATAGGAATGAGGAAAGAGCAAAAGGAGAAAGATTAGTATGTTAAAGCAGATGTAGAGAGAGAATGGAAAAAAAAAAAACAAGACAGAAGAAAGGACAAATGGAGAGCAGATGGAGAGTTAGCAGAAGACACGAAGAAACCAGAAGAAAGTGGCTGGAACAATTGCAACTAAAAAAAAATGCACAAAAGGTAGAAAAATATCTCTTTATTTTGAATTTATTAACTGGAATATGTCAGCTCTGGGAAATGTGCATCATTAATTTTTGCGCTTTGTTTAGTACAAGAGGAAATTAATTTATAGTTTTATTTCTACAGTGTTGTTGTATATTCCAAGTTTGGCTTTTGGGGTTCCCAGTTTAATTATTGTCTTCCTGTTTCTAAATTGTGATTCCTTGTTTGGTGATGGTCTGTTCTGCATGTGTAACTGAGCTGAGGTATTCTGTTTATATAATTCCTATTTGACATTGCCACTTGTTCTTTCCCCAGTAGGTCATGTATTGTTGTTCTCTGAAATGTATTGGTTTAATATTTGCAGTGTTGCCTTTTGATAGTTAGGGTATGGTGCTTTGTGAGTCCTGGTAGTGCTGTTAGGATACGGCGGGTTTGCTATGGGTTCTAAATGGGCAGCGTTTGTAGTAGTTCCTAATGTGCCTGGCGGTTGGTACTGGATTATAGTAATGTAGAAACCTTTTAGTCTTTCTTTATCCATATACTCATTAAGAGGCATGTTTACTAAAAGTTAGTGTATGGTAACATTATGCAAATATTTATGCAAATGAGGCACCTTATGCAAATGAGGCTTTAATTGACGTGCTGGCACTTTGAGGAAATTCTTTGGTTTTGTGCGGCAGTTTGGGCACTCGGGCTCAAAAAGGTTAGCCATCACTGCCCTAGATGTACACCATCTGGTCTAGGTGATTTGCTACTTTTCAGTTTATCAAATAGTTGTAATACATCTTCCCGGTGTATCGATATTTCTTTCAGTTCTTCCGCAGCATCTCCTTTAAATACCATTTCAGTAATGGGTATCATTCCTACATCTTCCTCAGTAAATACCGATGCAAAGAATTCATTCACCTTCTCCGCTATGGCATTGTCCCCAATTAGTGCCCCTTTTACCCCTCTATCATCTACTGGTCCAACTGACTCTCACAGGATTTAGCTACAAATGTACTTGAAAAAGTCTTTATTATGCATTTTTGCTTCCACAGCAAGCTTCTTCTCAAATTCTCTCTTTGCCTGCCTTATCAATGCCTTGAATCTAACTTACCAGTGCTTGTGCTGTTTCCAGTTTTCGGTATTTGTCTCTTTTTTCCATTTCCTGAAAGATGCTTTTTTGGCAACAACAGCATCTCTGACCTCACTTTTAAACCATGCTGGCAGTATTTTGGACTTCCTTCCACTTTTCTTAAAGCATGGAATACAGCTGGTCTGGGCTTCCAAGATAGTATTTTTCAACAACACCCAATCTTGATGTAAGTCTTTAACCTTTGCAACTGCTCTTTTTAATTTTTTCGTAACTATGTTCCTCATTTTATCATAGTCTCCCTTTCGAAAGTTAAAAGGTAGTACCGTGGATTTCCTTACCATCCCTCCTCCATTAATTAAATGAAAATGCAAACTTGCTATAATCACCATTGCCAAGTGGCCCCAACACCCTTATCTCTTGCACCAGATCTGGTGTTCCACTAAGGACTAGGTTCAAAATGGCTTCTCCTCTGGTCGGTTCATGAACCAGCTGCTCCAAGAAGCTGTCATTTATTTCATCTATAAATTTTATCTCCCTAGTATGTCCTGCCGTGACACTGACCCTGTCAATACCGGGGTAATTGAAATCACCTATTATTATTATTGTGCTGTAAGTTTTGTTAGCTTTCCTGATTTCTTTGAGCATTTCATCATTCATTTGTTCATTCTGGCCAGGCGGTCGATAGTACACCCCCACTGCCATCTCCTTTCCAATTTTGAATGGAATTTCAATCCATAGAGATTCCACAGCAAATTTTGTTTCCTGCAAAACTTTAATCCTTTGTAACTCAATGCCCTCTTTAACATAGAGCCCAACCCCTCCACCAATTTGATCAGTTCTATCATTACGATATAGTTTGTACCCAGGTATCGCAGTGCCCCACTGGTTGTCCTCCTTTTACCAGGTCTCTGAGATACCAATCATATCTAACCTCTCATTTAGTGCTATATATTCTAACTCCCCCATCTTATTTTTTGAGACTTCTAGCATTTGCATACAAGCATTTTAGAGACTGTATTTTGTTCATATTAATCTGGCTATCGGTAGGCAGGGGTAATTTGGAATCTTTAAGCTCTGTCTGCTCCGTACTCAAGGGCATTTGGGCTACTTTTGTCTTTATTGTAACCTCTCTGCTGATATGCCCTAACTTCAATCTTTTGCTAGTATTCTTCAAGGATACATTGTTCTGAACCATGCGCTCTTGGGCGAGTGTGGGCTCTCCCCTATTATCTAGTTTAAAAGCTGCTCTATCTCCTTTTAAAAGGTTAATGCCAGCAGCCTGGTTCCATCCCGGTTCAGGTGAAGCCCATCCTTTCAGAAGAGCCCTTCCTTTCCCCAGAATGTTCTCCAGTTCCTAACAAATCCAAAACCCTCATCCTTGCACCATCGTCTCATCCATGCATTGAGACTCCAGAGCTCTGCCTGCCTTTTGGATCCTGGACGTGGAATGGGAAGCATTTCAGGTGGGACTTCAGGATTATATCCCTGTAGGCCTCGCCTTTGTATGTCTCTTTCTTCCTTATCTCCTCCAAGTCTGCTATTCTAGCCTCCAGAAATCGGACTTGTTCCCTGAGAGCAAAGAGCTCCTTGCACCTAGTGCACACGTTAGACCCCTCACCAACTGGGAGAAAATCATACATGTGACACTCAATGCAAAAGTCTGGAAAGCCCCCATCTCACTGCTGGACTGCTGTCTGTATCTTAGTTTTAAAGTTGAACATAAGAACATAAGATATGCCATACTGGATAAGACCAAGGTCACCAATCCCAGTATCCTGTTTCCAACAGTGGCCAATCTAGGTCATACGTACTTAGCAGTTTCCCCAAAAGACACAGGTTCCACAATGCTTGTATTAGGTCAAGCATTGATATCCTGTGTCCCTTCTTAATAATTGTTTATGGACCTTTCCCCCAGGAACTTGTCTGAACTTTTTTAAACCCAGCTACACTAACAGCCTTTACTACATCCTCCGGTAACAAATTCCAGAGTCTGATTACACGTTGAGTGAAAAAATATTTTCTTTTATTAGTCTTAAATAGTTTACCCTGTAGCTTCATTGCTTGTCCCCTAGGTTGTGTTTAGCTATTTAAGTTCTTTACTTACTAAGGGTTGCTGGGGATACTTATACTAATAAAACATACCTAATATGTTTAATGTGCTTTGTTCACTTAATTAATCTCAGGTCCTTAATGTATGCCTGATGAGGATAAACAGCTGCACCTGAGAGTGAATATGGCACCTCCTTTCCTTTAAGAGGTTTAAGCACCTATAAAGCTACAAATATCCCAGGGGTGGGTTACTCCCCACAAGAACTCCATGAGTTTGGGTAGCAGGACCCCACCCTGTCAGCCTGTTTCTGTCATAGCAGAGGGGGGGGGGGGGGCTGAGAGTTTTTCCTAACTTAATGGGAACAACAACCATCCCTGTACAGCCCTGTACAGAAATGTTCTCCAACAAAACCTGGGGTTGGGGCATTGTAGACAGTGTCCCTAAGCTCAGGCTGGTGCAGTTTCATCATTGACACTGGAACAGAATGTTATTTCCCCTAGGGAAAATAGATTTCTTTAAGAAATAGCTCTCTGCTCATGAAACACATTCAGTGAAGATAGAATCACAGATAGCTGCTTTGCAAACAGCAGTTTCTGCATCCATGAAAGAGTGGCTTTAGTTGTTTCTGTAGTCATTTTGCCACGTTGAAATGTGATAACTGCAGGGGGGATGTATCTATTTCCTTGAAGTTAGCCTATGGCCCCCAACCTAGACATGTGTTACTAGCACAACAACAAGAGCAACTTGGCAGAGTCAACACAGCATTTTCCACCTTCACAAAAGAAGAGTCTCAGTGGCCCCTACACAGCACTTCCCATCCTCAGAAAACCAAGAAGGGCTTTGTGACCCCAGCACAACACTTCCCACTCCAACATAACACCAAAAGGGGCTTGGCACCTGAAACATAACTCGAAACTATGCACTGGATCAGCACGGTGTTAATATATATTCCGCAGAAAACAAAGGAGATGCAAGATGTTTGCACACCAAGGAATTAAAAAAAAAAGAAGCAAGAACCACAGCACAGTTTATAACACCAAAGTATTAAATTATAACTCAATTTATTTTGTTGTTATTAACTGCATTATGGTTCTTGCTTTTTCTTTATGAGCATATATTCTGCATCCACAGAACTCCCTCCGTTGACACGACTACAGTGCCATGATCCAAATATATGGTCCAGAGGACTAAGGATTACTAGTGTTGGTGCAGGAATGCATGATTGCAGTGCCGGATGAAAAGAGCTTTTATCCCCTGAAGAAGGCATTTGTTGAAACGCGCTGGGGTTCCTTCACAATGAAGCTCTTTATAATCCTACTGTTGTGGACACCTCGCTTTTGTTGTTCCTTGTTGTTTCCACTGCAGGTGTGTGTGCTCTCGTTTGAATCCAATTTTACTCTCTGATCAAGCCGGTCCCAATCTGAGGTTACTGCTTTCCTCTGTCTTCTTTTAGCTCTCTTTCTATGGTCTCTAGTCCATCTGCCACGTCTTGTCTCCTTTTTTGTTTTCTTCACTTCATTCCAACTTGGATATTGATCTTTTCCCTTCAGCTTTCTTCCATTTATTTTTCTCTCTTTCTCTCCACTCACATTTCATTACTCTTTCTTACTATCCAGTACTCAATCCCCTTCTTTTTCACTCCATCTACCTACCACTTTTTAACCTTCACCTTAGTCCTCTCATTCTCCACCTTTTTTTTCCTGGTCCATTATTCCCCAGTCTCACTCACTCTCTCTCTACCCTCCCCTCCCATCCAGTTTTCTCTCTCTCTCTTTCCCTCTGTCCAGTATATCTGTGCTCTCTTTCCCTAGCCCTTCATGTCTGCCATCTCCCTTCCTATTCCCTTCCGTCCAGCATCTCTCCCATCTCCATTCCATATCATCCCCTGACTATTACTCCCATGTCAAGCATCTCTCCATCTCTTTCCATCTTCTCCACTCTCTCTCCCTATTACCCCCATGTTCTGCATTTTCCCTAACCTTATTACCCCCATGTCTAGCATCTCTCCTATCTCCCTCTGCCCCCCCCCCCACCAATGCCCAGGATCTTCCTATAGTCTCCTTATAACCCATATCCAGCATCACCGCGCCATCTTCCCTTCTTGCTTATCCCTATGCACATTCTTCCTATGCCCCCTTCTCATGTGCACTATCTCCCTTCATCTTCCTAGCCTCCCCATCTCTAGTTTGTCCCCTCTTCCTCCCTATTCCCTCCCACCTGTAGTTTGTCCCCTCTGCCTCCCTATTCTCCCCCATGCATTCAGAATCTCCTGCCTGTCTCCCGGTGCCCAGTATATCTTCTCCACCTCCCAATGCCCCCCCCCCTACTTCTCTCCCTCATGGCCAAAAGACAGCTGAGCCGCTCCCACTCCCAAGCAGGAAGACAAATGTGCTTGGAGAAGCAGATCCTGCCTGCATGTCCCGCGGGTAGAAGGCTGTGGAAGGCTTCAATCGCTGCCTTAAACAGCCTCTGCCTGCAGGACACATTACTCCTGCAGGGCAGGCTTAGTCCTCTCTTTGCTGTGATTGATCCCTTAAATGGGCCTCTGCCTGCGATACATGCTACTTCCACAGGCAGGCTCAGTCCTCTCTCGGCTGTGATCATTGCTGGGCTCAGCCTTCAGAAGTTTAAGTCTGTCAAGGGCTGAGCTCGGCAGCAATTGCGGCAGAGAGAGGGCCGAGCCTGCCGGCAGGAGTAGCGTATCCCGTGGGTAGAGACTGTTTAAGGTGGTGATTGAAGCCTTTCCACAGCTGGTCCCGTGGGAAGGCTCTGCTTCTCTGGCCACATTTGTCTTCCTGCTTGGGGGTTGGGGGTAGCTAACGATGGCCCCCCCGGAGATCGGCGTCCCCCTGCCGCGCTTACCCTGCTTACTGGGTAGCACCAGCCCTACCTATCAGAATGATATTCAAAGGCAATTAGGCATTCACTGACAAATGCATAATTAGCCTAACCGTGTATTTTCAAAAACTATACAGATAATATCAGGCTTTTCAATTGCAGAATGGCCAGATATTATCTTTATACTTGTGGGGCATGTTAGGGGAGGAGAAAGTATAGGCCAGCATAGGCACTATTCAGGTAAGTTACATGTTTAGTTTAGGTTTGTGGAATATTAGGTCTAGCCTAAACAGATGCAATGACCACACTATGGGGTATGTTTACTAAACTGCGTTAGTGCAAATCGCGTTAGGAGCCGTGTTAGTGAAAGGAAAGCCAAAAAAGAACATGGGCGGGACATCCTAACCACTAACGCGCGTTCCAAAAACTAACGAGCGTTACAGGGCGCCGTGGCGCGTTACTGCACATTAATCGTATGAAGGCGTACAGACACAAAGCACTGAAACAGAGCTGTAGCACAATGGTTAGTGTACTGACACGGCTGTTACAGGCAGCATGGGTTCGAGTCCCCAATGTGCCTAACGCAGAAGGCTGGCCCAGGCATCACCCTGTACATTACATAGGGAATGAGTAGGCATGTTTTTCTTTACGTTGAGTAGTGGTGCCAGAAACACACCCTCGCAGTGTGCCTAGCCGCGTGCATTGGTGCGTGCGTACAATCGTGCGTGGGTACGTGTGTTTTTACCAGCGTGGGCACCTAATATTACAGACTCTTTAGGGTGTCCTGCACCTATGCATTATGCTTACAGATGTACGTGTGATGGCCTATGGTGTATCTGA
The DNA here is from genome assembly GCA_033557465.1 of Ichthyophis bannanicus. Lineage (NCBI taxonomy): Eukaryota > Metazoa > Chordata > Amphibia > Gymnophiona > Ichthyophiidae > Ichthyophis > Ichthyophis bannanicus. The sequence continues at coordinate 19,439,216 of CM066032.1, forward strand.
GCCTGTGAGCAGGTGCTGGATTTACCCAGGGTTGGATTGTGCCAGTCACACCCATGATGCACTGCACATGCAAATCAGCCATCCACAGATACACACCATGGGGAATGTACCCCCACAGCACCTCAGCCTGGTAGGGGGGAAGTGATCAGGTGCACCCCCACAGTACCTCGGCCTGGTAGGGGGTACTGACCATGTGTTGTACTGGCACAGAGTAGCTACACACTGTCACATTGTGCGGGTACTGTGCTCACCCTGAGGGTGCAGTGAGGCGCCCAGCACTAGGTCCACAGCACCGTACATGGCTGAAAGAGGCCATGGCATAGGTCCAAAGCAGTGTTAATGTGTGAGATAGGTAGTTTCTGCAGGAACACCTTGGACATCTCTGTCTGTTTCAGTCAGGTGTAGCCCCCCTCCCCCAGGGCTGAGGGTGGCAAACAGGGTCTCCTATCAAAAGATCCACAGTCTACCTCCCTGCAAAGGTGGCAGTAGAGGGGAACATCAACCCCAGTCCTGCTGAGGAACAGACACCCCACAGGGCAGTCAATGCAGTTCTGTACACATCCATAACACAATAGCAGACAGACATTAGGCCTGGATATGATATGCTGCACCCCACCACTATCTGATATTCCCCTGGTGCAAGCCATCAGCTACTGCACCCTGCAAGCCACTCCATCACAACACATACCAGCTGCAAACAGTCTGCTAGTGCCCAGTGGAGATGCCTGCACCCAGAACTGGGATGTCAGCATACACAGCAGATACATCAGTGACTGGGCCCCAAAAGGAAACCCATATCTATCACATAAGAGAAATACTAGATAGCACTATGGGAGTGCCTAGCCATGCTGTGGTCACTGTACAGTCAGGGTGAGAGTGATCTCTCAGCAGGATATACTGAGGTCACCCTGTCTGTGTAGGTGGTGGCCGGGCACCACAATGTGCCTGTCACTGCCCTATGCCCTGTGCAGATGCACCCTGGCCAGGCCACCCTGTCCGGCCTATACCCATGGTACCTTGCTCCTCATTATGCACATTGGCAGCCCAATACTGGCAACATTGCTGGCAGTGTGGGCTGTGGAAGGTGTTTGCAGCCACCACACACTGGATAGACAGACAGCCACCCCCACACCTATGCCAGCATTGTGCTACTATAGAGGTGGTCAGCAGCCATACCCACCACACCAGTCCTGGGCATAGTACAGGCATGGATATGGTCCACAAGACTGTCAGGGGGTCACTCCCCAGGGTGGTGAACACTGTCAGAGACCAGACCTGCAGCACACACCGCAGACATCAGAATGATTGTTATGGTGGAGCTCAATGAGCAAAATGTGCTTAACGTAGGAATTGATATCTGCCAGTTATCATAGGAAACGTTTGATAGCTGTGTACCATATACCCAGGTGTATGGTGGCTTTGCTAAGGTATGCAACTGCTAGTATTGGGAGATACAGGCAGGGCCCAATGTCTTGCCTCTCCAGGAGGCATTGGCCAATGGGGCCTGTGGGTGTGTGTGTGGCCCTGTTGGCTGCTGCTTTACGGCAGAGTTCCCCAACTCCAGTCCTGGTGTTCCAAACACTGTTCGGGTTTTCATGCTGTCCCTCATAAATATGCATGAGTTACATCTGCATACCATGGGGGTGGTGCATAGCTATGCAGCACAGGCATCTTTATTAGAGGCAGCATGAAACCGGAATGGTGTGGGGCCCTCCAGGACTGCATTTACGGGACTCTGCTTTAGGTAATGTGCCTGTTTCTGGTGTCTGTGTTTGGTGTGGTAAAATATAGGCGTAGTAACCATGCGTATGTTCTCTGCAATAAAGGAGTGTCTTTACTATCACTGTTTAGTGGTGGGTAAAACTATAGGGACTGGGTTGGCAGGAGCCCCTGCTGGGATTTGAACCTGTGACCCTCTGGTCTTACAGGCACTGGCTGTGTCCGTTGCACCACACTGTGGCCACAGAGACAGTGCAGTCCCTGGAGATAGGAAAACTGGCCTGACGAGTCAGAAACCCTGCTCTGCACAAATTTACTGTGGGCTCATTTATCTTGTATGGAGACAAAAGTGCAAATAAACCTCAAACAGACCTCAAAAAAAGGGGCAAACACCCATAACCGAGCTGGGCAACAATGATATCAATGGGCAACAATGAAAAACACTCCCAGGAAAGCTCCAATAAAATGAAATGCTTTTTGAAAGGGTCTATGGAGCGTAGACCCTTCCAAACATCATTTTTTTTTTTAGCTTTCCTGGGAGTGTTTTTCATTGTTGCCCATTGCTATCACTGTTGCCCAGCAGGATTATACTTTCTACAATATTTCTTGTGGTCATTTTTAAAGTTTTATGTGAACTTTTGTTCTGTGCACATGTATCACACTGCTCACGTTTAGTAGGTTTCCCCGGTTTTGCTGTACATTGCTGACGGAAATGGTTTCTCTTCCCTGTATATGCCTTTAACGGCAGGTTTTCATTCGCGTTGGAATTGAGCTCAGAAATTCAGCGCGTTAGTGAGAGGGGAGCCTCTCCCCACCCACTCTCTGCCCATTGACCCCTTCTATCCGCCCACTCTCCACCTTCTGCGCTGTTTTAACGCGCCGCGGGGCTTTACGATCGTTACGTGCGGTTAACGCGCGTAGTATGACGTTAACGGTCATTGGCGCGTGATTACGCGTGTTATACTGCACTTACGCGTTATTCAAGTTTACCACACTTTAGCAAACATACCCCTATCACTCTCTATATTTTATTTTATTTTATTTATTAACTGCATTTATATACCGCTTTTCACCGGGTCAAAGCGGTTAAAGGGGGGGGGGGACAGTAATCAATTTACAGAAGGTGGTGGGTGCCTTCACCGAGGGGGCCAATATTGATGATCCAAACAGATAGTAATGACTTAGATAACTGACATGAGCCTCTTAGTAGGTAGTTTTGGGGATATGTCAGAAGGACTGGGGGTTGTCAGTGATGGATGTCTGTTTCTGGTCCAAGGTATTCATGAAACAGGATGGTTTTTAGTTGTTTCCGGAATGTGGAGAGGTCACCATTGTTTCTGATTTGGCTCGGTAGGGAGTTCTAGAGGGAGGGTGAGTACAGTTCGAAAGCTCTGTTGCAGGTTCGTTGATTCTACTTTGTTCATTCATGTGGGATAGTAAGGGTGTTGTTGGTGGTCTGTCGGGTTATTCTGTTGTGGGTGGGCTGGGTAGTAGGGAGCGGAGGTGGCGCGATCTGTAGGGAGGGAGGGTGACATTTAACAAGTCAGTGGGACTGAAAATGTATCCTTATTTGCACAGTTTGCACTGCAAGATTGGACCGGGGAGGGGGAGCAGGGGGAGGGGTTCAAAACCAAAAGTTGGCTTAAAGTGCGACAACATCTTGAGCCAACCCTGTTTGCACATTTGAATAACTGTTGTATTTCCTTCTGGGAACAGTTTTGTTTGTTAATTTATGGTTTCAGTGCTTTATGCATTTATCAAGAATGCTTGAACTCTCATACTTACAAATGAGAGTTTGAATAAACATGTGTTCGGCAATTCTATCTCCTCTGGTGAAATTCATTTCTGATGAGGGTTTGAATAAAGGAATTTTGATAAACCTCTTTCTGAACATCAGTAAGAGTGTAGTGGTCGACCAACTAACCACTGAATCAAATCCTTATTCCACTTAGTTTATTTTCCTCCTTCCTTATAATTAGGAAGGACAAGGTTAGTTTAATCTGTTTATTTAGATCTGAGTCTTTTGTCACTGCTTTGGTTAAAGGAAAGACTGTAACTACAATTGTTCCATCCTACTGTAAACAGAGAAGTTGATACCTGCACCTGAATTTCATTACAGCAAGATGGCGTTGCCACGCACTCACAGCTAACGCTAGAAATGGAATGGTTCTGCACGCAAAGCATGCTGGGATGTTGAGGATTCTGAACGGTTCCTTACCTATTCATAGATATATTTAACCAGTGCATTTTTCTTAGCAAAAACATTTGCTAGTATTCATATGCAAGTTTCTTTCCTTAACACATGAGGAGCATGGGTCAGTTTTAGCAGATAATGAAAAAGGTGCCGGTACTCAGTATCATCAAGTACCCACTCAAAAAAAGCCCCGTATTTAACAAGGAGACTTCCCAGGCATTTTATCAACTTGCATGTCTGAAACTGGGGTTGGAAACAAATGGCATTTTCTTTTCCAGTATTGGGACACTATGGTACTCATAGTTCCAGGGCCGGCCCTAGGCGAGAGATGCTGGACTTTGGGAGTAAAGCAGAGAGAGTGAGGGGATTGGGAGATGCTGAACTAGGGTGATGAGAGAGAGGGGGAAGATAGAGGGCATGATGGAACTATGTGAGAGAGCCATGGCAAGCTGCAAGGAGATGAGTGAGAGGACGATGGTGATTATAGAGGCTGGAAATGTGGTAATGGGGAGGGGGTGAAAAACAGAGGGAAATAAGAGGCTAGCGAAGGAGTGAGATGGAAAATGGGGGAGCTGGGCTGGAGGTTAGAGAAGAAGATGGGAGGTTTGCTAGGTGAACATAAGAACATAAGATATGCCATACTGGGTCAGACCAAGGTCCATCAAGCCCAGTATCCTGTTTCCAACAGTGGCCAATCTAGGTCATAGGTACCTAGCAGTTTCCCCAAAAGACACAGGTGAAAAGTCAAAAGGGGAATGAGGACAGAGGGATGAAATTTGAGTGGATGAAGAAAGAAATGGAGAAAAGAACAAAAAGAGAAAGACCAGTATTTCGGAGGTGGATGTAGATAGAGAATGGAAAAAAAAATAGTAGAAGAGTGAAGAAAGCATAAATGGACAGCAGACAATGGAGAGTTAGCAGAAGAGATGAAGAATGCAGAAAAGAGAGACTGGGGCAATTGCGACTGAAAAAAAAAATACCCAAACCAAAAAAGGCAGAAAAAAAGTATTTTATTCTTAATTTATTAGCTCTGGGAAATGTGCATTACATAAGAACATAAGAACATAAGATATGCCATACTGGGTCAGACCAAGGTCCATCAAGCCCAGTATTCTGTTTCCAACAGTGGCCAATCTAGGTCATATGTACCTAGCAGTTTCCCCAAGGGACACAGGGGTATGTTTACTAAACTCCGAAATTGTGCGGGGCCGCAGTAGTGTGCCTGTGCCATATAAGGAGTGGGCGGTTCAGGCAGAAAGAAGAAAAAAACCGGGAGAAAGCGACCGTACTTGTGCACGTCGCGTTAATGTTGGGGGTCCACATTAGCGCGTGGGACGGCTAAGTGTCGCGCTGCTGGGCACACAAAGGAACAGAGCTGTAGTACAATGGAGAAGACACTGACCAATGGTGCAGAGGCCATGGGTTCAATCCCCCATTGTGTGCAATGAAAAAGGCTGGCTGAAGCCTTAACTTTAATGGGTAAAAGTGCTTTAGGAGGCATATTAATTTTGGGCGGCATAAGGCGGCGCACTGTTCATTTTGGGCGGCATAAGGCGGCGCACTGTTAAGTTTGGGCAGCATAAGGCGGCGCGCTATTAGGTTTGGGCATCATACGGCGTTGCGTTTGTAATTTTGGGCGGCAGAAGGCATTGCGCTGCTAATTTTGGAAGGCCTAAGGCGGTGCACCAATGTCCAAGCACAGGAACAGAGCCACAGCACAATGGTGAAGACACTGGCCAATGATGCAGGGATCAGGGGTTCAATCCCCCATAGTGCCCAGTGAAGAAGGCTGGCTGAGGCATTATGTATTATGGGGATGAGTGCTGTAGGAGGCATATTAGCTTTATTTTACTTATCAGTACTAGCAAACGCACTCTCAAAGCGTGTTAACATAAGGCGGCCCATAAGGCACATGTGCAAGTTCACTGTCCGCCAAGGCACCCTAGAATGTCCCCTATAGCTCACCATATATGTTGCATCACTGGATAATGTATAGTGCACCTTATATGGATGGCAACCATAAGGTGCCATATAAGGCGCACTATAAAGCACCCTCAGAGGCACCCTATGGTTACAGTACGCCAGAGCTACTCAATTCCAGTCCTGGTGGCCCGCAACCCTGCAGGTTTTTGGGATATCCCTAATGATATGCATGAGATATATATGCATTAGAGATAGCCTGCCAACCTGACTGGTTTGTGGCCCTCCAGGGCTGGATTTGGAGACTCCTGCCTTACACCTCTGTCATTTAAGATTGTGAGTGGGCAAGGTACAGATGTTCTAGACATCAAAAGGGTAGATAGAATGTGTCACATTCCTCCTAGATTCTCAACACCACCAAAAAGTTGTCTAATAGACAATATTTTGGTGGTGGTGAGAAGCAAGGAGGAATGTGACAAATTCTAACCTCTTTGATGTCTTGGACATCTGCACCTTGCCCACTTACAATCTTAAATGACAGAGGTATAAGGCAGGGGTCTCCAAATCCAGCCCTGGAGGGCCAAACACCAGTCAGGTTGGCAGGCTATCTCTAATGCATATATATCTCATGCATATCATTAGGGATATCCCAAAAACCTGCAGGGTTGCGGGCCACCAGGACTGGAATTGAGTAGCTCTGCAGTATGCTGAGAGTGTTTGTGCTGGCATCAACATATGTACATTAAATAAAAAACAACTTTGGACAACCCTATCAAATAACCCCACTATGGGTTTTAACCCATGACCTCTGGCTTCACAGGCAGTGAAGTAACCATTGGGCTACAGCTGTCAGCAAGCCCCTGGCTGGCTGCAGAGAGCCTGCATGTCACCACACAGACAGTCTGCTGTGGTAACCAGGATAGGGTTAGGCCACCCGTACCCATGATGCACTGCACATGCAAATCAGCTGTCCACAGATGAACACAAGATGGGGAATGCACCCCGACAGCTCCCCGGCCTGGTAGGGGGAAGTGGCCGTGTGCACCCACACAGCACCTCGGCCTGGTAGGGGGTACTGACCGGGTGTTTTACTGGCACAGAGTAGCTACACACCGTCACATTGTGCGGGTTCTGTGCTCACCCTGAGGGTGTGAGGAGGCGCCCAGGACCAGGTCCACAACACCCTCCATAGCTGACAGAGGCCATGCCAGGGCTCCAAAGCAGTATTAATCTGTGAGATAGGTAGTTTCTGCAGAAACACCTTGGATATCTCTTTCTGTCTTAGTCAGGGGAAGCCCCCATGGACACCTAGGTGGGCTAGGCACCCCCCCCAAGGTTGAAAACAGGGTCTCCTATCAACAGATCCACATTCTACTTCCCTGCAATGGTAGCAGTAGAGTGGACCATCAACTCCAGTCCTGCTGGAGAACAGACACCCTACAGGGCAGTCAAAGCAGCTCTATACACATCCATAACACAATATCAGACAGACATTAGGCCTGGATATGCTATGCTGCACCCCACCACTATCTGATAGTCTCCTGCAGCAAGCTGTCAGCTGCTGCACCCTGCAAGGCACTCCATCAAGACACAGACCAGCTGAAAACAGTCTGCTAGCTAGTCCTGGTGGAAATGCATGCACCCAGAACTGGGATGGCAGTGCACACCAGCAGAGAAGTCAGTGACTGGGCCCCAAAAGGAAACCCATATATATCACATGAGAGAAACACTATATAGCACTATGGGGGTGCCTAGACATGCTGTGGTCACTGCATAGTCAGGGTGAGTGTGCTTCCCCAGCAGGACAGACAGAGGCCACCCTGTCTGTGTAGGTGGTGGCCGGCCACGACAATGTCCCAGGCAGTGCCCTATGCCCTGTGCAGATGCATCCTGGCCAGCCCACCCTGTCTGAGCTATACCCATGGTACCTTGCTGCTCATTATGCACATTGGCAGGCCAATTCTGGCAACAGTGCTGGCAGTGTGGGCTGTGGAAGGTGTTTGCAGCCAACACACACTGTAGAGACAGACACACACTCCCACATGTATGCCAGCATTGTGCTACTATACAGGAGTTTATCAGCCTTGCCCACCACACCAGTCCTGGGCACGGTACAGGCATGGATATGGTACGCAATACTGTTGGGGGTCACTCCCCTGGGTGGTGACCACTGTCAGAGGCCAGACCTGAAGCACACACCGCAGACATCAGAACGATTGTTATGATGGAGCTCACAGAGCAAACTGTGCTTAACGTAGGAATGTCTATCTGCCAGTACTCATAGCAAACGTTTGAGAGCTGTGTACCATATACGCAGGTGTAGGGTGGCATTGCTAAGGTATGCAGGTGCTAGTATTGGGAGATGCACGCAGGGCCCAATGTCCTGCCTCTCCAGGAGACATTGGCCAATGGGGCCTGTGGGTGTGGGTGTGTCTGCCCCTGTTGGCTGCTGCTTTACGGCAGAGGTTCCCAACTCCAGTCCCGGTGTGCCTAACACTGTTCGGGTTTTCCTGCTGTCCCTTATGAATATGCCTGAGCTACATCTACATGCCATGGGGTGGTGCATAGATATGCAGCACAGGCATTTGTATTAGAGGCAGCATGGGAACTGAATGGTGTGTGGTCCTCCAGGACTGCATTTCGGAGACTCTGCTCCAGGTAATGCCCCTGTTCATGGTGTCTGTGCTGGGTGTGGTAAAAGATAGGCGTACTACCAATGCGTATGCCCTCAGCAATAACGGTTTGTCCTTACCATCACAGTCTAGTTGTGGGAAAAATATGTGGACAGAATTGGCAGTAGCCCCAGCTGGGTTTTGAACCTGGGACCTTCTATTCTTGCACACACTGTCTGTGTGCACTGCACCACCGTGTTGCCACAGACTGGCTGAATTCTCTGGGAGGTCCATGACTGTACATCCGACAGGGCCTGTCTGTTGCAGTGGACGGTGCCAGCCTGCACATGGCTAGGCCACTGTCCTCTGTGGCTAGCAGCCTCTGCCCCCTCCACCACCTGTACCCTTCTGCCAACATGCTGGCATGTCCTTATCGTAGTAAAACCATATGACGTGATTGAGTTGTGGCACTCCAGGCCTGCATTTGGGGGACTCGGCTGTAGGTACTGCCCATTGTTCTGGTGTGTGAGCGGTGTAGGGTAAAATATGGGTGTTTGAAGCATGCTTATGTTCACTGCAATAAAGGAGTGTCTTTACTATCTCTGTTTAGTGGTGGGTAAAATATGGGGACAGGACTGGCAAGTGCCCCAGCTGGGATTTGAACCTGTGACTCTCTGGTCCTAGAGATACTGGCTCTGTCTGCTGCACCACACTGTGGCCACAGAGATAGTGCAGTCCCTGATGATAGGTAACCTGACTGAAGGAGTCGGAAACCCTGCTCTGCACATTTTTACTGTGGGCTCATTCACCTTGACTGGAGACGAAAGTGCAAATAAACCCCGCAAATGACCGCGAAAAAAGGGGGGAAAAATATAACCAAGCCGGGCAACAGTGATATTAATGGGCACACATAAAAGAACTCCCAGGAAAGCCCCAACAAACGGGAATGATATTTGGAAGGGTCTCCGCTCCGTAGACCCTTCCAAACATCATTTCTTTTTTTGGGGCTGTCCTTGGAGAGTTTTTTATTGTTGCCCATTGCTAGCACTGTTCCCCTGCTTAATTATTATTTTTAGGTAATTTGTTGAAGTCATTTTCAGCTTTATTTGCACCTTTGTTCTGTGCACATGTATCACACTGCTCACGTTTTGTGGGTTTCCCCGGTTTTGCTGTACATTGCTGACGGAAATGGTTTCTCTTCCCTTTAAATGCACTCTACCGCGAGTGTTTCACTCGCGGTAGTTTTTACTTGGAAATACGGCCCCGATAATGTGCGGGGAGCCTCTCCCCTCCCCTTCCCTGCCCATTCACCCCGTCTCTCCGCCCCTCGGGAGCCTTCCTCCGCCCTCCGTATGCCATTCCACGCCTCTATCGGACATTTGCGGGCCCCGTACATGTGCGGGGCCCGTTAGTGTGACGCGCATGTGTGCGGCGGCCCGTTAGTGTGACGCGCACGTGTGCGGGCCACTTAAGAGCACTTAAGTGCGTCATTGCCGTGCGCTATTGTGCGGTGCGCAAATTTGCGGAGTTTAGTAAACATACCCCACAAGTTCCACAATGCTTGTATTGGTTCAAGCATTGATATCCTGGGTCCCTTCTTAATAATGGTTTATGGACTTTTCCTCCAGGAACTTGTCCAAACCTTTTTTAAACCCAGCTACATTAACAGCCTTTACTACATCCTCTGGTAACAAATTCCAGAGTTTGATTACACATTGACTGAAAAAATATTTTCTTTTATTAGTCTTAAATAGTTTACCCTGTAGCTTCATTGCATGTCCCCTAGTCTTTCTATATTCTGATAAGGTAAACAATCGATCTACGTTTACCCGTTCCACTCCATTCATTAATTTATAGACTTCTATCATATCTCCCCTCAGCCGTCTCTTTTCCAGGTTAAAGAGCCCTAACCTTTTTAGCCTTTCTTCATAGGAGTATCCTTCCATCTCCTTTACCATTTTGGTGGCTCTTCTCTGAACCTTTTCTAAAATCGCTATATCCTTTTTAAGATACGGCGACCAGAATTGCACACAATATTCAGGGTGCGGTCTCACCATGGAACGATATAGAGGCATTATAATATCTTTTGTTTTATTTTCCATTCCTTTCCTTATCATACCTAGCATTCTATTTGCTCTCTTGGCCGCCGCTGCACACTGGGCCGAGGGTTTTAACATGGTATCCACAATGACGCCTAAATCTTTTTCCTGGGTGGTGGTTCCTAATGTGGAACCTTGCATCGTGTAACCATAGTTTGGGTTGTTCTTCCCTAGGTGCATAACCTTGCACTTGTCCACATTAAATTTCATCTGCCATTTTGATGCCCAGTCTTCCAATTTATCAAGATCCTATTGCAATTTTCCACAATCCTCTTGGGTTTTAACAACTTTAAATAGTTTTGTGTTATCTGTAAATTTGATAACCTCACTCGTTATTCCACTTTCCAGGTCATTTATGAATATGTCAAAAAGCAGCGGACCCAGCACCGATCCCTGGGGTACACCACTATTCACCTTTCTCCATTGGGAAAATTGGCCATTTAACCCTACCCTCTGCTTTCTATCTTTTAACCAGTTCCTGATCCACAATAGTACACTGCTTCCTATCCCATGACTCTTTAGTTTTGCCAAAAGTCTCTGATGAGGGACCTTGTCAAAGGCTTTCTGAAAGTCCAGATACACAATATCAACTGACTCACCTTTGTCCACCTGTTTATTCACTCCTTCAAAAAAACATAACAGATTAGTAAGACAAGATCTTCCTTGTCTAAAGCCATGTAGGCTGTCTCCCATTAGGTTGTGACTATCTACATGCTGAGTAATTTTATTCTTTATGATGGTTTCTACCATTTTTCCCGGTACTGACGTCAGGCTCACCGGTCTGTAGTTTCCCGGATCACCCCTGGAACCCTTTTAAAAAATTGGTGTTACATTGGCGAACCTCCAATCTTCAGGTATTAGAGATGATTTTAATGATAGTTCACAGATTACTGATAGCAGGTCTGCAATCTCATATTTCAGTTCTTTCAACACCCTTGGATGTATACCATCCGGCCCAGGTGATTTGCTACTCTTCAGTTTATCTAATAGTTGTAAGACATCTTCCCGATGTATCAATATTTCCTTCAATTCTTCCGCACCTTTAAATACCACTTCAGTCATGGGTAACATCCCTACATCTTCCTCAGTAAAGACCGAAGCAAAGAATTCATTCAGTCTCTCTGCTATTGCCTTGTCGCCTCTTAGTGCTCCTTTAATCCCTTTATCATCTAATGGACCAGCTGACTCTCTCACAGGTTTTTTGCTACGAATGTACTTGAAAAGGTCTTTATTTCGTGTTTTTGCTTCCGCAGCAAGTTTCTTCTCAAATTTTCTCTTTGCCTGCCTTATCAATGCCTTGCATTTGACTTGCCAGTGCTTGTGCTGTTTCCAGGTTTCGTCGTTTGGCTCTTTTTTCCATTTCCTGAAAGATGCTTTTTTGGCAACAACAGCCTCTCTGACCTCACCTTTAAACCATGCTGGCAGTTTTTTGGACTTCCTTCCACTTTTCTTAAAGCATGGAATACAGCTGGTCTGGGCTTCCAAGATAGTATTTTTCAACAACACCCAAGCTTGATGTACGTCTTTAACCTTTGCAACTGCTCCTTTTAGTTTTTTCTTAACTGTTTTCCTCATTTTATCATAGTCTCCCTTTCGAAAGTTAAAAGGTAGTACTGTGGATTTCCTTACTATCCCTCCTCCACTAATTAAATCAAAGGCGATCATGCTATGATCACTATTGCCAAGTGGCCCCAACACCCTTATCTCTTGCACTAGATCTGGTGTTCCACTAAGGACTAGGTCTAATATGGCTTCCCCTCTGGTTGGTTCATGAACCAGCTGCTCCAAGAAGCAGTCATTTATTTAATCTAGGAACTTTATCTCCCTAGCATGTCCTGACGTGACACTGACCCAGTCGATACCGGGGTAATTGAAATCACCCATTATTATTACTGCGCTGTAACTTTTGTTAGCTTCCTTGATTTCTTTGAGCATTTTATCATCCATTTGGTCATTCTGGCCAGGTGCTCGATAGTACACCCCCACTGCCATTGCCTTCCCCCTTTTATATGGAATTTCAATCCATATAGATTCTACAGCAGATTTTGTTTCCTGCAAAACTTTAATCCTTTCTGACTCAATGCCCTCTCTAACATAGAGAGCAACCCCTCCACCAATTTGATCAGCTCTATCATTACGATATAGTTTGTACCCAGGTATCACAGTGTCCCACTGGTTGTCCTCCTTCCACCATGTCTCTGATATTCCAATCATATCTAACCTTTCATTTAGTGCTATATATTCTAACTCTCCCATCTTATTCTTTAGACTTCTAGCATTTGCATAAAAGCATTTTAGAGAATGTATTTTATTCATGTTAATTTGGCTATTGTTAGACATGGGTACATTTATTTATTTAGCAAGCATATGTATACCGTTCCTTCCAGCGATCAGAAATTGGGATCTTTAAGCTCTGTCTTCTCCATACTTGAGGGCATTTGGGCTACTTTACTCTTTTGTGGAACCTCTCTGCTTTTGGTAGTATCCTTCAAGGATACATTCTTCCGAACCATCCGCTCTTGGGCGACTGTCGGCTTTCCCCTAATATCTAGTTTAAAAGCTGCTCTATCTCCTTTTTAAAGGTTAATGCCAGCAGCCTGGTTCCATCCCGGTTAAGGTGAAGCCCATCCCTTCGGAAGAGCCCCTCCTTTCCCCAGAATGTTCCCCAGTTCCTAACAAATCCAAAACCCTCATCTCTGCACCATTGTCTCATCCATGCATTGAGACTCCGGAGCTCTGCCTGCCTTTTGGGTCCTGCGCATGGAACAGGAAGCATTTCGGAGAACGCTACCATGGAAGTTCTGGATTTCAACTTCCTACCTAAAAGCCTAAATTTTGCCTCCAGAACCTCCCTACCACATTTTCCTATGTCATTGGTACCGACATGTACCAAGACAGCAGACTCCTCCCCAGCACTATCTAAGACCTTATCTAGGTGGCGCGTGAGGTCCTCTACCTTCGCACCAGGCAGGCATGTTACCAGGCGATCCTCACGTCCACCAGCCACCCAGCTATCTACATGCCTAATGATCGAATCACCAACTATAACGGCTGTCCTAACCCTTCCCTCATGGGCACATGGCCCTGGAGAAACTTCCTCAGTGCGAGAGGGTTTTACATCACCTGGAGGACAGGTCCTAGTTACAGGATCACTTCCTGCCACACCACGGTGATGCTCTCCTGTCACGTGACCTCTCTCCTCCATGGCAACAGGGGTGCTGCCAGACTGGAGGTGGGACTTCAGGACTATATCCCTGTAGGTCTCGTCTATATACCTCTCTGTCTGTCTTATGTTTTCCAAGTCTGCTACTTTAGCCTCTAGAGAACAGACTTGTTCCCTGAGAGCAAAGAGCTCCTTGCACCTAGTGTACACGTAAGACCTCTCACCAACTGGGAGAAAATCATACATGTGACACTCAATGCAAAAGGCTGGAAAGCCCCCATCCCGCTGCTGGACTGCTGTCTGCATCTTAGTTTTAAGTTTGTGTCTAGATCTTTAAGTTCTTACTTATTAGGGGTTGCTATGGGTATTTATACCAATAAAACTGTACTAATACGTTTAATATATCTTGTTCACTTGAAGCTTAATTAATCTCAGTTCCTTAGTGTATGACTGATTTGGGTAATGAGCTTCACCTGAAAGCACCTCCTGTCTTTTAAGATGTGTAAGTGCCTATAGAGCTATGATTATCCCAGGGGAGGGATGGAGGGAGGGAAATAACACTTATTAAAAGAGGGCTGCTACACAGTACCCCGTCTTGTGCTGCTGAGGTAAGCTAAATTCTGATTTGATTTAAATTATAGTTCTTAGCTGCTGCTAGGCTCTAACTTCTTATGAAATTTAAACTACAAGCTCTCTGCTGTGTTCTAAATTTAACCAGAAAGCTCTCTTCTGTGTTTTAAAACTAAAAGTACTTTTCTAATGCTAGGCCCTGAGTGACTATTAAATGTACACTACAAGCTCTCTGCTGGGTTCCAAATGTAACCAGAAAGCTCTCTTCTGTGTGTTAAATTTATACTAAAAGTACTTTGCTGTTACTTGGCCCTGAGTGACTATTAAATTTAAACTACAAGCTCTCTGCTGGGTATGAAATGTAACCAGAAAGTTCTCCTCTGTGTTTTAAATTCAAACTTTGCTGACATCTTTGTGTTTTGTTCAGTACAAGATGAAATTTATTTTATAGGTTTATTTCTCCAGTGCTGTTGTACATTCCAAGTCTGACTTTTGAGATTCCCAATTTAATTAATATCTTCCTAAATTGTGATTCCTTATTCTGTATTTAATGATTGACTGTCTATGTTTTGTGTGTGTGACCAAGCTGTGTATTCTCTTTGTGTAATTTCTGTGTGGCAGTCTCATTTGTTATCTTTTCCCAGTAAGAGATGTATTGGTTTAATATTTGCAGTGCTACCTTTTGATAAGTAGGGTTTGGTGCTGTGTGAGTCCTGCTAGTGCTGTTATGATATGGTGGGTTTGCTATGAGCAAGAGTTTGTAGTACTTCCTAATGTACCTGGCAGTTGGCACTTGCAGATAGTAATGCAGAAATATGGTAGTCTTTCTTTATTCTCACTGTACATTCAGTTGTTATTCAGACACTCATTAAGAGGCATGCTTATGTGTGCTAAGTGCAGCAGCACCCATTTTATTTCTATGGGCACAGTGGCATTTATTTCTATGGGCACATTAATATTTAGTAAAAATTCCCCTAAGTCATTGTTAGGGCAAAAAAGAAGCTTGTGAAGGGCTCCTTTGAAAGCCGCTTAAAATTTTAGATGTGAAGCATATAGATTTCAAAATAAAATAAATTGTTGTTGTTGTTAATTGCCATCGAGTCGGTGTCGATTCATGGTGACCCTCTGGATAGTTGTCCTAAATTGTATTCAGTCTTCAATCAGGCAGCTCATAGTTGATAGAATGGAATCCATAGTTGCTGTTATTGTATCGATCCATCTCACTGCTGGTCTTCCTCTTTTGCATTGATATTTAACCTTGCCAAGCATGATGTCTTTCTCTAATGATCTCTCTCTTTGCATGATGTGCATGATTCAGAACTATAATGCAAGCTTTGATAACTGCGCACATCGTCTATTGTAATAGTCTCCTCCATGGCATTCCTAAAATATCACTACATCCATTAATGATGGCACAACATACTGCTGCTTGAATAATCCACAACTCCCATCATATGGACCATATCACCCCAATTCTTTACGATCTTCACTGGCTTCCAATACAATGTTGAATAAAATATAAATTAATACTGACCACAATCAAAATATTAAGAAAATTAGCACCATCAATTCTTTCCCAACTGATCAAAGTAACACCCAATGACCGGCTAAGATGAGATCAGACCATCAACATGCTCGCAACCCCAGCTGAATTTAGAAAAACAAAGCAAAATAGTAGCAATAGGGCTTTTGAATATGTATCCCCTTCACTCTGGAATCAACTACCTGATGAGCTCAGAAATATCATAGATTTAACCCTGTTCCGGTCTCACCTAAAAACCTATTTATTTATCAATCACTTCAGTTAAATTGATCTCCCCCCCCCCTTAACCCTGACCCTACATAATATACACAGTACATATCCTTTTCATCCCATTATTCTGCTTTACAACAATGTTAATAAAATTAATTCCCGAATTACCCACGCTTTATTCTCACTCTTTATCAACATATCTATTTTCTAATAATCAATATTTGTAAATAAGTTACAATGTCAAAATCATGTAAATTGCACGATTTTGTTTTTGCTCCTGTTTCACTGTGAAGATGTTTTGATGTAACTGTTGTTCTAATGTAAACCACTATGATTACCTGAAACAGTGGTATATAAAACTCACAAATTGAATAAATGTGTCTGAAGTATGAAAGTCGAAGTCTAATTATATCTGAGCTTCTAAAGAAAGCTTGGGTTTGATCTCCTCTAGTACTGACTGGTTTGTTCTTTGGGCAATACATGGTATACACAGTATTCTTCACTAGCTCCATAATTCAAAGATGCCAATTTTTTAAAAGGGTTCCAAGGGTGATCCAGGAAACTATAGACCAGTGAGCCTGACATCAGTACTGGGCAAAACAGTAGAAACCATTATAAAGAACAAAATTACTGAACATGTAGATAGTCATGGTTTAATGGAAGAAAACCAACATGGCTTTAGCCAAGGAAGGTCTTGTCTTACTAATCTGTTATATTTTTTTGAAGGTGTGAATAAACAGGTAGACAAAGGTAGGTCGGTCAATATAGTGTATCTGGATTTTCAGAAAGCCTTTTGACAAGGTCCCTCATGAGAGACTCTTGGGGGTATGTTTACTAAGCCGCGGTAACGTAGAAGTGGCTATGTTAACGTGCGATAATGTTACCAAATGTAACGTTAACGCGTGCTAACGTTACCAGATGCAACGTTAGCACACGTTAATGTCTCCGGCCGCGTTGTCACCATACATTGTGATCCGATTGCTTAGCCTGTATATAGTTACCTGTACATTAGTCCACGACCTGCTGCTCAGCCTGTACATAGTTACCCTAGTTAGTTCCAAGTTGCAATACCTGTTCATTGTAAGTACAATGCAGATTTGACTGCACTGTACAAATTATTGTTGGATGTAAACCTCACTGATTCTAAAGAGCGCGGTATAGAAAAGACATTAAATAAATAAATAAATAAATATATAAGTCCCGCAGAGGGTGGAGAGAGGGCGGAGAGAAGGGGTCAATGGGTGGGGAGAGGCTCCTGCTACACTAACGCGGTGAACTGAAGGGCTGAACATTACTGCAAGTGAAAACCTATCGTTAGATGCACATTTGCAGGAGAGAGAAACCATTTCAGTGTCGGCAATGTACAGCATTGGCAGGGAGCCCAAAAAAGTGATAGTAGTGTTACATGTGCAGCAACAGCATAGTGCCCAGGTATGAAAGGACACTATGGCAATGCTGAAAATGGTGCATAGGGGGCTGCAGGTGGGACATACAGTGGGGCAGCTGGGGCACAGGGTGGGCTAGGCAGATGCCTAGGTGGCACATAGGAGTGCAAAAACTGGAAATCAGCAAGACAGCAACTGACCAAGGTCAAACATGCCCACGAGTCTGTGTCCCACAGTGTCTCATCCAGGGGACATTACCCAGCAGGTACCCCAAAGGGCACATAACATTGGCAGGCGGTGCCGGGGGAAGCGTGGATGTCTATGTAGGCACCCCTACCCTAGACCCCACACCCTAGGCAGCCACCTACCTGCACACTGGATGGCCCGGGACTGCACACCACCAGCATATGGGCAAGTCAGCATGGTGGGGGAGGGGTGCTGGTGGTGGAGGGGGCAGTAGCATCTGCCCTACAGACCAAGGCCAAGCCCTGTTCAGGTGGGTGGCGTGCAGTGCAACAGACTGTCTGATGAACAGTCATGGTATCCCCAGGGACTGACTTGCCTCTGTGGCAACAGTATGGTGCAGAACACACAGCCAATGTGCCCTGGGGCAGAAGGTCACAGGTTTAAATCCCAGCTGTGGCTCCTGCAGACCATGTCCCTACATTTTACCCCACATTGTACATACAACATAAACATGTGCACTCCCTAGAACATTGGCCAACAGGGGCACAAACACCCATGCCCACAAGCTCCACTATCCAAAGCCTCATGGAGAGTCAGGCTCCTGGGTCTGGCATGGAGCAGCACTTATCACCAAAGCACTACTACTAGCACCTGCATACCTTAGCAATGCCTGCACTGTGCTCAGGACTAGTGTGGTGGGCAGGGCTACCAACCACCCCTATCTTTGCACAATGCTGAAATAGGAGTGGGAGTGTATGTATGACTATCCATTGTTTTGCGTCTGCCTATTCCTCACTGGGCCCACAATGCTTACACTGTTTCCAGCATTAGCCTGCCAATGTGCATAATGAGCAGCAAGGTATTGTGGGTATGGTCCAGACAGGGCGGACTGGGCAGGATGCATCTGCACAGGGTGTGGGGCAATGGCTGAGACATTGTAGTGCACAACCACCACCTGCATGGACAGGGTGGCCACAGCATGTCGTGCTGGGAGGGCACTCTCACCCTGACTGAGCAGTGACCATGGCATGGTTCGGTTCCCACAGATTGCTGCACACTGTTTCTCTTAAGTGATATCTGTGTGTTCCCTGTTCTGGGGCCAATCACTGAGATATCTGCTTAGTGTCTGTGCTTACAGCCCACTTATGGGTGCACAGTGTTCTTCTGAGGACATGCTCTATGGACTGGCTAGGGGACTTCTGCAGTCAGCATGTGTATGGCTGGAAGGAACGCTTTGCAGGATGCAGCAGGTGCCAACTGACTGTGCCCTCTGCTGGTGAATGTCAGATCGTGGTGGGGGAAGCTGAGCTTTTCCAGGCCTACTGTTTGTCTGCTAGTGCCTGTGTGATAAGTGCAGATCTGCATCAATTGTTGTGGATGGTGCCCTTTTGCCAGCAGGACTGGGTTTGATGGTCCCACAGTCCTTCATCATGCCCCTCTACTACCTCCATTGCAAATATATAGAGTGTGGGTCTGTTGGGGGTAGATCCTGTCCACCACCTTGACCCAGACAGGGCGGGGTTGGTAGGTAGTGCTACATAATCCGCATGTGTGTTCAGATCAGGACCAGCATGATCAGAGAATAAAATGGTCAGACAACAAAGGTAGAAAAAATAATTTTATTTCATTTTAGTGATTGGACTTTGTGCTATCTTTATATTTTACACAGTATTGGGGAACTGCATCTCTTATTTATCTGATGTTGCACTGCTTCTTGGGGTTTCAGTTTAAATTTTGTCTACATATTTTTATTTTTACTTTAGATTATGGTTACTTATTCTGTACTTGGTGAGGGTCGATGTTGTGAGTGTGTGATTGAGGCCAGGTGTTCTGATAACATAGAGTTTGTACATAAAGATCTATACTGTACTGTAGTAATTTGACTTGTTCAGCTTTTCAGGTAGGTGTATGGATGTTCCAGGGCCCACTGTAGCATTTACAGTGACACTTTTTTTTGTATGGGCTCCTTATGTGAGTTTTGGAAATTTGCGCTGATGTGGTCTGGTATGGTAGGTTTGCTCTTTGTTGTAGGGTTTTGTATTAGTTCACAATATGCCTGGTACTGGAGAATAGTGGTAGTTGTTGTTGTTGTTGGCGAGAGGATCAGAATCAGATTTTTTTTTTAAATATTGAGTTCTGTGGGTGAATGTCCTGGTTCTGCTCTGCACCCACTGTGGATGCAAAATATATGTTGAAAAAGAACAAGCAAGAACTATAACAGTTTATAACAACAAAATAAAGATGAGTTATAATTTAGTTTTATAAACTGTGCTGTTGATTCTTGCTCTCTTTTAGTTCCTTGGTGTGCAAACAGGACTGTACCTAGCCCTGTGCAAGCGATGCAGCCGCACAGGGCGCAAAGGCTTGGGGGGCGCATTTCGGCTGTCTGCTGTTGCCCTGCTGCCACCGGCAGGACAATAGCAGGCAGCCGAAATGTGCCCCCCCCCAAGCCTTTTTGCAACACTTTTAGCAGATCTGGTCCCTCCCTCCTCCGACGCAATGTCAGAGCAGGGAGAGACAGATCTGCTTAAAGTGCCGGCGCCTTTCAGATCGGGCACATGCCCCCCCTCCTCCTCCCCATACCTCCGTCCAGCGCTGCCTGCTCTTTCCCTGTTGTCAGTGCCGCCGTGAAAAAAACAGAGGGCGGCAGCAACAGGGAAAGAGCAGTCAGCACTGGACGGAAGTATGGGGGGAGGAGGGGAGTGCGCCCGAGCTGCAAGTCGCACAGGGCGCGATTGCAGCTTGGTACAGCCCTGTGTGCAAACATCTTGCATTCCCTCCATATAATCTAATTGGCTTTTTGGTTTGGTTCAGTCCCTGATTGGAATTCTGAAAAAGCCCTGCCCCCTCTAAGGGGGGGGCACCATCTCATTCTTCGCTTCAGGCAGCAGATTGCTTTGAGCCACCCCTCTTTGTGAACATGCAACATGGACTCTCCGCAGTTAGTATGTGCATGGCTAGAACACCTGGTGGGGTGCAGCAGGTACAGTCTGACTGTGCTTTCTGCTGGTGAATGTCAGACCTTGGTGGGTGGCAGCTGAGGTTTTCCAGGCGGACTCCCAGCATTACTGCTGGTCTGCCAGTGCCCTAGTAACAGGTTCAGATCTGGCCTAACCCCCCCCCTGGATGACAGCCTCTGGCCAGGGGGACTGGGGTTGCTGGTTGCACAGCTATTCTTCATGCCTGTGCCACATGTCCCTCCACTGCCTCAATTACAAAAAGGTTTATTTGGGGACAAAGGACATATATTGTAAACCAGTTTGACTAGGAGAGGGCGGTATATCCTTCATGCGAGTCTAGATACCCCTCTGCCCTGATAATAGGTGGCTATGGAAGCAACATTGTAACACTGGGTATGCACTATTCTGGGTGGATCCCAGTCCACCAGGGCTAGGTGTGACTGGGGCATACAGATAAACACAGGGTGATGCTGGGCTCCATTGCAGGGAACACTTGCCACACACAGGTAATAATGGGGATCTGCAGCAGAGCCTATCTCTAGCACCACAGGTACTGTGGACCTGATGCTGGGTGCCCATCCTCACCCTCAGGGTGAACACAAAACCTGCGCAGTGGCATGGTCTGTAGCTGCTATGTGCCAGTATCAGACACTGTCAGTTTCTTCATACCAAGCTGAGGTGCTGGAGAGGTGCATCCTCCATTTGGTAATCAGCTGTAGACTGCTGTTCTGCATGTGCATACTCCCTAAACATGGGTTCACTTCCACTTTGTTCTCATTTTTTCTGCCTGACCAACTCAAATCATTTTCAGCCTGTAACAGTCACATCTCTGCAGATCTGTGCTGCCAGCCATTAACACCCTCACCTCAGTTGGCAACCATCCTTCAGCCCATCTATCTGCCTCTGTCAGCTGTGTACAGTCCTGTCTTCTTCTGCAGAATGCTATTCCATGTCCTGCACTGGTACTCTTTTCTGCATTTTGGCTCTTCATGCTTGCCTCCCCTGTGCCTGATCTGCATGGCACCACTACTCCTCTGTCCTCCTATCATTGCAAATATCCTGCCACCTCTGCCTCCACTGGGGGACACGAATTCCCATCCTCTGCCACCCACTGTCATTGAAGCACTTTACATTGCCAACACCATGTGCATAGGTACAGCTGCCTCCAACATGTTTGTCCACTTTACCGGCTGCCACACAGGATTCCCACAGATATGGCAGGTCCATCAGCTCCCACCTCTCCTTCCTTCCATCACTTGTTCATTGCCTTTCCTTGGTGCTCTATCCAGTGTTAGGGTTACATCTGTTTTTATGCCTTACAGTTCCTGCTTGTCAACTTGAAGCACCTTATAGCCCTTAGGGCACCTTAACTTAAGGCACCTTAACATCCTTAGGGCACCTTAACCTAAGGTGCCTTATAAGGTGTTTTAACCTAAGGTGCCTTATAAGGTGCCTTAACCTAAGACGTCTTATAAGGTGCCTTAAGCTAAGGCACTTTAAAGCCCTAAGGGCGCCTTAACCTTAGGCATCTTAACCCAAGGTTCCTTAACTTAAGGCGCTTTAGGTTAAGGCACCTTAATTCAAGGCACCCTAACTTAAGGCACCTTACAGCCCTTAAGGCGCCTTGAGTTAAGGCGCCTTAAAGCCCTTAGGGCGCCTTGTCAGCTTTAATGTGCCCTGTTTGCCACCTTAAAGTGCAATGTTCCATTAACATATGTTAAATGGCCAAGGTGCTCTTTAATGCACGCTAACAGCCCTTTGCTCCCTTTACGCCAGAACACCCCCTACCTGCCCACTGCCCACTACCTTATATGGCTTCAGGTACGTTAACACTGCACTTACCACTGGAAACTTTACCATGGTTTAGTAAATATACCCCATAGTGTTATTAGAAAAGGTACAGAGAAGAGCCACCAAAATGGTAAAGGGGATGGAAGGATATCCCTACGAGGAGAAGCTTAAAAGGTGAGGGCTCTTCAACCTGGAAAAGAGACGAGTGAGGGGAGATATGATATAGGTCTATAAATTAATGAATGGAGTGTAACGGGTAAATGTAGGGGACTAGGGGACATGCAATGAAGCTACAATGTAACCCATTTAAATCTAATAAAAGAAAATATTTTTCCACTCCATGCGTAATCAAACTCTGGAATGTGTTACCAGAGAATGTAATAAAAGCTGTTAGTGTAACTGGGTTTAAAAAAGGTTTGGACAAGTTCCTGGAGGAAAGGTCCATAAACCATTATTAAAGAGGACCCGAGAAATTCAGAGCTTGCCCCAATACAAGTACTGTGGAACCTGTGTGTCTTTTTGGGAATCTTCTAGGTACTTGCGACCTGGATTGGCTACTGTTGGAAACAGGATACTAGGCTTGATGGACCTTGGTCTGACCCAGTATGGCATATCTTATGTTCTTATGTTCTTAATTCCTACTTTTTCAGTGTCCAACTTTCACAGGCATATGACATTATTGAAAATACCATGGCTTGGGCAAGTCAAATCTTTATATGGAGAGAGACATCTCTGTTCTTAATAATCTTGTCTAGGTCCTTCATAGCCATTCTGCCAAGATCAGTGAGTAGATTTATGCAAATGAGGCCCAGTGGATATGCAAATGAAGCCCTGCAGTGAGTCCACACATGGCTCTGCATCACCCTTGGGCTGCCTCTGCACAGACAGTTCTGAGACCTTACTTCATACAGATCCTTCTGAAACAGAGCCCATTTGGGTATCTTACATTTACCTCCCCAGTACCATTGAGGATGCTCAGTAAGAAAATAAGATTCAATTCTCTATCTCTGTGCCGGGTCCTGCGGCAGACTCCTTCTTAAAACCAGATCCTAGAGCTCTGCTAGCAGGTTGTTAAATACCTTAAGCAAGCGTCTTCGAACTCTGATTCCAGGATAGACCACTACCTGTCTCTGTACAGGGTTGACTGGGATATACTAAAGAAACCAGTAGGCTAGGGCTACATGAGAGTGGGTAAAGCCTAGGCTCTTATTGAGAAACTGCTGTTTTATTCAAAAGGAAATCCCTGCTCTAAGCTTCCTTCTGCCGGCTGTCTTAATCAATACCCCTCTGTTTACTAAGAAACTATTCTATATTCTCTTTTACACTAGGCCACTTTATCCCCTTTCTTAAGACACAGCCATTCTTCATGCTTGGTGCACAGAAACAACAAAGATTCAAATTCTCTTGCCAGGAAAATGACTGAGTCAGAGCCAAGAAACAAAGAAGATTTACACGTTTAAATTTAGCCAAACTTGCTCCTGAAGACAAAGAGGTCAATTTTCAGCAGCATAGCTGCCATTTAACTGTAAACGTGTAACCTGGACATTAAAAGTTATATATTTTTCTGCAGCATCGTTCATAGAAGTGCCAGCTTGGAAAATCCATGTATAACTTTAAGCGGCTAGTTCTACATGTGGAGGGAATAATTAAAAATGCCCTGCATAATTAACACTTGTTTTTCTGTGCATATTTCACGCCTGTTTTATAAAGTGAAGTATGCACATATTTTACTTTATAAAATAAGGGCATAAATGGCCAGAAACACAAGTTAACTCTGGATGCATCACTTACACCAGCCCTATAGCTGGTTAAATGCCTAGAGTTCTCAAGGACACACATAAATTATAGTATTTTTCAATTTATGCACGTAAATTTGCACTTTGCCCAAACTCAACCCCTGTTCACACCTACAGTTAGAGTAAGAGTATGTGTGGCTGGCCTGATGTGCATACTTACAGAACGACAACCACCTCATTTGCATGTGTACACCACTAAAATACCATGATGTACATGCATACAAAGATGCAACTTTCCATGCTTTTTATGCATAAAAGGGCTTTTATAAAATTACTCCAGGACAGGGGCAGCTTAAGGCAATCTGTTGCCTGAGGCAAGGTATGAGATAGTGCCTCCCCCCATGCACCCAAAAGGAAATGTTCCAATCATTAAAATGAAAATAAAAATCTTTTTTTTCTGCTTTTGATATACAGTCATTTTATTTTTCTAATCATGTTAGTCCCACTCTCTGGTTTCTGCTTTCTTCTTTGACTTCTCTCAACTCTATTCTCAGGGCCTCCTGTCCATCTGCCATTTCTTTTCTATCCTCCCATCTTCTTCACTTTCTCCCCTATATAACTATCTGACATTGATCTTTCACTTTCTGATTTCTTCCATTTGTTTTTCCTGCTTTTCTCCACTCAGATTTCACCATCCTTTCCTTAACACCTAATCTTTCAGCTCCCTCTTTTTACTGCATCTACCTGCAGCTTTCCATCTCTTTCCCCATCCTTTCACTAACTCTCCTTTCTCTCTCTCCCCTTTTCTGGGTCTAGCATGTCTCCTCTCTCTCTCTCTCTCTCGCTCTCTTTCTTCCCCCATGTTTTCTAGATCCCTCCTCATTGTCTCTTCTCTCCCATGCCCAACATGGGCTTTTTTTCATTTTTAATAGCTAATTTTTTTCTGCTGTGTTGCAAAAGGGGAATTTTTTGTGTTCTTTTGCAAAGCTTTTTTTTTCTGTTGCTAGAGTTCTTTTTCTTCACCTCTAGTCTTCAAGTTCAAAGAGGTAAACAAGCTCTTTGAAGTCACTGACCTCCTCATGTGTTAGATCCCTTCCTACTCCAGCTCCCTCTCACCACATGTAAGAATTCTTGCTATATAGGGCAACTCCCCAATTAGCTAGTTGACTTAGACAACAGATTTTTATTGGTTAGTCAGGAAAATCTAGGAAGCAAATAATTCCACATTTGGATATCTACTAAAAGTAAACAATTTGCTATACTTGAAGGAGCTTTGATTAGGTAATTTTACAAAGGGAACAGATTAATCTATATACCTCAGACACATAAAATCAGAATTTACTAGTGTAAAGTGATAAGTAAGCAAGCAGGGCTACACACAGGGACATAGAACAGTACTGTTAGAACATACATAAGAGGTTAGCTGTTTTTTTCTCTTAAAGGACAGTTGAGGAAAAGTTAGGGTCTTTTGTAGGTCTCTCTCATTTATTCAACAGGTACCAAAGCTCTACTAACTGAATGATGACTGGGAAAAATCAAAATGCTAAAGCTGTTGCCCCCATTACAGCTTCTGCTTCTGTCCAGACAGATAGTCTGATGCCAGTTGAGGGATTGGTTCCATGAGCATGATACCTGCAAATTGAAGCCCTCATGAAACAAGCGGAGGAGCTCAGAGAAGAGGTGGCGAGGCTGAGAAGCATCCGAGACAGAGAAAAGTACACTGATGATATGCTTCTTGAAGCATCCAAGTTCTCCGACAGAGGTGAAGACGGTATGCTACAGAATGAAGAGTCACCAGAGCCTGCAGAATTGACAATCCAACTCCTCCAGCCCTCAAACTAAAGAACCATTATGTAGAGGAGATGAAAACACCCCAGGAAAGGGACAGAACAGAATTCAAGCACCCCAAAGTTGCAGAATCAGTGGCCACAAGGAAGCAAAAGGTAGTGGTGGTTGCAGTGGAGGGATTCAATCAGAACAGAAACCGATTTGGATCGATTCTGCCACTGACAGGACCGAACTGGTGGCAGCATGGCATGTGTTGCTGATGCTGCATGCTCGGGCCGGTGGTGGTCACCGCAGGACAGCAGCTTCCTGGTGGCCCAGTGGCCTGATCTCCCCACCCGCAATGGGTTTTATAGCTTTGGGGGCTTCCCTCAATATTGCAGCCCCCCAATGCCATCAAACCACTGGCGAATGGAGGGGTCCTGCCAGTGCAGCGCCGACATCAGGATGCCATTTTCGGCCCGGTTCACACAAACCAGGCTGAACCAGCCGAATCCCACCACTGGGTGGTTGGTGATTCTCTTCTGAGATGTACTGAGGCATCCATCTGCTGATCAGACTTGATGTCCAGGGACGTGTGCTGTCTGCCAAACTTTGAGATGTTATGGAGAGTTTGCCGAGACTCATCATGCCTACTTATTATTATCTGATGTTGCTCATCCATGTTGGCACAAATGATACTGCTAGGTATCCCTCTGAGTGTATCAAGAGTGACTTCATTGCTATGAGACAGAGGGTGAAGCAGATAGGTGCGCAGGTGATGTTCTCTTCAATACTCCCTGTTGAGGGTAAAGACTGAGGCAAGGAAGCTCGCATCCTGGAGATGAATGCACGGCTGCATGGATGGTGTCGAAAGCGTTTTGATTTCCTGGACCATGGGATGATTTTCCAAGGGTTGCAGAGCAGAGATGTTGTCCACCTATTCAAGAAGGGTTAAACTGTCTTCCGCAGCAAACTGGCTAACCTATTGAAGAGAGCTTTAAACTATATTCATTGGCGATGGATGAAGAAAGCCCAGAGGTAAGTAAAAGCTCTCAGGTAAGTAAAACATTAAACACCTCTGTAGACAAGGGTAATAGGGGCAATATCTGAAAAGTGGTGTACATAAATGCCCATAGTATGGTAAATAAGATACCAGATGTTGAGGCTTTAATGGAGGAGGCTGATTTGCATTTAGTGGCGGTTATGGAGACATGATTCATAGACAACCATGATTTTGATGTAATTATATCAGGCTATACTTTATTCATGAAGGACAGGGTAGAAAGAAGGGGAAGAGGAGTGGGACTAAATGTAAAAAATAATATTAAAGCTATAGAATTACAGGCCTTACAAGGGAGCGAGAAAGCACTGTGGGTTAAACTAGAAAGGGGGAACAAGAAATCCATTTGCAATGGTGTGATATACAGATCTCCTTCACAGGCAGAAGAAGTGGACAGAGATTTAATAGAAGACATATGCAGTATTGCTAAGAAAGGAGAAGTGTTACTGATTCGTGATTACAATATGCTGGATGTTGATTGGCACATCTCTGCTGCAGTGTCATCTAGAAGTAAGGAGATCCTGGATTCTCTACAGGGAGAATTATCCTGGCAACTGGTAACAGAACCCAAACGTGAAGGGGCCATATTGGACTTGGTGCTTACCAATGGGGAAAGTGTTTCTGATTTTTTAGTGGGAGATCATCTCGCATCCAGTGATTGCCAGATGGTATGGTTCAGTATTAGAACTAGGACTGATAGGCCATTCAAAAGTGAGGGTTTTAGAAACATAGAAACATAGAAACATGATGACAGAAAAAGACCACAAGGCCCATCTAGTCTGTCCTTCCATAACAACTACAACAGTCCACTTTTTACCTTTAGAGATCCTCTGTGTTGGTCCCATGCTTTTTTGAATTCAGTTACTGTCCTCATCTCTACCACCTCCACTGAGAGACTATTCCACGGATCCACTACTCTTTCCGTAAAGAAATATTTCCGCATATCACTCCTGAATCTATTTCCCTTCACCCTCATCCCATGTCCCCTCGTAGCAGAACTTGCTTTCAATTGAAAGAGGCTCTCTCCCTGAACATTTATGCCACGGAGGTATTTAAACATCTCAATCATATCACCTCTATCCCGCCTTTCCTCTAAGGTATACATATTAAGATCCTTAAGTCTGTCCTCATATGCTTTATAATGAAGCCCATTAATCATTTTAGTAGCAACCCTCTGCACCGACTCCATCCTGTTCACATCCTTTTGAAGGTGCGGTCTCCAGAAATGCACACCATACTCCAAATGAGGTCGCACTAAAGACTTATACAGAGGCATTATTACCTCCTTTTTTCTGCTAGCCATTCCTCTCCGTATGCACCCAAGAATCCTTCTAGCTTTTGCCGTCGCCTTTTCTACCTGTTTAGCTACTTTAAGATCATCAGACACAACCACGCCTAGGTCCCGCTCTTCTTTAGTGGACAAAAGTACTTCACCTCCTATACTGTATTGCTCCCTTGGATTGCTGCAGCCCAAATGCATGACCTTACATTTTTTAACATTAAATCCCAGCTGCCAAATTCTAGACCATTCTTCAAGCTTAGCTAGATCCCTCCTCATGTTATCTACACCTTCCTGGGTGTCTACTCTATTGCAGATTTTGGTATCATCTGCAAAGAGGCAAACCTTACCCGACAGCCCTTCCGCTATATCACTAACAAAGATGTTAAAAAGAATCGGACCAAGGACAGATCCCTGGGGCACACCACTGGTAACATCCTTCTCCTCAGAGTGAGCTCCATTTACTTGTACTCTTTGTCGCCTCCCACCCAACCAATTTCTAACCCAAGCAGTAACTTTAGGGTCCATCCCTAGGGTGTTCAGTTTGTTTATAAGTCGCCTGTGAGGAACAGTGTCAAAGGCTTTACTGAAATCTAAATACACCACATCTAGAGCTCTCCCTCGGTCCAACTCCCTGGTCACCCAGTCAAAGAAATCAATCAGATTTGTCTGACAAGACCTGCCTCTGGTGAATCCATGCTGCCTCGGATCCTGTAATCCGCCGGACTCCAGAAACCTCACTATTTTCTCTTTCAGCAGCGTTTCCAATAATTTACTCACCATCAAAGTTAAACTAACCGGCCTGTAGTTTTCAACCACATCCTTACTTCTGCTTTTGTGTAAAGGCACCACATGAGCCTCTCTCCAGTCCTTTGGCACCACTCCCGACTCCAACGAGGCATTGAAAAGGTCAGTCAGTGGAGTTGTTAGAACGTCCCCAAGTTCCCTCAGTATTCTAGGGTATATCCCATCCGGTCCCATCGCTTTGTCTACTTTAAGTTGAGCTAGTTTCTCATGAACACAGTCTTCTGAAAATTGTTCAAGATGTCCCTCGCTTCTGTTCTTATTTGTGGGTGATTTCTGAGGTCCTGCTCCTGGTTCTTCATCTGTGAACACAGAACAAAAATATTTGTTAAGCAATTCCGCTTTATCCTTATCAGCTTCTACATATTCCCCCCCTGCACCCTTGAGTCTGACAATACCACTTTTGCCCTTCCTCTTCTCACTAATATATCTGAAAAATGTCTCATCCCCCCATTTTATTGCATTGGCTATTTCCTCCTCCTTTTGAATGTTTGCCTTCTTGACTACTTTGCTAGCTTCTCTAAGTTTTTCCAAATACAGATGCCTGTCTTCCTCTCTCTGTGATCTCTTGTATTTCATGAAGGCCTCCCTCTTTTTCTTCACTTTTTCAGCTACTTCCTTCGAAAACCATAGCGGTCTCCTGTTCCTTTTGCCTTTATTTGCCATTTTAACAAAAAGGTTGGTTGCCTTTAAAATACCCCCTTTCAGTTTTGCACACTGTTTTTCTACATCCCCCAGCTGTTCCCATCCCACTAACGACTCCCTGAGGTATTGGCCCATCTTCGGAAAGTTAGTCTTCCTAAAGTCTAAGATCCTCACCTTGGAATGGATTCTAACAGCCCTAGTTCTAATACTGAACCACACCATCTGGTGATCACTGGATGCAAAATGATCTCCCACTACAACATCAGAAACACTTTCACCATTGGTAAGCACCAAGTCCAGTATGGCCCCTTCACGTGTGGGGTCTGTTACCAATTGCCTGAATAGTTCTCCCTGTAGAGAATCCAGGATCTCCTTACTTCTAGATGATACTGCAGCAGGAATGTGCCAATCAACATCTGGCATATTGAAATCTCCTAGCAGTAGCACTTCCCCTTTCCTAGCAATGCTGCGTATGTCTTCAATTAACTCTCTGTCCACTTCTTCCTCTTGTGAGGTAGGTCTGTATATCACACCAATGCAAATAGATTTCTCTTTCCCTCTTTCTAGTTTAACCCACAATGCCTCCTCTCTCCCTTTTAAGCTATGTAATTCCAAAGCTTTAATAGTAGTTTTTACATATAGTGCCACTCCTCCTCCCCTTCTTCCTACCCTGTCCTTTCTGAATAAAGTATAGCCAGGTATAGTTACATCCCAGTCATGGTTTTCTGTGAACCATGTTTCTGTAACTGCCACTAAATCCAAGTCAGCCACTCCCACCAAAGCTTTAGACTTTAGGAAAACAAATTTTGCCAAGATGGGACAATACCTCAAGGAGTCATTAGCTAGTTGGGAACAGCTGGGGGATGCAGAAAAGCAATGGGCAAAACTGAAAGGGGATATTTTAAGAGCAACAAACCTTTTTGTTAGAAAGATAAATAATTGTACAAGGAGAAGAGGCCACTATGGCTTTCAAAAGAAGTAGCTGAAAAGGTGCAAAAAAAAAGAAGACGGCCTTCATAAAACACAAGAGATCACAGAAAGAGGAAGATAAGCATAATTATCTTGGAAAAACTTAGAGAAGCTAGGAAAGTAGACAGGAAAGCAAAGATACAAAAAGAAAAAGAAATAGTCAAATTAATACAGGATCAAACTCAAAGAGACAAAAAGAGAAATAAGGATAGCAAAATAAAAGGCAGAGGAAAAGATGGCTAAAGATGTGAAGTGTGGTGACAAAACTTTCTTCAGGTATATTTGGGAAAGGAAGAAGATCAGAGGTGGAATTGCAGGACTCAGAAGTGCTGGGAATGGACTCGTGGAAAGGGACATTGAAAAAGCGGAATTGCTAAACAAATACTCCTGCTCTGTTTTTACTAAAGAAAATCCTGGAGAAGGACCAACTGTGACTCCCAAATATAAAGATGGGAATGAAGTAAATACCACATCTTTCACAGAAGATGATGTGTTAGAACAACTTGCGAAACTGAAAGTGGACAAGGCCATGGGACCGGATGTGATACATCCCAGGATACTGAAAGAGCTCAGAGAGGTTCCTGCAGGGCCGTTAAAGGATGTTTTCAACAGTTCCTTGGAAACAGGAGTAGTTCCTCAGGACTGGAGAATGGCTGATGTCGTACCTTTAAACAAAAGTGGTGACAGGGAAGAAGTGTCAAACTACAGGCCTGTGAGCCTTACCTCAGTGGCGGGAAAAGTAATGGAGGTGCTTCTGAAGGAATGAATAGTGAACTTTCTCAAAACCAACAGGTTGCAAGATCCAAGGCAACATTGTTTTACCGAAGGATGATCTTGCCAAACAAATCTGATTGAGTTCTTTGACTGGGTGACCAGAGAACTAGATCAGGGGAATGCGATGGATGTCATCTACCTGGATTTCAGCAAAGCCTTTGATACTGTTCCTCATAGGAGGCTTATCAATAAACTTAGTAGTTTGGGGATGGTCCCAAGGTGGTAAACTGGATCAGAAATTGGTTGACTGATAGACGACAGAAGGTGATGGTAAATGGAGCTCACTCGGAGGAAGAGAAGGTGATTAGCGGGGTGCCCCAGGGTTCGGTCCTGGGCCTGGCACTGTTCAATGTATTTGTGAGTGATATTGCTGGAAGACTAAATGGAAAGGTCTGTCTTTTTTCAGATGACATGAAAATGTGCAACAGAGTGGACTCCCCCGAGGGAGTCCTTAACATGAGAAAAGATCTACAAAAGCTGGAAGAATGGGTCAAATGCTTGGCAATTAAGATTTAATGCAAAGAAGTGCAGAATCATGAACTTAGGTAGCAGAAACCCAAGAGAAATGTACACGATAGGGGGCAAGAGGTTGGTGTCCACAGATCAGGAGAAAGACCTTGGTGTGATTATTTCTGTAGATCTCAAGGTGGCAAAACAGTGCGACAAGGCGGTGGCAAAAGCCAGGAGGATGTTGGGCTGCATACAAAGAGGAATTACCAGCAGAAAGAAAGAGTTCTAATACCACTGTATAAGTCACTGGTGAGGCCTCACTTGGAATACTGTGTTCAGTTTTGGAAACCATATCTTGCAAAGGATGTAAAAAGAATGGAATCTGTTCAGAGGAAGGCGACCAGAATGATTTGGAACCTGCGTCAGAAGCCTTATGAGAAGAGACTTGAAGACCTAAATTTGTACACTTTGGAGGAGAGGAGGGATAGGGGAGATATGATTCAGACCTTTAAATACTTAATGAAAAATAATGAACAAACAAACCTCTTCCAAAGACGGGGAAGCTGTAGAACGAGAGAGCATAACATAAAGTTGCAAGGTGGAAAATTGAAAGGAAATATCAGAAATACTTTTTCACTGAGAGGGTGGTGGATGCTTGGAATGCCCTCCCGATGGAGGTGGTGGGGGCAAATACGGTGACAGAATTCAAAATGGCATGGGACAGACACAATGGATCCATTTATAGCAACAGAATAAAATCAAAATAAACTGAACCATCTAACTTCTCAACAAATAGGGGTGTCCTGCATGGAGCGGTGGGTTCACCCCTAAACAAAGACATGGTGAGGTGTGGCCTGAGGGGCGGCCTGCACAGAGTGGCACCTACTCCTGCCATCTTACTCCGGCCTTCTTACTGGGCAGACTAGATGGACCATACTGGTCTTTATCTGCCGTCATTTACTATGTTACTATATGTTACTATGTAATAAAATGGGGGTACAAGATATTTTTCAGATATGTTAACGAGAGGAGGAAGTGTAAAAGTGATCTTATCAGACTCAAAGGTAAAGATGATGGAATATGTAGAAGCTGATGATGATAAAATGGAATTGCTTAACAAATATTTCTGTTCTGTGTTCACAGATGCAGGGCCAGGAGCCTCTTTGCAGATGATACCAAAATCTGCAATAGACACCCGGAAAGGAATAGATAACATGAGGACGGATCTAGCTAAGCTTGAAGAATGGTTGGCCTTTTGGCAACTGAGATTTAATGCTAAAAAATGCAGATCATGCATTGTGCTGTAATAATCCAAGAGAGTGGTACAGTGAAGTACTTCTCTCCATGAAAAAGGAGCAGGGACTGGGCGTGATTGTTTCTGATGATCTTAAAGTGGCTAAAGCGAAAGCCAGAAGGATGCTTGGTTGCATAGGGAGAGGAATGGCCAGCAGAAAAAAGGTAGTTATAGTACAATTCGGAGACCACACCTATAAAAGGATATAAACAGGATTGAGTTAGTGCAGAGGGTGGCTATCAAAATGGTCAGTTGTTTTTGTTATAAGCCATATGGGGACAGACTTAAAGATCTCTATATGTATGCTTTAGAGGAAAGGCGGGAGAGATGAGATATGATAGAAATGTTTAGATACCTCTGTGGCATAAATGCGGTCAATTGAAAGAAAGCTCTGCAGTGAGGGGACATAGAATGAAGATGAAAGGAGTTAGACTCAGGAGTAATATGAGGAAATATTTCTTTATGGAAAGAGTGGTAGATGCATGGAATCGTCTCCCAGTGGAGGTAGAAGAGATGAGGACAGTATATGAATTCAAGAAAGCATGGGACAAACACAGAAGGTCTCTAAAGGAAAAAGGGATTATAGTAGTTGATATAGAAGGGCAGAATAGATATGTTTATGGGGCCCTTATCTGGGATTTTCAAAGGGCACCTACATGGTTAAGTCCCTAATGTGTCCAGATGCTGTTCGCAGAGGCTATGCGGGTAGCAGCGATTTTCAAAAATTGAAAAGCAAAAACCGAAATTTGAAAATCGCTGCTACCCCTGTAGCCTCTGTGGCTGCGGGGCGTCCAATCTAACCCAGATTTTCACAATCCAGGTTAAGGGGGTTGGTGGACAGGCTATTCACTGCCACGGCACATAGCCTACCTATCTCAATATCGGGCCCTAGGTCTTTTTCTGTCATCATGTTTCTCTTTTTCAAAACCTTCCCCATGCCTATCATCTCCCCCTTCTCTCCCTCTCTCCTTCATGAACAGCATCTCTCCTATCTCTATCTCCCATGTGCTCAGTATATCTCCTCTCTATATCTCCCCCCTCATGCCTACCATCTTCCCATCCTTTCCCCCTTGCCCAATATCTCCCTTCTCTCTTTCTGTCTCTCTCCCCATGTCCAGCACCATTCCTTCTAAGGTGCACAGAAATCTTCCATTCATTATTGTACACCCCTACCACTGGGCGTGGTGCATAAATATCATGGTTTCAGTTAGTCCACTGGGAACCTTGAAGAACCTGCCTGTCTTGCAACTGAAACGGCAGTATTGCTGCAGCACTCCCACTGCTAGGAATACTAGTGTAGGACTGCCCCACACCTGAAAGGAAACATTGGTTCTTGCATGTCCCCTCAGTTTTCCTTCCCACCCCCACGCCCAGCATCTCCTGCTTGCTTCCCTTCCCTCTCCCCCACTCCTAGGTCTAATATCTCCCTCTTAATTCCCTTCCCACCCCCATCCTTAGATCCGGACCCCTACTGCTTCATCCAGCATTTTACCCTTACTTCTCACTCCCACCCTTCCCATCACAGCCCCCTCACCCAGGTCTAGCATCTCCCTCTTGATTCCCTTCCCTTCTCACCCCCCCCCACTCCCACTCCAGCATGCCCCCCTTGCTTCCCTTCCCACCCCCACCTCCACCCCCAGGTTCAGCATCTCTCTTTTAGTTGACCTTCTGTCCCATGCAGCACTTCCCCTCACTTCCCTTACCCCCTGTGCAGTATCTCTCCTTTCCTCAGACAGCATCTATTCCCCCTTACTTCCCTTCACAAAGGCAGCATATGCCCTCCTTTTCAGCCTTAGCAGCATGTCTCTTCGCTCACTCCTCTGGGCAGCATCTTTCTTCGCTTCCTCCCCTCCCCCCCCCCCCACCTTCCAGGCAGCACCTTCCCTCCCTTACCGCCCGTTCCCCTCTCCAGGCAACATCTTTCCTCCCTTACCATCTTTACCCCCTCAAGGCACCGTTTCACCTCCTTTATTCCTCCTCCCCTCCACAAGCAGCATGTCTTCTCCTTTAGCACTCCCCCAAAGCATCTCTCCTCCTTTCCCTCAATCTCCAGTACAGCATCTCTCTTCCCTTTCCTTCCCCTGGCCACCATGCCGCAGGTAGGATGGGGTCTTTGAGTTCTTGTACACAGCTAAAGTCAATCACTCCTGTTCCTTCCAGTGCTGAGTTCCTGTTTCAGAGAGGGCAGGACTGACACTCTTCATGCCCTTTTCAGCATTCAGCTACTCCTCCAGCCCTACCTCCCAGCAATGGTAACAGGATCGGCACCATGTTTGCTGCTGGGGCGGTCAGAAGGAGTAGGAAGCTTAGCTTTCTCCCGCCCAGAAGAAAAGTGATGTAGCTGTCACAGGCGTGTTCTGGAGGCACTTGTTGCTACCCTCAAAAATTTGCTGCCTGAGGCAGCCATCTCCTTCTACAAAATTATAAAGCCACCCCTGCCCCTGGGGTTACACATGTAAAAGTATGCGCAGACGTTTATGCAACTGATGTGTAGGTCTGTTCAGGGAGGAGAGGCATCGCAGTTTACACACATTCTGCATAAAATACACGTGTAAACACATACTTTATATATAAACATTCACACCTGTGGGATTTCTGCCATGTTGACCCTAGTATTTTATAAAGATACATCTGTCTATATAAAATAGGCTTAAAATAGTGCCTACTTGGCCTTCACACCTAGGCACCTGCTGTAACATTACCTTCCTAATGTCTATGTTCATTAGCTGAATTTCACTACTGAACATAGAGAGGGGAATTTTAGAAGGATGTCCAAGTGCAATCTGTAAAAAAAACAGGCATGTCCAGATGCATACACGATTTCAAAAACATGGAAGTGCCCTATTTGGTCGTCTGCGGGGGAGTCTAGATATCCGGAATAGTATTTCAGAAGCTAGACATCTAGAAATAGTCTCGTGGTGGTCTAGAAACAGAGAAGCCAGGGCTCAAATCTCACTGCTGTTATCACTGAGATTGTGTTGAGTTGTGATTATAGCATCAGTGCGAGGTGCCTGGCTTCATGGTGGTATCAAGTGATTTTCAAGTTCGGATCATCTATCACATGTGTTTTTTTCACATACAGTCATAAGTGCATCGCGCACCAGAGGCAGGTGGGATCCGTGCCTCTGCTCAGCAAAAAGTTTTTTCTGAAATTGGCTTGGTGCAGTGTGAGCCTATAACCCCTGAGGAAGTGGTGTACGAAACACGGCCTGTGTTGGGTTTGGCGCACCTTATCCGTGGATCAATAAAGGTTACGTTTGAACCTCCTGCCACGGTTTCTGACTGGTTCCTGTTGCCCACGTGGTAGTTTGCTGTTTCTTGGTGGACCCTCTGTTACTCTCCTGTTCAGACTTGGATGTCCTCGCCCTGTGGATGTCCACAGAACCAGCTTCTAAAATGCTTAGGACATCGCTAAGCCCATTTCCGGATGCCCAAAGCATGAGCACGACTTCCAAAATAACCCCATAAAGTTTTGTCTCACCCTTGACCTTATTTATTTTATTTATTTACATTCTCTTATATACCGCGCTATTCTGCATCAGTGCGGTTTGCATTGAACAAACTGAAATTACATTGAACAGGGCATTATAACTTGGAGATAACTATTTCACAGGGAACATGGGCTATGGAGGATTAAGTGGCTTGCCCAAGACCACAAGGAGCACCTGTGAGACTAGAAACCCCAGTCCTTCCGGCCCAAAGTTGCTGTCCTCTAGTGGGATTTGAACCCCTGACCTTCCGGCCTGAAGTACCTGCACTAAGACATTCCCCTCTTCTGGATATATAACTTTGGCCATTTTGGGACTAAAATGCCCAGTTGTACATAGGATCACGGCAGATTTTTAAGGAAGAAAAGCTTTTATACATGGATGACACTGCTAACTGATAAAACACCAACCTGTAAAAGCCTTACAAATTTTGTTCTTGGCGGTGTAATAATGAAAAAGACTCTAGCAGTTATGTAGAAGTCTAAAGATTGCATTTTATAAGTCAGAATGTAGTTTTGTTCCACTCTGTCTTTAGATTGCAATTGCTCTCTTGACTGTTCACAGAATTATGTGCAAGCTCTGTCTTGACATATCCAAAGTTCCTTTAAAAACTGTGCAAGAAAAATAGAAGATTTAAAATAAACAAGAGGCGGACCTTGGACCAAGGAAGGAGAGAAGAGAGGCAAAAGAGGGGCAGATTGATATTCTGAACAAACCACTATCACTACTACTTTAGGAGGTTGTGAAAAAAGCAAACTGACAAAGCTGTCAGATCCTCTGTTATATCTTTTCCAATAAGAGGAGAGCATTAGGCAGCAGCCTCATCACAGGTCCCTTTCTCAATATCCCCTCAGCTGAAAGGCAGTATTCTCAAACTCTTCTCACTGACATACAGCACCCCCACCCCAAAACAGTGCTCTCATTGATCTTACAACAACACTCCTGTCAACTTCAAAGTAGCCCTTTCAGTCCCTCAATACCAAGGACCTAATTTGCCAGGGCTTTTTTCCCATTCTGTGTGTAAAGGGAAATGGCTTCAAGAATTGAATGCTTTTATCACGCTCAGAACAGCATTTTCAACCATCCTTCCGAATTGTGGGGCATTTTTCCCATTTGTGGAGGGTAATTTTGTAAGAGGTCACTTATGTGTAAGTACCACATTTTT
The DNA here is from genome assembly GCA_033557465.1 of Ichthyophis bannanicus. Lineage (NCBI taxonomy): Eukaryota > Metazoa > Chordata > Amphibia > Gymnophiona > Ichthyophiidae > Ichthyophis > Ichthyophis bannanicus. The sequence continues at coordinate 19,476,999 of CM066032.1, forward strand.
AGCCTACTCTATAAAAACACAGAGGTGCCTAGATAGGTCATGAAGAGGAGAATTGATACATCCAGATCGAGACATGCACAATTTCCCCTGTATTTAACAACAGGCTCTGCTGAATATGGAGCTGTTTGTTAAATGTGCAGGAGTGCTTACCCTTTTGCCGGCAAGTCCAGTGGAAGCAGTGATGTTAGAAATGGAGATGCTAGGAAAAAAGTGTCCCCTTTTTCACACAGGTTCCTGGCTGCAGCAAGCCAGATAGCGGGACCCAATTCAATCCTGCTATCTGGTAAAAAGGTCAGTAGTGGGATGAAATTCTATCCTGAATCCCTCTGACATCCACCATATCCTCTTCCACCCCTCTGATTCTGCAACCATATTCCCCACTCCTCAATACCCACTCCAACACCAACATCAGACCCCCTCCCCCCGTCATGCCGTCGACACCATCATTACAGTACACCCTCCCCATGCCTCGATACGACTTGGATACCATTATCAAACTCCCCACACCAAAACGACCCCTAACACTGTTTTCAGACCTTCCCCCCCCCCCCCACCACCACCCAACATCCCTGACCTCTACCAGGGGTTTCCCTGGTGGTCTAGTGGAGAGAAGGATCAATCCCCAGTTGTTTCTGTTCTGTTCAGTGCCTGATATCAAAATGGCACCTCGGACCTTAGTGAGGGTCTGGTGGTACTACCGCTAGGGGTCAAGCTGCCAAATAGAGAAGACATGCCCATGCTTCATCGCAGTCCAACCTCTAGTGGTAGTACCGTAAAACTATTGCTAGGGTGTCAGAGATGCTATTTTGATGCCAGACACTCATTGGAACAGGAGAGACTGGGGATTGCTGCTGCTCCCCAATAGATCTTCCAGGGGTGCACCTGGGGGTGGGAGAGGATATGATAATGTTGTTGGGGGGGATTTCGGGGGAGTGGGGAAGGTGATGATAGTGTCAAGGAGGGGTTCCATCAGCCTTCACACTTGCCCCTTCAAGCTGGCATTTGTGCTTGCTTTGCGGCAGGTACAAAAATTGATAGAGATTTTTTTTTCAGTAGACTTGGTTTCCCATTGTAAAATGAGAAGCCTACATCTATTTGTTAGGCATGTTCAAACCATGACTAGGCCAGCCCCTGCCACATCCCCTTAAAATCTGTGTTTCAGGGATTCTACACAGGCAAATAGCTTTCCAAAATTGCTGTTTGCACATGCATGCCATGTACACATGTAAATATTGCAGTTTCCACATGTAGATGCTTTTAATAGAAGAACCTATGTGTCTTTAAGAAATACTAGGGGTAAATGGGCAGAAATAGCAACTAGACTGAAGCCGCAGACATTTACACATCTACACGTGGGTTGCATAAAACGATGTGTCTTCGTGTAACTGTGCGCACTTTTACGTGCGGTAACTCTTGGGTAATTTTATAAAAGCCTATGACAGATGAAGAATACTTTATAAAAATGACCTCCTTAAAATGTACTTCCTTTAGACTCTGGGCCCCGCCTTAAAACAGCATTCTCCTAGGCAGCAACCTTCTCTCCTCCACCCTCACATTTCGCATGTTGCTTAAGTCTTTGGGGGATGTTTACTTTTATTTATTTATTTATTTACTGCACACTTATATACCGCTACTTCCAGCGATCAGCAGCGGTTTGATTCATGTTCGGGGATTGTCAATCAAGACTGGGGGGGGGTGGTATGTACAAAGAACTGGGGTCACAGCACACATGGTTAGCGTCTTAGGGGATGACTTATACATTCTTACATCTATATATACATATTTACATAATTATACATATAGCAGTTTGAATACTCTCTCGCAGTTGATGGTCATAGCTGATTGTAATGACATCGGAATAGGTGAGTTTTTAGCTCCTTCCTGAATTTGGTGATGTCCTTGGTTAAACGCAGCTCACATGGGAGGTGATTCCAGATAGTTGGTGCAGAGAATGAGAAAGCTCTACGACTCGTACTTGTTTTCACTGTTCTGAAGTTGGTGGGGACTTGTAGGGTGCCCGAGTTGATAGTTCTTCTGTCCCTATTTGTAGGTTGCGTGCTGATAAGTGATGATAGGAATGATGGGGATATGTTGTTTATTAGTTTGAAGGTGGTCACTAACATCTTGTATTGTATCCTAGCTGCAATTGGGAGCCAATGTAGCTCTATTAGGATGGGGGTAATGTGTTCAGTAATGCTTGTTCCCATTATGATCCTGGCCGTCACGTTTTGGGCCATCTGAAGGATATTTAGTGATTTTTTAGGCAGACCTTGAAGGATGGCATTACAGTAGTCTAGGTGTGGCATGATGAGGGCTTGTGCTACTGACCGAAAATCACTGGGCTCAAGTATTTTCCTTAGTGGTTGTATCACTCTAAGTTTATGGAAGATGGCTTTATTCGTTTTGCGTAGGTGTGTCTCAAGTTGTGTTGTTAGCACACATGCTATCTGCCACATTATCAGGCCGCGTTAACAGCTCAGGGGAAATGCAGATAGTGCAGTGATTTTCAGTGCTATCTGTAGAGTGGAGTGGGTGGGATCAGGGTGGACAGTTGGCATATCTACAACACGCATTTAACATGGGTGTCAGCAGTGCATGGTAACACAGGTGCACCCAGGGCCGGCCTGTCCATTGTGCGAGAATGTTGTTTGCATAGGACCCTGCACTTCAGAGAGTCCCACGCCAACTTCATTCCACACATGGTTGGTTTGCAGGGCCGGCTTCGGAGGGAGCTGGGGGGGGAGGGGGCTGAGTCACCTCTGCACAGCACCCGGAGTGAAGAGCAGCGTGTTCCTTCACTCTGGCAGCTGTGTTCTCGTGAAGTGTTTTGAGTGCCAGGAAACAGGAAATGCCCTTTAACCTCTGATGCCAGCAGGCTTCTTGAACATACAGATACAGGAGTGAAGGAACACACCATTCTTCACTCTGGTTGCAGTGCAGAGGTGAGCCAGGGCTTTGGGCCTCCCTGGCTCCCTCTGAAGATGGTCAGACAGATGTGGGGCTCTTCGGGGGTCGGGGGGGGGGGGCTAGAATAGGTCTGGAAATGGGCTGATGGGAGGGCTAGGACTGGAAATGGGCTTATGGGGGGTTAGGAGAGGACTGGTAATGGCTGATGGGGGGGGGCTTGGACTGGAAATGAGCTGATGGGGGCTAGCATGAGACTGTAGATGTGCTTATTGGGGAGGCATGGACTGGAAATGGGCTGATGGGGGCTAGGACTTGGGCTGATGGGTACTAAGATATGATTGGAAATGGCTGATGGGGGCTAGGATTCGAAATGGGCTGATGGGGGGGGCTTGACTGGAAATGGGCTTATAGGGGGCTAGGATAGGACTGGAAATGGGCTGATTGGGGAGGCTTGGACTGGAAATGGGCTGATAGGGACTAGGACTTGAAATGGGTTGATGGGGGCTAGGACTAGAAATGGAGTGATGGGGGGCTTGGTTGGGAAATGGGCTGATGGGGGGGCTTGGACTGGAAGTGGGCTGATGGGGGGCTAGAATAGGAATGGAAATGGCTGATGGGGCATGGACTGGAAATGGGCTGATGGGGGCTAGGACTTGAAATAGTCTAATGGGACTAGGGTAGAACTGTAAATGGCTGATTGGGGGCTAGGACTGTAAATGGGCTGATGGGGGAGCTTGGACTGAAAATGGACTGTTTGGGGGGTTTGAATTGTAAATGGGCTGATGGAGGACTAGGATAGGACTGGAAATGGCTGATGGGGATCTAGATCTGGAAATGGGCTGTTGGGGGGGCTAGGACTGGAAATGGCTGACGCGGTGGGATGGGAGAATAGGACTAGAAGGGAGCAGATTCTGGGTGGGGCTGGAACTAGAAGGGAGTTGATGCTGGGGGAGGACTAGAAGGGGATGGGGCTGGGGGTATGAGGGTGGAGAGGGAGAAAGATATTTTGTGTTGGAAGGAAGAAAGATCTACGATTGGCCAGGTATTGAGAGAGTAAGTGGAGATTGGGGATGGAAGGGTGAAATTTGAGTAGATGAAAAATGAATAAAGAAAGAAATGAAGGAAAGAGAAAAAGGGGAAAGATCAGTATGTTAAAGCAGATGTAGAGAGAGAATGGAAAAAAACTAGAAGAAAGGACAAAAGGACAGCAGACAATGGAGAGTTAGCAGAAGACTCAAAGAAACTAGAAGAAAGTGACTGGAACAATTGCAATTGAAAAATAAAATGCTCAAACAACAAAAGGTAGAAAAATACTTTTTTATTTTGAATTTATTAACTGGAATAAGTCAGCTCTGGGAAATGTGCATCACTAATGTTGGTAGTTTTTCTTTGTCCAGGCACTCATTAAGAGGCATGTTTACTAAATGTTAGTGCATGTTAGCATTATGCAAACATTTATGCAAATGAGTCCCTGCACATGGCCCCACATCCCCATAGGACGCCCCTGGGTACACCTAACATCACCTCAGTGGGTGACTTTAGTTGCATCCATGGTGCTGTAGGGCCACAATCTTTGTAATTTTGATGCATTATTTGCTGGGGAAATGCTGTGCACACCCCCAAAAGATACTGCATTGCTTTTGCAGTTAGTGCATCCCTATCTGCACCTTTTTGCTGTGTTAGCTGCAAAAGCCTAATGTGGTTTAGTAAACATTTTTTTTTTAGTGCCATCAAGTCAGTGTTGACTCATAGTAACCCAGCTACCTCTGGGTTTTTTTGGCAATGTATCACTGGAAGTAGATTACCAGCCTTTGCTTCTGAGGCAGTGGAGGGTAAAGTGACTTGCCCAAAGTCACAAGGAGTGCCAGTGGGAATTGAACCCTTGATCTTCTGGGTACTAGGATACTCCTCCACTCCACTTTAGTAAACATACTCTTTTGTGATATAGGGCCTGATATTGAATTGGGAAGGCTATGTGCTGCTACAGCACATAGCCCTGCCCACCAACCGCACATGCCTCAGAGCTACTGAAGCTAACTGGGTAGCAGCAATATTGCACCGCTACCCGGTTAGTTTCCGCGGGTAAAACTAGGCCAGCTTTTGCCATTGCTAGTTTATCCGCTGATAGCTAACTGGTCAGTGGTGCAATATCGCCACTGCCTGGTTAACGAAGTCTCCGCCTCCGCTCCACCAATGCGCACTGATGCTAACCGCATAGCATCGGGGCCTGCAGCAGGGTTAGAAGGAGATATTCAACAGCATTAACCATGTAAGTGCCATTGAATATCCCAATTTAAGGCATTTACATGGTTTATTGGGCTGTAAGAACTGTGTAAATGCCTTTCAAATATTGGGCCCATAGTCTATTTGACCAACATAAGAACAATCAAAGGATGTTGGTGTTCACAAGTATACAAGATTATGTAGGTTTCTTTTTAAATTGTGAATTACTTTTTAATTAAGGATCTAAGAAATAAGAACTGTTTAACTTTTCAGTTTTTCTGAAATCAATTTAAATATTTAATTGATCCAAAGGGAGACAAAAAAAATCTTTGCTGTTATGTGTCAGAATTTAAATATAGTTGATATTTGTATGCTTTAACGTTAAACATGTACAATCAGAATAGTTGTTTTCAAAGGTTGAATGCTTCAGTTATTACTAGTTGCTGTACTAGAGAACTGACAGAATCATTTGTCTGCTGTCCTCACAGCTAGAGCTATAAATAAACATATTAGATGAATTGCTTCAGGTTCTCCCCCTTCAGTTTCTCCCCCCCTCACAGCCCAATCCCTCGCCTTCTTCTTCTGCAATAAAATTTCAACCATTTCCCTCAAACTCACCCTCCCTCTCTTCCTTTTCTACCGTCTCTGATGAGGAAACCTCATCTCTCCTCTCCTCTGCTAAACCCACCACTTCCTCCTCTGATCCAATCCCCACTAATCTCCTCAACTCCATATCATCCTCTGTTAGCCCAGCCATTTCCCATATTATCAACCTTTCTTTTCCCCACTGCCATCTTTCCAGCTGCCTTAAAGCATGCTTTGATCACGCCTCTTTTCAAAAAGCATCCCTTGACCCTATTGCTCTCTCTAGCTATCGTCCCATCTCCTTTCTTCCCTTTATTTCCAAACTCATTGAGTGTGCCGTTCTTTCTCGCTGTTTTGACTTTCTCTCCACTTATTCCCCCTTTGATCCCCTTCAGTCTGGCTTCAACCGAAACAGTCCTTGCCAAGGTCTCTAGTGACTTATTCTTGGCATGGTCTAAAGACCTATGCTCAATTCTTATTCTTCTTGACCTTTCTGCTGCCTTCGATACTGTTAACCACTCTCTTCTCCTTGCTACTTCATCTTCCCTTTGCTGTAGAGGCTCTGTTCTATCTTGATTCTCTTCCTATCTCTCTAATCGTTCCTTCAGTGTCTGTTCTCAAGGTATGTCCTCCTCTGCTATCCCTTTCTCAGTTGGTGTTCCCCAAGGGTCCGTTCTCGGCCCACTCCTTTTCTCCCTTTATACACAATTGCTTGGTTCCCTTATCTCATCTCTTGGCTTTCAGTGTCACTTCTATGTGGATGATTCTCAAATTTATATCTCTTCACCTGACCTTTCTCCTTCTCTCCAGGGACTTATCTCTGCCTGCTTATCCGACATCATCGCCTGGATGTCTCAGCACCATTTAAAATTCAACATGGCCAAAACTGAGCTTCTGGTTTTCTCTCCTAATCCATCATCCATCCTTCCTCCTTTCTCCATCACTATTGATAACGCTCCTGTTTTTCCTGTTTCCACTGCTCGTAATCTTTGGGTCATCTTCGACTCCTCCCTGTCATTCTCATCTCATATCCAACAAATTGCTAAATCCTGTTTCTTTTTTCTCTTCAACATTAACAAGATTAGTTTTTCCTCTCTGTCTCTATTACTACTAAGACTCTTGTTCACTTCCTTATTATCTTCTGGTTTGACTATTGCAACCTCCTCCTTGCTTGTGTCCCTCAATCTCATCTTTTCCCTCTACAATTCATTCAAAACTCCACTGTGTGGTTAATTATTCGTCAGCATGTTACTGCCATATTACTCCTCTTCTAAAGTTGCTCATTGACTCCCTATCTTTTACTGCATTCAGTACAAACTACTTATCTCGACACATAAATGCATTCGCTCTGCTGCCCCTTCTTACCTTTCCACTCTCTCCTTATACCCCTCCTCGTGATCTCCATTCCTCTTCTACCTTCCTTCTCTCTATTCCGTTCTCTTCTTCCACTAATTCCAGGCTTCATTCTCTGCCCCTGCCCCTGTCTCTGCGTCACATCTCTTCCTTCGCCCTCATGTTCAAGCTCAAGACTCACCACTTTAAGACCGCCTTTGATTCTTAATCCCCTCCCTTGTGTTCCAACTCCTATTACCCTTCATGCCCTTATTCCTATCATATTATTTTGTCCTGTATGTTTGTCTTCTAGATTGTAAACCTTTTGAGCAGGGATTGTCTTATTTTGTGTGTGTACAATGCTGAGTATGCTTGGCAGTGCTTTATAAATGCTTAATAATAAGAAGAATAATAGCATTGTGCTGAAGCTCCAACAGACTCCTAAGTGCCAATATTTTCAGTAATTGTGCATTTGAATCTGCTAAATTCCATAGTGCAAGAAGGATAATGCACTGAGTTATCTGGTTGCCAGAGCAAATACAAAAAAAATCAGTTATATGTCTCCTGTTAAAAAGCAGTAATACTGCAACTCCTCAGCTCTCTCCGTTAGAAACATAGAAACACGACGACAGAAAAAGACCACATGGCCTATCTAGTCTGCCCTTCCATATCAACCCCTACAATAGTCCCCTTTTTTCCTTTAAAGATCCTCTGTGTTTGTCCCATGCTTTTTTGAATTCAGATACTGTTCTCATCTCTACCACTTCCATTGGGAGACTATTCCACGCATCTACCACTCTTTCTGTAAAGAAATATTTCTGCATATTACTGTTGAGTCTAACTCCTTTCATCCTCATCCTATCTCCTCCTGTGAATTTATGCCACAGAGGTATTCAAATGTCTCAATAATATCACCTCTATGACACCTTTACTCTAAAGTATACATATTAAGATCCTTAGGTCTGCCCTCATATGCTTTATAACGAAGACCACTAACCATTTTAGTAGCCACCTTCTGTCCTGACCCCAACCTGTTTATATCCTTTTGAAGGTGTAATCCCCAGAATTGCACACAATACTCCAAATGAGGTCATGCCAAACACTTATATAGAGGCACTATAACCTCCTTTTTTCTGCTAGCCATTCCTCTCCCTATGCACCCAAGCATCCTTTTAGCTTTCACTGTTGCCTTTTCTACCTGTTTAGCTACTTTAAGATCATCAGACACAATCGCAACCAGGTCCCGCTTTTCTTTTGTGGACAGAAGTACTTCACCCCCTATACTATATTGCTCCCTTGGATTGCGGCAGCCCAAATGCATGACCTTGCATTTTTTAATATTAAATCCCAGCTGCCAAATTCTAGACCATTCTTCAAGCTTAGCTGGATCCCTCCTCATGTTATCTACACCTTCCTGGGTGTCTACGCTAATCCAGATTTTGGTATCATCTGCAAAGAGGCAAACCTTACCCAACAGCCCTTCTGCAATATCGCTAACAAAGATATTGAAAAGAATCAGACCAAGGACATATCCCTGGGGCATACCATTGGTAACCTCCTTCTCCTCAGAATGAGCTCCATTTACCTATTCTCTTTGTTGCCTCCCACTCAATCAATTTCTAACCCAATCCGTAACTTTAGGATCCATCCCTAGGGTGCTCAGTTTCTTTATAAGTCACCTGTGCGGAAAGATGTCAAAAGCTTTACTGAAATCTAAATACACCACATCTAGGGCTCTCCCTCGGTGCAACTCCCTGGTCACCCAGTCAAAGAAAGCAATCAGATTTGTCTGACAAGACCTGCGTCTAGTGAATCCAAGCTGCTTGGATTTGGTAATCTGCTGGACTCCAAAAACCTCACTATTTTCTCTTTCAGCAGCGCTTCCAATAATTTACTCACCACTGAGGTTAAACTTAACTGGCCTGTAGTTTTCAACCACATCATTACTTCCACTTTTGTGTAAAGGGACCACAATGGCCTCTCTCAATCCCTCTGGCACCACTCCTGACTCCAACTAGGCATTGAAAAGGTCAGTCAGTGGAGATGTTAGAACTTCCCCAAGTTCCCTCAGTATTCTCGGGTGTATCCCATCTGACCCCATTGCTTTGTCTATTTTAAGTTTAGCTAGTTCCTCATGAAGACATTCTTTTGAAAACTGTTTGAGATGCCCCTCGCTTCTGTTCCTGTTTGTGGGTGTTTTCTGAGATCCTGCTCCTGGTTCTTCATCTATAAACACAGAACAGAAATATTTGTTAAGCAATTCCGCTTTATACTCTTCAGCTTCTAAATATTCCTCCCTGTCACCCTTGAGTCTGACAATACAACTTTTGCCCTTCCTCTTCTCACAAACATATCTGAAAAATGTCTTATCCCTCCATTTTATTGCATTGGCTTTTTCCTCCTCTTTTTGAATCTTTGCTTTCCTGACTACTTTGCTAACTTCTCTAAGTTTTTCCAAATATAGATGCCTGTCTTCCTCTCTCTGTGATCTCTTATATTTCATGAAGACCTCCCTCTTTTTCTTCACTTTTTCAGCTACTTCTTTCAAAAACCAAAGAGGTCTCCTTTTCCTTTTATCTTTATTTACCATTTTAACAAAGAGATTGGTTGCCCTTAAAATATCCCCTTTCAGTTTTGCCCACTGCTTTTCTATATCCCCAGATGTTCCCATCCCGCTAATGACTCCCTGAGATATTGGCCCATCTTTGAAAAGTTAAGAGTATGTTTACTAAATCACAGTAGAGGAGCAAGTGTGCAGTTGGCACATGATATTGGCACACCTGCGCCCTTAGCGCGTCCAAAATGCTGCTTTAGTGCACGCTAATGGTACCAGCAGCATAAAGCACCCTGTGGGCAGAGATAAGAGGTGCACAGGGTGGAGAGTGGGGGTCAATGGGCGGGGAGTAGGCGTGAACAAGGCTTTCCCCCCTCAATGCTGATTATGCAACCTGCTGAAAGATGCCTTAAAGCCCGGAACCCTAACGCATATCAAAACCTTGCGGAAAAGGTGTATACCTTTAACATGCCTTGTGCAAATGTGTCCTAAAGCGCCTTTACACTGGGAACCCCAACACAAAGTAAAACCACGTGGAAAGGGTGTATTTTGAGGAAAGAGAGCCTATTTAAATGTCTGCAATGTGATGCACAGACAGAAGAGCCCAAGACAGTGTTAGTAGTGCTCCATTAGCAGCAACAGCATAGTGCCCAAGTATGAAAGGGCATTATGTCGATGGTGCAAATGAGGCAAAGGAAAAGGCATGTGGGTCATGTAGTGAGGGCTGCTGGTGCATAGAGAGGACCAGGCTGTTGCCTAGGTGGCATATAAGAACATAGGATCTGAGAATATACCATACTGCGCAGACCAAGGTCCTCAATGCCCAGTATCCTGTGTGCAACAGTGGCCAATCTAGGTCACAAGCACCTAGCGGTCTCCCCAAAAGACACACTGGATCCACAGTGCAAGCTGGGGATATTCTGGACTCTTCTTCAGTAATGGTTTATGGACCATTGCCCAGGAACCTGTCCAAAGCTTTTGGAAATCTAGCTACACTAACAGCTTTTATGACATCCTCCAGAAATGAATTCCAAAGCTTGAATATGCATTGACTGAGAAACCATTCTCTCCCAGTAGTCCTCCATGGGTTACACCATAGCCTCATTGCATGTCCTCTAGTTCTGCTACATTATTTTGATGGCATAAACAATTGTTCTATGCCATTTCACTCTAGTCAATATTTTATAGACCTCTATAATAATACCCCTGAGCCGTCTTTTCCCCAAGTTGAAGAGACATAACAGTGGTAGGCAGTGATGGGGTCCCTGCAGAGGCAGATGATTGTGCGGGGGGATGTGTGGCCATTCATGTATGCCTCTGACCCCCTCACCCCGCATCTGAACCCTGTGCCTTAGGCACCCACCAACCCGCATGTTGGCTGGCCTGGGACTGCGCACCACCAACACTGACAGCACATAGACACATAAGCATGGTGTGGGGGGTGTTGGCGGAGGGGGCAGCGGCACCCGCCTGCAGCAGACCAAAGCCATGACCTGTTCCAGTATGCTGTGCGCAGTGCAACATGTTCTAAGGTCTGTCTGATGGAAAGCATGTCATCCCCAGGGACTGTTGTAACCATGTGGTGCACTACACACAGTTAGATGATGTAGTGCATGTCCCTGAGGATAAATTTTAGCCCACGGTGCAGGTATAACACCAACATATGCAACCCCCAATGAATCTGGCAGCAAGAGTACAAACACCCATCAGCCACACAGACGGGCTGCACTATCCACAGCTGGATGGAGAGTCAGGCTGACAGCACCAGCACACTGAGCGGGCATTAAGATCAGAGCGCACTATTAGCTCTTGCACAATGAGCACACAGTAACAATGCTTGAACTGAAATCGGACCAGAGTGGCAGGCAGGATTCCAACCATCCCCATTTTTGCACAATGCGTCGATATGAGTGAGTGTGTGTGTGTGTACTGTATGTCTATGCATTGTTTTGTGCTTCCTGTACCTCACTGAGCCTCACAGTATGTAAGCCATTTTCAGCATTAGTCTGCAAATGTGCATGTGAGGAGCAAAGTATTATGGGTATGACCTGAAACAGGGCAGATTGGCCAGGATGTGTCTGCATCGGAGGTAGGGTCAATGGCTGAGATGTCGTAGTGCGCGACTGCCAAGTACATCGACCAGGTGGCCACAGCATGTCATGCTGGGAGGGCACTCTCACTCTGACCGAGCAGTGACCATGGCACAGCTATTTATCCACATAGTAGTATATATGGCATGGTTCTAGTGATGTGGATGCATATCCTGTCTTGGGGGACCAATCACTGAACTAAATGCTGGGTGTCCATGCTATATATCCCAAACCTAGATGCATATGGTTGCTATGCTCATGTGCAATGTGTATTGACCAGCGGACTGTCTGCAGTTTGTATGGGTATGGCTTGAAAATGCAGTGATGGGCAGCAGGTGCAGTCTGATTGTGCTTGCTGTGGGTGATTGTTAGACCTAGGTAGTTGGGATGTAAGGTGTTCCAGGTCTACTCCCACTGGTACTGGTAGGGCAAGCAGGACCCTGGTAACAACCCCATGCAAGCATAGATCCCTCTCCCAAGTAGTTGGTGTCCATGGTATAGAGTATAAGAAAAATAACGCTCCATTTCTCAACTTAAATATAAAATCTGTTAACCGATCCCGGTCGACTAAATTGTAACCACACTGAATTCTTAATTCTAATATAGATGTTATTACAGGTCTCAGACTTCAATGGAGCCAATAGAGCCTACTACGAACTCGTGCCCCTCTTTGCAACAATGACCTTAGATGTTGCTTTTCTCTGATCAGAGAAAGGCTGAACTTTTACAGAGCTCTGCTAGTGAGTGGATTTTTGCCTCCTGGGACATCTTACTGTGAGTTCTAGCTGTTTATTTAATTATTTACTGTTTGTCTAACTGTTGTTTGTTTAATTATTTAGTGTTTGTCTTAGTGGTGTGCAAGTTTCAGCCTTCTCAGCTGTACTTACCTTGCCTCTCTCAACTGGGCTTTGTGTGGTAGCCATTTTGAATTAATCTCTCTCCCCAGAGCCTGTTGTTTGTTAAGCTTTTCCTGTCCTTGCCTGCCTGAGTGACTCCTCCCCCTGTGTGTGTGGTAGCCATTTTGAATTAATCTCTCTCCCCAGAGCCTGCTGTTAAGCTTTTTTCTGTCCTTGCCTGCCTGAGTGACTCCTCCCCCTGACCCCCTCCCCCTGAGGTATCCTGTAACCTTGTTCCTGTTTTCTCCACGTGTGCATAGGCTGTTTTAGTTTGCTTTTCTCTGATCAGAGAAAGGCTGAACTTTTACAGAGCTCTGCTAGTGAGTGGATTTTGCCTCCTGGGACATCTTACTGTGAGTTCTAGCTGTTTATTTAATTATTTACTGTTTGTCTAACTGTTGTTTGTTTAATTATTTAGTGTTTGTCTTAGTGGTGTGCAAGTTTCAGCCTTCTCAGCTGTACTTACCTTGCCTCTCTCAACTGGGCTTTGTGTGGTAGCCATTTTGAATTAATCTCTCTCCCCAGAGCCTGTTGTTTGTTAAGCTTTTCCTGTCCTTGCCTGCCTGAGTGACTCCTCCCCCTGTGTGTGTGGTAGCCATTTTGAATTAATCTCTCTCCCCAGAGCCTGCTGTTAAGCTTTTTTCTGTCCTTGCCTGCCTGAGTGACTCCTCCCCCTGACCCCCTCCCCCTGAGGTATCCTGTAACCTTGTTCCTGTTTTCTCCACGTGTGCATAGGCTGTTTTAGTTTGCTTTTCTCTGATCAGAGAAAGGCTGAACTTTTACAGAGCTCTGCTAGTGAGTGGATTTTTGCCTCCTGGGACATCTTACTGTGAGTTCTAGCTGTTTATTTAATTATTTACTGTTTGTCTAACTGTTGTTTGTTTAATTATTTAGTGTTTGTCTTAGTGGTGTGCAAGTTTCAGCCTTCTCAGCTGTACTTACCTTGCCTCTCTCAACTGGGCTTTGTGTGGTAGCCATTTTGAATTAATCTCTCTCCCCAGAGCCTGTTGTTTGTTAAGCTTTTCCTGTCCTTGCCTGCCTGAGTGACTCCTCCCCTGTGTGTGTGGTAGCCATTTTGAATTAATCTCTCTCCCCAGAGCCTGCTGTTAAGCTTTTTTCTGTCCTTGCCTGCCTGAGTGACTCCTCCCCCTGACCCCCTCCCCCTGAGGTATCCTGTAACCTTGTTCCTGTTTTCTCCACGTGTGCATAGGCTGTTTTAGTTTGCTTTTCTCTGATCAGAGAAAGGCTGAACTTTTACAGAGCTCTGCTAGTGAGTGGATTTTTGCCTCCTGGGACATCTTACTGTGAGTTCTAGCTGTTTATTTAATTATTTACTGTTTGTCTAACTGTTGTTTGTTTAATTATTTAGTGTTTGTCTTAGTGGTGTGCAAGTTTCAGCCTTCTCAGCTGTACTTACCTTGCCTCTCTCAACTGGGCTTTGTGTGGTAGCCATTTTGAATTAATCTCTCTCCCCAGAGCCTGTTGTTTGTTAAGCTTTTCCTGTCCTTGCCTGCCTGAGTGACTCCTCCCCCTGTGTGTGTGGTAGCCATTTTGAATTAATCTCTCTCCCCAGAGCCTGCTGTTAAGCTTTTTTCTGTCCTTGCCTGCCTGAGTGACTCCTCCCCCTGACCCCCTCCCCCTGAGGTATCCTGTAACCTTGTTCCTGTTTTCTCCACGTGTGCATAGGCTGTTTTAGTTTGCTTTTCTCTGATCAGAGAAAGGCTGAACTTTTACAGAGCTCTGCTAGTGAGTGGATTTTTGCCTCCTGGGACATCTTACTGTGAGTTCTAGCTGTTTATTTAATTATTTACTGTTTGTCTAACTGTTGTTTGTTTAATTATTTAGTGTTTGTCTTAGTGGTGTGCAAGTTTCAGCCTTCTCAGCTGTACTTACCTTGCCTCTCTCAACTGGGCTTTGTGTGGTAGCCATTTTGAATTAATCTCTCTCCCCAGAGCCTGTTGTTTGTTAAGCTTTTCCTGTCCTTGCCTGCCTGAGTGACTCCTCCCCCTGTGTGTGTGGTAGCCATTTTGAATTAATCTCTCTCCCCAGAGCCTGCTGTTAAGCTTTTTTCTGTCCTTGCCTGCCTGAGTGACTCCTCCCCCTGACCCCCTCCCCCTGAGGTATCCTGTAACCTTGTTCCTGTTTTCTCCACGTGTGCATAGGCTGTTTTAGTTTGCTTTTCTCTGATCAGAGAAAGGCTGAACTTTTACAGAGCTCTGCTAGTGAGTGGATTTTTGCCTCCTGGGACATCTTACTGTGAGTTCTAGCTGTTTATTTAATTATTTACTGTTTGTCTAACTGTTGTTTGTTTAATTATTTAGTGTTTGTCTTAGTGGTGTGCAAGTTTCAGCCTTCTCAGCTGTACTTACCTTGCCTCTCTCAACTGGGCTTTGTGTGGTACCCCCATCCCCCTGCTGAGGGTTCAGGACAGGGTACCTTGTAACTGCCCTCTTTAATAGGACTTATCTCCCCCCCTCCCTCCCCAGCACCCACCCACCCCTGGGGAAATTGTAGTTTTATAGGTACTTGGACATCTTAGAGGAAAGGGGCTGCTCTCAGGTGCAGCTCTTAATCCAAATCAGTCATACACAGAGGACCTGTGATTAATTAGCTTCAGGTACACAGGGTGTATTAGGGGTATTAGATACACTTTTATTAGTATAAGCATCTACACCAATCCTTATTATATACCGAGTTAAAAGACCTAAACACAAGCTTTAAACTAAGATGCAGTCAGAGGTCCAGCAACGAGATGGGGGTTCTCCAGTCTTTTGCATCGAGTGTCACATGTATGATTATCTCCCAGTTGGTGAGAGGTCCTACATATGCACTAAGTGCAGGGAGCTCTTTGCTCTCAGGGAACGAGTCCGTTCTCTAGAGGCTAGAGTAGCAGACCTGGAAGACATAAGAAAGACAGAGAAGTACATGGACGAGACCTACAGGGATATAGTCCTGAAGTCCCACCTCCAGTCTGGCAGCATCCCTGTTGCCATGGAGGAGAGAGGTCACGTGACAGGAGAGCATCACCCTGGTGTGGCAGGAAGTGATCCTGTAACTAGGACCTGTCCTCCAGGTGATGTAAAACCCTCTCGCACCGAGGACGTTTCTCCAGGGCCATGTCCCCATGAGGGGAGGGTCAGGACAGCTGTTATAGTTGGTGATTCAATCATTAGGAATGTAGATAGCTGGGTGGCTGGTGGACGTGAGGATCGCCTGGTAACATGCCTGCCTGGTGCGAAGGTAGCAGATCTCACGCACCGCCTAGATAGGATCATAGATAGTGCTGGGGGGGAGTCTGCTGTCTTGGTACATGTTGGTACCAATGACATAGGAAAATGTGGTAGGGAAGTTCTGGAGGCTAAATTTAAGCTTTTAGGTAGGAAGTTGAAATCCAGAACTTCCAGGATAGCGTTCTCCGAAATGCTTCCTGTTCCACGTGCAGGACCCAAAAGACAGGCAGAGCTCCGGAGTCTCAATGCGTGGATGAGACAATGGTGCAAGGATGAGGGTTTTGGATTTGCTAGGAACTGGGGAACATTCTGGGGAAAGGGGGGGCTCTTCCGAAGGGATGGGCTTCACCTTAATCAGGATGGGACCAGACTGCTGGCATTAACCTTTAAAAAAGAGATGGAGAAGCTTTTAAACTAGAAAATAGGGGAAAGCCGACAGTCACCCAGGAGCGCACGGTTCGGACAAAGGTATCCTTGAAGGATACTACCAAAAGCAGTGAGGTTCCAAAAGGGAGTATAGTAGCCCAAATGCCCTTGAGTAAGGAGCAGACAGAGCATAAAGATTCCCATTACCCATGCCTACCAATAGCCAGATTAATATTAATAAAATACAGTCTCTAAAATGCTTGTATGCCAATGCTAGAAGTCTAAACAATAAGATGGGAGAATTAGAATATATAGCATTAAATGAGAGGTTAGATATGATTGCACTCTCAGAGACATGGTGGAAGGAGGATAACCAGTGGGACACTGTGATACCTGGATACAAACTATATCGTAATGATAGAGCTGAACAAATTGGTGGAGGGGTTGCGCTCTATGTTAGAGAGGGCATTGAGTCAGAAAGGATTAAAGTTTTGCAGGGAACAAAATATGCTGTAGAATCTCTATGGATTGAAATTCCATTTATGAAGGGGAAGGTGATGGCAGTGGGAGTATACTATCGACCACCTGGCCAGAATGAACAAATGGATGATGAAATGCTCAAAGAAATCAAGGAAGCTAACAAAAGCCACAACAGAGTAGTAATAATGGGTGATTTCAATTACCCCGGTATCGACTGGGACAGTGTCACAGCAGGACAAGCTAAAGAGATAAAGTTTCTAGATGAAATGAATGACTGCTTCTTGGAGCAGCTGGTTCATGAACCGACCAGAGGGGAAGCCATACTGGACCTAGTCCTTAGTGGAACGCCAGATCTGGTGCAAGAAATAAGGGTGTTGGGACCACTTGGCAATAGTGATCATAGTATGATCATGTTTGATTTAATCAGTGGAGGACAGATAGTAAAGGAATCCACAGTACTACCTTTTAACTTTCAAAAGGGTGACTATGATAGAATGAGGAATATAGTTCGGAAAAAACTAAAAGGAGCGGTTCCAAAGGTTAAAGACTTACAGCAAGCTTGGGTGTTATTTAAAAATACTATCCTCGAAGCCCAGACCAGCTGTATTCCACGCATTAAGAAAAGTGGAAGAAAGTCCAAAAAACTGCCAGCATGGTTTAAAGGTGAGGTCAGAGAGGCTGTTGCTGCCAAAAGAGCAACCTTCAGAAATGGAAAAAAGAGCCAAATGATGAAAACTGGAAACAGCACAAGCACTGGCAAGTTAAATGCAAAGCATTGATAAGGCAGGC
The DNA here is from genome assembly GCA_033557465.1 of Ichthyophis bannanicus. Taxonomy (NCBI): domain Eukaryota; kingdom Metazoa; phylum Chordata; class Amphibia; order Gymnophiona; family Ichthyophiidae; genus Ichthyophis; species Ichthyophis bannanicus. The sequence continues at coordinate 19,494,451 of CM066032.1, forward strand.
AAAGCGGGAATTTGAGAAGAAACTTGCTACGGAAGCAAAAACACGAAATAAAGACTTTTTCAAGTACATTCGTAGCAAAAGGCCTGTGAGAGAGTCAATTGGACCATTAGATGATAGAGGGGTAAAAGGTGCAGTAAGAGGAGACAAGGCTATAGCAGAGAGACTGAATGAATTCTTTGCTTCGGTCTTTACTGAGGAAGATGTAGGGGTGTTACCCAAGACTGAAGTGGTATTTAAAGGTGATACTGCAGAGGAATTGAGAGAAATATCGCTACACCGGGAAGATATATTACAACTATTTGATAAACTGAATAGTAGCAAATCACCTGGACCGGATGGTATACATCCCAGAGTGTTGAAAGAACTGAAATATGAGATTGCAGACCTGTTATTGGTAATCTGTGAACTTTCATTAAAATCATCTGTAATACCTGAAGATTGGAGGGTCGCCAACGTAACACCAATTTTTAAAAAGGGTTCCAGGGGTGACCCGGGAAATTACAGACCGGTGAGCCTGACGTCAGTACCAGGGAAAATGGTAGAAGCCATCATAAAGAACAAAATTACACAGCATGTAGATAGTCATGGCCTAATGGGAGACAGCCAACATGGCTTTAGACAAGGAAGATCTTGTCTTACTAATCTGATCTGTTTTTTTGAAGGTGTGCATAAACAGGTAGACAAAGGTGAGTCGGTTGATATAGTGTATCTGGACTTTCAGAAAGCTTTTGACAAGGTCCCCCATCAGAGACTTTTGGCGAAGCTAAAAAGTCATGGGATAGGAGGCAGTGTACTATTGTGGATCGGGAACTGGTTAAAAGATAGAAAGCAGAGGGTAGGGCTAAATGGCCAATATTCCCAATGGAAAAAGGTGAATAGTGGAGTACCCCAGGGATCTGTACTGGGTCCGCTACTTTTTGACATATTCATAAATGACCTGGAAAAGGGAATAACTAGTGAGGTAATCAAATTTGCAGATGACACAAAACTGTTTAAAGTTGTTAAAACCCAAGAGGATTGTGGAAAACTGCAGGAGGATCTGGATAAATTGGAAGACTGGGCATCCAAATGGCAGATGAAATTTAATGTGGACAAGTGCAAAGTTATGCACCTAGGAAAGAACAACCCACACTATAGTTACAAGATGCAAGGCTCCACATTAGAAACCACCACCCAGGAAAAAGATTTAGGAGTCATCGTGGATAACATGTTAAAACCCTCCGCCCAGTGTGCAGCGGCGGCCAAGAAAGCAAATAGAATGCTAGGTATCATAAGGAAAGGGATGGAGAATAAAACAAAGGATATTATAATGCCTCTGTATCGCTCCATGGTACGACCGCACCTTGAATATTGTGTGCAATTCTGGTCACCGTATCTTAAAAAGGACATAGAGTTATTAGAAAAAGTACAGAGAAGAGCCACCAAATTGGTGAAGGGGATGGAAGGCTACTCCTATGAAGAGAGGCTAAAAAGGTTAGGGCTCTTTAACCTAGAAAAGAGGCGGCTGAGGGGAGATATGATAGAGGTGTATAAATTAATGAATGGAGTGGAACGGATAAACGTGGATAAATTGTTTACGCTATCAGAATATAGAAGGACTAGGGGGCATGTAATGAAGCTACAGGGTAAACTATTTAAGACAAATAGGAGAAAATATTTCTTCTCTCAACGTGTAATCAAACTCTGGAATCTGTTACCGGAGGATGTAGTAAGGGCTGTTAGTATAGCTGGGTTTAAAAAAGGTTTGGACAAGTTCCTGGAGGAAAGGTCCATAAACCACTATTAAAAAGGGACCCAGGATATCAATGCTTGGCCTAGTACAAGCACTGCAGAACCTGTGTCTTTTGGGGAAACTGCTAGGTACGTATGACCTAGATTGGCCACTGTTGGAAACAGGATACTGGGCTTGATGGACCTCGGTCTGACCCAGTATGGCATTTCTTATGTTCTTATGTTCTTATGAATTCACTGGTTTAGAACATTATTAGAAAACTGCTCTTGTCATAATTCTCAGTATATTATTGAAAAATGATGCTTATCTTAATTTAATTTTCCCAATGCCAAACGTCAGCGCTGTGCGTTTCACTCCATGCGTTTCATCAATCTCTTTTAAACCTAATATTTGAAATGAATTGCCTTACCAGTACTTCATGCTGCACCCTTCTTTCAGCAATTCTCTTGCTTGAAATAACGCCGCGCATGCGGACTACTAATTCAAGAACGACTTTATACCACATTAAGTGCAACGTGTCTAGGCACCTGTGACGTTTATGTGAGTGGCACTATTTAATTAATAGATACTCTCTATGTGAATTATACACATGCACTCCAATCAATTTGTGCATTCAGTCCAGTAGGAGTTACAGCTTGTAGATCGAAAATCCAACGTTGTTCCTGGATCACTAGTGTTTGATCCTTAGACTTTCCATTTTGTCCCAAAAAATGCGATCGATACAAAAACAACGCAGGTCTTCAAACTTGTGTTGCATTTTGAGACAGTGATCCACAATAGGAGCCTCCATCAAACTGGTTTCGGTTCTGGTTTTAAACCGTAAAGTAAAAATCTTTTTTGATTCCCTGTATTAGGTGTAAAAATTGAAAATACACGCTGTTCGGTGCATATATAATCCCCTGAAGAAACGCATGGAGTGAAACGCACAGCGCTGAAGTTGGCGTTGGGAAAATTAAATTAAGATAAGCATCGTTTTTCAATAATATACTGAGAACTATGACAAGAGTAGTTTTATAATAATATTCCAAACCAGTGAATTCAAAGCAACATATAAGGTCGTTGATGCAAAGAGGGGCACGAGTTCGTAGTAGGCTCTATTGGCTCCATTGAAGTCTGAGACCTGTAATAACATCTATATTAGAATTAAGAATTCAGTGTGGTTACAATTTAGTCGACTGGGATCGGTTAACAGATTTTATATTTAAGTTGAGAATTGGAGCGTTATTTTTCTTATACTCAATAGTTGTTCCGCTCTACTGAAGGACCACAGTGTCCATCGTATCAGCATTGTAACACTGGGTATTGACATGCACTGTTCTCAATGGGTCCCTGTCAAACAGGGGCAGATCACAGAGCCAGATGTGACTAGCCCATACAGCATATTGCAATTCTGCAGGAAGCAAAGTGACTAGCATAATCACACTACAGACAATACCTGCCACACACTGATGGTGATGGAAATCAGCAGCAGAGACCATCTCTAGCACTGCAGGTACTGGGGACCTGGTGCTGGGCGCAAATCCTTACTCTCAGGGTGATCGCGGGATCAGCTCTGTAGCATGGTTTGTAGCTGCTCTGTGCTTGTATCACACACTGTCAGTGCATCTTACTGAGCTGAGGTGATGGATAAGTGCATTCTGCATTTGGTGATCAGCTGTAGACTACTGTTCTGAATGTGCACTACATCATGGGTACTGGTGGGGATACCCTAAACCGGCACACACAGCAAACATTTTAGGCAGTGACATGCAGTCTCTTGGTATCCAGCCATTGTTGTGCAGAGAGGTATGGAGGTGTAGCCTACTGGTCAGTGCAATATCTCCATAAGCAGAAAACAGGGGTTTGATTCCTCCTTGTTCTTTTTGTGGCTGTGCTACTCAGATCATTTCCATGCCTATAACAGTCAGGGCTCTGCACATCCATGCTGCCAGCCCATACCACCCTCTCCTCAGCTGCCATCCGTCCTTCAGCCCATCTATCTGCCTCTGTCGGCTATGTACAGTCATGTCTTCCTGTGCAGGCTGCTACTCCATGACCTGCATTGGTACTCTTTTCCACATTTCGGCTCTTTGCGCTTGCCTCTCCTGTGCCTGATCTGCATGGTGCCACTACTACTCTGTCCTCCTGTCACCTCAAACATCCTGCCGATTCGGGCTCCACTGGGGGAAACATCTTCCCCATCCTATGCCACACACTGACATTGCAGCACTTTACATTGGCACCTCCCACATGCTCGTCCAGGTTACTGGCTGCCATGTAGGGTGCCCACTGATATGGCAGGTCCATCAGCTCTCACCTGTCCTTCCTTCCATCACCTTTACATTGACATTCCTTGGTGCTCTATCCAGCATTTAGGTTACAGCCATTTTCATGCCTTACATAAAGTGCATGCTTTGCACTTTAGGGCACCGTGTCATCTTACTGTGCCTTAAGTGCATGCTTTGCACCTTAGGGCACTTTCTTACTGTGCCTTAAGGGGTATGCTTGTCACCTTACCACACGTTAAATGGCCCAAGACGTCTTAACGCCAGGATGTCCCCTATCTGCCCAATGCCTTATATGGCTTCAGGCACCTTAATGCTGCCATTAATGCCTGTGACTTTACAGTGATTTAGTAAACATACCCCTTAGTTTTCTTAAAGTCTAAGACCCTCACTTTTGAATGGATTTTATCAGACCTAGTCCTAATACTGAACCACACCATCTGGTGATCACTGGATGCAAAATGATCTCCCACTATAACATCAGAAACACTTTCACCATTGGTAAGCACCAAGTCCAGTATAGCTCCTTCACATGTGGGTTCTGTTACCAGTTGCCTGAATAGTTCTCCCTGTAGAGAATCCAGGATTTCCTTACTTCTAGATGATACTGCAGCAGGGATGTGCCAATCAACATCTGGCAAATTGAAATCCCCTATCAGTAGCACTTCCCCTTTCCTGGCAATGTTGTATATATCTTCAATTAACTCTTCGTCCACTTCTTCACCCCATGAGGAAGGTCTGCATATCATGCCAATGCAAATTGCTTTCTCTTTCCCTCTTTCTAGTTTAACCCACAGTGCATCCTCTCTCCCTCTTAAGCCCTGTAGTTCCATAGCTTTAATATCATTTTTAACATATAGTGCCACTCCTTCTCCCCTTCTTCTTAATCTGTCCTTTCTGAATAAAGTATAGCCTGATATTGTTACATCCTAGTCATGGTTGTCCATGAACCATATCTCTGTTACATTCATTAAATCCAAGTCAGCCTCTCCCATTAAAGCCTCAATATCTGGGATCTTATTTCTCATGCTATGGGCATTTATACACACTTCTTTCCATATGTTGCCCCTTTTACCCATTTCCATAAAGGTATTTAATGTTTCACTTACCTGTGGGCTTTCACTACCCATACCCAAAGAATCTAGTTTAAAGCCCTCTTCAGTAGGTTAGCCAGTCTGCTACTGAAGACATGTTGACCCTTCTTGGACAGATGAAGACCATTTCTGCTCTGCAACCCTTGGAACAGCATCCCAGGGTCCAGGAAACCAAAACGTTCTCAATGACACCATTCACGCAGTCATGCATTTATCTCCATGATGCAAGTTTCTCTACCTTGGCCTTTACCCTCAACAGGAAAGATTGAAGAGAACACTACCTGTGCTCCTATCTGCTTCATCCTCTGTCCAAGACCCATGAAGTCACTTTTGATATGCTCAGAGGGATACCTGGCAGTATCATTTGTGCCGACATGAATGAGCAACATCGGGTAGTAGTCAGTGGGCTTGATGAGTCTCAGCAAACTCTCCATAACATCTCAGATTTTGGCACCTCTTAGACAGCATACCTCTTTGGACATCGTCTGGTCAGCAGATGAATGCCTCAGTACCCCTCAGAAGAGAGTCACCAACCACCACTACCCTTCGCTTCCTTGTGGTCACTGATTCTGCAACTTTGTGGTGCTTGAGCTCTGGTTCTTCCCTTTCCAAGGATGATTTCACCTCCTACACTTTCAAGACTGCAAATTGGTTCTTCAATTCAAGGGCTGGAGGAGTTGGATTGGTGATTCTGCGGGCTCTGGTGATTCATGTCCAACCTTCACCATTCTGTAGGCTCCCATCCTCTCCTCTGCTGGAAAGCTTGGATGTTTCAAGAATCATCTCATCAATGTACTTCTCACTGTCTTGAATGCTTCTTAGCCTCACCACCTCTTCTCTAAGCTCCTCCACTTGTTTCCTGAGAGCGTCAGCATGCAGGCATCCTGCACATGGAACCGGTCCTTCAACTGGCATTGGAATCTCTGTCTGGACAGAGGCCGAAGCTCTAACAGTGGCAATAGCTTTGGCAATATGATTTTTCACAGCTATTGCTCAGTTGTTGGAGCTTAGGTACCTGTTGAAGCAAAGAGAGACCTACCAAAGTACCAGCTGGTTTCCTATCTGTCTTTTCAGAGAAAAAGCAGTTAGCCTCTTTTTTTTTTTCTTTTTTTTTTTTTTCATTTTCAAAACATCTTTATTAAAAAAATAAAGCAAGAATACAAGTTAAGTCCACATCAAGGAAACACTCGCCCATAACAAAACAGATTAAATACACTACAAGGATCCGAAAACTAAATAGCCCAATATACATGAAGAGGAAGACAAGAAAATAATCAACTCATTGTTTCTTTAGCGGACAGAAAAGCCTCAAGTTGTCCGACCTCCAAAAAAACATACTTAACATCTTCAAAAACCAAAATACATTTGCACGGGTATTTCAAAAAGAAGGTAGCCCCAATGGCCAGAGTCCGCTCCTTTAAAGCCAAAAAAGCCTTCCTCCGGACTTGAGTAGTCCGACTCACATCCGGAAATACCTGAATAAGCTCGCCACAAAACATCTGATTTTTCTTTTTAAAGTACAAAGTCAAAATCAAATTTTTATCCTGCAAGGAAAGAAAAGAAACTACCAAAGTGGCTCGCTGCGGAATCACATCCATAGATGACTCCAAAAACTGAGAAAGATCTAGGGACTCTGCACCTTGGGGACCTCTTTCCTGATCTACCCCAGGAGAAGACACTTGGTTCTTAGAGCGCAAAGGTATATAATACATTGAGGAAAATTTTATAGCATCTACATCATCAATTAGCAAAATCTCTTTAAAGTACTTATGCAACAAAATCAAAGAAGAAAGGTAATGAGTGCAGGGAAAATTAAGAAAACGTAAATTCTTAGAACGACTAGTATTTTCAAGAGCTTCCAATTGATGGTGAATTGTAGCACTATCTCTAATAAAAGAAGAGGCAGATGCCTCTAAAACATCAAAACGACCTTCCATTTTAATTAAGGACGTCTTATTTTTAAGCAACAATTCATCATGCTCAGAGAGTTTCTGCACCACCTCCCCTGAAAAGGACTCAACCTGGGAAAAAGAAGTGCGAACGGAACCTTCCATACGCACTAAGATCTCCCAAATATCTTTTAAGGAAACCTCCGCAGGCGCTACCGCCTGCGGTGAAACAGAAGAAAATATAACAGGGGAAGGCATTTTAGCTCTCTGTTCTCTTAATGTCGGCAAAACCGAGAGTTCCTGATCAGCTGTATCTGGGAAACCTGATCCGGGTACAATCTCCCGGGCCAGAGAACCCTCCGATATTACTTCCTCCTCGGGATGGGCAACCCCCAGCGTACTTGAGGACGAATCAGACACAGTACTCACGGACACCCCTGACTGATCTTTTTCCAAGGCTGTTGCTCCAGGACCCAAAAGATGACGATCCATTGGTCCCACAAGTTTTCCAACCTTAGCAGGGATAGCAGGAAAGATCTTTTTTCTCCGCCGGCCCATAAGACCGTGTAAGAAGCTCCTCAAAGCTCCGAAGGGGCTCCAAAGGGGCGTGGCCTGCCCCTTTGGTCACGCCCCTTCGGGCACGCACCCACGGGTACGCAACCGCGGGTCGCGTACCGCGGTAGGCCGACGTTGAAATAGCGGCCGAGAGTGGGCGGGATCACAGGCTCCTCCTCTACACAGCACCACCGGATCCAGGAAACAGGTTAGGCAAGCGTCTCACCGGAGGGAAGCTGGGCCGACGCTGAAATAGCGGCCGAGAGTGGGCGGGATCACAGGCTCCTCCTCTACACAGCACCACCGGATCCAGGAAACAGGTTAGGCAAGCATCTCACCGGAGGGAAGCTGGGCCGACGCTGAAATAGCGGCCGAGAGTGGGCGGGATCACAGGCTCCTCCTCTACACAGCACCACCGGATCCAGGAAACAGGTTAGACAAGCGTCTCACCGGAGGGAAGCTGGGCCGACGCTGAAATAGCGGCCGAGAGTGGGCGGGATCACAGGCTCCTCCTCTACACAGCACCACCGGATCCAGGAAACAGGTTAGGCAAGCGTCTCACCGGAGGGAAGCTGGGCCGACGCTGAAATAGCGGCCGAGAGTGGGCGGGATCACAGGCTCCTCCTCTACACAGCACCACCGGATCCAGGAAACAGGTTAGGCAAGCGTCTCCAGCAGTTAGCCTCTTTTAAGTGTGTTCTAAATATGCTGTTCCAAGTCCCTGTGTATAGCTAATTAGGAAGGTGCCCTATAAAGCAAGACTAGTCACATGGGGTGGGAGGGAGTTGGGGGTAGGGAGGGAACTAACATGGGGTGGGTGGGTGGGAGTCTGGGGGTAGGGAGGGAGCTAACACCTGATGAAGTGTCAGTAGCTTCAAAGAGCTGAGAAAGATACTAAAGCAGAGTTTTAAACCTACACCACTAAAGAAAATATTTCCTGTTTTGAACTAAAGCACCAAAAAGAGTATAACTTTTTTTTAAAATGTACCAAAATCCTTTTAAGAGCTCTCAGGCAGAGAGCTCATAATTAAAAGCCACACACTCTTACCTTTGCTTGAAATGCAGAGCCCCTGTTAGGAATGCTTCCATTGCATTCTCATCACCTCTTTCCTCTACTATGTCCTCTGAGTCTCTTGAGACAGTATCTTCCTATAACACTCTTCTCTGCTCTAAATGTCCTTGCTCCTCCCATTCTAGGTCCTGTGTGGTTTACTGTACCTCAGACTTGGCTGACCTCTAAAATTCACTACCTATGTTCCTGTGTCTTCTCAATTAAACACCTTCAGCTTAAATCCTGTACCCTTGCCGAATTCCTGCATTTCACTTTCATGTTGACTTCTTTCCTGTCTGGCATAGCACTTGCCAAGCTAGAGTACTAGGTCCATCTGACTATCTTGCTTCTGACCCTCACCGTCTCTTTGCAACACCGTCTCTTTGCAACATTCAACAAGACTTACACACCTTCAGAAAAGAGCTTAAAACACATCTATTCCAATCGTGTTACGGCATCACCTAGCCGATCTCAACTATATCTTCCCATGCTGCCTTCCTACCTCTTAAGCATAAGGTTAATAGGAACCTATTTCTCATTGATGCATCACATCCTTGAAGATTCTTAAAAAAGAACAAAAAAAAAAAAAATTGTTTATATGTATATATTGCTCTGCTAATTGCTTGTATTTTTGCGATCTCTATGTACAATTATAACCTCTCTGGTTGCTCAATCTGTAATTTATTGAATAATCAATTGTATAACTGTGATCTGGTGGTTGTTAGTCCCCCCTACTGTAATCATACTGTATTCCTAAATTTATGCTGTACATATTCCCTTGTCTTGTCCATCTAAGGACCGCTTCTGATCGCTGGAAGGAGCGGTGTATAAATTTATGCCAAATAAATAAACTCTCTCCTCAAAATGCTTCCACCCCTGACTCCTCCCTTACTTTCTGTCCAGATTTTGGTTATTTCCATGATGAGATCTACAAGGTTAGTCTCAACAGGATCACTTCCATCCTCCCTTTCTCCTCTTCACTCCCAAATCCTTCTCTCAACATTTGTCACCCTTTCTTCCTTTCCTAAAATCACTGAAGAGGAAACCACATATATTTTCTCCTCCTCCAAACTCACTACCTGCTCCTCTGTTTCCATTCCCATCCATCTATTAAGCTCTAATTCTTCTGCTGCCAACCCTTCCATCTGTAATATGCCCAACCTATCACTTTCCACTGCAACTGTGCCTGCAGCCTTCAAATATGCTGTGGCTACACTTCTCCTCAAAAAGCCTTCACTAGACCCTAGCAGTCCTTTTATTGGCCCATCTCCCTCTTCTCCTTTGCATCTAAACTACTTGAACGTGCAGTTCAATGCTGCTGTCTTTACTTTCTTTCCTCTCAAGCCATTCTGGATCCATTGCAATCCGGCTTCCATCCTCTACACTCTACAGAAACAGCCCTTGCTAAAGTCTCCAGTGAGCTGTTCCACAGCAAATCCAAGGGCCTTTATTCGATCCTTGTCCTTCTTGACCATTCTGCTGCTTTTGACACTGTTTATCACCACCTTCTCCTTGATACCCTGTTCTCTCTTGAATTTAAGGATTCTGTTCTGCCCTAGTTTTCTTCTTACCTCTTCCATTACACTTTTAATGTATTTTCTGAAGATCCTCCTCCACCACCATCCTGCTTTCAGGAGCGGCAGTGTGGTGAAGGAAGGAGTGGAGCCTAAGTGAAAGAGTGAGGATAAAGAGAAGAAAAGAGAGACGGAGCATGAAGGAAGAGGCAAGCTTAAAAGGAAAGAGGGGCAGAGCATAAGAGAAGGGGTAGGGTTAGAAGGAAAGAAAGGGGCAGAGCATAAAGGAAGTTGCAAGGTAAGAAGAGGAAAGAGAAGAGGGGCAGAGGAAAGAAGAAAGGGTAGAGCTGGAGGAGAAGGGGGAAGAGAAGAAGAGTACATTGAGGGTGGGAGGGAGAGAGTGAAAGGCCATGACAGGGGAAGGAGATAGAGTATAAGGATGGGTAGTAGAAGAAGGAGGGTATGAAGAGTATTAGTGGGTAGAAGAAGAGAGTACAAGAGAGAGGGTAATGAAGGGTGGGGAGGGAGATATAGTGTAAGAGACTAGAAGGAATAAGGAGTGGTGCAGGAGGATAGGGAAAAGTGCAAACACTCAGAGCCCTCTCTCTCTCTCTCACACACATACAGTCCGAGCCGCGCATCACGCATACATGTAGAGACCCCGTGACATATGTAGGCAAACATGCATGCACATATGGCCCTGACACAGACATTTATGCATGCACACAGCCCTCTAACACAGATTCTCATGTGCACATAGGGTTGCTAACTGGCTCCAGATGTGCCCGACAGGCTTAATCCAGTCCTGGGTTTACCCCATTGCATGCAGTGACTTGTAGTTTTCTTTTTCTTATGGAGTGCAATGGAGAAATCAGAACTACATATCCCTGCATGCAATGAGGTAAACCCAGGACTGGATCAAACTTGTCAGGCACATCTGAAGCCAGTTGGCAACCCTATGTACCCATATGATCCCCCGACACATGCACAAAACTCTCTGACACACAGGCATAAATGCATATCCACAAACACACACACACACACAATACATGCAGGCACAGGAGTTACAGTAACATAGAGGACATACTGCTGAGGCCAATAGTACACGGAATTCGATAGCAGGCTCCGTGTTTGCAGTTCAAATGGATGCAGATCACTTTTAACCCTATGACAAGCATGCACTATGACTTGCTTTTGGTTTTCCATGTACTGAAACACCCTTTGAAAAGAGTGAAAAAAACTGTGATACCAAGATCAATAGGTGTTAACTAAAGTATTCTTAGATAGGTAGAATAGCTAAAAAAGATTACTCTGTCTAACTGAAGTGTTGATCAACAAAGGGGCTTGTTGGAAGCATTTCCCCTAGATACAAAGATCATAAATCCCAATGTGTGCAGGCCACATGAATGTTACAACTTAATTTCCATTGATCAAATCTGTAAATCGTTTCTCAGAGTGTAACTTTATGTCCACCAAATAACTCAGCAATGCTTCCAAAGCATATGTGTTAGCTAATCAGGTGAAAAAACATCCCAGGTGGACCTAGGGTTGCCAACTGGCTCCAGATGCGCCCGACAGACTTGATCCAGTCCTGGGTTTACCCCATTGCATGCAGTTACTTGTAGTTTTTCCTTTCTTATGGAGTGCAATGGAGAAATCAGAACTACATATCCCTGCATGCAATGGGGTAAACCCAGGACTGGATTGACACTGTCGGGCGCATCTGGAGCCAGTTGGCAACCCTAGGTGGACCGCATGTTAACATGAAGTAAAAGTACATTTATGCAGTCAGGAGAAATCTGGAGCGGATCACAATGGATTGCTAAAATAGAACCCTTTCCAAAGAACAGGGCTGCCCCTCATACGCTTTCCTTCCCAGTCCTCTCTTCATATATCTTTGTGTCCCAGTATAGGGCTGGAGCAGGAAGACAGGCCCTGGATAATAGGAATTTTCTCCCATTGGTATATAAGAAAAGAATTTTATTTGAACCAGGAATGAAGGCACAATCACGGGATGCATGCTGAATATTTCTCTTATAACTGAGCCAAAGTCAACACTAAGCTACAGGAACTAGAAAAAAAATCCCCATAAAGCTCTCTGTCTGCAAACAAGTGAGACAGCAAGAGAAAGAGAAAGCAATTCCAAAATAAATCTGTTTTTATATTTCATTATGAAGTTGAAAGTCATAAACTTAAAGTTCTCCACTGAGAACAGGCACAGTTAAACAGTTCACTGTTACAGCCTTGATCTTGCACCAGGGCAGGAAATGGAAAAGCTGAAATCTAACAGCATCCATATCGCTTTCTCTGCTGATTTGGTGAAGAAAGCATGACAACAGAAAGTTAATCACAATGTATTAAGTTAATCTAATAAAAAAGTATCACCTGCAAATTATTTGACTTTTATTTCCATGCTTTTAGAATGCAAAAGCAAAATAATAAAGCATGCTGTTCCCCAAAGCATTCAGGTATTGTTCTATGTTTAGTTATTTGTTAAATAGCTTGAAGAATTTTATCTAAATGAATAAACACCAAAGGTGGCATGATGTTTGTTCAGCCGTCTGGCTTTTTTGCCAGCTTGTGATCAAGGATTTTCAGATAAATTTGTCCCTTCAGTAAGAATGGTTCAATAGTTGAATTTCTAGTCAGTAACACTGTTTAACTTTATACGTTAAATATAAAAATGTATAAACATGTAGAGATCGTTACTAATTTTTCCTGAGGGAAGCAAATGCCATAGTACTTTCTTACAGTAACAGAAAGGCCGTGGGCCACGTGCCCGCCGGCCGCCATTAACCAGGAGGGCGGCGGGTGCGTAGTCCCGGCCCCACGAGGCAGGAGGAGGAGGTCGGCGTCGGCATGGGCTATAGTTGAGCCCCATTGGCTCCCGCGGGTGAGTGAGGGGCGCGGGGGCCAATGGGGGATCGTGTAGGCCTGGGGGTGAGGTGGGGCGAAGGCGGAGCGAGCCGGCAGGAGCGTCAGTCACCGGGGGAGCGCAAGAAGGTGGCTGGCGTCCTGCTGAGCTCCGGGGCAAAAAATTTTCTTTTACAGCCTTAGGGGCAGCAAACGGCAGAGGCCGAAGCGGCAGGCACAGAAGAGGTGTAGGCGACCTGTTTGGTCCAGCAGCTCCTGCCGCGTCGAAGCCGCCTTGGAGGCCTACGGTGAGCTGTGGGTGCCAGGGGGCAGCAGCGCAGGAGCAGGCAAGTTGTAAAGGGTTTTTAAAGGTGGAGTTGGGTGGGAAGCTTGGCTTTGAACAGGCTTAGCTTATAATTTAGAAAAAAAAACCCCGAAGGGGAGAGGGGTTTGTTCATAGGCAAGTTTTTGGTGTTAAGTAGCATGCCTGCACATAAGGGCCGGGGGGGGAGGCAGGGGGAGAAAAGGGACGAGTAGGGGGGCAAGCAGGGGGGCGGAGATAGTAATCAGGGGGCGCTCGGAAAGGGGAGGTTTTTGGTGGGGGGGCGATGGAGAAAAGGGGGAGTTAAGGGGAAGGAGAGGGGAAGGAGAGGGGGGTCTCGGGCCAGGGGGAATGGCAGAGTAAGGAGGCTCAGGCGAGGGGGTGGGGGGGCAGTGCAGGCACCAGGAAGGGGCAGGGGGAGCGATCGGTCTGAGCTGGGGGGTGGCTATAGTGAGGGGGGGGGTTGGGCAGGACTCACAGGGAGTTCAGTGGTGAAGCGGGGCCGGTAGGGGGAATGGGTACCTTCCGGGAGGGGGGGAGTGATAGGGGGGTGGCTGGGCTAGGGCCTTTACCCCAAGGGGCAGAAGTTAGAGCGGTGGGTCAGGACAGTCCGGTGGGGCAAGGTTTAGGGGGCTAGTGGGGCTGGCCTATTATTCCGGGTGGCTATTATCCAGCAGCCTGGGATCATTGGCGTGGTGGGGGACAGGAATCTTCATTGGCTGAGTGGTTGGGAGTGTGGCACTCTCCCTGGGTTATGGCTGGCTCCCCCGCGGTGCGTTCTGCTCTATCTTCACAGATGCTGCCTGGAAGGATGCCGGCGGCAGGGCCGCCTAGAAGAGGTGCATCGCAGTTCGGCGAGGGCGAGGCGGATCTTGCGGGGAGTGAGCAGGCTCCGTCGATGACGGGGGATCAGGAGGAAGTGTTGCCGTTGGACAGCGGGCGCCCGGATCAGGATGGCGGTGCGCGGGTGCCAAGGCCCATGGCTGCAGTGGCAGATGAGTTGCCCATAAGGCAGGAGGTGCTCGAAAAGGAGGGGGAGGGGCAGGGGGCGAGGGGTAAGGTGAAGAAGAAGCGGAAGCACTCCCGTAGGCGGCACCGCAGGTCAGGGTTCTCGTCATCTTCGTCTTGCGAGGCTTCATCTTTGGTGGGTTCGGAGAGAGGGGTGCGAGCGGAGGGAGGCTGCGGTGTATGAGGAGCCATTTTGGGCGGGGTTGCGCCCACGCTTGCTTCGTTTTCTGAGCTTTGGGAGGGAGTGCCACGGAAGTTGCGGCGGAAGATCTGGAGAAGGTGGTATATTGGCATTTTTAGGCTTCTGGAGGGTAGGAAGCGGTCGGGCGACAGTAAAAGGAAGAGAAGGGCGGATGAGAAAGCAGGGAGGGTGCGGAAGGTTTCACGTAATGTCATTAACTGGACGAGAGCCTTCCTGAGGTTAGCCAGTGTCTGGGGACATCACTACCCTGGGCAGTACGGGATGCTGTTAGCCTATGCGGACTCTATCTTAGAAGTGGCAAAGACTCATCATGGTTGGGCATGGCTCAACTATGATGAGAAGTTTCGGGATAAGATGGAGGAGAATATGTTGTTGTCATGGGGAACGCAGGAAATCAACCTCTGGCTGACGCAGATGGCAGCCAGGAGGGGCGCAGGAGGAGGTGGGGGACAGAAAGGGGGAGTGGCGGTGACGCCAGGTACGGCTCCGCCCTTTCGGCGGGGAAAGCACCTGCACCACAGAGAGCGGTTGGGGGGGGGGAGCAGGGGACTTATGCTGGCGGTTTAACAAGTCATCCTGCCCCTTTCTGGATTGTAAGTTTCAACATAGCTGTTCCGTCTGCGGTGGGGGGCATTCAGCAATCAAATGCGTCAAAAAAGGGGTTGCGGGTAGCTCTCTTCCCGCCCCCAAGCAGTAAGGACCTATTGGACCTGGCTCCGATGCCTATTCGGGTTGAGGTGCTTAGGCCCTGGCTGAGGCAGTATGGGAGGCGACGGGATGGAGAGGTGCTCGAGGGGGGATTTATGTATGGGTTCACTATTCCGTTAAGGGGGAGGGTTGGAGCAGAAAGGGGGCGGAACTCACCATTGGCGAGGCGCTTCGCTCAGATTGTGCGTGACAAGCTGGCAATGGAGCTGGAATTGGGCAGGGTAGCGGGGCCTTTTGCAGAGCGTCCGTTTGCACACTTTGTAGTTTCGCCATTGGGGATTGTGCCAAAGAAGGAGCCGGGGAAGTACCGACTGATCCACAACTTGTTCTCCCCGGTGGGAGGGTTGGTGAATGATCGTATCCCGAGGGAGTTGTGTACAGTGCATTACGCTTCTTTTGATGATGCGGTTAATTTAGTGAAGAAATGCGGGACGGGGAGTCTGATGTCGAAGGTGGATATTGAATCCATGTTTCGATTGTTGCCGGTACATCCCTCAGCATTTCCTTTGTTGGGTTTTTGTTTTGAGGGACATTATTATTTCGATAAATGCTTGCCAATGGGTTGCTCAGTTTCCTGTTCGTATTTTGAGAAGTTCAGCACGTTCATGCATTGGGTCTTGGTGGAGACGGCGGGATCTGCGAACGTGGTCCATTATCTGGATGATTTCCTGTTCGTGGGCGAAGCTCAGTCCGCTCAGTGCCAAGAGCTACTGGACGGGTTCTTGAGACTGGCCTGGGCATGGGGTGTCCCGTTGGCGGAAGGGAAGACAGAGGGTCCAGCAACCTGTATCACATTTTTGGGGATGGAGTTAGACACGGTTAACATGGTTGCGCGCTTGCCGATGGGGAAAGTGGTTAGGCTGCGGGTCCTGCTTGTAAACTTGATGGGAGCTTCTAAAGTAACACTGCGGGAAATGCAGGCTCTGATAGGCTTTTTGAACTTCGCGTGCCGGGTAATTCCGATGGGGCGGGTGTTCCTGCGTAGGTTGTCGGAGGCTACATCGGGCATCCTTAAGCCGCATCACCGCATCAGGGTATCGCGGAGTATGAAGGCTGATTTGGGTGTCTGGGACGAGTTCCTCAGAGGTTTCAACAGGGTATCAGTTTTAATGGAGAAGGAAATTTCCACATGGGATATGCAGCTCTTCACTGATGCGGCGGGCAGCTTGGGATTAGGTATATATTTCGGGGGCTCATGGTGTGCAGGGGCATGGCCGCAAGCTTGGCGGGAGGTGGGTATGACCGACAACATAACCTTTCTAGAGCTGTTCCCAATATTGGTGGTGTTGGACCCGTGGCCGGACAAGCTGCGTAATCGCAGGTTGCTTTGGTGGTGCGATAACGAGGCGGTAGTTTGCGTGATCAATCGCTACGCTCCGCGCTGCCGTCAAGTGGCGGCTCTGATGAGGGAGGTAGTGCTAGCCTGTTTGAGGTTGAATGTTTGTGTTCGGGCCCGTCATATACCGGGGATTACTAACCAGATTGCTGATGCTCTTTGCCGTTTCAAGTGGGACCTGTTTCGGAGTCTGGCTCCAGAGGTGGACGCCGTGGGATTGCAGGTCCCGAATCACTTGTGGCAAGCTGGCCTGCGGATATGCTGAACCTGCTGCGGAGTTCGGTGTCATCGGCGACATGGTGGGCTTATCGGCGAGGCTGTGACAGCGTAGTTGAATTTCTGGTCTTACAGGGTTGGCGACAAGGTCTGGTGTCGGATCAACTCTTGGACAAGTACGTCATGGCGGCGAAGGCCACAGGAGCAGCACGATCGACAGTGCGGGCGCATCTAGCGGGATTTGCTTTTTTCTCAAAGGCAGTGGGTTGGGAAGCATCCAGCGGGGGGTTCCTGGTTCGTAGGCTGCTGCTGGGTTGGGAGCGGGCTCATCCTTCACTGGGTGACAGGCGGCTGCCTATCATGCATAAGCTGCTGGGGGAGTTGTGTGCAGCATTACCCTTGGTGGCAGCGTCAAGGTATGAGGCCACGTTGTTTAAGGCTGTGTATTATCTGGCCTTCTTTGGGGCTTTCCAGGTGGGGGAGTTGGTGGCTGCCCCCAGTGGGGAAAAAGCGGGCGGTGCCTTGCTGGTGCAGCATGTGAATTTGACCACCGGGGAGTTGCGTATATGTTTGGCTAGATCCAAGACGGATCAGAAGGGTAGAGGGATGGGGGTACTCTTGAGGGCAGTTCGTGGTTCCCCGACGGGCCCGGTGGCAGCCATGGATGCCTATCTGCGTGCGAGGCCTTGGGGAGTGGCTACCTCTTTGTGCATGAGGATGCCCGAGCGATAACGCGGTTTCAGTTCACAGCAGTTCTGCACATGATGCTCCGCCAGTTGGGGCGGGATCCGGTTAACTTTGCTCCTCATTCGTTTCGGATTGGAGCGGTGACTAGCACTGCTGAGGAGGGGTTGACTGAACAGGAGATTCAGCGGATAGGCAGATGGCAGTCGAGAGCATTTCACGAGTATGTGCGTTTATGAGGGGAGGGGGGCTTAACGGTTGCTAACTGTTTGTTTTCTTTTAGATGTCGGCCGGACTCCAGGTTGCTGCTGGATGATCGGCCATTCGTTCGTGTATTGGGCTGGTCAGAGAGCAGTGAAAAGGCCATTGGGGCCAAACTTGGGATCGAACGCCTCTGAGGTGACCATCTCATGGCTGGGCGAGCGCAGTCTCAGGTGGATGCAGCTCCTGCTTTTGCTTCGGCACCATGGGCGCGAGAAGTGTGCGCCAGCGTTGCTGTTGCTGCATTTGGGGGGCAACGATTTGGCATCCTGGACTTGTAAGCAACTGATCAGGGCAGCAAAGAGAGATTTGGCCGAGGTGCTGTTAATGTTTGACAAGGTGGTTTTGTTGTGGTTGGACATAATTCCAAGGCCTGCTTGCTGGGGCCACCGGAGGTGGTCTCGTGGGTTGATTAAAATTAATCGGCAAATTGGCCGGTGGGTGTGTCAGCAGGGTGGATGGCAGATTTTGCATCCATGGGTAGAGGTGGAGTGTGCCGGTTTATATCAGCAGGATGGGGTGCATCTATCCCCGGTGGGGGTGGATTTGCTCCTAAACGACTGGCAAAAGGCTTTGGAATATGTGGTGCAGGGAAGGGTAACTGGTCGCAGCTTGGCCTTGGGGGGTGGCACAGGGACGGTGGTCCCTGAGCCTGTGGCGGTATCCCAGAGGTGTCCGGGGTCCGGAGCTGTTGGTAAGATGCAGGGCGGGGGTGGGGTACGGGAGTGTAGTGGGGGGGAGGGAACCCTCGGGGTTTTTGCTAATAATATGGCGAAGCCGGAAGAGGGGGGACGGAATGGCCTGTGGCCTGTTCACGGCGGAAGCGGGCGGAACTCACTTTGCTACTCATACGGCTGGTGAGGATTCGTTCCGCGGCCGGAATTCAGTTAATGAAGGTTTGCTGTTGGTTGTTGTTAAAGGATAATGTTGTATGGTTAATAAAGCTGTGACCAGTTTGATTCCCAATGGTTGTGTTGTGCTTATTTGTAAGGCGGGGTGGGGGACGGGAGTGTAGTGGGGGGGGGGGAAAGGAGCACCCTATCCGCCTTACCTGGTTACAGAAAGGCCACGGGCCACATGCCCGCCGGTCGCCATTAACCGGGAGGGCAGCGGGTGCGTGGTCCCGGCCCCATGAGGCAGGAGGAGGAGGTCGGCATCGGTGTGGGCTGTAGTTGAACCCCATTGGCTCCCGTGGGTGAGTGAGGGGCACGGGAGCCAATGGGGGATCGTGTAGGCCTGGGGGGGAGGTGGGGCAAAGGCGGAGCAAGCCGGCAGGAGTGTCAGTCACCGGGGGAGCGCAAGAAAGTGGTTGGCGTCCCACCCTCCCATCCCTAGGGTTGACTGGAATGGGGGAGGGGGGTTGCAGCTGGAGGGGAAGGCGGGATCCCGGAGGTGTCCGGGGTCCTGAGCCATTGGTAAGATGCAGGGCGGGGGTGGGGTACCCCTGGCCCGGTGGAACCCTCATGGTTTTTGCTAATAATATGTCGAAGCCGGAAGAGGGGGGATGGAATGGCCTGTGGCCGGTTCACGGTGGAAGCGGGCGGAACTCACTTTGCTACTCATACGGCTGGTGAGGATTCGTTCCGCGGCTGGAATTCAGTTAATGAAGGTTTGCTGTTGGTTGTTGTTAAAGGATAATGTTGTATGTTTAATAAAGCTGCGACCAGTTTGATTCCCAATGGTTGTGTTGTGGTTATTTGTAAGGCGGGGTGGGGGACGGGAGTGTAGTGGGTGGGGGGTGGGGACGGGAGCACCCTGTCCGCCTTACCCGGTTACCAATTTGTCTTAGAAACTCTGGACAAATCAAAATTTAAAGAGTTACATAATGACACATTTCCCCTTTCCTCCATTCACAGAAGGAGATATGGGAGATATGATAGAGGTCTATAAAATCCTGAGTGGAGTGGAAGGAGTAGACGAGAATCGATTATTTTATTTTCAAAAAATACAAGGACTAGGGGACACGTCATGAAGCTAAAAAGTACTATATTTTAAATAGATAAGAGAAATTATTTTTTCTCTCAACATATAATTAATCATTGGAACTCATTGCTCTTGGACAGGGCTGGTGCTAGGGTTTCTGGTGCCCTCTGCAACCTATAAATCAGCACACCCTCACTCATTACTATTAATGCTGACTACCTACACTCCATCCCCTCTTTTTCCCAAAACTTCTTTCCGAAATCTTTTCGCATGATGCCAAACAAGAAGAGGGGCTTTGCAACCCCAACATAACTCCTCTGAAACCGTACACTGGACCAGTGTTGGTGTTAATGTAAATATATATTCTGCAAAAAACAAAGGAAATGCAAGATGCTCGCATACTAAGGAACCAAAAGAAAAAGCAAGAACAACAGCAAGAACCACTCATTTTATTTTGTTGTTATAAACTGCATTATGTTTCTTGCTTTTTCTTTTTGAAGTTATAGGGCCCGATTCTGGTCCTAACATATATCTCAGGAGTGGAGTAGTGGCCTAGTGGTTGGGGCAAGGTACTTCAGGCCAGAAGGTCAGGGGTTCAAATCCAACTAGAGGACAGCAACCTTGGGTCAGAAGGACTGGGGTTTCTAGTCCCACAGGTGCTCCTTGTGGTCTTGGGCAAGCCACTCAACCCTCCATAGCCCATGTTCCCTGTTAAATAGTTATCTCCAAGTTATAATGCCCTGTTCAATGTAGTTTCAGGTTGTTCAATGTAAACTGCACTGATGCAGAATAGCATGGTATATAAGAGAACATAAATAAATCTCTGTACATCTGGGCATACAAAGGAGATTGCAATTCTGATCCCACAGGGCATGTCTAGCCTGTGGGATCAAAATTGCAAACAAGCCTGTACATGCAGGCCAGGACTGTGATCCAGTTCCAGCTTGCACATACAGGCACTGCTTGGCTAACTCAGCCAGGACTTTTAAATGGAGCCGCGGTGCTATGGTGTCATGTTGCTATGGCACCGCGGCTCCATTTAAAAGCCGAGATGCTGGCCGCCTGCCCAAAATGTTAATTCCCTGCAGCCCGACCACCGATCTGGCCTCCTAAGGCCAGGGTCGGACTGTGGGGAATTAACACTGCCCCTCCCCCCAGCCCCTTCCGCCTCCTAGAGCAGCAAAATTGAAATGTTCAGGGAAGTTATTCCACCCTGGGGGTGGAATAACGTCTCCGGCCATTTTGCCAGCCCTGGACGTACAGGCCGACATTAGAATCAGCCCTGTACATCCAAGGTCAGTGACCGCCCATTGTCCGCCCACTCTCTGTCCCCTGCCGCCCCTTCCCTGCCCCCATATAACTTCCCCGCACAACTGGCGGGGAAGTTATACAGGGGCAGGAGCTGGCACGAATAGCGGGGATGGACGTCCCAACGGGATGTCCATCCCTGCTATTCATGCCTCAGAATGACCCTCATACTGTATTCTGCATCTATAGAAACCCCTCCCTCGACAAGTGTGCAGAGCAGACCTAGGACATTCACTCATAAACTCAATATATATATATAGTTTATGGTTTATTGTGATTTATTGAGTCTCGATAGACAACCTTTTGCAGAGCATATAGGGTGGTTTACAATAAAAGCAACCAAGGTAAAAACAATAGCACATATATAAATCTGATTCTGGTTTTCTCCAGTACCATATATATTTTATTTAACATTTCTTATATACTGCCTTTCATGATATCAAGGTGGTTTACATTGAGCAGGGCATTATAACTTGGAGAACTATTTTACAGGGAACATGGGCAATGGAGGGTTAAGTGGCTTGCCCAAGACCACAAGGAGCACCTATGGGACTAGAAACCCCAGTCCTTCTGGCCCAAGGTTGCTGTCCTCTAGTGGGATTTGAACCCCCAACCTTCCAGCCTGAGGTATCTTGCCCCAACCACTAGGCCACTCCTCCCTATATATATTGTGAACTTATACAAAGCCCTACAAAAGTCACTGTTGATCTACAGAGCAAATCTACATACCATGTCAGCATCAACTTCCAAAACTCACAGAAGGAGCCTAACCAGAGTAAAGCAGCACTGTAAATATTGTAGCAGGCCCTAGAACATCCATACACCTATTTGAAAAGCTGAACAAGTCACATTACTACAGTACAGATCCCTATGTGCAAACTCCATGTTAACAGAACATCTGGCCTTGGTCACACACTCTGAACACAGACCCTCACTAAATACAGAATAAGTGACAACAATCTAGAAAAGCAGCATGTAGACAAAAATGAAATTGAAACCACAAGAAACTAGAGTCTGCATGCAGTGCAACACCAGAGAAATAGAAAGAGATGCATTTCCCAATTACTGTGTAAAACATAAAGGGGCATGTTTACAAAGGTGCGTTTGCTGCTAACGCAGCGATAACATGGGATTCTCGCCGAGAAGTAGCAGCTAATATAGGCAAATGTAGATAGCACAGGGCTTTTCTGCTCTGTCTGCAAATCATGCATTAACTGAGCACCTGGGTGGAGAGAGGGCAGAGAGTGGATGTACCTGTAATGTGTGATTACTGCAGGTGTCGACAGCATGTGGTAACTGCACATTGGGCAGACATTGCGGATGTAGCAAATGCAACCTCAATGGGTGGTGTTAGCTGCTTCTGTAGTACTGCTGTCCCACAATCCTTGCAGTTTGGCAGCAAGATCTGATGAGGAAATGGGCCCCCAGTGGATAACACACAGCTTTTGCAGCTAACACAGCGTTAGCAGCATTAACACAGGGTGTTAGTTGCAAAAGCCTAAATGCATCTTAGCAGGGCCATACCAAGCTAGAAATGTGCCCTGTGTGACTAACAAATCTGGTGCCCCCCTCCACTCATTCACATCAAGTAGTCACTCTTTAAGAGCATCTTGGAAGCCCAGTGATGATATCAGCGCCTTTCTGTACTTGTGCCATGTGGTCGCACAGCCCTTGGTATGGCCCTGCACCTTTGTAAACATGCTCCAAAGACAGCGCAAAGTCCAATCACTAAATTAAAAATAAAATTATTTTTTTCTACCTTTGTTGTCTGATCATTTTATTCTCTGATCATGCTGGTCCCAATCTGAGGCTTCTGCTTTCCTCTATCTTCTCTTCTCTTTCTACAGTCTCTAGTCCATCTGCCATTTCTTGTCTCTCCTTTTGCTTTCTTCTTTCCATCTTGGATATTGATCTTTTCCTTTCAGCTTTCTTCCATTTGTTTTTCTCTCTCTATCCACTTAGATTTCACTACTCCTTACTATCAAGTCCTCAATCTCCCTCTTTTTTACTCCATCTACCTATCACTTTTCAACCCTCACCCCAGTCTTAACATTCCCATGGGTATAGTTTGACAGCTTTCTTTGGGGTGGCAAAGGGCATGACAAATATTTGCATATTCATATTCATATCTGAATATTCATGTGCATATTTTTGTATCATTTGCATATTTATAATGCTTATCTTAAAAAAAAACACTAGATGGATAGGACGCCAGTATATCAAACCGGTGAGGGATGGACTGGGCATTCAAATAGCAGATGAAATTTAATGTGGGTACATGCAAAGTTATGCATTTAGGGAAGAATAATTCAAACTACAGTTACACAATGCAAGGTTCCACATTAGGAATTACCACCCAGGAAAAGGATCTAGGTGTAATCTTGGATAATACATTGAAATTCTCTGCTCAGTGTGCAGCGGTGGCTAAGGAAGCAAATAGAATGTTAGGAATCATAAGGAAAGGAATGGAGAATGAAACCAAGGATCTTGTAATGCCTCTGTATCATTCCATAGTGCAAGCACACCTCGAATATTGTGTGCAGTTCTGGTTGCCATATCTAAAAAAGGATATAGCAGAATTAGAAAAGGTACAGAGATGAACAACGAAAATAATAAAAGGGATGGATGGATACCTCTACAAGGAAAGGCTTAAAAGGTTAGGGCTCTTCAGCTTGGAAAAGAGGCGACAGAAGGGAGATATGATAAAAGGTCTACAAAATGAGTGGAGTGGAATGATTGTTTACTCCTTCAAAGATTGGTTTGTTTACTCCTTCAAAAAGTAGAAAGACTATAGGATGTGCAATGAAGCTGCAAAGTATCACATTTAAAACTAATCAGAGAAAATATTTTTTTACTGAATATGTATCAAACTCTGGAATTTGTTGTTGGAGGGCATAGTAAAAGCTGTTAGTGGAGTTGGGTTTAAAAAAGGTTTGGACAAGTTCCTGTAGGAAACGTCTATAAACCAAAGGGGTCTGGGGAAATCCACTGCTTTCCCCTGGGATAAGCAGCATGGAATCTGTCTATCTCTTCAGAACTTGACCTGGATTGGCCACTGTTGGAAACAGGATACTGGGCTTGATGGATTTTTGGTCTGACCCAGTATGCATCTCTTATGTTCTTATGAGGGAGCAGAGGTTCTCATTCAGTGGCTTTAAAAAAAAAAGAAGAAAGCAACATATTCCCAGGCTATGTAATTAAAATGCAGCAAAATGTAGCCTCGCACTCTAAGATAAAAAAAATACTGACACCTTAAATATATACTGTATTCTGCAAAATACAAAGTAAGTGTAAGGTGCTCACATGCCAAGGGACAAAAAAAAAGTGGTTCTCCCTCTTTCTTTTTGAATATCTATTTTGCATCCAACAAAACCTCTCCTCTAACCATACAGGGTGGAACAAAAAAAGTGAGAACATCTCATAAATTAAAAGCTTAAATAGTTTACTTATTTACCTTTTTTAGTTATATAACGTCTTTATTTTGACAATTTCCGGTCGCCATCTTTTTTTTAAAATTTGTCAATCGTTTACATCTGTCTTTTTGAATTTTTATATATGCTACGAGATGTTCTCACTTTTTTGGGCCACCCTGTAGATGCAAAGCAGAACTAGGACATTTCACCACAGTACCCAACAAACCAGAAAACTTAAATCAGATTCTGGTGTCATCTCCAGTACCAGGCAGATTGTAAACCCTACAAAAGTCATTGAAGACCTATAAAGCAAATCTACCATACTATAATGAAATCAGCTTCTAAAACTAACACAATAAGGAGCCTACTCAGAAAAGAGCAGCACCATAAACATTGCAGTGGGCCTTAGAACATTTTTACACCTATTCAGAAAATTGAAAAAGTCATATTACAACAGATCCTACATAGAAAGTGGATGCGAGGAAACCCAACATAGTGCTAACGGAGAAAAACATCAGAGGTGTTGGTTCCAAGTAATTATTCTTTGAATCACATGGAGGCAGAAGATCCTAAAGTACCAAGAAATGCAGTCAGAGACCAAGAAAATGTAGCAGAAAGATACAGAAATATTTCCCATCATATTGGGAACCATAGGCATGATAAAGAAGAATATTGAAGCATATCTTGACAAACTGCCCATACATGTTACATTTTACGAACTCCAGAAGGAAGCTCTTTGGTATGATGCAAGTACTATGCTGAGCATTAGCATTAACTTTGAGAGACTAAGATCATACTCCACATGGCCTGGCTTAGAAGTAAGTTTCATGACTGTCATGGTATGCGTAAAATTAAAAATATACTAAATACCAACACCCTTAGAAACACCAACCTACCCCAATCACAAATTTCTATAACTTAATAATCGCAACTCTCACATACTCAGATAAGGTATATATGACCTCAGGGTATCCTTCTCCCTACATGTGGCAAAATAAATCACCATAGGGTTAGGTAGCAAACCTCACATCATGGGTCATAACCTTCTCATCTTTAATTCAAACTTACAGGAAATTAATCCAAATATAATAAAATTACCTACACCTAAAAAGTACTTTTTAGGGATTCTCAAAATTCTTTTGTTAAAAACTATTTAAATTTAATCTTAATTTATTTCAAATTTCCACACCGTCACGCTTTAGCAGAGAGCCGAAGCCCTCAAACTGCCCGTTTAATTCCTACAAAAGAAAAATAAGGTATTCTTCAATTTAATAGTATACAATACCATACTAGTAACAAAAATTCACTTATCTGGAAGTTGTAAATACATCAGTCTGCACCGCAGCGGGACGCCATCACTTTCACTATGACTTTCAAATATCAAAGGAGCAGCGAATTGTTTCTACTATCGTGAAGAACTTCCTGTTATACAATTTGAACACCTTACTAAAATTGCCCGACAAAAGCTTCTGTTTCGCCTGTTCGGCTTCATCAGGGATTCAAAATTAGATTCTCAGGAAAGCAATCAGATGATATTCACGTAATAGACAGTGGATCTGGAAGCTGAACAGAATTCACACTCTTAGGCATTAACAACCACTCATGATGATTACATTTTGCACGTTTATAAGCCTTTGCTAAAACAGGATCAGGATATCCCCGCTCTTGAAATTTTAATATCATATCGTTAGCTTGACTCTCAAATTCGTTATTAGATGAACAGATAGACGACAACGAAGTAACTGTGAATACGGTAGACTATGCTTCAAATGGTTCGGATGGAAACTTGAATAGTGCAGCAAAGTGTTTTTAGCAGTAGGTTTAGTATACACTGTTGTATCAAATTTATCTCCATTGTTTATAACTTGCACATCTAAAAAATGCACCATAGATTTTTGAATATTAATCTCAAATTTAATATTATTGCTACACCCATTAAGATAATCGAAAAACTCTTTCAAAATGTCTAGATGTCCACTCCATAATAGAAAAATGTCATCTATATAATGATGCCAACGTAAAATATAAGGAGCATATTTAGAACAGTAGATCCACTTATCTTCAAAGGCGTGCATATACAAGTTTGCTAATGATGGCGCAAATGTCGCTCCCATCACAGTCCCTGAGATCTGTTGAAAAAAATCCTGTTTGTATATGAAATAATTCTTTTTTAATGCTAATTCCACCAACATTAATAAAAATTCTGTTGGCACCCGATGTGGTCTAGGTCTAGCATTCCATGTACATGTTAACACTTGCAAAGCTTCATCTTGGGGGATAGACGTATATAATGCTGCCACATCCAGAGTTGCCATCCAGGTGACTTTTCGGGAGAACCATACTCTTCCAAAATGGTCAAAAAATGCGTCGTGTCTTTGATATATGAGGGGATCAGAGGAACTTCATCTTTCAAGAACATATCGAGATATAATCCAATTCTTTCTAATAGAGAATCATTACTGGATAAAATAGGATGCCCTGGTGGATTTATTAAACTCTTATGTACTTTAGGTAGAATATAGAATGCTGGAATTTTAGGATACATAGGATTCAAAAATGCTTTTTCTATTTCTGTTAAATATCCACATTTTACAGCACTAGTTGTTACCTCTAAAACGATCTTCTGCAATTCATCCGTAGGATCCGTTTTAAGATGAACGTAATTAGTAGCATTATCCAATTGTCGCAAAATTTCAGCATCATAGCTTGAAGTATCCAAAATTACAACTGCACCGCCTTTATCGGCATGTTTAATAGTAATATATGTCATATTTAAAAGGTCACGCAACGCTGTAAATTCGACAGCTGATAGATTTTTTGGATAGTTGTTAATGCGAGATTCCAACTTAGTTAAATCTGAAATAATTTTATTTATTTATTTTATTTATTTATTTAACAGTTATTTATATACCGCTCTTTCCCATGTTTCAAGTGCGGTTTACATGTAACAGTAGGTTAATTGGTATGAGATATACCAGGACATTTTACATAGAACAGATAATTATAAATTACAAGGAAAATTGTAACATTACAAGTATAACATATTAGAACATATATACATTGCTAGTTAAATTATTAATCATCATGTAAATGAGTGTGTAGTATGGTTAAATTAGTGTATTAGTGTCGTTTATTTTTGAAAATAGGGTATATAATATTAAAAATAAATGTTAGCCTGTATCCCTTTGAGAATTCTGTTTTGGGAGTGTATTATAGTGTAATGTAAATAAGTGAGTTTTTAATTTTTTTTTAAATTCTTTTATGTCAGACAGTAGGCGAATGTTGTCAGGTAAATTGTTCCAGAGTATTGGAGCAGAGTGTGAGAAAGCTCTCTTATTGGTTTGTTTTCTGGCTTTTGTAAAATCTTTTGGTATTGTTAAAGTATTTATGTTTCTGCTCCTTTGAGATCGTTTATCAATGTCAATGTTAATCAGTGTATTTAGTGCAGATGGTGCAAGTTTATTTATAAGTTTAAATGTAGTGACAAGAATTTTATATTTGATTCGGGAGTAAATTGGTAGCCAATGAAGTTCAGCTAAAATTGGTGTAATATGTTCAAGTGGGCTTATATTCATAATCGTTCTAGCAGCTAAGTTCTGAGTTATTTGTATCTTTTTAATATTTTGTTTTGAAATACCATTAAGTATTGTATTTGCAAAATCGAAATGTGGGGTAATAATAGCATGAATTATGTTAATAAAATCTTGTAGAAGAATCAAAGGTCTTAGTTGTTTTAGTGTTTTGAGTTTGTAATGTATATTTTTAGTTAAATATTTTATATGTGAATCCATATTTAGATTATTGTCAAGTATCACACCTAAATATTTTACTTCTTTTTTTATATTAATTTCATGAGTATCTAGTGTAATCGTGTTTGGGGGTATATATGTTTGATTTTTAGTGATAAATAAAATATCTGTTTTAGTAAAGTTGATAAGTAGATTTTTTTTTTTTTTAATATTTTATTTTCCTTTTATAACACAACCAAAGTAAAGACATACAGAAAGATACAAATACAAAACCATACAAATAAAAGCAACCCCATATTACCCCCCACCCCCATGCTTCTTCTCTAGGAAAGGAATACAACGTTCGGGTAATCAATGATTAGTTCTCATTCTTTGTAAACCAGTATAGAGCGAGTGAAGATCATAATAAATGAGTGTACATGATAAATGGAGTTAAACAGTTAGATGAGAGCATTTGGCAGCTTGCACATATTCATTGAGCAAATTCCATTTAGAAACATGATGCGCGGTTTGGGCGTGGGGAGCCATTCGGCGTGGTATCTGTTCATATTTACTATATAAACATACAAGATTCCACCACTCATGGGGACTTAGGTGGGAGCTATTTTTCCAGTGTTTCGTGATTAAAGATATAGCTATACCCATCAAGAAATTTAGCAAAAAACGGCCCGACTTTGGAAGAGAGGGGATCCCCGCCGCAGAGCGAAGTCCCACTATCCGCCAAGAGAGAGGCTCGTGAAATTGTAAAATGAGTTGAATACGACCCCAGACCCGGCTCCAGAATTGCTGCAATGTAGAACATTCATACATTATATGAGCTAGTGTGCCTGTGGCGGCATGGCAATTCCAACACCTGTCATTAACATTGGCATTCCATTTGGCAAGCTTCACAGGCGTATAGAAACTTCTATGTGCAAAATAGAAAAGTGTCTGGGTTATCGATGCTGACCGGGAAGCCCGAACAACTTTACTCCAGAAGAGGCTCCATTGCTCAGGAGTTAGTGTGATTTGTAGCTCCCGTTCCCATGTCTGTTGGACTGCGGGAATGTTACTGTGCTCATGATTGCTTAACATTTTATAAAAGTTAGAGGCCACGCCAGATTGACTCCCAACAGAGCGAATTATCTCTGCTAGACCTTCATCATTGGTTTCAGTTAGTGGAAGAAGCCGAACACTCCTAAGGCAGTGCTGAAGCTGCACCCACTGGAAGTAATTTCGTGCTAGTAAACCAAATTCCTCTTGCAATTCCTTAAAAGTTTTCCAGCGCTCGCTGGCAATCAATTGGTAAGGCATCCATATCCCTTTGGAATACCAGGGGGTCCATGCTATCGGTTTATTTTGTATTTGAAGGCGCAAGTTATGCCATAGCGGGAGTCGATATGGCGGGCACTGTTGTGGTCCCTGAGACTGAATGAAAGTGTTAAAGGCAAGTAGTGTATCCACAACCATTGGTGGATGGTGGGAATCTAGTTGGAAGGTCATGCCGGGAAGGTGGGTAAGAGGAATTGGCCTACAGAGTTCCTCCTCAATGTCGAGCCAAACTGGTCTACCTTCTACCGGGGGGTCTAACCAACGGGCACCCTGTTTAAGGAGGAAAGCCTTATGATATTTAAGAAAATCTGGGAACCGGACCCCTCCATTTTCTTTGTCCGCCTGTAACTTGCGCTTAGCTATCCTTGGTGGTTTGCCATGCCATAAATAACGAATCAGGAGACCTTCTATATCTTTGTAGACGTGTGCAGGCAGGAGGCATGGTAGCATTTCTAGGATGTAATTTATTTTGGGAACAATCATCATTTTGATTGTTTCCAGTCGGCCCCACCATGTGAGTGTTAAAGGAGACCACCGGTTGGTAAGATCACGCACTTTGGAGATTAGCTCTTTAGCATTATGGCTAAGAGTATCTTCTAATGGATAACAATAATGAACCCCCAGATATTTGACCATACGGGGCTGCCATACAAAGGGGAAAGCCTGCATGTCTGCAGCATGGACTCGATGATTCAAAGGGAAGGCAACAGATTTGGTCCAGTTAATCTTGTATCCCGAGAGTAGGGAATAGCTATCAATCTTGTTTAAAACAGCAGGGACGGAGTCCAAGGATACGAAAAGCATAAGGTCATCTGCATATGCAGAAATTTTAA
Source organism: Ichthyophis bannanicus (assembly GCA_033557465.1). Taxonomy (NCBI): domain Eukaryota; kingdom Metazoa; phylum Chordata; class Amphibia; order Gymnophiona; family Ichthyophiidae; genus Ichthyophis; species Ichthyophis bannanicus. The sequence continues at coordinate 19,524,677 of CM066032.1, forward strand.
TATCTCTATGTTGAAAGGGGGCTCCATGGATATCTGTGGCCTGTCGGATGAGGAGGGCTAGGGGTTCAAGTGCTAGATCAAAGAGCAGAGGAGATAAGGGACATCCTTGCCGAGTGCCTCTGTGGAGATTGAACGGTTGAGACTTTGTGGCATTGGCAGAAATAGTGGCTGTCGGATGTGCATACAGAGTTTGAAGGTATCGGAGAAAGCCTTCCCCAAACCCATACCAGCGAAGAGCCGCATAGAGAAAGGGCCATTCTAATCGGTCAAATGCCTTTTCGGCATCAAGAGAGAGGCCGACGAGGGGTTGATCATGATGCGCTGCTGCAGCTAGTATATGACACAAGGTCCTGGCATTATCAGCAGTGGACCTACCAGGTATGAAACCACATTGGTCTGGGTGAATTAGAGCAGGCATTTTATCGGATAGTCTAGTGGCCAGAATGGTTGCAAATATCTTGTAATCAGCATTAAGGAGTGAAATTGGACGGTAATTTGCAGTCAGCATCGGGTCTCTCCCCTCTTTCTCAAAGACTACAACATTTGCCGTCGAGAAAGATCCTGTAAAGGAGCTATCTTTGGCCAAAGCAGAGAAATAGAGTTGTAGGAATGGGGCCAAATCAGCGCTGAAAGTTTTGAAAAATTCTGCCGGGAGGCCATCTGGGCCGGCAGCCCGACCCGAGGCACATCGCTTGAGTGCAAATTGAATTTCTGAAAGAGTAAATGACTGGTCTAGTGACTCCTTGTCCTCTACAGAAAGGGTCGGTCGTTGTATACCAGCTAATAGCCGGTCAAAAGCCTCTGGGTCAAACTCACATTCTGATTGATAGAGGCGGGTGTAGAAGTCCCGAAAAAGCTCTACTATCTCTGTATCATTTGTGACTAAATTCCCCCCCGTTGGACTACGCAGGGCCGCTACGCGTTTGGCTTCTTTTTGACCTTTCAGAGCGTTAGCTAAGAGTTTACCGGCACGATTGCTTTCCCGATAGTACGTCCCTTGCTGTAGTTCAATATTTTTGGCCGCTGCAGTCGTTAAGAGCGAGTTATACTGGAAACGCAAGCGTTGCAAGCGAATCAACACACCTGGGTCAGTACGAGAGGTAAGAACACGTTCACCGGCCTTGATCTGCTGCTCTAGTGCTAAGAGTTGCCGTTTACGCTGCTTCACTAAACGGATTTGATAGCTAGTGATGGTTGCACGGATAGACGCTTTAAAGCCCTCCCACCATGCCCAGTTCATTGTATCATGGGGTGAATTAAAGTGGAAGTAATCTTGTATGGCAGCCCGTATGTCAGTCTGAAAATCCTGCTGTTCAAGCAGGGTCCGATCAAAATACCAAGCCCGTGGATTATCCCTCTGTGCACTAGTGTTCAAAAGGAAGGAGATAGCAGCATGGTCTGAGATGTGCAGAGAGTGTATCTTAGCTGTATCCGTGCTGGAGATTAATGCTTTGGATACGAGGAAGAAATCTATCCTAGATTGTGACTGATGTGGGGGGGAGAAAAACGTGAATTCTAAGTCCGAGGGGTGTAGCAGCCTCCACAGGTCTACTAAAGCTAGATCTTTAATCAAAGACGTTAGCGTGAGGTGACTCTTGGTGGGACCACTCGTTCTGGGTGGTCGCCTATCTACCAATGGGTCAACTACCTGGTTAAAGTCGCCTCCTATTACTAACGAAGTATTGGCAGAAGCTTGTGCAACCTGGGCAAGGTTAGCAAAGAAAATAGGATCATCCACATTAGGAGCATATATACATATACATGTCAGTTCAAGATTACCTACTTTAAGGTGGACTCGGGACCACCGACCCTCAGTATCAGAACTGCTATCTATAACAGTGGCTTGTAAGGATTTCCTAATCAAGATGGCTACCCCACATCTCTTCGCTATAGCGGGAGAGTAGGCGGCCACCATGTAGGGTTTAACATTGAGCTTCAGTGTCTCCTTGGCATTTAGATGCGTTTCTTGGAGAAAAACCAAATCAGCATTTTCGTGATTTAAGTAACTAAGGATTTTCTTCCTTTTTATCGGATTATTAATACCTTTGACGTTCAATGACAAAAGCTTACATGGGGCCATAGAAATAACTGAGTCTATTCAAGACAAAAATATCATAATGCACACAATTTCCATTATCCCCCATCTTGACTGCTTGATTCAGAGAAGACCTAACCAAATTATATACAATAAGCACTATATCTGGTATTCCCCCAAACCAAAAGTAAACACCGAAGTGTAGTAGAGAAGAAGCATAACCCCAATGATTAATGGCGACCATATGTCTGCGGGAGGAAGCCCCGATGAGGGCCAAACATTCTACATATTAACTGTAATAGCTACATAGGCTCCGGAGCCCACCGAGGTGTATGCAATGGAAAGGTCCCTCACAGGAGAGTCCGACGGTCAGCAGGCCATGATAAGCTAGGCCGCAGGGCCTCCGATCCAGGCTGTATGTGCAGCGTCGACGACACAAAATGGCGACCAGTTCCAAATCGATGGGCAAATGAAAGGTCCCTGGTTCAGCGCATTTGGTCCGCTTCTTTGGCTTCCAGATAGGCCGCAAGCACGTCCGGATCCTCAAAAGTCCTGGTTTGATTATGAAGAGTAACTCTAAGTTTCGCCGGATACATTAGGCCAAAGCGCGCTTGAAGCTGCTGCAAACGCGGTCGAAATTCGAGGAGTCTTTTCCTGCGGTCCACTGTGGGCTTCGCCAAGTCAGGGAAGAAGGAAATCCGATGGCTCTCATAATCCAGCCGGGGGTTTGCACGGGCAGCGTTTAGAATTTGTTCAACTTGCTGATATCTCAACAATCGGAAAATGATGGGCCGAGGGGTCTTCCGGTTGAGCGCCAAAGTCGTGGGTACTCGATGGGCCCGATCAATCTCCAAATCCTTGGTGAACGTTGTTTTAAGCAAGGAGGGAAGCAATTTAGAGAGGAACTCTTTCATATCTCCTGATTCTGCTCCCTCCGGAATTCCCACGAGCCGTATATTGTTGCGACGGGCTCGGTTGTTACTGTCCTCCAGCTCCTTCTGAAGGGCCTGCACTTGTCGTTCGACCTTGTCCAAGTTTGCCAAGCGGACCGCATGCGAGTCAAGAGCACCCTCCATTTTGTCCTGTCTCAGCGATAACCCCTCTAGCCTTTCCTGTAGCTTGCCGAGGTCTGCCCGCATGGATCTGAGTGCTTCACCGTTGGATTGCACAAGTTCTTTCACGCCGCGGATCTCATCTAAGATCTCCTGCTGCATCACGGGACCCTCCCGGAGTGGAACCATCTTCTGTGGGGACGGCGGCTCAGTTTTAGAGCGTTTGCCATGGGAGTTCGTTGGAGAGCTGAATTCGAGACGCGCTGGCTTGGGCCCCGCCATCCCCCCGAGGCACCCCGGTAGGATCAGAGCCCGATTGAAAAGATAAGTTGTATTAAAGTCAGGATTCTGAGCAGGCCACTCGGGAGCTTCAGCGTTAAGCGTCTATCCCGCTGGACATCAGGCTCCGCCCCGATAAGTAGATTTTGTTCTTTGAGCCACTCAGTTAGTTCATTAAAACATTCTGTTATTTTTTGGAGAGGTGGGTGTGGGATTTCAAATGGGAGGTAGAACATTATATCATCGGCGTAAATATGATAAAAGACATTGTGGCGTTTAAAGATGTTACAAACTGGTTGTAAGTAAATGTTAAATAATAGTGCAGATAAAGCAGATCCCTGCGGAAGACCTTGAGTTTGTTTGAAGGTGTTAGATATTTGGGTGTGGATTCTTACATTTTGGGTTCTGTTTGATAGATAGGATTTGAACCAATTATAAACAGTAGATGTTATACCAATTTTTTGAAGTCTGTTTAACATTGTTAAGTGATCAACACTGTCAAAGGCAGCTGATATGTCAAGGAAAACAAGAATAAAGGCTTGTTTAGTATTATCAATACCTCTTAATATTGTGTCATAAAGGATCGTTAGTAAGGTTTCTACTCCATGGAAGGGTCTAAAGCCATATTGATGTTCATCAAGAATGTTTAATGTGTCAATAAAATCTTGTAGTTGAATTTGTACAATTTTTTCAATAAGTTTAGCCATAAAAGGAATACTTGATATAGGTCTGTAAGATTTTGGGGATAGTTTATCTAATGTGTTATTTTTAAGTATAGGACGTATTTGAACATGTTTGAGGGATGGTGGTAAATAGCCTTTTTGCAAGGATAGATTCACTAAAGGTAGAATGAAAGAAGAGAGTATTGGGAAAGTCTTCTTTATCCAATCAACTGGGCATGGATCAAGGTATGAAGTTGTTGTATTAATGTTAGTTATTGTAGTTTTGAGAGTAGTTTTTGATATTAAGTTGAAGTTGGTCCAGTTATCAACTGTAGTTTGCTTTAATTGTGTTTTAATTTGTGGTTGAGTAATATTTGATGGTGTTATTTGTAGGTTTGTTTTGTTGCTATAGTATTGAGCTAATTCTTGTGGGGAGATATCTATTGATATTTCATCATTATTTAGAGTTTTGTTTGTTAATTTCTGTACTATACAGAATAGTTCTCTTGGTCGATTAGTGGCTCTTGATATTATATTAGAATAATAATTTTGCTTGGAGTTGTTTATTGTTTGTTTATAAATTTGTAGTGTTTTAGTGTAATTCTCATGATTTATTAATGATTTTGATTGTCTCCATTTCCTTTCCTCTTTTCTTAGTTGTCTTTTTAATGTTTTGATAGATGTATTAAACCATGGAGTATGTCTTTTTTCAATTTTATTGTTTATATTTTGGTTTGATTGATTTGGGTTATTTTCTGCTGCTTTGGAGATTATATTGTTCCAGTTTTTGATAGATTCTTCGAGATTTGTGGGTGTTTGTGTAAGGTGTGGTATTATTTGATCTAAAAATTAAATGTTTAAATGTTTAAACATGTTTAAAATGTTTAAACATGTTTAAAATGTTTAAATGTTTAAACATGTGGACCATAGGATCCAGAGGGCCAGGAGGTATCCAGTCTGATTTTAAACTGACCAAAGATGAATCTGTCATAAAAGGCTTGCCATGAAAAAATATTTTTAGTTGTATAGATCGAATCAATTTTTCAATGGCTATCCTGCTCTTAAAGCCATCATAATGTGGTCCATCAATAAACGATAAACCACGTGCCAAAACCATATTTTGTGCCGTGGTTAATGTTTTATGTGACAAGTTAAACACTGTATCAGTTATTGAAAAGTTACTGCCTCTTTTTTGTGCCGTGGCCGTGTGGAAAGCCCGGGAAAATGTTCTTGAGTCGTATGTTTATTAAATGACTGTTGCCTTCGATAGCCCTTTTTACCTTCAGCGCAGATTCAGAATGCCCAAACTCCACACTCGAATCAGATGAACAGGTTGAAGTATCTTCATATTCACTTTTTTTAAATGTATCAGTTTGTTTAGCTTTATGTGAAAACCAAATGGAACCTTCTTTCATTCGTCTTTCATCTTTAAACAATTTCCTAATTTTTAAGTTCAAGTCTGTCTTATAACGTTCCAATTGCTTAAGTACTTCTACATGATGAATTTCAAAATCATTTGTTTCTTCCAATTTTCACAAATCCTCATTCAGTTCTTTAGACAATGCTACATTCTTCATATGTGCTGACTCAATAACTAACAACATTAAATCTAAAGAGCATTTATTCAAAATTTGATTCCAACATGTCACAAATACTTCATCTTCCAAAAACATCCCAGGAGCTTTCCAAATTCACAATCCCTGAGGTATAACTTCTTTCCTACAATATTCAGCCAATGTTAAGCTGTGAAGTTCCAGACGGATATTCCTCTTAGACCTATTAACAAAAGAATCCCAATGAGGACTACAACTAACTTTATCACCTAATAAGGACGGGAGATTCAAAATCTCTTCTCGTCTCTCTGAACTAAAGCTGAACGAATCCCTCCAGCTAATAGCCATCGCAGTATATATGATAAATTCAAGCAACTGCCAAAAGCTAAAAATATACTAAATACCAACACCCTTAGAAATACCAACCTAGGTAATTTTATTATATTTGGATTAATTTCCTGTAAATTTGAATTAAAGATAAGAAGGTTATGACCCATGATGTGAGGTTTGCTACCTAACTCTATGGTGATTTATTTTGCCACATGTAGGGAGAAGGATACCCTGAGGTCATATATACCTTATCTGAGTATGTGAGAGTTGCGATTATTAAGTTATAGAAATTTGTGATTGGGGTAGGTTGGTGTTTCTAAGGGTGTTGGTATTTAGTATATTTTTAGCTTACCTTTTGGCAGTTAGTCGTTTGAATAATGCGCAAAACTAACCCATTTGGAGAAACTGCCCTGAAACTCGATGCTAACAGAACACGTGGTCTCAGTCACACTGGCAGAACACAGACCCCTCACCGAGTACCGAATAAATTATAACAAATTCAAAGTAAAAATATGTAGAAAAAATTTAATTGAAACACCAACAAGCCAGGCTCTGCATGCATGCAGTGCAACATAAGAAATAGAAAGTAATGCATTTCCCCATGTACTGTGCAAAATATAAAGGCCCGATATTGAAGACCCGATATTGAATTGGGCAGGCTATGCACCACTATGGAGCATAGTCCTACCTGCTGACCTTAACCCCGGATATTCCATGTCTCGTTGACAGTATTGAATATCCAGGGTTGCCGCACATACCCCAGAGCTACCGAAGCTAACTAGGTAGCAGCAATATTGCACTGCTAACCGGTTAGCTTCTGCGAGTAAATCTAGGCAAGCTTTTACTATGCCTAGTTTTACTGGGCGATCGCTAACTGGGTAGCAGTGCAATATTGCTGCTACCCAGTTAGTGACAGTCTCCGCCTCCGCTCCACCCTGGAACATCCCCAACACGCCCCAATGCTAACCATATAGCTTTGGGGTGTATAGGGGGGTTAGAAGGGGATATTCAATGGCACTAACTGTGTAAGTACCATCGAATATCTCGATTTAAGGCATTTACACGGTTTACTGGGCTGTAAACCGTGTAAATGCCTTTTGAATATCAGGCCTGGTATATATGAAATCCCAAAACTGGCATATTTCAGACATTAAATGGAAAATGAATTCTTTGCCTTTATCGTCTAGCATTTCTATTTGTCTAATTGCTGTTGTCCTGGTAATCTGGTTTCTGCGTCCTCTGTCTTTTCTTAACTATCTTTTCCAGTGTCTGCAATCCACCTGCCATTTTTCTCCATTCCTGTCTTCTTCACTTGCTCTCCTACATTCATCTTTGACATTGATATTTTTCTTTCAGCTTTCTTCCATTTATTTTTCTCTCTTTTATCAACTCAGATTTCATTTCTCTTTTTTATATGCAGTTTTCTTTTTCTCTCTTTTCACTGTCAACCTACCAGTTTTCAACCTTTAACACAACCCTCTTACTCCATCTCTCTATCTCTCCCCAGCCACTCATTCCCCAGTCTTTAACTAACTCTTTCCCTCTTCTACCCTACCTGTGTTCAGTATCTATCCCCTTCTCTCCTGCCCTGTCTTGTCTCCCCCTCTCTTCCCAGTCTTGTACCTCTCCCCTTTTTCTCATACTATCCTCCCATGTCAAGCATTCCCTCTCTCTCCCTCACCTTATTTCGAGCTCTCCCCATCTCACTCCACCACATGTCCAACATCTATCCTCTCTCTCTTACCTCATGTCCAGCATCTGCCCTCTACTCATCCTCTTTGTGTGCACCATCTGCCATTTATCCCCTATGACTCCTACCTTGTGCTCAGCAGCCACCTGCCCTCCATCCCTTTATGATCCCTACCTCATGTACGGCCTCTGCTCTCCATCATGTCCAGCATTTGCCCACCACCTGTGGCCTGCATCTATCTTCTACCCCTCACACTGTGTCTCTAGGATCTGCCTTTCACCTCCCTGTGTCCTCTCTGTGTCCAGCATCTGCTCTATGCCATCCCCTCCACATTTCCTATTCAGCATCTGGCCTCTCTTTGTGTCTAACATTTGCCCAGCATTTCCCTTCCAGCCATTCCACCCTACCCTCTTCATGTTCCCTTCCAACCATTCCACAAACCCCCCATCCACCCTTGCCATTTTGCTGTGTCTATGTTCATCCATTCTAGGAAGTGCAGTCTAGTCCAGCCCCCTCTGACGCGAAGCATGCGTAAAAGAGGGGTGGGACCAGACCAGCCTTCTCAGCTCGGGAGAGGCTGTGTTTTTTTCCTTTTCATCAGAGTCCATCGCTGCTGCCATGGACACAGAAAAAGCAGTGGCAGTGGCAGCATTGCCCTCCCCCAGCTCTTGTCTGAAATGGCTACAGCCTAACCCCTACCTGTGGCATCACTGCTGCTGTTGCAGACACAGAAAAAGCAGCAGCAGCAGCGGTCGCAAGTGACCTCTTTATCTCTAATACTCTGCATCTCCTGGCTCTTACTGACTCCTGGCTTCTCCCTGAAGATTCTGCTTCAGTCGCTGCCCTCTTTCATGGAGGCTACCTATTTTCCCATGCACCTCAACCCATTGGCTGTGGTGGCAGTGTTGAGGTCCTACTCTCTTATTCCTGCCAACTTCAGCCCTTCCTTCTGCCTCCATCTAATTCCTTTGCTTCCTTTGACGTCCATTCCATCTGCCTATTTTCTCCACTACTATCTGGATAGCTGTCATTTATCGACCCCCCAACAAGTCCACCTCTACCTTTGTCACTAACTTTGACTCCTGGCTCTCCTCCGTTCTGGAAGCATCTTCCCTTTCTCTTATTCTTGGAAATTTTAACATTCACGTTGATGATCCTTTGCCTTAAAGCTCCTTTCTCTAACCTCCTCATTCAAGCTCCAGTTGTGCTCTACCACTCCTACTCACAGGCATGGCCACTGTCTTGACCTCATCTTCTCCTCCAACTGCTCACCCTCCAACTTCTCCACCTCAGTTCTGCCTTATCTGACCATCACCTGCTAACCTTCACCCTTAACCATGCCCCATCTCCACCAACATGTTTAGGAATCTTCACACTATGGACCCTTCAGCTCTCTCCACTGCTGTCTTATCACCTCTTTTCTCCACTATGTCATCTGAGTCCGTTGATGGGGCAGTATCCTCCTATAACACTATACTCTCCTCTGCTCTGGATGCACTTGCTCCTCCCATTGCACGCCCTGTCAGGCATACCGTAACTCAACCCTGGCTGTCTTTGACAACCCATTACCTACATTCCTGTGCCCACTCAGCTGAGCACTTTTGGCTTAAATCACTTACCCTTGCTGACTGCCTACATTTCAAATTCATGCTAACCTCTTTCCAGTCAGCCATAGCACTCGCCAAGCAAGAGTACTATGTCCATCTGACTAACTCTCTTGCCTCTGACCCTCACCGTCTCTTTGTTATGCTCAACTCTCTCCTCAAAGTCCCTCCTCCCCGAATCCCTCCTTCACTATCTGCCCAGACTTTTGTCTTCATGAGAAAATCCAGATTATTAGCCTTGAATTCTTTGCAAGATCATCTTCACCTCATCTTCCCCTTCTTCAATCCCAAATCCTTCTCTCGCCTTCGATCACCCTTTCTTCCTTTTCTGAAATCACTAAGAAAGAAACTGCAAATCTTCTCTCCTCCTCCAAACTGACTATCTGCTCCTCTGATCCCATTCACTTCTACTAAACTCTATCTCTTCTGCTGTCATCTCTTCCATCTGTCATATCCTTAATCTATTGCTTTCCACTGCAATCATTCCTATGGCCTTCAAACATGCTGTGGTTACACCTCTCCTCAAAAAGTCTTCATTAGTTCCCACCTGTCCTGCCAGTTATTGGCCTATCTCTCTCCTCCCTTTACTTCAAAACTACTTGAATGAGCAGTTCACTGCTGCTGTCTTGCTTTCTTTCCTCTCAAGTCCTTCTGAATCCACTGCAATATAGCTTTCATTCTCTACAGTTCACAGAAACGTTTCTTGCCAAAGACTCCAGCAATTTGTTCCTTTCTAACTCTAAAGGCCTCTACTTGATTTTCATCCTTCTTTACCTTGCTGCTGCCTTTGACACTGTTGACTATCACCTTCTCCTCGATACCCTATCCTCGCTTGGATTTAGGGGCTCTGTTTTGTCCTTGTTTTTTTCTTATCTCTCCCATCACACTTTTAGTGTATGTTCTGGTGGATCCTCCTCTACTGCCACCCCGTTTTCAGATGGTGTACCTCAGGGCTGGAGTGGAAGAGTAGTCTAGTAATTAGAGAAGCTGCCTAGTACCCAGAAGAACAAGGATTTGATACCCACTGGCACTCCTTGTGACCTTGGGCAAGTCACTTTACATTGCCTTTGAAGAAAAGGCCTGGCAATACATTGCCAAGAAAATCTAGAGGCAGCTGGGTCACCAGGAGTCAGCACTGACTTGACAGCACAAAAACAAACAAACAAACAAACCTCAAGGCTCTGTCTTGGGACCCCTCCTTTTCTCTCTCTACACTCAGTCCCTTGGTGCACTTATTTCCTTCCATGGTTTTCAGTACCATCTTTATGCTGATGATCTCAGATCTACCTTTCTGTGCCTGAAATCTCTCCAGGAATCTAGGACCAGATCTCTGCCTGCTTATCCAAAATTGCTGCCTGGATGTCTCATTGCCATCTGAAACTGAAGATGGCCAAAACTGAGCACTTATCTTTCCCCCTAAACCCACCTCCCCCCTTCCTCCCTTCTCTATCACACATCCAACAGATAGGAAAAAGCTGTTACTTCTTTCTCTATAAACTTGGCAAAATTCATCCCTTCCTTTCTACACATACTGCTAAGACAATCATCCACTCACTAGTCACCTCCCGTCTTGACTATTGTAACCTGCTCCTCACTGGACTCCCTCTGAATCATCTCTCTCCCCTTCAATTTATTTATTTATTAAACATTTTTATACCGCATTTTCCAGATGATCAAAAGTGGTTTACATATAACAACAGTTTGAATAGTACGAGAACAGGTACATATTCCATTACATAGAATGTATAGAATGTATTAGAACTATATACATTAACATGGGTAAAACAGGGAATTATTAACATGGAACTATATACATATTAGAGGATTTGTAGGTAAGAAGAGTTATATAGAGTCTTTTAGGGGGTGGGATTTGAGCTGTTGCATTCAGATTGCGTGCCGAAATGAAGGGTGAATAGATGAGTTTTAAAATTTTTTCTGAATGTGATGAGATTGTTAATTTCTCTTAGGTTCAATCTGTTCAAAACTGGGCTGCATGGCTTATCTTCTGCCATTGTTGCTATGCTCATGTAACCCTTCTTCTCAAGTCACTTCATTGGCTCCCTATCCATTTCCGCATCCAGTTCAAACTTCTCCTACTTACAAGTGCATTCATTCTGTGGCTCCTCACTAGCTTTCCTCTCTTATCTCACTCTTCCTCCTAAGGAATTCCACTTCTCTGGCAGATCCTTTTTATCTGTGCCCTTCTCTGCCACTGCCAACTCAGGACTTCATTCATTCCACCTTGCTGCTCAATATGCCTGGAAAAAACTACCTGAGTTGGTGCATCGGGCTCCTTCTCTGGCCCTATTCAAGTTCAGATTGAAGACCCACCTCTCTGAGGCTGCTTTTGGATCCTGATGTTCCTCATTCTCTTGTCCAGTACTAATGTGTATCTTGCCATACTCTAGACCCCAGTTTGTGATGTTTTTTCATCCTGATTAGATTGTGAGCTCTGATGAGCAGGGATTGTGTCTTACATCTATATGTACGTTGTTACGTACACCTTGTAGTGCTATACAAATGATTAGTAGTAGTAGGGTGTAGGTTGCAGTCATTTTATTTTATTTATTTAACGGTATTTCTATACCGCCTTATCATAAAATCAAAGCGGTGTCACAGCAATACAATCAAAAGTGGGGAAGGGTAGGTCATGCAGTGAAGAATGTTATGAATTGCGTGTAAGAGAGTAGTGTAACAGATTAGGTTGAACTAGGTACATTGTGAGCTATATTACAGCATGAGCTATGATACATTGTTCTGTACTATGTACATTGTGATCTATAATACAATGTTCTATGTAATTAGGGGGTTAAGATATATCATGTGCCTGTGAATATTTTCTTATCACGGATGGAAGGGTACTGAGGAAGTTCTTGTTGGATTATGTAACATGTCCATAGTGTTCTATGAACAGCGTTGTCTTCAGCTGCTTGCGAAAGTCTTTGAGGTCATCTGTTGATCTCAGTTCGTCTGGGAGGGAGTTCCATATTGTTGAGGCAGCCAGAGAGAGGGCCCTCTCAGTGGTGTCCTTGCGGGTTTTTCTGAAGTCGTTCGGTGTGTTTACTCTATTGGCAGTCCCTTTTCTTCTTGGGCGCGTGCTGGTGTCTGATTGTATGAGGGTGTGCAGGCTGTTGGCTGAGGTGCGGTGTTTGATTTTGAATATGTTTATTATTGTTTTGTATTTGATGCGAGAGCTGATTGGCAGCCAGTGTAAGTCTTTCAGAACAGGAGTAATGTGTTCATGTCTTGTTGCACCAGCTATTTTGCGGGCTGCAGTGTTTTGAGCTAATTGTAGTGGTTTGAGTGTTTGTTTTGTTAGCCCAAGGTAGATAGGGTTGCAGAAGTCCAGTAGGGGAGTAATTAGAGCTTGGCATACGGTACGGAAGTGTTCTGTGGTGAGGAGGGGTTTGAGTCTTCTGATGATTCTTATCCTGTGGTATACATTTTGGATTGTTTTGCTTACGTGTGTCTTGAGATTCAGTTCATTGTCCAGGGTCACTCCAAGGTATTTTACTTCTGTTTTCACTGGTATGGCTGTGTTTTGTACTCTGATTTCCGGTGGGTGGGTGAAGTCTGGGTTGCGGGTGATTATTAGTGCCTCCGTCTTGCTGTAGTTGATGGCGAGGTTGTTGTCTTTACACCATGTTGTCATTTGTGTTAGGCAGTCTGTTATTTTAGGGTAGTCTGGGCTGTCGATTGAGATAGGTATGTAAATCATAATATCATCTGCATAGATGGTGTATTGAATGCTGTTTGCTTTCAGGATGTCGCAAATTGGCTGGATGTATATGTTGAACAGAAGTGCTGAGAGGGCGGATCCTTGAGGTACTCCTTGGAGGACTTTTATGGGTTGAGATGTGTTGTGGCCTACCTTGACCTGTATCTGCCTGTCAATGAGGTATGATTGGAACCATTTGGATGTGGTACCATGAAGCCCAATTTCCTTTAGTCTTTCCAGGAGAGTTTGGTGGTCTACTGTGTCAAACGCTGAGGAGATGTCGATGAAGATCAAGAGGATACCTTTTTTGGTGTTGTCTATAATCCGGAGGATGTTGTCGAAGAGGTATATCAGTAGTGTTTCGACTCCGTGGTTGGGGCGGAAGCCGTGTTGCTTGTCATCTAGAGGAGCATGGTTGTCAATGTGCTCCTGTAGTTGTTGTTGCACTGATTTTTCTATGATTTTTGCTAGAAAGGGTAAGCTTGATATTGGTCGGTATGCTGCTGGGTTGCTCTTGTCGAGGGTTGTTTTCTTTGGTATTGGTCGTACTGTAGCTAGCTTTAGTTTATCTGGCATGAGCCCTTGGCTGAGGGAGTTTTGCACCATGTTGTGGATGAAGTGGATGAAGCTGGATTTGGTGGCTTTGATCCATGATACTGGGCAAGGGTCCGTAGGAGCGGTGCTTGTTTTGATTGCAGAGATGATATGTGAGAGCTGTTCTGTTGAGGGTGAGGAGAATGTGTCCCATGTCTTGGGGTGTGAGTCAGGCTGAGTTAGTGTGCGAGGCGTCGTTGGTTCTGCGGTGTGAAATTTTTTCTTGATATGATCAGCAAATTCTTGTGGGTCTATTTGTACTTCTTCCTCAGTCCTTTGCTCCTTTGTGAGGATTTTTACTATTTTGAATAGCTCTCTGGGTTTGTTCATGGAGGTATTGATCATGTTTGTGTGGTATTCTTTCTTTGAGTGGTTGATGTGTTCACTGTATTGTTTCTGCTTTGTTAGGTATGTCGTGAGATTTTGGCGTGAGAGCCAGCTCATTTGTGGGGGGGGGGGGGGGGCAGTGCCCCTCTCGTGTCTCTCCAAACTACACTCATGCCCATTCTCCATCTCTTCTTCTCTGGTCCATGATTCTGCAGTATTTTGCTTACTCTCTCTCTCCTCTCTATGCCTAACATTTCCCCCCTCCCCATCCAGTGTCTCTTCCCTTTCTCCCTCTCTCTCTCCTTGCATCCAGCATCTCCTCTCTCTTTCTCTCTCTCTCTCTTTCTATCTCTATCCCTATCCTTCTGTGTCCCCCCTCTCCTTCCTATCCCCATGTCCAGAATCTCCCCTCTCTATTCCTATTTCCCTGTACCCAGCATCCCCCATCTCCATACCACCCCCTTCCTATTACTCCCATATCCAGCATCTCTCCAGCTTTTTCTCACCTACTTACCCCCAGGTCAATCTTCTCCCCTCTCTCTCTCCCTATTACCCCCATGCCCTGCATCTCCTCTCTGTTTCCCTTTGTTCCACCCTCCATGTCCAGCATCTTCCCACAGTCTCCCTATAACCCCCCATGTCCAGGATCCCCACTCCATCTCAAAAATCTCCAGTCTTTGCTTCTCCCTATGCCCATTTTACCTATGTCCACTTCCCATGTCTAATATCTCCCCCTGATCTCTCTAGTCCCAGTGTTTAGCATGTCCCTTCTGCTTCGCTCCGTCTTCCTGTGCCTAGCGATATTCAACATCTCTCCTCCACCTCCCAATGTCCCACATGTTCAGCATCTCCTCTGTTTTCCTGTGTCCCTCCCTTGTCCAGCATCTGCCCTCTGTTTTCCTGTGATACCCCCTGCCTCCGACATTATTTATTTATTTATTTAGACAGACTTGTATATTTATTACATAAGAACATAAGATATGCCATACTGGGTCAGACCAAGGTCCATCAAGCCCAGTATCCTGTTTCCAACAGTGGCCAATCTAGGTCATACGTACCTAGCAGTTTCCCCAAAAGACACAGGTTCCACAATGCTTGTACTGGGTCAAGCATTGATATCCTGGGTCCCTTCTTAATAATGGTTTATGGACTTTTCCTCCAGGAACTTGTCCAAACCTTTTTTTAAACCCAGCTACACTAACAGCCTTTACTACATCCTCCGGTAACAAATTCCAGAGTTTGATTACACGTTGAGTGAAAAAATATTTTCTTTTATTAGTCTTAAATAGTTTACCCTGTAGCTTCATTGCATGTCCCCTAGTCTGTCTATATTCTGATAACGTAAACAATCGATCTACGTTTACCCGTTCCACTCAGTTCATTAATTTATCGACTTCTATCATATCTCCCCTCAGCCGTCTCTTTTCCAGGTTAAAGGTTATTTATTTATTTATTTAACTATATTTATATCCCGCTTTTCACCGGGTCAAAGCGGTGGGACATATAACCAGGGGGGGGGGGGGTAATCAAATGTGGGGGGGGGGGCCATCACTGGGGGTTCAACATTGATGATTTTTTGGGGTGGACATAGAGACTGACAAGATAGCATAGTTACTGGTTCCTATTCAGAGATGTTCTTGGAATAGGATGGTTTTTAGCTGCTTTTTGAATGATGGGAGATTACCGTTGTTCTTGATGTGGTTTGGTAGAGAGTTCCAGAGGGATGGGGCATAGAGTTCAAAAGCTCTGTTGCAGATCCGTTGAGTTGCCACCTTATCCTTCAATCAAGGTGGTCACGTCACATCACAATTGGAGGGTTACAATTAACATTAGGGTACATGTAAACATTTAGACAGTACAGTTACATAACAGCATTTAGAGAGTACAATTAAAGGTAATATTTAACATGAGGGTATTTAATAACGTGGTATGATAAACTTGTGTGTGTGGATAGGATGGGTGCGTGTTTAGTTGGCGGGGTAGGTGGTATTTCAGTTTGCGTATGGGATGTTGCCTGGATGCTCATATGTTTCTATGAATAAATATGTTTTGAGGTCTTTGCGGAAGTCTTTGAGGTCATCTAATGCTCTCAGGCTCATTGGGAGGGAGTTCCATAGTGTGGATGCCAGTAGTGATGGTGTTATTTTTGATGTTGTTTGTTTGGTTTTGTGATAGCTTGCAGGTGTGCCGATCATGTTTATTTATTTATTTATTTAGCTGCATTTATATCCCGCTTTTCACCGGGTCAAAGCGGTTGGGGGATACATTTAACACGAGGGGATATGACACACACACTAATACTTACAGGGAACATGGGCAATGGAGGGTTAAGTGGCGTTGTCATTATTGGTTCTTCTTGGTCTATTGCTGATGTCTCTTGTTATGACGTTTTGGAGTACGTCTGCTGAGAGATGGTGAATGACTTTGAAGATGATCAGGATTATTTTGTATTTAGCTCTTGTCACCATTGGGAGCCAGTGCAGTTGCTGTAGGACGGGAGTGATGTGCTCAGTCCTTGGTGTGTCTGTAATGATGCGTGCTGTGGTGTTTTGTACCATCTGTAGTGGCCGGAGTGTCTGCCGAGGTAGGCCTTGATATATTGAGTTTCCGTAATCAAGCAGTGGTGTGATGAGTGCTTGGCATACTGTGCGGAAGTGGTCCTGGCGGAGCATTGGTTTGATTTGTCTGATTGTTTTCAATCGTTGATAGGCCTTGTTTGCGGTTTTGGTGATGTGGGATTTCAGGTTTAAAGCTCCGTCTAGTGTGATGCCCAGATACTTAACTTCTTCTTTGACTACTATGTGTTTGTCTAGGATGCTGATAGTTTGTGGAGGTATGAAGGTGGGGTTCCTGGTGACGAACATTGCTTCAGTTTTATCGTAGTTGACCGTTAAGTTGTTGGTTCTGAACCAGTCATTCATGTCTTCGAGGCATTTGGTTATTGTTGTTGTGTTTAGTGCTAGTATGTTGATTGGAGCGTACACCATTATCTTTTCATCTTAATTTCCCATTCTATCTCCCTATGCCCCCACCTGTGTCAGTATCTCCCTCTGTCTACCTAGTCCTCCATACCAGGGCCGGATTTACGTATACGCCATGTACGCCATGGCGTAGGGCCCACAGCCGGCAGGGGCCCACAAAAAAAAGAACCAGTTTTTTTTTTTTAAACTCAATTAAAAAAAAAAACCTGGTGGCTGCCGCCGCGGGGCCCCCTCTGCTGCCGCGGGGGCCCCGTCTACAAGCTGAAGCGGTCGGGTCGGGTCGGGTCGGGTCTCTCCCTCCCTCCCTCCCTCCCTCGCTGCAGGCTGCGAGAGACGCGAAGATAGAGCGTCTCCTCGCGTCTGTGTTAAGCCCGCAGGGGCTGATGGGATTTCCCATCAGCCCCTGCGGGCTTAACACAGACGCGAGGAGACGCTCTCCCTTCGCGTCTCTCGCAGCCTGCAGCCTGCAGCGAGGGAGGGAGAGGAGAGACCCGACCCGACCCGACCCGACGGCTTCAGCTTGTAGACGGGGCCCCCGCGGCAGCAGAGGGGGCCCCGCGGCGGCAGCCACCAGGTTTTTTTTTAAATTAAATTTTACTTTAGGCCAGGGGGGGGGGGGTAGGACTGGTAATGGGCTATGGGGGGGGGTAGGACTGGTAATGGGCTATTGGGGGGGTAGGACTGGTAATGGGCTATTGGGGGGGCTGGGGCTGGAAATGGACGGGGGGGGGGTAGGGCTGGTAATGGGCTATGGGGGGGCTGGGGCTGGAAAGGGGCTGGGCTGGGCTGGGGGGGGGTTAAGGCTAGAGGTGGGCTGATGGGGTTAGGACTGGTAATGGACTGTGGGCTGTTGGGGGGGCTTAGAACTGGCAATGGGCTTTGGGGGGGGGTAGGACTGGTAATGGGCTATGGGGGGGGTAGGACTGGTAATGGGCTATTGGGGGGGCTGGGGCTGGAAATGGACTGGGGGGGGGTAGGGCTGGTAATGGGCTATTGGGGGGCTGGGGCTGGAAATGGGCTGGGCTGGGCTGGGGGGGGGTTAAGGCTAGAGGTGGGCTGATGGGGTTAGGACTGGTAATGGACTGTGGGCTGTTGGGGGGGCTTAGAACTGGCAATGGGCTTTGGGGGGGGGGGTTAAGACTGGTAATGGGCTGTGGGCTGATGGGGGGGGGGTAGGACTGGCAATGGGCTATGGGGGGCTGACTGGAAATGGGTTGATGGGGTTAGGACTGGAAGTGGGCTGATGGGGGGTTAGGACTGGTAATGGGTTATAGGGGGGGCTTAAACTAAAAATGGGGTGATGGGGGGTTAAGGACTGAAAATGGGGTGATGGGGGGTTAAGGACTGTAAGTGGGGTGATGGGGGGGCTAGGACTGGTATTGGGTTGGGGGTTGCTAGGACTGGAAATGGGCTGATGGATGGCTAGGACTGGAAATGGGCTGATGCAGGGACTAGAAGGGAATGGATGCTGGGTGAGGCTGGAACTAGAAGGGAGCTGATGTTGGGGGAGGATTAGAATGGGATGGGGCTGGAAGAGTAAAATGGAGAAGGGAAAAATATTTTGTGTGGGAGGGATAAAAAATCTACAATTGGCCGGGTATTGGGAGAGTAAGTGGGGATTGAGGATGGAGGGGTAAAATTTGAGTGGATAAAATAGGAATGAGGAAAGAGCAAAAGGAGAAAGATTAGTATGTTAAAGCAGATGTAGAGAGAGAATGGAAAAAAATCTAGAAGAGAGAAGAAAGGACAAATGGACAGCAGACGATGGAGAGTTAGCAGAAGACACGAAGAAACCAGAAGAAAGTGGCTGGAGCAATTGCAGCTGAAAAAAATGCACAAAAGGTAGAAAAATATCTCTTTATTTTGAATTTATTAATTGGAATATGTCAGCTCTGGTAAATGTGCATCATTAACATCTGCGCTTTGTTTAGTACAAGAGCAAATTAATGTATAGTTTTATTTCTACAGTGTTGTACATTCCAAGTTTGGCTTTTGGGATTCCCAGTTTAATTATTGTCTTCCTATTTCTAAATTGTGATTACTTGTTTGGTGATGGTCTATGTTCTGCATGTGTAACTGAGCTGAGGTGTTCTGTTTATATAATTCCTATTTGACATTGCCACTTGTTCTCTTTCCCCAGTAGGTCATGTATTGTTGTTCTCTGAAATGTATTGGTTTAATATTTGCAGTGTTGCCTTTTGATTGGTAGAGTATGGTGCTTTGTGAGTCCTGGTAGTGCTGTTAGGATACGGCGGGTTTACTATGGGCAGTGTTTGTAGTAGTTCCTAATGTGTCTGGCAGTTGGCACTGGATTATAGTAATGTAGAAATCTTTTAGTCTTTCTTTATCCATACACTCATTAAGAGGCACGTTTACTAAAAGTTAGTATATGGTAACATTATGCAAATATTTATGCAAATGAGGCCCCTTATGCAAATGAGGTCCGCACACCCCTTGGGCCGCCCCTGCTGGGGGCCCACAATTTTTGTTGGCGTAGGGCCTCACTCAAGGTAAATCCGGCCCTGCTCCATACCCATGTTTAGTATCTTCCCTCCATCCTCCTGCCCCTCTCTTGCTGTCTCTCAATTCTCTATTCCCCTTCCCTCTGTCCCTTTTTTACTTTCCTTTTGCACTCTAACCCCTGCCCTCTCTTCGCCCTCCTCCCCCAATCTTTTTGTTAATCACTGTCCTTTAAATTTATCCCATCTTCTCTGTCCCTCTCTCAGTGGCCCCCAGAACTGTCTTTGCACTCCGACCTCAGGGTCTGCAACAGGCATGATCTAGTGGCAGTTCTTCTGCTTATGGGAATTGCTGCTCCTGGGGGCATGATCATCTTGTATGGGTCGTGATCATGATGCAGAGGCAATTGCAGCCCAGAAGGGAAGATCTTGTCCGCGAGAGCAGCAAGTCCAGTGGGCAGCAGAGCTAATCCTTTCTCAGCTTGTCTGGAGGTGGGGTGGGGGGGGCCGGGGGGGGGGCTGCTAGTGCTAGCGCCCCTCTGACATCAACGCCCCCTGCTGCTCTTGGCTTGCTTACCAGGTAGCACAGGCCCTGTTCATAGATGTGGTAAAAGTAGGTAGTGTAGCTGGGTTTTACAAAGGTTTAGAGAAATTCCTAGAGGAAAAGTCCCCAAATCATTATTAAGGCAGTCCAGGAAAAATCCACTGCATAGCCGTGGGGATAAGTAGCATGGAACTGGCTACCTTTGTCTACTTTTGTCAGGCACTTCTGACCTGGATTAGCCATTGTTGGAAACAGGATACAGGCCTTGATGGACCTTTAGTCTGACCCAGTACATCAGTTCTTATGTTCTTATATCCTTATGACTTAGAAATGTCAGCTATGGAAGATGTTGTCTAAAAAGGGTAACAGCAGATGTGTGAGTGGGTGGGCATAGTTTGCATAGTGACTGATGGTGTATGTGAGGCATATATATATATATTTTTATTTATTTATTTATTTAGCAAGCATTTGTAGCCCGCTCCTTCCAGCGATCAGAAGCGGGTAGGATTACTATTGTGAAACTGCCGAATCAAGGCAGGTACAAATTTTGTTTACATACAGATTGTCAGAAAAGCACATCATACAGAGTTAACACTTCTTAGCTATGGGGGAGTTCATTTACATATATACATAAATACATATATACAGGATAATCTTCTTGGACACAGTGGTCAGGGGCTGCTCCATCTGTGGGTTCAGTTCAGGTTGAAATGTGATTGGAAAATGTGCGTTTTGAGTTTCTTTCTGAAGTTTAGAAGGTCATTGCTAGCTCGTAGTTCTGGTGGGAGTTGGTTCCACAGTGTTGGCGCCGCATATGAGAAAGCCCTGTGGCTGGTGTTAGCTTTGGCAGATCTTATATCTGTTGGAGTGTGAAGGATGTTGGAATTGTGGGTTCTTCTGTTTCGGGTAGGAGGTTGCAATCTTACTAGGTTGTTGAGAAAGGAAGGTGCTAAGTTGTGGATGAGTTTGAAGGTGGTTGTTAGTATTTTGTATTTTGTGCGAGCTGTTATGGGTAGCCAGTGTAATTGAATTAGTACTGGTGTGATGTGGTCACTTAGATTTTTCTTCATTATGACCCTGGCAGCTACATTTTGTGCCATTTGTAATATGTTTAGGGTTTTTTTAGGTAAACCTTGTAGGATGGCGTTGCAGTAGTCAAAATGTGGCATGATGAGTGCTTGGGCCACTGTTCTGAAGTCTTGGGGATCATATATCTGTATGTAAATCAGTGGTACGGTGTATATAATTCCATGGGAAGAGTTTCGCTGTTTATGTGTGGAGATGCGAGGGTAGGATTTCAGAGGGTATGTGTTAGTGTGTTCTGGTAGTGTATGACATTGGTATGTTTATGTGTGTGTATGTGTGTGTGTGTGTATGTCAGGGTTATGAGTGTATCATGACTTTGTGTGTGTATCATGAGTGTTGGCAATTGTGTCAGGGGCTCTGTGTGCATGTGTGTGTGCTTGTGTACATATATTGGAGGCCTGTGTGTGCATGTATGTGTCAGGAGTTCCGTGTGTGTACATCTGTATGTTGGGACTGTGTTTGCATATAAACGATTTTATGCATTTTTATTTCATTAACAGATCTCAATATCCTTGATATAGGTGACCACTGAAAACAGCCATGTTGGTTTTCTGTAATTTATTGAGATTAAAGAAATTCTTTTCAACCCACGTTTCTTGGTTCTTTTAGGTATTCTCACTTCTTCTGTCGCCATTATAATACTCTCCACCCTCATCACTTCCCCTGGCATTAGTAGGGGGACTAGAGGTCTTTTGGTCACACGCAGCCACTCAGTGTTTGTCACATTTAAAAACGACTTGTTGTGCTATGCTAACTTGCAATCACCTGGAGATGGCTATTTAATTGCTGCATACAAGTCACATAATCACCTGTAGCTGGAACAATCAATTGTATGTGTAACCTCCCTTTCTGTGTGGTCCTCGCAGCTGCTACTAGTGGCTTAGAAGACAAGGGGGGACACGCATCCAATGAGCCTTTTTGCAGTTTTTTAGTCTTGTGCTCGTGGATTTTAATTATGAGGGTTCTTTGGTGAGGACTGGCATATACTGGGAATCCCTTGGCACTTGACACTCTCACACCTCTTCCATTCTCAAATAAATACGTCCAGGCTAGAAACTGTGTTCTGAACCACGGGCTTTCTTAAACTTTAGGGTCACTGAGCAATAACAACAATAATAATAATAATTGGCAGACGCAAAAACAAGAACTTTGTTGCAAGCAGTTAATTCCTACTTTTTAGTCAAAATGTTTATAGGTAGATTATTCCTTTCTCCCTTCAGTTAGGTATGTTAAAACCTCCCTTCAATTATTTTTTATCTTAAGCTGAACAGTTACTCCACTCTTCACAACAGCTGCATTTTGTTACTCTCTGGTTTCCCTAAGTGGGAATCCTTCTCTCTTGTTTCTAGTATTTTTCTCAGTGTACCTGAAGCTTATGGTGATGCAGACATGTGCTGGACACTCCTGAATCTGGTGCCCTGGTGTATGATGAGTGGGTAATTTTTTCTTTCTGAGAGCCGGTGGTGGCTTCTTCCACCATGCCACCAGACCAATCGGGAGCCCTGCAAGGAGCGAAGAGGTAAGCTCCTCCCCGCTCCCTGCTGAAATCACCAATCAGTCTGGCATACTGAACTCTCCTCCAGCAAGCCGGCATTTAAAATCAAAGCTGCACTTAGGCACACCCATGCTTGGCATGGCCCTTAAGTATGGAACTTAGATGAACTCCGACTATAATAAATCAAACAAACCATTCTCTTACAAGCCCAAAACATCCGGCACCTCCTCTACTGAGCTCTCCACTGAACTCTCAGGTTCCTTTAAACTTGCTGTTTTGGGGTTGTTTCCACCCAGCAAAAATTTCTTGCAAAACCTAGCACCTTTCTTTGTATTATCTAGAATCATTTCTTTTAAAGCCCTAGTATACTGCTAGCCTCCTACCACCTGTTCTCAAATGATAACAGCACTGTATAAGGACACTATCAAAGTCTCGAACAGCACACTCTCCCTGTGTCTCTTATACACAGCACCACAAACCGAAGCTCTAGATCTTTCTACAATTCTTGAATCTGCTTGTGCCCCCCAAAACTCCACACACCCTCTCATCATCTTAGGAGATCTTAACCTCTCCTCAACATCACAGAAACAGGCATCCTCCTTCCTGGATGCCATGGAAGCCCTACACTTCTTACAGATCCTCAAATCACCAACTCACAATAAAGGAAATATCCTTGACCTGATATTCATGCCTCAAACAATAATAGTTAATGCACAAATCTCACACTCTGTCCATCCTGTACCATGGTCAGACCACTCTCTGATAATATTCTCCTTCCCTTCCCAGCAACACAAAAAGCCCATACCCACCCCATCACAGATGACCCATAGATTCCAGCAATTTGCATCAACCTGTTCCTTAAACAGGTTACACCTCAACTAGACATCCTTAACAGCAACAACTCTAACTCTCAAATTGAAGGATGGAATAAAATTATGACCTATGCAGCCCAAGCACTTCTCAGACTGTCTCCAAACAAACACCACAAAAGAGCCCCCTGGTTCTCTACTTCCCTACATGAAATGAAGAAAGATCCTAGATGATTGGAATGCTGCTGGCTACGTTCCCAAGACCCCCCCTATCTATACCATCTACACTGAAAAGCTCCGTGCCTACTGCGCTGAAACAATAAGATGAAAGAGAGATTACAATGAAAATGTCATCATACGCTCCATAAACAAACCTAGGGAACTATTCTCTATCACTAAATCTCTATTAAATGAACTATCAAAACAGGGGCTTGATGTTAAAATATCCCCACAGACCATAGCTGATCACCTTCACTCCAAATACTGCTCATCTCAGCCTCGACCAACCCTCCATTCAGATCCACTAACCCCTAGTACAACCCCTGTAGTAACCTGGAATAAATTCTACCCTCCATCTCTTGACAACATAATAATGGTCATCAAAAATCTAAACACATCTACCTCTGCCCTAGATCCATGTCCAGTCACTTGGATAAAAAGTACCAAGGAAACTCTTAGCACCTACATTCTATCCATAGTAAAAACCTCCCTCCAAACCGGTATCATGCCAATGCCCCTGAAAAAGAGTTCAATCCGCCCCATCCTAAAAGGCAACAAGCTTGACCCCACTATACCCTCATCCTACAGACTGATATCAAGTATCCTCCTCCTGGCAAAAATAACTGGAAAGATTGTTCAAACACAACTACAGAACTACATTGACAACCATGCCCCCCTTGATCCCTTCCAACGTGGATTTAAATGGAACCATGGCATGGAAATCTTAATTACGTCCCTTCTAGATTCAGTGATCGCCTACACCCAAACGCCTACCCAAGGCTGTCTACTAATCTTCCTCAATATATCGTCTGCCTTCGATTTCCTTTCTCATGACCAGCTCCTGGACAGACTGCATGACATTGGCCTTAGAGATGCTACACTGAAATGGTTCTGCTCCTACCTTGAACACAGGACTCAACAGGTAAGAATTGGTGAAAATACCTCCCAGCCATTCATACTAACACAAGGTGTACCACAAGGTTCCAGATTATCTGCACTTCTTTTCAACATCTTTCTCCAACTCATATGCAAAATCTTTCAAGACCACAGCATCCAATACCAACTCTATGCAGATTACATTATGTTCTTCACTCCCTTTAACATATCAACTCCCAACTTTGCCAATGTTAGTAAACGCTTTACGAAGATCAGAAACTGGCTCCATCAACACAACCTCCTCATTAACCAAGCTAATATGGAAGCACTTCATATCTCTTTCAATCCATCTTATTCTCCCCCTACATCACTTGTCCTTGGTGATTACACTATCTGTGTAAAAAGTGAAGTTAAATATCTTGGCATAATAATTGATCAGAACCTTACCTTCCAGGAACAGATAAGAAGAACAACTAAAGCCATTTACACCAAGATCAGAACTCTGAGAAACCTCCGCCCCTTATTAAACCCAGATTCCTTCTGTAATGTCTGCCACCCCATCTCTTGACTATTGCAATTTCATTTATCATGGTCTCTCAAAATGAAGTATCCATCCTCTTCAAATAGCCCAATAAAAACATAGCATGCCTAATTACAAACACACCTAGACGAGCCCACATTACCCCTGTTCTCCAAGATCTCTACTGGCCTCCTATTCTGGCCAGAATAAAATTTAAAACCCTCACATTGTTTCATAAAGTCATACACAATGAATCAGCTCTCTGTCTTCTCTCCCTTCTCTTTAGGCCTGCACCAGATCACATAGACCCATCTCTGCAAACCTCCTAAACCTCCCAACACAAAAGAAAGAAAGCAAACAATCTACAAGCAACCAAGCCTTCTCCCTCTTTGCCCCCTCAGAATGGAACATCCTCCCATCTGACTTACAAGGATGCTCTGACCAAGCGGAGTTCTGTAAAAGGCTCAAAACCTTACTCTTTCAAGAACACTTTGCATTACCCCCCTAACCACGGCTTTGTACAACCCAGTCCCTTAACCTTTAAGCAGCAGGCACTCTGCCTTTGACCACCCCCCACCCCGCCTTAAGGGTCTTCCACCCCCCATTCAATATCTAACCCTCCCCTTTCTCTCCCCTTTAGACTCAGTTACCTTCCCCGACCTACCTTCCTATTAATATGTAAAAAGTTGAAGTGGACTGTTAAATGATCCTTGTTTTTATCTTTATCAAGTTTTTGTTCTCTGTACAACAGCTGTTAACTACACTGTTACTAGTTAAGTTATTTGTAAACTATCTTGAATTGTAGAAAGACGGTATATAAGGTTTAAATAAATAAATAAAATAGTTGCAAGTTCCTGAAACTGCTCTGTAGAGCTCCTGACTCAGATGGACTGGAAAGCTGAGTTTTCTGATGCAGACATCAATCCTTTACTCTCTTCTCTTATGCTGCTGCTCTGATGCATGTTTCTCATGCTGGATGGTATCAGTGGCTGTGTCCCAAAGATAGCTGCCTAAAGAACAGATGCCCTTATTCTCTTCTAATGCAGTGACTGAGTGCTAGAGACAGAGATCTGTATTTGGGAGTGGTTTATATATTAACTTAGATTTACCTTCCCAGAGAAGCCTTCTTCCAGCATTAAATCACTGGCAACAAGAATCTCCCCTGGTCTGGAAAATGTGAGGCTTTTCTCTAATCTTCATTATAGTAATCAGTAGGGACACTGAATGGTGCTGCTACTGCTTACACAATAACATCCAAGCAGTCTCTACATATGTCATCATCATAAACAATCGTCGTAAGGCTCAAAGATTGAATAAGGGCACACAAATGTGTTGTATAAAGAATGAACAGAAGAGGTGATAAACAAAATCCCTGTGTGACCCCACATTAAGAAAGCACCCAATCTGACTGCACAACATTAGGCCAACACATCAACATTCCACCACTTTCAGGAACTAAACTGTGGATTAATCAATGCACAGTTGGCTCGCAACAAGATCCACACAATTTCTGACGACCTTAATGACCACAATTTAGATATAATGTGTGTTACGGAATCATGGTTCACAGAAGACAACAGTGTACTAATCAATCAGCTTACAGCATCATCATTTACCTTCTACATCTGTTTAAGAGCAATCAGAAGAGGCAGAGGGTTCTTCATATTAGCAAAAAGTCACCTAAAATTTAGCTGCATTACGGTCAGCTCCACTGACAATCTACTGTAGATACGCTCACCATTTCAAACAAACACCTTATAATATGCCTAGCCTATATATCCCCATCCACAAAGGCTGACGATCTATCCACTCTTCTCGAGATGACATGCAAACACACAAACAAGAATAAGTGACTCATTCTGTTAGGCGATCTAAACCTTGCATCAACATCTGCAAGACAGGCTAACTCATTCACCGTAACTATGGAAGCATTGCAATACAAACAAATCATTAGGGACCCTTCCCATAAGAAGGGAGGCACCCTAGACCTCATTTTTGTACAGAATGATAGGTTGAGTTGCACCATAAGAACATAAGAACATAAGATATGCCATACTGGGTCAGACCAAGGTCCATCAAGCCCAGTATTCTGTTTCCAACAGTGGCCAATCTAGGTCATATGTACCTAGCAGTTTCCCCATCCAACACCCTCCACAAGTGTCTCCAGTATCATGGCTCCACCATAGCCTCAAATCGTTTACACTACCTCAAGGCATTCCCCAAACTTGGAGAGCCCTCTCTACAACAACATATGAAGATTTTGTCAATTTGATATTATGGAGGTTGAAACCACTGCTCAACCAGGATAATTTCTGCACAGTAGTCCAAGTGGTATTATGCTACTGTTGGACTATTGCAACTCAATATATCAGAGTACACCTAAACAAACAATCCACATGCTTCAGATGGTGCAGAACACGTCGGCCCGCATTATCACTGGTTCAGCAAAATATGAACATATCACACCAATATTAAACCAACTGCAGTGGCTTCCTATATATTACCACATCAGGTCTAAAACTACCCTCAACATATTCAAAATACTAACAAACAAATCAGCCGACATTCTACAGGAGCTGCTTATTACAGTACCAGACAATAGATCTAAGAGGACCAATAACAAGAACATGATTCTTATACCCAGCATCTACTCAAAGTCCAAGCACACCACATCAAACAGAGCATTTTCTTTAACAGCTACTGCACTTTGGAACACATTGCCTGAAGATATAAGAGCTACAAAGGACATCATGGACTTCAGAAAAAAAGTTAAAAACACATTTATACAAAGAATACTTTGGAAATATCACCTAGAGCCAGACTACCAGGACAGACAATAACACTGAATACAGACACTGATATATAAGCATGCCATATTGTACATGCAAACTGTATATAGGTTATGGTATAGGTTAACAGTACCCACATGTAATGTAATCTTCTTGAATTAATGATTGTTTTGCTAGATTGTTAAAACCCCCAAATGTTCTCTATATAAACTGAGTTGTAGCAGCCCAAAATAAGAACAGATCCATAAAACAACACTGTGTTCTATGTTACACCCTAGATATGAAGAAACTAAAAGGAGAACTTAGAAAGCTAGAGTATAAATGGAGTCACACAAAGGAAAGCACAAAGGAGTCACCAGAGAGCCTACTTGGATAAACAAAGTGAATACCAAGCAAAAATAATCAAAAGAAAACAAAAATGCCTCACAAACCTCATCATGGGCTCAGTTAACCGCTCCATAGAGCTCTTTGATTTCATAAAATCACTCATCAGAGACCCCGACCAAGAGAGAGACATTAAGTTATGTCCCCATGAAAAGGCCACATTCTTCCAGAGCAAGCTTAACAAGAAAATTACAAGGGCATGTGCTCTGTATGAAATCCATTAATCACTAGTTCCAGTGTCACCTGAAAATGGACCACTTTCAACCCAATCTGCAGAACAGCTAGAAGGGATCATTACCAACCTTAACATGACTACATCTCCATTAGACCCATGCCTAGTTTCATGGATCAGACTAACTAGATCAGAACTAACCCCATTACTCAAGCTCACTAATTTGTCCCTATCACAAGAACACATGCGCCCCAGCCTGAAGAATGCCTTGGTCAGACCACACATAAAGAGCCCATCCCTAGATCCCAAAGACCCAAGCTCCTATAGGCCTATCTCCCTCCTACCATTTATAGCCAAAATAGTCAAGAAAGTAGTTCAGCTCTAACTGCAAGAACACATTGACACTGTTGCACCACTCAGTCCCCAACAGCACAAATTCAGACCCAATCATGGCATAGAAATCCTCCTAACAATTCTCCTTTACAGAATCCTGATTGACATATAAAAGCCAGGACAAGGCGTCATCCTATTCTTCTTGGACATCTCGGTGGCCTTTGACTCAGTAACCAGCAGTCCTTAATCAACAGGTTACAAGAAATTGGCTTACAAGGCACCAACCTGGATTGGCTCTGATCATGCCTCAAGGATCAACAACAACAGGTCAGAATAGGCCCACTTTTATCAAACCCATACAAACTTCACCGAGGATTACCTCAGGGTTCTGCACTCTTGTCTTTACTATTTAATATTTACATACAGCTACTATGTTCAGCTACAATATACTTTACCATATCTATGCTGATGATATCATGATATACACACCTTTTACCATAACCAACTCAAACCAAATGACAATATCAAGCTGCTTTTGAGCTGTAGCTCAATGAATTGCTTCAACTATAAAAAAAACGAAGTGCAGTACATAACAAGGGCGTTGACCTTCTGCCTACAGCTGAGATTGAAAATCGCAGACTTTGAACTGAAAATCAAACCAGAAGTCAGATACCTACAGTAAGAATAACCCTGGATGAAAATCTTAACCTACAGGTACACATCAAGAAGATCACCAGAGCTACATACCACAAGATAAAGACCCTGCAAAATCTCCATTCACTTCTTAACCCTAGTGACTTTAGGACAGTATGCCAGGCATTAATAATTCTGCGCCTAGACTGCTGTAACACAATATATCAAGGAATCCCAAAGCATGCACTACACCCTCTACAGATGGTCCAGAACACCGCTGCACACATGATAAAAAGGCATGCCTCAACAAGAACATATCACACCAACATTACAATTGCAATGGCTCCCTATGATAGCCAGAATAAAGTACAAAGTGATACTCAACATCTTCAAGACTCTTCACAACCTCTCAGCAGAAAGACTGCAAACCCTAATACAAAAGGTTATGGACAATAGAACATGAAGCTGAACTCCCTGAACCTTCTCACCATCCCTACCTTTAAGGTAAGCAGCTGACAGAGCACTTGCAAATGTGTATTTTCCCTCTATGCCCCTTCAATCTGGAACTCACTTCCTGAGGGGCTCAGATCCTTAGACCCCATAACCAAATTCCACAGGAAGCTAAAGACTCAGCAATTGTCAGAATACTTTCGAGATAACACCTAGCACAGCTATTATGAATATCTTGCAATCGTTCCTTAATAGACTTTCTCTGTACCTTCTCAAGTTACTTGCCCCTTTTCACTCATCACTAATGCGTTCAACTTGTAAATAGCTATAGTTAGTTGATTGTATTAACACCCTAAGTTATAATGTTCTCCATAATTTTCTACATATTCATGTTAATCGTAAATCGCTTTGGCTTCCAGATAAAGTGGTATAAAAAAAAGAGCTGTTAAATAAATAATAAATAAATAAAATTGTTGGTCTGATAGGACTCAATCAAGGCTAAAGATGTTCCATTGATATCCACTTCCTGATACTATGTTACCAAAATCCCATGGTCTACCTTATCAGATGCACTTTCTGAGCACACTACTAAAAACACTTATCCACTCCTTTGTCACCTCCCGTCTAGATTATTGCAACCTCCTTGCTGTCTCCCTCTGAAACCTCTCTCTCCCTTTCAATCTGTTCAGAACTCCGCTGCACAACTAATCTTCTGCCAGCTCTGATATTCTCATAGGAACCCCTCTTCTCAAGTCACTTCATTGGCTCTGCTTCTCTTTCCGTATCCAGTTCAAACTTCTCCTTCTGACCTACTAATGTATTCATTCTACTGCTCCTCACTACCTTTCCTCTCTCCTCTGTCCCTACACCCCTCCTCATGAACTCCGCCCTTCTACTGGCTTGCTTCTCTCTATGACCCTTTCTTCCTCTGCCAACTGCAGACTCCATTCCTTTCATCTTGCTGCTCCTTATGCCTGGAACAAACTACCTGGTCTGTATGTCAGGATTCATCTCTGCCCCGTTTCGAATCCATGCTAAAGGTTCACCTCTTTGAGGCTGCTTTTGGATCCTGATCCCTTGCTTTCCTTTCTATTCTTTGTACTCTTATTCTCAGCTATTGCATTGTCTGTCTTGATTAGATTGTAAGCTCTGATGAGCAGGGACTGTCTTTTATATGTATCTGTACAGCGCTGTGTATGCCTTGTAGTGCTATATAAATGATGAATAGCAGTAATTAAATCAAATAGGAGCACACATACCTGCTTCTCACTATCCCAATTACGCAGAATGCCATAAATCACAGCCATCAAGGTTGTCTCAGTGGAATGACCGACTAAATCCTACTTAACCCTATTCAGTACAGAAAATCCCTCCAAAAATGATGTCAATTGAGCAACCATTACCTTTTCAATAAGCTGTAACCCATTTAAGATTAATAAGAGAAAATATTTTTTCACTTAACGCGTAATCAAACTCTGGAATTTGTTACCAGAGGATGTAGTAAACAGCTGTTAGTGTAGCTGGGTTTAAAAACGTTTTGGACAAGTTCCTGGAGGAAAGGTCCATAAACCATTATTAAAGAGGACCCGAGAAATCCACTGCTTACCACAGGATGAGAACTATGGAAGCTGTGGACTTTGGGTACCTATCAGGTACTTGTGACCTGGATTGGCCACTGTTGTAAACAGGATACTGGGCTTGATGGACCTTGGTCTGATTCAGTATGGCATTTCTTATGTTCTTATGTTTTATGTAAGTTTAGCCAGCCATGGAATTCCAAATACAGGATGAAAATGACTACACATCAAATCATCCAATGATGGCTTTTTCATTAATGGAATAACTTCAACTGCACTTGAAAAAAGCCCAACTTCAGGGAGCCACTGGTTATTTTAACCAGTGGCTCCCTGAAGTTGGGGAAGGAAGGATTGGGGTTTCTAGTCCCACAGGTGCTCCTTGTGGTCTTGGGCAAGCCACTTAACCCTCCATCACTGTTCCCTCTAAGCTGTCCGCGTGTGCGCGCGCACACATCTCGCTGAGCGAGCGCACATACTTTACAAGAGAGCGCACAAAAATTACGGTTTTGATTCTTATGGAAAACAACACAGACGTCTTAAAATTTAAAAGTTATGATTGTAATTACTAGAAATTTTCTGTTTCATTTAGTAATTGTCTATTTTCATTTAATTTGATTTAAAAAAATGTGGTATACATACTGTATTCTGACGTGTAGTCAAATTTTAAAGTATATAACTCTGAGTGTCGTTATGTGGCGCACAAAAATTTAACCTTCCTTCAAAAGCTGCACAGCTGATATTTTATGCGCACACAGCCTACAGAAAATTAGAGGGAACATTGCCCTCCATAGCCCATGTTCCCTGTAAAATAGTTATCTCCAAGTTATAATGCCCTGTTCAATGTAATTTCAGTTTGTTCAATGTAAACCGCACTGATACAGAATAGTGTGGTATATAAGAGAATGTAAATAAATAAATAAATAAATAAATAAATAACCAACAATTTCAACAAATCGAAAGAGGCATTTCCCAATAATCTAACAGAGCATGGATCCAAACTACATTGAGAAAGCTGCAATAAATTCAAAAGTCAGCTGCATCTTTCCTACACCTACTTCTAGAAATCCCACCAAAATACCCTCACAACCTTCGGGGACGTCCCACTTTCTCTGAACCATTCGCCATAGTTTATGAAATGTTACCCCAACCCATCCCCGCTTTCCCCTCCTAGCAACCTGAAAAAACTCATAACCATCTGAGCTTGATAGAGAAGTAGCCACCCCTCTACCTTCTGCAAACCATGTCTCTGTTATAAATAAAAAAATCTAGTCCATTGTCCGCAATTAAATCATGTAAGACATGCCACTTATTACTAGATGAAAGAGTGTTCACTAACATACATAAAACCCTGAGGTCTTTTCCCTCTCCTCCCCTCTCCAAGTGTCATAAAAACTGACCCCTATCACACCATCTTTTAAGAAACCCCATCCCAGACCTTCCATATCTACCCTTTCCTCCCACCACCCCAATCCCCTGCTTCTCCACAATCTTGGAATAGCACATAACTAGTACACCACAGTACTAACCACATATATACCAGATCCAACCTACCTCAGCAATCACAATACTAGCAACAGTCCAAACTGTTCCAGTTGCATTCCAAGTGTCATGCCTCTTGGCCCTGCCCCTTAGCTGGGGCCCACCAGGCAGGCCCTCCTGGACTGCAGAGATTATAAAGCTGAGCCTCTTGGATGATGTTGACATCAAGTGGTGGGGCTCACTTGACTCTCCACCACTGAGCCCACTGTTCCAGCCCAACAGCAGAGGTAGTCCAAACAGCAAGGCAGGCAGCCAATGACACAGTGGAGTAGAATGAGTAAATATGAATCAATTGTTTACTCCTTCAAAAAGTATAAACATGCAATGAAACTACAAAGTACAAGTGGGTCTGATAAGTCTCTGGCCTTGTAATGAAACAGAAAGCTACAGGCACACTTCAGTTTTGGAGGTCCGAATGAGTTATCTGCAGTTTTGTTTTATTTGGTAACAAATAAAAAGAAACTGTGGAGAGGTCATTTAGACCTCTGGAAATGAAGTATACCCATAGCTTTCAGTTTCGTTACAAGGCCAGAGACTTATCATCCTCCATTCATAGTACATTTATAGTAAGACTAACTGAAGAAAGTATTTCTTCACTCAACGCACAATTAGGGTCACTTTGTTGCCAGAGGGGAACCTGACAGATACATGTGACCTGGATTTGCCACTGTTGGAAACAGGATACTGGGCTTGATGGATCTTTGGTCTGACATAGTACCATGCATTGTGGAGAGATGTGTATAATCCCTCTCCAAAAGGTGCAGTAGTCTTCAAGGATCCACCAAATTTAATATCTGGGATAGGTAAGGCAAGTCCCTTGTGGCTTGTGGGGCAGGTACAGCAGTGCCCCCCGATTTTATACTGGGATCCATGAAAATATTGCATTAAAATCACCTGCCAGAATTTTAGGTAAATTGCTAAAGGATTTGCAAAGCTTTATCAAATCTGCAAAGAATTTATGGTCAGAAACATTTGGTGCATAGACCGTGCCCACTGACAGTTTGCGCTCTTGCAAATCTGGCATGAATTAGTAGATAATGGATAACTGGATCAGCCACCACTTGGAAAGGCTGAAAGGGTACAGACAGACACCAAAATCACCACTCCTGCTTTGTGCACCCCTGAGGAAGCCACATATACCACTCCAACCCAGCCCCATTGTAACTTACGGTATTCTGCATTATCAAGGCGAGTTTCTTGTGAAAAGCAGAGACTAGCCTTGTGGCTCTTGAGCACATGCAAGATCTTGTATTTTTTGACTGCTGACCCAATCCCACACACATTCTAGGAGGCAGCACATCCCAGCTGAGGCTGACAACCTTCAATACAAAATAGAAATGATCCTTACAACAAGGTAATCTCATGTCCCCAGCCAATATGCCCATCCCCCATCCCTGCTGAACAGTCCCATTCACACTTGCACACAGTCATACTGGTACTGATTACCTATAACCAGGAAAAGGATGGCAAAGCTTCCTTGGAGTCTTTGAATATTGAGGAGGCAGCTGCCTAGTTGGACTCTGGATCTGGAGATGGTTTTACTTTACATGAGCCTTGCTGGACATTTTGTGACCTTCACGGTAGCTATTATAAATATGCAGTAACTTAGCTTGTTTTTCTTTTTTGGGCTTCATTTCTATCTAATCAGCCTTAATATGACAGATTGGGAAGCCACTATTATTCTGTTTTGGGTGTTTTGTGTGACTGTATTTGCTGAAATGGGGGGTGGATTTTCTTTTTACCTCCCTCTCTTTTGGATTATGTTTGGACTTGGAAAGTTATCCAGTTCCAGTTTTGCCAATGCTCCTTTGATAATGCCTTTGAATAAGGAGGAGGCGGCTGCCTCATCAATTCTGGGTCTGAAACTGGATTTATTTTGGGAGCTTTGCTTGATGCTTTTGTGAGCCTAGATGAGAACTTGTGGAACCTTCCCTGCATATGTGCTAACTTGGTCTTCTCGGTTTCCTCTTAGAGCTTCATTTATTTCTACAGTTTGCATATAGGAGACTGGGAGAATGTTGTTATGCTGCATTGCATGCTCTAGTCTACGCGACTGCATATGCTGTCCTTTCCCTTCTCCTGGACTATGTCTGGAACTGGAGATTCTATCAGTGCTAGTTTTTGTTAATGCTACTTTTGCTATTGTTGGTGGAGTGTTCCTTTGTCTTGACCCTGCGTCCAGAACTGTTCCACTAAATCCCTTTGCCTTTCTAAAAACTTGCCCCTTTTCTATGCAGACTTTTCAGGGGAGGGTAGGGCCCTGGCAACTACCCTGGTAATTTGAGAGGCTGATTACCCCCCTCCCCCCAACAGCCTCAAAATTTCAGAGAGTTTCTGATGTTGTAGTGGGTGATCATCTGACATGCAGTGATCCCCAGATGGTGAGCTTCAATGTTAGGGCATGAGTAGAGGTGGTTCATTCAAAAGCTAGTGCCTAGACTTTAGGAAGACTAACTTTGCTAGCTGAGCTCTTCAATGCTTCTTTAGAGTTAGGAAGCGATCCTGAAGAATTAGAAATGGGTGAATGTGGTTCCTGTCACAAAAGCAGACATAAGGAAGAGGTTGGTAACCACAGACTGGTTAGTCTGACCTCTGTGGTGAGTAAATTGTTGAAAAGGCTGCTAAAGCAGAGGTTTGATGCTTTGTCTGATATCCAAAGGATTATAGGAACCGGAACAATATAGCTTTACTAGAGATAGGTCTTACCAGAAGAATCTGATTTATTTTACTCGATGAACAGAGAATTGGATTTCAGCATAGCCTTTGACACTGTTCCACCTCAGTAACTTATAAATAAACTGAGTTCCCTTGGGATGGACTCTAAAGTGACTGATTGGGTAAGAAATGGTTGAGTGGGAGGCACCAGAGGATAGTAACAAATGCAATTCATTCTAAAGATAGGGTTGTTACCAATGGCATGATGCAGGGATCGGTCCTTGGTCCTGTTCTTTTTTAAAAAAAAATTAAGTGATATTGCAAAAGGTCAGTCAGAAAAGGTGTGCATCTTTGCGGATATTACCAAAATCTGCAACAAGGTAGACAAGGAAGGTGTGGATAACATGAGGAAGGATCTAGTGAAGCTTGAAGAATGGTGGAGAATTTGGCAGCTAAGATTTAATACTGAAAAATGCATGGTAATGCATTTGGGCTGTAAAACCAAAGGAAGTAGTACAGTATAGGAGGTGAAGTACTTCTGTCCATGAAAGAACAGCGGGACCTGGGGTGATGGTATTTGATGATCTTAAGGTGGCTATACAGGAATAAAAGGCAACAACAAAAGTCAGAAGGATGCTTGGGGGTGTGAGGGGTGTATGTCCCATCCCAGGTCCTGCCAGAGAAAGGTAGGGTTCAGAGACAAGAAAGGCAGAATAGAAAGACTTCCCGACAGGCACCGACCCAGTTGAGGCCATGGAAATGGATACTCGATCCACGACCCTGTCCAGGGGAAGTAGGGAATTCCTCCCGGGATGCAGAAAATGTCCCCTCAGAGATGAAGGTAGGGACTGATGACTCCCCAGAGGAAATGGAGATTGAGGGTACACTTCTTCTTCAAGACCCACCTCAGAGCATAGAGATGGAGATCTAGTGGATAATAAAAGTCCATCAAGCACATTCCATCTATAGTGTGGGGGAGTTTCATGGATGGTGACCGACTGACCAGGTGGTTAAATAAGAAAACTGTGCCATGCTCAGTATTTGCTCTAGAGTAGATTGTGGGATGTTGGTGAAAAGGGGCATATGAACCAAGAGGACTGAACTCAATAGAGCCACCTATAAGGTGACTGTAGAAACTGTATGGAGAACTTCATTTACCTCATTTGCATATGACTGGAACAATGGACCCATAATTGGGGAAAACATCCTCTGGCAGGGATCAAGGCAGTTGGGGAGGGTGATGAATGCGGTCTGACATTGACCTTGGGGACTACCTTATGCTATTTTCAAAGGCCTTTTTGTGCTCGCCCTGGGTGGACAAAGTGTGGAGTTATGGGTACCTCAGGGTGGCGGGACTTAAATTTTTTTTTATTTTGGGATGTCTTACTACTCTTGTTAGGTATACAGGATGGGGTAGGACATTTGGAGAAGAGCTGTACTCAGATGATGTAGATTAGGTGAAGAGAGCCCAGTTGTTTTAGATTGTGAAAATGGCTGCAGCAGGAGGATGATAAGATGCATACGGAGAGGAATGGCTAGCAGGAAAAGGAAGTGATAGTGCCTTTGTATAAATCCCTGGTAAGATCTCATTTAGAGTACTCTGTGAAATTATGGAGACTATGGGGTATGTTTACTAAACTGCGGTAATATCACCTGCGTTAGGTTCCGCGGTAAAGGTACAGATGCCCATATAAAGGTGTGGGCGGTGCATCGTTACAGCAAGCCGTATCAGCTAATGCACATTACAAGGCGCCTTAGACAAAAGTGCGTTACAAGGTGCCTTATAACGCACATTACAAGGCGCCTTATAAGGCGCCTTGTAAGGTGCCTTATAAGGTGCCCTATAAGGTGCCTTATAAGGTGCCTTGTAAGGTGCCTCATAAGACACCTTGTAAGGTGCCCTATAGGGCTCCTTAGGCTAAGCGCCGTATTAGGCACCCCTGGACAAGGCACCGTAGAAAGCACCCTGGGCTATGGAACCATACGTTAAGGTGGCCTAACAAGGTTACGGTGCCCTAGGTTAGTGTGCCCTAAGGGCTGCAAGGTGCTTCAGGATGACATGCATGACCTGTGAGGCACAGAGACAGATGTAGCCCTAACACTAGATAGAGCACTGAGGAAAGGCAATGAACAGGTGAGTGAAGGAGGCAGAGCTGAGAGCTGCAGGACCTGCCATATCTGCGGGCATCCCATGTAGCTGCCAGTACTGTTGACAAACATGGTGGGGGCAACTGTACCACAGCACAGGGTGTTGGCAATGTAAAGTACTGGAAAGACAGTGGGTGGCAGACAATGGGAATACGTGTCATCCAGTGGAGGCGGAGGTGGCAGGATAGTTACAATGATGGGTGGTCAGAGGAGTGGTGGTGCCATGCAGATCAGGCACAGGCGAGTCAAGCTTGAAGAGGCGCAATGCAGGAAAGGGTACCAGCGCAGGGCATGGGGTGGCAGCCTGCACAGGAAGACAGGACTCTACACAGCTGACAGACACAGAAAGATGGACTGAAGGATTGTTGGCAACAGCGGTGAGGGTAATATGGGCTGGCAGCATGGATCTGCAAAGATATGACTGTTGCGGGCATGCAAAATATCTGAATTGGACAGGCATGAAAAGAGGGAACAATGAGGATTCAAACCTATGACCATTGTTTAGAATGTCATTGTATTAACCAGTAGGCTATACCTCTATGGCTTGTTGCACAGCAATGGCTGGGTACAGAAGGACTGCAGGTCACTGCACAAACCGTCTGCTCTGTGTGCCAGGATAGGGTAACCCCACCACCACCCATGATGCAATGCACATGCAGAACAGCGTTCTACAGCTGATCACCAGATGGGGTCTGCACCTCTCCGGTACTGCAGCGTGGTAAGATGGACTGACAGTGCATGATACTGGCACAGAGTAGCTACAGACCATGCCATTGTGCAGGTTCTGTGTTCACCCTGAGGGTTAGGATGGGCGCCCAGCACTAGGTCCGCTGTACATGTGGTGCTAGAGATAGGTCCTGCTGTACATTCCCAGTACTGTCAGGTGTTCCTAGCAGTGTATCTGAAAGTATCTCTGTGTCCATCTGTGTTCTGCAGTCCCGTGTGGCCAGACATCACACAGATTAGTGCATACCCAGTAGTAGTGTCTGGCTGCCATGGGAACCTGTTATCATGGCAGAGTGGTGTCTAGACTTGCATGAGGTTGATGTAGCACTGTCTCTATGGGTCAAAGTGGTATATACTATCTACCCCAAAGGACCCACAATCACCCATTTTGTAGGTGAGGGAGTGGAGGGACAAGCAGACGTAGTACTGTTGGCAGAGGACAGCCCTCCAGGGCTGGTTGGCCAGAGCCATACCTATGACTGTGGTAGACCAGCAGTAATGCTTGGAAAAAGCCAGGGAAATCTCAACTGCCCTACACCACGGTCTGCCATTCACCAGCAGATGGCACAGTCAGAATGCACCTGCAGCACCCTACAAGGTGTTCCAACCATGCACAGACTAGCTGCAGACAGTCCACAGTGCATGCTCACAAGGGAACCCTGTGCACCTGGAGATGAGATGTTTAGCACAGACACCAAGCAGATATCTCAGTGATTGGGCCCCAGAACTGGGAACACACAGGTATAGCTAAAGACAAATAGTGTTGAGCACTATGTGGGAGCATAGACATGCCATGGTCACTGCTCGGTCAGTGTGAGAGTGACCTCACAGCATGCCATGCTGTGGCCACCCTGTCCATGCAGGTGGTGGTTGGGCACTACAGTGTCCCAGTCATTGCCCTACACCCAGTGCAGATGCATCCTGCCAATCTGCCCTGTCCGGGCCATACCCTTAATACCTTGCTCCTCATTATGCACAGTTGCAGGCTAACATTGGTAACAGTGGGACATTGTGGGCCCAGAGCGGTGTAGGCAGCCACAAAACAACTGATAGACATACACGCATATTGCAGCATTGTGCAATGATAGGGTTGATTGGTAATCCCACTTGCCACACTGGTCCTGATCACAGTGCTGACATTGCTAAACTGTGCACGGGGTAGTAGTAGTGCTCTGCTGATAACTGAAGCTCTGTGCTGGGGCCAGCAGCCTGACTCTCCATGAAGCTTTGGATAGTAAAGCCTTTGTGAGTGGGTATTTTGAACCTGCTGGATGCAGCTTTGGGGTTTGCACATGTTGATGTTGTATCTGCATTGTAGGGTAAAGTGTGGGGAGATACTCTGCAGGATCCACAGCTGGGACTTGAACCTGTGACCCTCTGTTTATGGACACACTGGCTGTGTGTACTGCACCACACTATTGCCACAAAGGAGCAGTGGTCCTTGGGGCTACCTTTACTTTCCTCTGGCATATCTTTTCTGTTGCACTGCACATCACGTACTGGTACAGGGCATGGCCTAGGTCCACTGTAGGCGGGTGGCACTGCTCCCTCCAGCACAAACACCTCCCCCCCCCCACCATGCCGACATGACTATATGCTGTCGGTGCTGGTCGTGCGCGGTCCCAGGCTATCCACTGTGCAGGTAGGTGGGTGCCTAGGGTGCGGTGACTGGGGTGGCAAGGCATACATGGACATCCACACATCCCCCCATCACTGCCTACCAATGTTATGTCCCTTCCACATGGGAGAGTGATGGCTGGGGGGATGTCAGGCTGGTGCTCTAGCAACTATTGGCTAGGGTGGACCGGGTAGATATAGGTGGAGTGTGTTGTTACTGCTGACTGTGGACAGGCTAGGGTATGCACCTCAGGTATGGTTTACCCAGTTAGGCCTACTGGGTGTATATATGTTTCCGACAACGTATGGGCACACCCTGCAATGCCTTACTAGGGGCTGCCGTAAAGTGAGTTCAGTTAGCTGGGTCTACGAACTGTTTGGGACCCATAATGGGTGTGGTCTATGGACCCTTGTTAGTGTGGTCCCCAGATGTGCACTGCTTGTCCTATTACAGGCATAGTGGTACCTGTGTGACTTTTGGGGTACTTACTGGGTAATGTCCCCTGGATGGGACACTGTGGAACATGGACTACTGGGCATGTTTGGCCCTGGTCAGCTGCTGTCCTGCTGATTTCCAGTTTCTATATTCCTATGTGCCACCTGGGTGATGGCCTAGTTCAACCTGTGCCCCAGCTGCCCCCACTGCATGTCCCGCCTGCAGTCCCCCTATGCCCCATTTGCACCATCACCATAGTGGCCTTTCATACTTGGCCACTATATTGTTGCTGCAGACGGAGCACTACTGTCACCTTTCTTTGGCTCTCTGCCTAGGCTGTACATTGCTGACACTGAAATCTTTTCTCTCTCCTGCAAATGTGCATCTAACACCAGGTTTTCACTTGCGGTAGCTTCCAGCCCTTCAGTTCCCCACATTGGTGTCGTGGGAGCCTCTCCACGCCCACTCCCCACCCACTCCCCGCCCATTGACCCCCTTCTCTCCGCCCTCTGAAAGAAGTTTTGGAATCAGTGAGTATAGGATATAGGACAAGCATAGAGGATCTCTAAGGGAGACAGTGGTGTACAAAAGATGAGGCAGTGAGTGTGGCCCTCCCTGGGTGCCAGTTGGGAGGGGGGTGTACCCCCGCCGGCCCATAGAGGCAGTGTGGCAAATTTATGATTAAGCAGGGTTGTTGCAGTGCCTCGTGCTCCAAGGGCCAGTCATTCTTCTCTCCTGACCGAAGTCTTGTGAATCGCAAGACTTGAGTCGAAGAGAAGAGTGACTGGCCCCTGGAGCATGAGGCACCACGGCAAACCTGCTTAATCCTAAGTTTGCTGTGCTTCCTCTGTGGGGCCGGTTGGGGCTTGGGGGGGCGCTGCACCACATGGGAGGAGGGGGTGCCCGACCTGGGTGACAGAGGACCTAGGAACGCCACCAAAGGGAGAAGAAAATATTGTAGAAGTTAATAGTTGGCATGGATGGACAAACTGGATATGCTGTATAGTCTTTATCTGAATTCATTTCCTATGTTTCTATGTTTGATTATTAACCTCATCACTTTCAATTTCTTTTTTTTCTGCTTTCTGTTATTGTATAGCAAGTCTAGTTTGCTGAAAAATTATACATCTTAACGAGGATGTGCTCTGCATTTTTTAAATGTTCATAAAAAGACAGAGAATATAGACAACTGAATGTTTTCACTAATGTCAAATATTAAATGACAAGCAGAGAATTAGCTTAAATGAGGAAATGTCTGTTCTACATGCTGATTATATTAATATTTGATAGAAACATTGCCTTCTTATTTTTTCTCTGTTGAGCAGTGGTGCAAACAAACCACCAGTAACTTCTTTGATAAACAGAATTTTAGTATTCTGTGCATCAAGTATGGGACAGCTAAAATCACAATTTATGATGAAGGATAATAAATAAATGCTTTGAAAATTCGTCAACTCATTTGGCATTTGCTCACAAAAACATCCATAATGGAGACAAAGGACATATTTATTGAACTGCTGGTTCCTACTGCACATTGAGCCCTGAAAAATGAGAATTGGGGTGGCGCTGGACCCATGCTAAAAAATGGAGGCATGCCTGGCATTTCCCCATATAGCTAGCCTGTGTTTTGCACCACCCGTACGCTATGCTGTTTGGTGCGATCAACATGGATGCACTTAACACCATCTACTGAGGTGGAGATAAGTACACCCACACTAAGGGGTACCTTTACTAAACTGCGGTAAAGTCACAGGTGGTAATGGCAGCGTTAAGGTGCCTGAAGCCATATAACTACACTAATACTCAAACCCCAATTACTCACATTCAATTATCTATAACCCCAAACCAAAAAATGTGTGTGTGTATGTATTCAAATTTTTTGTCAGAACTATTGCCATGAGGGTATACACCCTCCCGTAGCAATAATGTTCCTTTTTTTCTTTTGTAAAAGAGGGAGCACGACCCTCACTCACCCTAAAAAGATATCAAAATCATGATAGGGTACAAACTCAGCCTCAAGTCCATCTCCCCAAAAGGATGAAAAAAGCCTCCATTCATTTGGTACACTTATCTTTTAACGGATGATCCACGGAGTATCCAACATGTCACCCGACAGTGCAACCCTTCAAGGTATATTGGAGGACCACTGACATCAATCGTTCCTCGTAGAAATTGCA
The DNA here is from genome assembly GCA_033557465.1 of Ichthyophis bannanicus. Classification (NCBI taxonomy): domain Eukaryota; kingdom Metazoa; phylum Chordata; class Amphibia; order Gymnophiona; family Ichthyophiidae; genus Ichthyophis; species Ichthyophis bannanicus. The sequence goes on from CM066032.1 coordinate 19,567,146, forward strand.
ACCAGTTGGCAAACTGCTTATAATGACCCAACGTTGTGTTTCGGGCTCCTGAACCTCACAGCCCTTCTTCAAATTCACTTTGCAATGAAGCCATATAAGGCAGTGGGCGAGTAGGGGCATCCTGGTGTTAGGGCGTCTTTGGCCATATAACGTGCACTAACGGGAAAATGTGCAGTAAAGTGACAAGCATGCCCCTTAAGGCACAGTAAGGTGACAAGGCACCCTAAGGTGACAAGTAAGGTGCCCTAATGTAAGAGAAGATTGGAGGATCGCCAATGTAACACCAATTTTTAAAAAGGGTTCCAGGGGTGATCCGGGAAACTACAGACCGGTGAGCCTGACGTCAGTACCGAGAAAAATGGTACAAACCATCATAAAGAATAAAATTACTCAGCATGTAGATAGTCACAACCTAATGGGAGACAGCCAACATGGCTTTAGACAAGGAAGATCTTGTCTTACTAATCTGTTATGTTTTTTTGAAGGAGTGAATAAACAGGTGGACAAAGGTGAGTCGGTTGATATTGTGTATCTGGACTTTCAGAAAGCCTTTGACAAGGTCCCTCATCAGAGACTTTTGGCAAAACTAAAGAGTCATGGGATAGGAGGCAGTGTACTATTGTGGATCAGGAACTGGTTAAAAGATAGAAAGCAGAGGGTAGGGCTAAATGGCCAATTTTCCCAATGGAGAAAGGTGAATAGTGGTGTACCCCAGGGATCTGTGCAGGGTCCGCTGCTTTTTGACATATTCATAAATGACCTGGAAAGTGGAATAACGAGTGAGGTTATCAAATTTGCAGATGACACAAAACTATTTAAAGTTGTTAAAACCCAAGAGGATTGTGAAAAATTGCAAGACGATCTTGATAAATTGGAAGACTGGGCATCAAAATGGCAGATGAAATTTAATGTAGACAAGTGCAAGGTTATGCACCTAGGGAAGAACAACCCAAACTATAGTTACACGATGCAAGGTTCCACATTAGGAACCACCACCCAGGAAAAAGATTTAGGCGTCATTGTGGATACCATGTTAAAACCCTCGGCCCAGTGTGCAGCGGCGGCCAAGAGAGAAAATAGAATGCTAGGTATGATAAGGAAAGGAATGGAAAATAAAACAAAAGATATTATAATGCCTCTATATCGTTCCATGGTGAGACCGCACCTTGAATATTGTGTGCAATTCTGGTCGCCGTATCTTAAAAAGGATATAGCAATTTTAGAAAAGGTTCAGAGAAGAGCCACCAAAATGGTAAAGGGGATGGAAGGATACTCCTATGAAGAAAGGCTAAAAAGGTTGGGGCTCTTTAACCTGGAAAAGAGACGGCTGAGGGGAGATATGATAGAAGTCTATAAATTAATGAACGGAGTGGAACGGGTAAACTTAGATCGATTGTTTACGTTATCAGAATATAGAAAGACTAGGGGACATGCAATGAAGCTACAGGGTAAACTATTTAAGACTAATAAAAGAAAATATTTTTTCACTCAACGTGTAATCAAACTCTGGAATTTGTTACCAGAGGATGTATTAAAGGCTGTTAGTGTAGCTGGGTTTAAAAAAGGTTTGGACAAGTTCCTGGAGGAAAGGTCCATAAACCATTATTAAGAAGTGACCGAAGATATCAATGCTTGACCCAGGGGAAACTGCTAGGTACATATGACCTAGATTGGCCACTGTTGGAAACAGAATACTGGGCTTGATGGACCTTGGTCTGACCCAGTATGGCATATCTTATGATCTTATGATCTTAAGAAGACGCCCTAAGGTAAGACAAGGTCTCCAAGGTGACAATTAATAGTGGAGAGCCGACAGTCGCTCAGGAGCACATGGTTCGGAACAATGTATCCTTGAAGAATACAACCAAAAAATGAAGATAGGGCAAATCAGCAGAAAGGTTCAAATGAAGACAAAGGTAGCCCAAATGCCCTTGAGTACAGAGCAGACAGAGCTTAAAGATTCCAAATTACTCCTGCCTACCGATAACTAGATTAATATCAATAAAATACAATCTCTAAAATGCTTGTATACAAATGCTAGAAGTCTAAAATATAAGATGGGAGAATATATAGCACTAAATGAGAAGTTAGATATGATTGGTATCTCAGAGACATGGTGGAAGGAGGACAACCAGTGGGACATTGTGATACCTGCGTGCAAACTATATCATAATGATAGAGCTGATAACATTGGTGGAGGGGTTGTGCTCTATGTTAGAGAGGGCATTGAGTCACAAAGGATTAAAGTTTGGCAGGAAACAAAATTCGCTGTTGAATCTCTATGGATTGAAATTCCATGTAAAAAGCAGAAGGTAATGGCATTGCACTATTGACTACCTGGCCAGAATGAACAAATTTATTTATTTATGTTTTACACTGCTCTTTAGAATCAGTGTGGTTTGCATGTAAACTAACAGGTACTTTTTATTCCCTTGTCCCCAAAGGGCTCACATTCTAAGGGGTATGTTTACTAATCCGCGCACACATACGCGGCGCACAATAGCATACGTTAATGATGCACTTAAGTGCTCTTAAGTGCCACGCACACTTGCGCGTCACATTAACGGGCCGGCGCACGTGTGCGGGGCGCTGATGTGCGATAGAGGCGGGGAAAGGCGTACGGAGGGCGAAGGAAGGCCCCCGAGGGGCGGAGGGACGGGGTCAATGGGTGGAGAGTGGGAGGGGAGAGGCTCCCCGCACAGGAGCGGGGCTGAATTTCGGCAATAAAAATACCGCGAGTGAAACCCTCGCGTTAGAGCCGATTTAAAGGGAAGAGAAATCATTTCCGTCAGCAATGTACAGCAAAACCAGGGAAATCTGCAAAACGTGAGCAGTGTGATAAATGTGCACAGAACAAAATAGCAAATATAAATTGAAAATGACCACAACAAATTCCAAATAAATTATAATCCAGCTGGGCAACAGTGATATTAATGGGCAACCATAAAAAACACTCCCATGAAAGCTCCAAAAAAAAGAAAGGATTTTTGGAAGGGTCTACGCTCCGTAGACTCGTTCAAAAAGCACTGCATTTTAATGGAGCTTTCCTGGGAGTGTTTGTCATGTTGCCCATTGATATCACTGTTGTCCAGCTTGTTTTTGGTTTTTTTCCCCTTTTGGAGGTCATTTTTGAGGTTTAATTGCACCTTTGTCCCCATACAAGGTAAACGAGCCCACAGTAAAATTGTGCAGAGCAGGGTGTCTGACTTGTGCGGCCAGGTTTCCTATCTCCAGAGACTGCACTGTCTCTGTGGCCACAGTGCAGTGCAGCGGACACAGCCATTGTCTGTAGGACCAGAGGGTTACAGTTTCAAATCCCAGCTGGGGCTACTGCCAAACCAGTCCCCATAGTTTTACCCACCACTAAACAGTGATAGTACAGACACTCCTTTATGGCAGAGAACATAAGCATGGTTCCAACACCTATATTTTACCCTACACCGCACACAAACCATAACAATGGGCATTACCTACAGCCGAGTCCCCCAAATTCAGTCCTGGAGTGCTACAACTCAATCAGGTCATATGCTTTTTCCCCGATAGGGACATGTCTGCATGTTGGCGGAAGGGTACAGGTGGTGGAGGGGGCAATGGCTGCAAACCACAGCAGACAGTGGCCTAGGCCTGTGCAGGCTGGCACCGTCCACCGCAACAGACAGGCTCTGTCGGATGTACAGTCATGGACTCCCCAGGGAACACAGCATATCTGTGGCAACACGGTGGGGTGGTGCAGTGCAATGCACACAGACAGTGTGTGCAGGAACAGAAAGTCACAGGTTCAAAGCCCAGCTGGGGCTACTGCCAATCCATCCCACATATTTTTCCTACAACTAAACCGTGATAGTGCGGACAAACCTTTATTGCTGAGAACATACGCATGGTTCTTACGCCTATATTATAACCACACCAAACACAGACACCATAAACAGCCGCATTACCTAGAGCAGAGTCTCCCAAATGCAGTCCTGGAGGGCCCCACACCATTCAGGATCCATGCTGCCTCTACGAAAGATGCCTGTGCTGCATATCTATGCACCACCCCCATGGTATGCTGATGTAGCTCATGCATATCTATGAGGGACAGCATGAAAACCCGAACAGTTGTTGGAACACCAGGACTGGAGTTCGGACACTCTGCCGTAAAGCAGCAGCCAACAGGGCCAGACACACCCACACACCCCACCACAGGCCCCATTGGCCAATGCCTCCTGGAGAGGCAGGACATTGGGCCCTGCCTGTATCTCTCAATACTAGCAGTTGCATACCTTAGAACTGCCACCCTACACCTGGGTATATGGTACACAGCTATCAAACGTTGCCCATGATAACTGGCAGATATCAATTCCTACGTTAAGCACAGTTTGCTCATTGATCTCCACCATAACAATCATTGTGATGTCTGCGGTGTGCGCTGCAGGTCTGGTCTCTGACAGTGTTTACCACCCTGGGGAGTGACCCCCAACAGTAGTGCGTACCATATCCATGCCTGTACTGTGCCCAGGACTGGTGAAGTGGGTATGGCTGCTGGACTCCTCTATAGTAGCACAATGCTGGCATAGGTGTGGGGGTGGCTGTCTGCCTATCCAGTGTGTGGTGGCTGCAAACACCTTCCACAGGCCACACTGCCAGCAATGTTGCCAGTATTGGGCTGCCAATGTGCATAATGAGGAGCAAGGTACCATGGGTATAGGCCGGACAGGGTGGCCTGGCCAGGGTGCATCTGCACAGGGCATAGGGCACTGACTGGGACATTTTAGTGCCCGGCCACCACCTGCACCAGGGGTAGGGAACCCTGGTCCTGGAGAGCCGCAGACCAGTCAGGTTTTCGGGATATCCCTAATGAATATGCATGAGATATATATGCATTAGAGCAGAGCTACTCAATTCCAGTCCTGGTGGCCCGCAACCCTGCAGGTTTTGGGGATATCCCTAATGATATGCATGAGATATATATGCATTAAAGATAGCCTGCCAACCTGACTGGTTTGTGGCCCTCCAGGGCTGGATTTGGAGACCCCTGCCTTACACCTCTGTCATTTAAGATTGTGAGTGGGCAAGGTGCAGATGTCCAAGACATCAAAAAGGTTAGATAGAATGTGTCACATTCCTCCTCACTTCTCACCACCACCAAAATATTGTCTATTAGACAACTTTTTGGTGGTGGTGAGAATCGAGGAGGAATGTGACACATTCTATATACCCTTGCCCACTCACAATCTTAAATGACAGAGGTGTAAGGCAGGGGTCTCCAAATCCAGCCCTGGAGGGCCACAAACCAGTCAGGTTGGCAGGATATCTCTAATGCATATATATCTCATGCATATTCATTAGGGATATCCCGAAAACCTGACTGGTCTGTGGCTCTCCAGGACCAGGGTTCCCTACCCCTGACCTACACAGACAGGGTGACCTCAGTATGTCCTGCTGAGAGATCACTCTCACCCTGACTGTGCAGTGACCACAGCATGGCTAGGCACCCCCATAGTGCTATATAGTATTTCTCTCATGTGATAGATATGGGTTTCCTTTTGGGGCCCAGTCACTGATTTATCTGCTTGCTGTGTATGCTGACATCCCAGTTCTGGGTGCATGCATCTCCACTGGGAACATGCACTGTGGATTAACTAGCACACTGTTTGCAGCTGGTATGTGTTGTGATGGAGCAGCTTGCAGGGTGCAGTGGCTGATGACTTGCTGCAGGAGAATATCAGATAGTGGTGGGGTGCAGCTCACCATATCCAGGCCTAATATCTGTGCTATTGTGTTATGGATGTGTATAAAGCTGCATTGACTACCCTGTGGAGTGTCTGCTCCTCAGCAGGACTGGGGTTGATGAACCCCTCTACTGCCACCTTTGCAGGGAGGTGGTATGTGGATCTATTGATGAGAGATCCTGTTTGCCATCCCTTGGCCTTGGGGGTCCATGGGGACTGCACCTGACTGAGTCAGATGGAGATATCCAAGGTGTTTGTGCAGGAACTACCTATCTCACACATTAACACTGCTTAGGACCTCCAGCATGGCCTTTTTCAGCCATGGAAGGTGTTGTGAACCTGGTCCTGGGTCCAGGTCACAGTACCCGCACAATGTGATGGTGTGTAGCTACTCTGTGCCAGTAAAACACACGGTCAGTACCCCCTACCAGGCCGAGGTGGTGTGTGGGTGCACATGGTCACTTCCCTCTACCGGGCCGAGGTGCTGTGGGGGTGCATTGGCCATCTTGTGTTGATCTGTGGACAGCTGATTTGCATGTGCAGTGCATCATGGGTATTGGTGGGCTAACCCTATCCTGGTGACCACAGCAGACTGTCTGTGTGGTGACATGCATGCTCTCTGCAGCCAGCCAGGGGCTTGCTAGCAGCTATAGAGCTGTAGCCCAATGGCTCCTTCACTGTCTCTGAAGCCAGGGGTCATGAGTTCAAACCCACAGTGGGGTTATTTGATAGGGTTGTCCAAAGCATTATTTTTTTTAATGTACATATTTTGATGCCAGCAAAAACACCCTCAGCGTATTGTACCCATAAGGTGCCTCTGAGGGTGCTTTATAGGGCGCCCTATAGGGCACCTTATGGTTCCCGTCCATATAAGGTGCACTATACAATATCCTGTGACGCAACCTATAGGGTGCCCTATAGGGGACATTTTAGGGTGCTGTGGCGGACAGTGCAATTTCTAATGTGCCCTATGGAGTGCCTTATAGGGTGCCTTATACGGCACCTTCAATTATGGCATGTGAGGGCGTGTTTGCTGGCAGTAATTAATAACATAAAAATAAAGTGCTGCAGGACAAAATATGTACAATGCAAAGCTGATGCCACAGCCAGCCTTACATATTAGGCACACTGGGGAGCAAACTCATGACCCCTGTATCAGCAGTCAGTGCCTTAACCATTGTGCTACACTGCTGCTCCTCTTTGTCTGTCAGCGCACCTACTTATGCTTTTCATTCCTTAAACTGCACAGTGCTGCCATAAAAAACAGTACACTAACCTTGCGGTACCTCATACAGCACCCTCTAAAGCGCCCTATAAGCAACATTCTAGGATGCCTTGGCTGACAGTGCACTTTAAAATGTGCCTTATAGGGCGCCTTATGTTAACACGCTTTGAGAGTGCGTTTGCTAGTAGTGATAATTAAAATATGAATAAAATGCCTCCTAAAGCAATCTTCCCCATAATATGTTCTGCCTCAGCCAGCCTTGTTCATTGGGCACATTGGGGGATTGAACCCCTGATCCCTGTATCATTGGTCAGTGCCTTAACCATTGTGCTGTGGTTCTGTTCCTGTGCTTGCACATCAGTGCACTGCCATATGCCTGCCAACATTAAAATGCCTCCAAAATCATTAGCACGCCACCTTATGGCCATCAGCATACCGCCTTCTGCTACCCAATATTACACTGGCTCCTAAAGTAATACCTCAGCTAGCCATCTTCATTGGGCACTGAACCCCTAATCCCTCCACCGTTGGTCAGTGTCTTAACCATTGTGCTGTGGCTCTGCTTTTCTTCCTGCACATCAGCGTGCCACTTATACCGTCCAGTATTATAATGCCTCCATAAACATCAGCGCGCTGCCTTATGCCGCCCAGTATTTCTGTGCCTCATAAATTAATGCCTCAGCCAGCTGTCTTCATTGGGCACTGTGGGGGGTTGAACCCCTGATCCCTGCACCGTTGGTCAGTGTCTTAACCATTGTGCTGTGGCTCTGCTCTTTTTCTTATACTTCAGCGCGCCACTTATGCCTCCCATGCAGCTATCTCATGCGCTAAGGTGCGGGGCGCACATGGGCGCCATGCACCTTAGCGCATATGTTAATTCCACCTTTCCTTTTTCAGGACGGAACGCCCACTCCTTATATGGCACCCGCACACTACTGGGGCCCGCACTTTACCGGGGTTTTACTAAACATACCCCTAAGTGTACCTGAGGCAATGGAGGGTTAAGTGGCTTGCCCAAGGCCACAAGGAGTGGCCATAGGACTAGAGACCCCAGTCCCTCTGGCCTGAGGTTGTGTGTCCCCATGTGGGAATTGAACCCCTGGCCCTCCAGCTTGAGGTAACCTGTCCCAACCACTGAGTCACTCCTCCCTCAAATGGATGATGAAATGCTCAAAGAAGTCAGGGAAGTTAACAAAAGTTACAGAACAGTAATAACAATGGGTGATTTCAATTACCCCGGTATTGACTGGGTCAATGTCACGGCAGGACATGCTAGGGAGATAAAGTTTCTAGATTAAATAAATGACTGCTTCGTGGAGCAGCTGGTTCATTAACTGACCAGAGGGGAAGCCATTTTGGACTTAGTCCTTAGTGGAACACCAGATCTGGTGCAAGAGATAAGGGGGTTGGGCCACTTTGCAATAGTGATCATAGTATGATCACATTTGATTTAATTAATGGAGGAGGGATGGTAAGGAAATCCACAGTACTACCTTTTAAATTTCGAAAGGGAGACTATGATAAAATGAGGAAAATAGTTAAGAAAAAACTAAAAGGAGCAGTTGCAAATTTTAAAGACTTACATCAAGCTTGGGTGTTGTTTAAAAATACTATCTTGGAAGCCCAGACCAGCTGTATTCCATGCTTTAAGAAAAGTGAAAGGAAGTCCAAAAAACTGCCAGCATGGTTTAAAGGTGAGGTCAGAGAGGCTGTTCTTGCCAAAAAAGCATCTTTCAGGAAATGGAAAAAAAGAGCCAAATGACGAAAACAGGAAACAGCACAAGCACTAGCAAGTTAAATGCAAGGCATTGATAAGGCAGGCAATGAGAGAATTTGAGAAGAAACTTGCTGTGGAAGCAAAAAGCGTAATAAAGACTTTTTCAAGTACCTGCGAGAGAGTCAGTTGGACCATTAGATGGTAAAGGAGTAAAAGGGGCAGTAAGAGGGGACAAGGCTATAGCGGAGAAACTGAATGAATTCTTTGCTTCGGTCTTTACTGAGGAAGATATAGGCATGTTACCCATGGCTGAAGTGGTATTTAAAGGTGATACTGTGGAAGAATTGAAGGAAATATTGATACACCGGGAAGATGTATTACAACTATTTGATAAACTGAAGAGTAGCAAGTCACCTGGACCAGATGGTATACATCCAAGGGTGTTGAAAGAACTGAAATATGAGATTGCAGACCTGCTATTAGTAATCTGTGAACTGTCATTAAAATCATCTGTAATACCTGAAGATTGGAGGATCACCAATGTAACGCCAACTTTTAAAAAGGGTTCAGGGGTGATCCGGGAAACTACAGACCAGTGAGCCTGACGTCAGTACTGGGAAAAATGGTAGAAACCATTATAAAGAACAAAATTACTCAATTAGTCATGGCTTAATGGGAGACAGCCAACATGGCTTTAGACAAGGAAGATCTTGTCTTACTAATCTGTTATGTTTTTTTTGAAGGTGTGAATAAAAGGTAGACAAAGGTGAGTCAGTTGATATAGTGTATCTGGACTTTCAGAAAACTAAAAAGTCATGGGATAGGAGACAGTGTACTATTGTGGATCAGTAACAGGTTAAAAGATAGAAAGCAGAGGGTAGGGCTAAATGGGCAATTTTCCCAATGGAAAAAGGTGAATAGTGGAGTACCCCAGGGATCTGTGCTGGGTCCGCTGCTTTTTGATATAGTGACCTGGAAAAGGAAATAACGAGTGAGGTTATCAAATTTGCAGATGACACAAAACTATTTAAAATTGTTAAAACCCAAGAGGACTGTGGAAAATTGCAAGAGGATCTTGATAAATTGGAAGACTGGGCATCCAAATGGCAGATGAAATTTAATGTGGACAAGTGCAAAGTTATGCACCTAGGAAAGAACAACCCAAAATGTGGTTACACGATGCAAAGTTCCACATTGGGAACCACCACCCACGAAAAAGATTTAGGCATCATCATGGATAACATGTTAAAACCCTCTGCCTGGTGTGCAGTGGTGGCCAAGAGGGCAAATAGAATGCTAGGAATCATAAGAAAAGGAATGGAAAATAAAACAAAAGATATTATAATGCCTCTGTTTCGTTCCATGGTGCAACTGCACCTTGAATATTGTGTGCAATTCTGGTCGCCGTATCTTAAAAAGGATATAACGTTATTAGAAAAGGTACAGAGAAGAGCCACCAAAATGGTAAAGAGGATGGAAGGTTACTCCTATAAAGAAAGGCTAAAAAGGTTAGGGCTCTTCAACCTGGAAAAGAGACGGCTGAGGGGAGATATGATAGAGGTATAAAAATTAATGAAATGAATGGAATGGGTAAATGTAGATCGATTGTTTGCGTCATCAGAATATAGAAAGACTAGGGGACGTGCAATGAACCTACAGGGTAACGTATTTAAGACTAATAAGAGAAAATATTTTTTCACTCAATGTGTTATCAAACTCTGGAATTTGTTACCAGAGGATGTAGTAAAAGCTGTTAGTGTAGCTGGGTTTGAAAAAGGACACGTTTGGACAAGTTCCTGGAGGAAAGATCCATAAACTGTTATTAACAGGGACCCAAGATATTCACTGCTTGACCCAATACAAACATTGAGGAACCTGTTTCTGCTAGGTACTTATGACCTAGATTGGCCACTGTTGGAAACAGGATACTGGGCTTGATGGACCTTGGTCTGACCCAGTATGGCATATCTTATGTTCTTATGTTCTTCCGATACATCACCTTTATATACTATTTCAGACATGGAGAACTTTCGTGCATCTTCTTGATGACTGGGAGTGTGCACCATTCCCACCCCTTTAGATGTATCCACTTTTGTGTCAATGGTAAAATTAAAGTTCCCTCCTAACACTAACCGACCAAACACATATTCCCCAACACTTTCGCTACATGATCAAAAAAAGATCCTTGTTTAGTATCGGGCACATATTACACACCCAACAGTATACTTCTGGTCCCCAATTTCCCATTTTAGAAAGTCTTTCCTTATCTTTGCAGACATCCAGTAACTGAAATTGGACATCAGTAGTTATCAAAATTGCTACACCACCCGCTTTCTGCTGTCTGCTATTTGAGGCAAACCAGGTATTCTTATACTGTTTGTGCAGTACTCTGAACTCATTACACACTAAAAGGCATATTTTTTGAACACTAGTCACTTTAATCTTCAAGCGCGTCCATTCTTTGATCAATAGCTGGCATTTGTAGGGTGAGTTCAGGCCCTGTACATTAAAAATGCCCATCCAAAAACACCCCATGACTCCAAATTAAAAGTCTGGCCAATTGCTGACTTCTTGCTTCAAAATTCCACGATAAAGCCCCCATCTCAACCAACCTCCCTCCTCCCAACTCTCCCCTCCCTCCATCCACCCCAACATCCCAAAACAGCAGCCACTTTTGACCCATCCTGAAATCCGATACCCATTCTCAAATGCCCCCTCACCTGTTATCCACATTCAAACCCCCATTCACCCCATCACCCCCCTTCATCCAAGAGCTCCCAATCTCTCCCTCCACTTCCTGTCCAAGTGGCTCCCACTCAAAGTTCAAGAGGGACCCACAGTCCAAAGATACAATGTCCTCAAAACAAAGAAGAAGTCTCAAGTTGCTACAGCATTCTCCCAGTCCATGCGATCTCCCTGTCTGCGACACCATTTCCCTCCTTGGCAAGATCTCTCCCATTTCGGCTTCAATGAATCTACCTTCTTTGGCCCCTCAGGCACTCTTGGCTCTAGTTGAGGCAAATTAGTCCAGCCAGCTACTCCCATGCTTTTAAGGGCCTCCTCTGTCGTATGAGCCTGGACAGTTCGGCCCTTGATAGTGAACTGGAGGCTGAATGGGAAAGTCCACCTATACTGCATATTTTCCACGCAAAGTTGCTGGGTAATAACCCTAAAGTCTCTACACGTTTGCATAATAATTGTTGAGAGATCAGCATAGAATTCAATAGCTGCATTGTCCCATTTGAACTGCCCAAGCTTACAGGCCGCTTGCATAATTACATCTTTGGTGGCATATTTGTGCATACAGGCCCATCTATGGGTGCTATGTTGTGGATGTGGCAGAATTGCGGCATAGTGGCTTGTCATATTTTACTAATCAAACAATCTGTAGTGTAGAAGAAGGCCCCAAAAGCTTCAACTAATACTGTAGATGGGGAGCATTCCCGCATGGGCTCTGTCAGATGATGTCACTCATACATGAGGATTTCATTCCTGCCTTTCCATGGAGAAAAGTTTTACATAGCCTATGTACTAGAAAAAGAGGGCTAGGATTGACTGCAAAGATTTTTCACATGTTCTTAAAATTGACTCTGCTGAGGAGTTGGGGGTACGAGGTGTATGAGATAAATAAATAAGAAAACTGGTTAGTTGTATTATTGGCTCACTGATTTCATTCTGTTGGTGAAAGGCATGGAGGCCAATTCTGGTTTGTGCTTCCCCGGGCCGTTCAGACATCTGGACGTCCTGGAGATGAACATGATTCTGGTCGCACAGGGGCTAGATGTCCCCATAGGAGCAGAATCGCGGCATAGTGGCTGAAATTCCAGGGACATTCAGGCACCTCGGACATCCAGCCACATCCCCGGCTAGATCAGCCTGACACCTGCATGGAGCCATAGTGCCATGGTGTCAAGAGCATACCCATCTTTCCCTGCAGCCTGACCCCAGATTGGGCTGTCCATGGCCAGGGTCTGGCTGCAGAGGACCCCTACACCCCCTCACCCGTTTCTCGCACCCCGGATCTGGCATCCCCCAATGTCTAGGGGGACTTATTCCACCTCCGAGGTAGAATAAGTCCCCTGTTTAAATGGCCGACCTCGGACGTACAGGGCCTACTTTGGAATTGGCCCTGTATGTCCAAGGTCATGGCACTACCCACTACCTGCTCTCGCTGCTCCTCTGGCCCACCCCCTCCCGCCCAGCTCACCTATATGTGTGGGGGAGCTCTGTCCTCCACATCAGTAACCTGGAGTTTAGTGGGTCTGGACGTTTGGGTCAGAATGGGCACCACTGTGTTCTGCATGGTACTCTCTTGTTATTGCTAGTTTTGGCACTAAGTATGCTGTTATGTAAACATATATAGCAATGTGTAATTGGAGGATTGTAAGGTGTACCCAGGGGCGGCCCAAGGGGGGTGCGGGACCATGTGCGGAGACTCGGTGCGGGGCCTCATTTGCATAAGTGGCCTTATTTGCATAAATGTTTGCATAATGTTACCATACACTAACTTTTAGTAAACATGTCTCTTAATGAGTGTATGGATAAAGAAAGACTAAAAGATTTCTACATTACTATAATCCAGTGCCAACCGCCAGGCACATTAGGAACTACTACAAACGCTGCCCATTTAGAACCCATAGCAAACCTGCCATATCCTGACAGCATTACCAGGACTCACAAAGCACCATACCCTACCTATCAAAAGGCAACACAGCAAATATTAAACCAATACATTTTAGAGAATACTGGGGAAAGAGAACAAGTGGCAATGTCAAATAGGAATTACATAAACAGAATACCTCAGCTCAGTTACACATGCAGAACATAGACCATCACCAAACAAGGAATCACAATTTAGAAACAGGAAGGCAATAATTAAACTGGGAACCCCAAAAGCCAAACTTGGAATGTACAACAACACTGTAGAAATAAAACTATAAATTAATTTCCTCTTGTACCAAACAAAGCACAGACGTTAATGATGCACATTTCCCAGAGCTTTCATATTCCAGTTAATAAATTCAAAATAAAAAGATATCTTTCTACCTTTTGTGCATTTTTTTTCAGTTGCAATTGCTCCAGCCACTTTCTTCTGGTTTCTTCATGTTTTCTGCTAACTCTCCATCTTCTGCTGTCCATTTGTCCTTTCTTCTCTATTCTAGTTTTTTTTCCATTCTCTCTCTCTACATCTGCTTTAACATACTAATCTTTCTCCTTTTGCTCTTTTCTCATTCCTATTTCATCCACACAAATTTTACCCCTCCATCCTCAATCCCCACTTACTCTCCCAATACCCGGCCAATTGTAGATTTTTCATCCCTCCCACACAAAATATTTTCCCCTCTCCATTTTACTCTTAAAGCCCCATCCCATTCTAATCCTCCCCCAACATTAGCTCCCTTCTAGTTCCAGTCTCACCCAGCATCCATTCCCTTCTAGTCCCTGCATCAGCCCATTTCCAGTCCTAGCCCCCCATCAGCCCATTTCCAGTCCTAGCTCCCCCATCCATTTCCAGTCCGAGTCCCTTCATCGGCTCATTTCCAATCCTAGCCCCCCATCAGCCCATTCCTAGTCATTTCCTAGCCCCACCATCAGCCCATGTCAAATCCTAGCTCCCCTCCACTCAGTCCAATTCCAGTCCAAGCCCCCCCATGAGCCTACTTCCAGTTTAGCCCCTCCATGAGTCCATTTTAATTCAAGCCCCCACCACAGCCCATTTCCAATCTTAGCTCCCCCCAACAGCCCATTTCCAGTCCTATCCTAGCTGCTCCATCAGCCCATTTTCAGTCCTAGCTCCCTTCCCTCACAGCCCATTTCCATTTCAAGCCCCCTCCCCATCAGCTATTTGCAGTTCAAGCCTCCCCTTCCACTCAGCCCATTTCCAGTCCTAGCATCCCCCCAACCCATTACCAGTCCTAGCCCCACATCAACCCACTTCCAGTCCTAACCCCCCATCACCCCATTTTCAGTTTAAGCCCCCCCTATAACCCATTACCAGTCCTAATCCCCCATCAGCCCACTTCCAGTCCTAACCCCATCAGCCCATTTCCAGTCAGCCCCCCATAGCCCATTGCCAGTCCTAACCCCCCCCATCAGCCCACAGCCCATTACCAGTCCTAACCACATCAGCCCACCTCAAGTCCTATCCCCTCCCCATCAGCCCATTACCTCTCCTAGCCCCCCATAGCCCATTATCAGTCCTAACCACCCCATAGCCCATTACCAGTCCTAAACCCCCATCACCCCATTTCCAGACAGCCCCCATCAGCCCACAGCCCATTACCAGTCTTAACCCCCCCCCATAGCCCATTACCAGTCCTAACCCCCCCCAACAGCCCACAGCCCATTACCAGTCCTAACCCCATCAGCCCATCTCAAGTCCTAACCCCTCCCCATCAGCCCATTTCCTGTCATAGCCCCCCCATAGACCATTATCAGTCCCATCCCCCCATAGCCCATTATCAGTCCTAACCCCCATCACCCCAATTCCAGACAGCCCCCAACAGCCCACAGCCCCTTACCAGTCTTATCCCCCCATAGGCCATTACCAGTCCTAACCCCATCAGCCCACCTCAAGTCCTAACCCCTCCCCATCAGCCCATTTCCTGTCCTAGCCCCCCATAGCCCATTATCAGTCCTAACCCCCCCCATAGCCCATTATCAGTCCTAACCCCAATCACCCCATTTCCAGGCAGCCCCACCAGCCCACAGCCCATTACCAGTCTTAACCCCCCCATAGCCCATTACCAGTCCTAACCCCCCCAACAGCCCACAGCCCATTACCCGTCCTAACCCCATCTGCCCACCTAAAGTCCTAACCCCTCCCCATCAGCCCATTTCCTGTCCTAGCCCCCCCATAGACCATTATCAGTCCTAACCCCCATCACCTCATTTCCAGACAGCCCCCTCAGCCCACAGCCCATTACCAGTCTTAACCCCCCCATAGCCATTACCAGTCCTAACCCCCCCAACAGCCCACAGCCCATTACCAGTCCTAACCCCATCAGCCCACCTCAAGTCCTAACCCCTCCCCATCAGCCCATTTCCTGTCCTAGCCCCCCCCATAGCCCATTATCAGTCCTAACCCCCCCATAGCCCATTACCAGTCCTAACCCCCCATCACCCCATTTCCAGACAGCCCCCATCAGCCCACAGCCCATTACCACTCTTAACCCCCTCCATAGCCATTACCAGTCCTAACCCCCCCAACAGCCCACAGCCCACCTCAAGTCAAGTCCTAACCCCCTCCATAGCCCATTACCAGTCCTAACCCCCCCTCCCCCATCGGCTCATGGAAAATTAAAAAAAAATTAAAAAGCTGGCTGCTGCCGCTGCCGCCGCAGCAGCAACAGAATGGAGTGTCCCGTGGGGCCCCCTCTGCCTGGCTGAGCTCTCCTGGCCCGGCTGAGCCCCTCTGCACCGGCTTTCAGATATGCGAAGGGAGAGTGTCTCCCTCGCGTCTCTGTTAAGCCCGCAGGGGCAGATGGGATATTTCCCATCAGCCCCTGCTTCCCTTCAGCCCCTGCGGGCTTAACAGAGATTCGAGGGAGATGCTCTCCCTTCGTGTATCTGAAAGCCGGTGCAGAGGGGTTCAGCCGGGCAGAGGGGGCCCCGCAGGACACTCCATTCTGCTACTGCTGCGGCGGCAGCGGCAGCAGCCAGCTTTTTTTTTTTTTTAATTTAATTTTTAAAAAAGCAGAATGTTCTTTGCGTGGGGCCCCCTGATACGCGGGGCCCTGTGCAAAAAACATTCTTGCTCAATGGACGGGCCGGCCCTGGGTGTACCTGCTATGTTGTGGACAGCAGTAAGCTGCACTGTGATTTGAGTCCCCTTGGTCTCGTCCCTCCATTATATGGGTGTTGTTCTGGATTCTTCCCTATCGTTCCACCTTTATCTGTCTTCCCTGATCCAACGCTCCTTTTTCTTCCTGCGCCGGATTCATGCTCTTCGTTTCTCTCTTGATACACATTCTCTCACTACCCTCCTGCTATCACTGATAATCTCTAGGTTGGATTACTGTAACAGTGCACTTTCAGGTCTTCCTCACTATCAACTCTATCGTCTTCAGCTTGTACAAAACACAGCAACCAGGATACTCACCTACTCTTCCGACTGTGACCACATCACGCCCACCCTTTTCCGTTTTCACTGGCTTCCCATTAAATTCTGCCTCAACTATAAACTACTCACCTTAGCACATCGAGCAGTTCACTCTGGCAGCCTACAATACCTATCTGATCTCCTTCACTTTCATACTCCTCACCACCTCCTACGGTCCCTTCACACTCACTGCCTGGCTCTCCCATTAGTTTCCCAAGCACACCTGAAGAAGACACATCATTCTGCCTTCTTCTTTCGTACCCCTGCACTGTGGAATTCACTGCCTGTTGTCCTATGTGCCGAGCCCTCATACCCTCGGTTCAAGTCCCTTCTCAAAACTCACTTTTTTCAATTGGCCTATGACCTGCCCCCCCTCTTCTCCCTAGCCCTTTCTGTTTCTCTCTCTCTCTCTGTCACTGCCCTCTGCTCTCTCCCTTACCTGGTATGCTCTTCCATCCTCTTCAGCTTTTCACTGTCTATTAATCTCTCCTGTCAATTGAATGGCGTTCCTTTCTTTTCCTAGTTTGTTATATTTTATTGTAATTGTACACCGCTCTGATGCCTCATTGCCATGGGCGGTATATCAAGAATAATAAAGATAAAGAGCACAGTTTTTTCCTTGGACTTAGTAAACAGATTTAAACTAAAAGTTGACTCTACTGAGATTACTGGTATAGAAACCATTATCTTTACAATGAGCAATGATTCCTCTCAATCCTTAATAGGTTTTTTACATTAATTTACAGAGCCTCGGGCTCTTGGGAGAATGTTTGTGAAGTATTAATAACCACAATTGCTCAGTCTGTATCTTCATATACTTAATGTATCGTACAGGAGACTTTAATCTAACTATAGTAGCAGCTTTTATATCTTTAATGGAGGAATTACATGTGTCTAAAATAAATAGAGGATACACACACATAGGAGATCATCGACTAGATGTGCTTTTCACTTTATCTCTTCTGCACGGTTCACCTTTGATTTTTCTATTAACCCTTAATATAGACTGATTATTTTTTGTTGTCCTTTTCTATATTATCTGTAGCACATACTCCCTCTTTCTCTAGGTCAATCATTTGTGTGACTAGAGATAAAAGAAATACTAAAGAGCTGTGGAGTACTGTTACATCATTACTTACGAGGCACACAGATAGCTTAGGTTCAACCTTAATTTCTGTATGGTATGGATCTGTGGAATCAGTATTAGACAAAAGTGCTTCCTGAAGGATGAAAACTATAATTAAAAATGCTATTTCACCCTGGTACAATTTCACTTTGCTTTTAAAAAAGATACCATGCCATTGGTTGGACTGCCAATGGATGGCCACCGAGGGTGAAGCTATTTCCTGTCAGTGGTGCCCCATACTAGAGAATTCAAGATGGTGATTCATGATGCCAAATATTCCTACTTTGATAGCTTGATTGGCAATGGAATTGAAAATTATAAGGTAAGCAGATTTTACATTCTAAATCCATATGTGCAAATAGAAGGAATGCCTTAACTGTAGCATCTGAATTAGTTCCATTTTTAAGGGCAAATGTTTACTAACATGTGTTGTCAGGGTAGTGAGGGGTTAGTAAGGGGTATTAGTACTGTGCTAAAAAATTGTGCAGGGCCCTGTGCTAAAAACCCCATGCAACCTGGACAGCGTACATTGGGGTGGAGACTGAGTGGGATGGGAGTGTTCCTGTCATGGTGCTGGTAGCGCGGGCTTTCATAGCCCATGTTACCTACACTCCCAGCAAGTACTGTAGGTGCAACTAATGCCACCTCAATGGCATTATGACGTTGACCCACCATAACTGCAGGAGGATAGCTGTACCCACCCACCTGCAGTTGGCATGAAGCCCTGTGCTAATAATGGGCCCAAATCCACTTTATCAGAGTGGGCTTAGTAAACATGCCCCTATCATAAGTCATGTGTAGGTTGATTCAGAGCGGGAAACATCCGGGCCATCCGGACGTCAAGAAAATGGACGGGCCATATCTGTACCCGATTCTGCAACCGCAGGAGCAACACGTTCCCATGGTTGCAGAATCAGGGCATTTAGATGGCCCGGCATGCCCTCTATGCTGATGCAGGAGACATCCAGGGACCTTCCCACCCAGCCCTCCCAACACTGCTGCTGGTATGCTGGTGCTGTGGCGTCCTGTTGCAATGGCACTGGCATGTCCAGCTTGAGCGCAAAATACCCGACTGCTGACAAAGACCCTTTCCCTGCCGCCTGACCCTTGGCGGGGGCATCCAGTGTCGGGACTGGGCTGCAGGGGTGCACCCACGAAGGCCGGGAAGGTTTGTGGGGGGCAGCATTCCACGATTGCTCCAGCACCTGGCACATATTCCACCTCCAAGGTGAAATAAATCAGGCATCCAAATTGCTGCTGGTGGACATACAGGACCCTGCCCTGAATAGACCCTGTATTCTGGGTGCTTGGGCCCACCCCTGCTCCGCCTCTGTCCCATCCCCTCCACCCCCGTCCAGTACTCCCCGTATAGCGGGAGCATAATGTGCAGAATAGGTCCCGGTCCTAAACGGGGGTTGGATTTCCAACGCGGACATCCAACCCTGCTATTCGTGGCTCAGAATCGGGCCCTTAGTGATTTCTCATAGGCAGAACATGTGAAGCTACATTGGGAAGCTATTAATGATCTGAATAATGTATAGTCAGATGATGCTTGGGATTGTTTTTGTCCCATATCCTTATCTGATATTTAGAAACTGATAAGCAGGCAATTTTGATGCTACTAGTTTTAACTGACACAATCAATTTAATTGATCACGATTTGTTTTTTGTTTTGTTTTTTTTAAATCTTTATTTAGCAATTTCAAAACACAACAATCAAAACAGTGCATTAGAGAACGAACTAAACAGAGCAAAGGCAGATACAGACAGGTTCATGCCTACTCTCAACTAACCAGTGCATCAAAGGCTAGGAAGGAAAAGGGGGGGAGGGGGGATTGACCACGAATGTCATACCTCCTATTGTATATGCATTATATCAAGTGTTATCATTCCAGTGCCAGGGCGTCCCATTTGTTTAGTAATCTACTGAAGGAAGGATTCTGCTTAACATAAGCCATCTCACAGGATCGATGATAGCATACCAGATTCCACCAGTATTCCACGTTCAAGGTACTAAAAGAGTTCCAATGGCTCAAGATGGCCTTTAGCGCCAAACTCAACAGTAAGTCGAACAGTGCCTGGTGCTGCTTTTTGAGGCACGGTACATCCGCCATGGACTTATAGATGACTATCTGGAATGTTAAGGGCGTGTCAATCCTGAACAGCCGCTGCACTCGCCGCCATACCCTTTGCCAATAGACCGTTAATTGTGGGCAGTAGTATAGCATATGCGCTAGGGTCCCCACATCTGAACCGCATGACCAACAGCGATCATCCTTTTGTTCTTGCCACTTGGAGATCCTGACCGGGGTCAGATAAGCGCGATGCGCTAGGAAACAACATCTGCGTGAGCGAGGCTGACCTCGATATCCATATCTGGGATCCCCAGAAGGAAGCCCACATTTCCGGGGTTGCCAGGGGTCCCGCTTCATTTTCCCATATCAATCGAGCGCATCTGGGGCTGCGCTCATCTGCCGATCTGAGGAGCTCCACTAACTTCGATATTTGCCCGGATCCCGTCCGGAGCTCTAGAATCCGAAGATAAGACGAGCGTCCACTGACCATATGTAGAGGTGTCACACCTGCTTTGCTCAAGCAATGCCACAACTGACTCCACTGGAAAAAGCATTTGTAGGGAAGTTGGAATTCCAGCTGCAGTTCTGCAAAGGATTTATATCTCCGTCCGCTAAGCAGGTGACCCAGGCAAAAAATACCATGGCGTATCCAAGTGGTCCATGCAAAGCAAGTCCCGCCTATTTTAAATCGTTGGTTAAGCCAAAGCGGAGTAGCTTCCGTAAAGGTTGGTTCGTCTCCCATTAGTGGCAACACCAAGTTGAAGGCTTGTTGAGTGGCTTGTAGGATCACATTATTCGTCTGCAGATGCGGATGCGGCACAGCTGCCCCAATGCGTTGACGTAATGGGAGAGGGTCACTCACTGCTGCTTCCACTGAAAGCCAGCTGGGGGCTCCTGGGGTATCCAGCTTCTCCGCCCACCAGGAACCTTGTTTGGATATAGCTGCGACGTGGTACCAATAAAAATCCGGAAAGTGAACCCCTCCCTGTTTCTTAGGAAGCTTTAGTTTCCAAGCAGCAATATGCGGTGTTTTCTTTGCCCAAAGGAAAACCAGTAACTTTCTCTCTAAATCTTGATAGAATTTCTTGTCAAAAAGCACCGGGATCATGCTTAAGATATAAGTGATCTTGGGTACAATAACCATTTTAATGGTTTCTAAGCGGCCCCACCACGTCAGGTTTAATGGCGACCATTTATGCACGCATTCTTGCAGGATCTCAGTGCATCGGTCAACATTGAGGGAGATTGTATCGGCCATGATGATACCATAGATGACTCCCAAATACTTGAAAGACGATTTTTCAACCTGGAAGGAGTACCGCCGTAGTTCATCTTCCGAGACTGCTGACGTAAGTGGTATACTAGTAGTCTTATCCAAGTTTAGCTTATAGCCCGAAATACAGGCATATTCATCAATAATCTTTAAGGTGATATCCACCGACTTTACATCTAGGAATAATAGGAGGTCGTCTGCATAGGCCGACAGCTTGCAATGATACCCTTCCAACGGCATTCCCACTATATTGGACGCCTGACGTATTTTAAGAATCAAAGGTTCCAGGGCTAAGTTAAATAACAGGGGGGATAGAGGGCAGCCCTGTCTAGTACCCCTTGTAAGTAGGAATTCCCATGAAGTAGTATTGTTCGCCGCCACCCGGGCTACCGGTTTAGTGTATAACATTTGGATACTCTTCAGAAAGCTGTCAGGGACCCCCATCCAGCGCATAGTTTGGAATAGATAGGAGAATTTGACCCTGTCGAACGCCTTTTCAGCATCCAACGCAAGGCCTACGATTGGCAGATCCACATGTTGCGCCTTCCGGAGAACGTGGGCTAACAGACGGCCATTATCTACCGTAGATCTCCCTGGCATGAATCCACACTGGTCGGGATGGATAAGGGACCCCAGAACCTTGGACAGTCGATTAGCTAGGATCTTGGCATAGATTTTATAATCCGCATTTAACAGGGAGATAGGTCTATAATTCTCCACCTTCTCCGGATCTCTCCCCGGTTTAGGGTGTATTACTATCGTCGCAGCTGCCAATGCACCCACTGCGGGGCATTCCTCTCTTACCCCTGCGTAATAAAGCAGTAGCTCCGGTAACAGCTGATCAGTGAAGGTCTCATAAAATTCCACTGGCAGTCCATCAGGGCCACTAGCTTTACCTTTAGCCAGCTGCTTAAGAGCGATGCGAAGCTCCTTACAAGTGACGTCCGCAGCAAGAAGCTGTTGCTGTGTTTCCGTAAGCTGGGGACCCTTTATTGAGGAGATGAAATTTGAAAATGCCAATTCATCACATGAGACTTCAGACTGGTAAAGTTTGGAATAAAAGGTTTCACATAGCGCTAGGATCTCATCATCCAAGACTTTTAATACTCCTGCAGAGTCTTTCAATCCCGCAATCCGGGTCACCGCACGCTTCGCCTTTAGCGTATTCGCAAGCAGTGAACTCGCCCGGTTACTATCATGGTAACATCTCCCCTGTTGCGCTTTGATCGATTCATTAACTTCGGCCTGCAGAAGAGTATTATACTGGAACCTGAGCTTCTGTAGTCGCAGAAGGATTGTCGGATCTGCCCAACGAGCCAGGAGTCGTTCACCCGCTCGAATTTCGACCTCTAGCTCCGTCCTTCTCTTTACCTCCACCGTGTGCTTACGAATCTTATAAGCTGTCATGTGCCCTCGAGCACTAGCCTTAAAAGCCTCCCACCAAGCCCATGTGGAGGTGTCCCCATAGTGATTGACAGCAAAGTATTCTGTTATAGCTTCCTTCATAGTAGTACGGAACTCATCGTCTGTTAACCAGTGCTTCTCAAAGAGAAACCGCACCAGAGATTTCCTTTCGGGGCCCACACTGAGGTCCAAGAGAACCGCTGAGTGATCGGAGACTGTTCTGGGGAGCATACTTGTACCAACAACATCAGGTAGTAACGTCTTGGAAGTTAGAAAATAATCAATTCGAGTTTGTGAATTGTGAGGCAGAGAGTAGAAGGAGTATTCTTTGCCGTTGGGGGAGAATAGCCTCCAGGGGTCAAGTAGCCCAAGCAATTCCTTCATATTCTGCAACTCAGTAGACGAGTGAGGCTTGTGCTGTGGCTTATAGGGAGTTCTATCAAGGAGAGGATCAGGTATGAGATTAAAGTCGCCCCCTAAGATGATTCTTGAAGAACCGGCGCCTAAGAGCTCCTGGGTAACCTGAATGAAAAATTGTGGGTCATCAGTATTGGGACCTGGGGTCACCAACCTCCAGAGGGCCGCGGGCCGCACAGCCGACTACCGGGAGCCTTGCGGGCCGCACCCCCCTTCTCCCCGCCCCCGCGAAAAAAAACAACAAACGCAAAATTATGAAAACAATGGCTGATCACCTTTATTGAATTTAATGAGATGGCTGATGATTCATGCTAGCAGACAAACGCTTAAAGTCCGGCTTCACAGATGACACTGACAGGAGAAGGGACGCTTGCAGGTGGTCGTCGGTGAGCTGCGAGCACGTGGATACAATGGCGGGAATCCTTGGCGGGCCGCACGTAATGTTAACCGGGGTAGAGCCTCGCGGGCCGCACAAAGGGACCTCGTGGGCTGCATGCGGCCCGCGGGCCGCAGGTTGGTGACCCCTGATTGGGACCATATATCGTCATAAAGGTGTAGGGGTCACCATTCAGCATTGCTGTTATCTTGGCCCAGCGACCTACGGGGTCAATTTTAGTCTCCCTTACTTCTACCGGGAGGGTTTTCCGAACCAGTATAATGACCCCACCTTTCTTCCTAAGGGCAGGTGCTGAGAGGATATTCTGGTAGGTCCTATCTGTCACTTTATAGGACTCAGAGAGAGATAGATGGGTCTCTTGTAGATATATAATATCCGCGTTCTGATGTTTACAGTAAGTCAGGATTTTCTTCCTTTTGGCAGGGCTGGAAATGCCTTTGACATTTAGGGACATTACCCGCACTCGGCGACTAGCCATACTTGGCCCTACCGGGAGGTGGGAGGAGGACATTCGCGGTCAACTGCCCCAGGAGCAGGGTATCAACTCTTTTGAAATCTGCAAACACATAACCTGGCTGCATTGTGCCATAAACTGTTACCACTTGCATGGCGAGGCCCCAACCGCCCATCCAGGCCCAGCTAACCCCCTCCACAACATTTAAAGGAAAACAAAATTAGCCACATTCTGTGAGCAAAAATTAGGCAAACAGGGATCTCACTAAAACTGCAACATACATCCATTGTATACTTTACACATTAGGTGAGTATGAGAACAATACTGTTAGCAAACCTGATACCCACACTGAACTTCCTTATCAGACAAGGAGAAATTGGAGATGATAATATAACTCTCCATCAGAGTCACAGTGTACCGCGAAAGCAGTGCTATTACTTCACTGCTAGCACACAGAGTCTCATCTTCTCTAGGACCCGACCTCCATCCGGGCCCGCTCTTGGAGAAAAGCGCGAAGTGTGTGACCCTCCGTGAAAGTATGGGTGCGATTGTCCAGGGTCACCCGCATATTCGCAGGGTAAAAAAGTCCAAAGCGCGCTTGTGCTTGCTGAAGTAGAGGCCTGCAGGCTAGGAGTTCTTTCCGACGCTGGGCCGTCTGCTTGCTGAGGTCGGGGAAAAAAGTAATCCTCTGTCCGTCCAGTAGCACATTTTGTCGCCGCTTCGCCGCCTGCATGATCTGTATTACGTGCTGATAGCAAAGGGCCTTCACTACGAACGGCCGAGGTCGCGGGGTCTGAGTAGAAGGGTGTGATGGAACGCGATGGGCCCGCTCCAGCTCTAGGGGCCTCTCGAAGGTGAGTCCCAGAATCTCCAGTATGATTTTCTCGAGATAACCTATGGGATCGGATCCTTCCCGGCCTTCTGGGACTCCCAAGACTCGAATGTTGCTTCTCCTGGCCCTGTTGGATTGATCTTCAATGAGTACTTCTAGAGCCGTAACCCTCTTAGCCAGCGGGCCGATCTGCGCGATTACTGAAGACTGTCTGTCTACCTCGGCCTCAACATCAGCCATGCGCTTGGCCATGTCACCCAGACGCTCTTTTACCTCGCGCAGGTCTTCTTGGACCATCGCCAGCGTCCCGGAGTTAGTAGTGACAAGTTCTTTCACTGACCGGAGCTCTTGTAGGATCTCTCGCACCCCTTCCGCTGCTACTTTGTCGGGCGCCATTTTCTGCGGGGATGTGAGTTCCTGCTTTGCCCTCTTATTTGATTGCCCCGCCGTCTGTTGGAAGTCTAATCTGGCCGGTTTTAAAGTAGACATCTCACCGCAGTCTCTTCCGACTCAAGGCTGTGTTTCAAAACACCCGCTGCCTATATTAGCTCCGGATTCTGCAATGTTGAGAGGGAGCAAACGATCTATGCGGCCATCTTCTACCGCGGCTGACTCCTCCCCCCATTGATCACAATTTGTTATTGTGCGAATTAAGTAACATTAGAATTACGGGTTTTGTCTTAAAATGATATATGGAATTTCTAAGAAATCAAACATTCCAGGTTTACATTAGAAATCTATTATTGGAGCTGTGTCAACTTGGTTGTGTGATTCCAAAATGTTCCCCCTTATCGCCTATTTTTATTCAATATTTTTAAAGATCATTTTGTATAGAATTATCTTATGAAGGTATTTCTTACTTCTCCTTGTTGCTGATATTTTATATTGATTTCATCTCATGCCACACTGGCTTTAACATATGCATCATTAAATCAATACTTTACATGTATTGAAAAATGGATGTTGAAACGTTGACTAAAACTTAGCAAAACTATCTTAACAACAACTTTACCATGGAGCCACAATTGGGAGCCTTAGTTAAAAAGATTTTTGGATAACTCTGTTTATTATGTCAGTTAAAACCTTTGTTATCAGAAGCTAGTTTTAGATGTATCAAATAGTCTACAAGCAAGGGAGGAGTGGCCTAGTGGTTGGGGCAAGTTACCTCAGGGTAGAAGGTTGGGGGTTCAAATCCCACTAAAGGACAGCAACCTTGGGCTAGAAGGACTGGGGCTTCTAGTCTCACAGGTGCTCCTTGTGGTCTTGGGCAAGCCACTTAACCCTCCATTGCCCATGTTCCCTGTATTAGTGTACATGTCTCATATCCCCTTGTGTTAAATGTATTCCCAATTGTGTTGTGACCACTTTGATTGAAGGATAAGGTGGTATACAAAACTGTCTAAATAAATAAATAGTTTACCTCTATCTGATTATTGCAACACAGTCTATTTGGGATTGCTGAACAAACAAGAGATACACTTGCAGATATTGCAAAATACTATGATAAAGTTTGACTTTGAAGGATAAAAATGAGAGCATGTTGCCCCTTTTTAAATCCATTTATGCCTGCTTCCAATCCAGACCAGAATAATATTTAAGGTCCTGTGTCTGTTTTTTAAGATATTGCATGGCTTGGCTCCTGTCCACCTGTAGCGCAATATTAAATTAAATTTGATGGTTAGATCTTCTAGAGAGGTAAAAGTTAGGAACTTGCAGGTTCCTTCTCCTAAAAACTTACATTGAAAAGATACTTATGATAAAATTCTTCCTTACATGGGTCCCTTTTACTGGAATGAATTATTTAATAATATTTAGGGGCTCATTTTTAAAGGAAGAGTCTATTTCTAGGTACTAACAATGTGCATAAATGCCAGTATTTTAGTTATTTATATGCTTAAGTGGCCACATATGTGCGTAAATGACCTGTTATAAAATACCAACTAGCGTAAAAGTATGCATGCTGATTGCATGGTGTGCACTTTGACATGCAGACATGTGCAGGGGCAGATTTTGGACAGAGCATGGGCAGTGTGAGCAAGTGTGCTTGATGATTGTAAAATATAATTTATGTGCGTACTTGTGACATGTAGACATATTCCTTTACACCAGTTCTAGGGCTGGTGTAAGTGATCACACCTTAATTTAAGGCATGTTTTCTATAACTTACACTAGTATTTTAAGAGGCATAATTTAGGCACATGGTTTAACTGGGCACCCTGTAAAATTACCCTCTCAATGTTTTAATGTGTATATTCAGTTTTGAAAAAACAATCTTATTTTCTGAATATTTAAGATGATTTAGTACAGTGCTTTTCAAACGTTTATCCTGTATGCCCCATGATAACACCTGAAAATTCACATGACCCCAGATGATGAAATCTAAGTGGCAGGTCTCCAGCCTCCTTCCCCTCCCTCCAGTCACCTAAAGCAGGACGGAAACAGCAACAGTAGTGGCAACAGCAGAAGCAGCAGTCAGCACAGGGTCCCTTGTGTCAGTGTGCAGTGTGTGCTTACAGTCCCAGTACTCAGCATGAGTTTCCATCTGACAGGAAGCTTAACTAGGAGGGGGTATAGGCCTATGAATGTTCCCTTGCTCACAGGTCACATGCTGACTGGTGACTTAGGGGTATGTTTACTAAGCTGCGGTAATCGTGAATAACGCGCGTAACGTACACTTAACGATCATTCGCACATCAGAACGCGCCTTCTGATGTGCAAACGATCGTTAAGTGTACGTTACGCGCGTTAACCGCAGTTAACGATCGTAAACCCCCGCGGCGCGTTAAAACACCGCAGAAGGTGGAGAGTGGGCGGAGAGAAGGGGTCAATGGGCGGAGAGTGGGCGGGGAGATGCTCCCCTCACACCAACGCGCTGAATTTCAGAGCTCAATTCCAACGCAAATGAAAACCTGTCGTTAAAGGCATATTAAAGGGAAGAGAAACCATTTCCGTCAGCAATGTACAGCAAAACCGGGGAACCAAACAAAACGTGAGCAGTGTGATACATGTGCACAGAACAAAATGTCAAATAAAACTTTAAAATGACCTCAAGAAACAGTGTAAAAAGTATAATTCAGCTGGGCAACAGTGATAGCAATGGGCAACAATAAAAAACACTCCCAGGAAAGCTCCAAAAAAAGAAATGATGTTTGGAAGGGTCTACGCTCCGTAGACCTTTTCAAAAATCATTTCATTTTATGGGAGCTTTCCTGGGAGTGTTTTTAATGTTGCCCAATGATATCATTGTTGCCCAGCTTGGTTATGGGTGTTTGCCCCTTTTTTCGAGGTCTTTTTTGAGGTTTATGTGCACTTTTGTCTCCATACAAGGTAAATGAGCCCACAGTGCAATTGTGCAGAGCAGGGTTTCTGACTCGTCAGGCCAGTTGACCTATCTCCAGGGACTGCACTGTCTCTGTGGCCACAGTGTGGTGCAATGGACACAGCCAGTACCTGTATAGACCAGAGGGTCACAGGTTCAAATCCCAGCTGCGGCTAATGCCAACCCAGTCCCCATAGTTTTACCCACCACTAAACAGTGATAGTAAAGACACTCCTTTATTGCAGAGAACATACGCATGGTTAATACGCCTATATTTTACCACACCAAACACAGACACCATAAACAGGCGCATTACCTAGAGCAGAGTCCCACAAATGCAGTCCTGGAGGGCCCCACACCATTCAGGTTCCATGCTGCCTCTAATAAAGATGCCTGTGCTGCATATCTATGCACCACCCCCATGGTATGCAGATGTAGCTCATGCATATTTATGAGGGACAGCATGAAAACACGAACAGTGTTTGGAACACCAGGACTGGAGTTGGGAAACTCTGCCGTAAAGCAGCAGCCAAAAGGGGCAGACACACCCACACACACACCCACAGGCCCTGCCTGTATCTCCCAATACTAGCAGTTGCATACCTTAGCAATGCCACCCTGCACCTGGGTATATGGTACACAGCTATCAAACGTTTCCTATGATAACTGGCAGATATCAATTCCTACGTTAAGCACATTTTGCTCATTGAGCCCCACCATAACAATCAGGGCCGGATTTACCTATACGCCATGTACGCCATGGCGTAGGGCCCACAGCCGGCAGGGGCCCACAAAAAAAGAACCTCCGACGGCTTCAGCTTGTAGACGGGGCCCCCGCGGGTCAGTTGGTGCTGCCGCGGCAGCAGAGGGGGCCCCGCGGCGGCAGCCACCAGGTTTTTTTTAAAATTGTATTAAAAAAAATGAACTTGTGAAGGGCTGTGAAGGGCCTCCCTCTCTTTAGCTTCTTAATTGGGGGCTAGCTTTGGCGCTCCGGTGAAGGAGGCAGTGTCCGGGTGCAAGTCTGCGGCTGCAGATCTGTGCTTGTGCTCGTCAGCTCTCTCCCGACGCCACACAGAAGTACTTGCCTGTTTGCGTCTGAGGAGTTGAGCGGGAGAAGTGTGTGAAGACGCGCTGCACAGCTGTCTGCTTCTGCCGGTTCTCTGCATCGGGGAATCGGGACCGGGGGCGCGAATCAGAGCACAGTGGGCATTTGAGAGCCGAGCTGCAGGGCTAAGACTTGCATCGGGCAGCAGGTAAGGCCTGAATTATTTCATAGCAGCGGGTGCCTTCCTACCGCCATGCTGGACAGCAGGCCACGGCGCGTGGTTGTTTTCGGCGTGAAAACGCCGACAGCAGGAGTGGGGCAACAAGCGCTTGTAGCTTGTTTCTGGAGCCTCGTTTTTAATTCTTTCTGGTGGGATTCGACTCCCACGGGGTCCTGCTTACTGGTTTTATAAAAAAAAAAAAAACGGCCCGGGTTTTCGGGGTCCATTGGAAGCACTGCTGCTGAGGGGGCCCCGCGGCGGCAGCCACCAGTTTTTTTTTTTAAATTAAATTTTACATTAGGCCGACGGGGGGGGGGTAGGACTGGTAATGGGCTATGGGGGGGTAGGACTGGTAATGGGCTATTGGGGGGGCTGGGGCTGGAAATGGGCTGGGGGGTAGGTGTGGTAAGGGGCGATGGTGGGGGGGTAGCACTGTAAATGGGCTATGGGGGGGTAGGACTGGTAATGGGCTATTGGGGGGCTGGGGCTGGAAAAGGGATTCGGAGTGGATAAGGCTAGAGGTGGGCTGTTGGGGTTAGGACTGGTAATGGACTGTGGGCTGTTGGGGGGGGCTTAGAACTGGCAATGGGCTTTGGGGGGGGTTAAGACTGGTAATGGGCTGTGGGCTGATGGGGGCTGTCTGGTAATGGGCTATGGGGGGGCTAGGACTGGAAATGGGCTGGGGGGTTAAGACTGGAGGTGGGCTGATGGGGTTAGGACTGGTAATGGGCTGTTGGGGGGGGTTAGAACTGGTAATGGGCTTTGGGGGGGTTAAGACTGGTAATGGGCTGTGGGCTGATGGGGGTTGTCTGGTAATGGGCTATGGGGGGCTAGGACTGGAAATGGGCTGGGGGTTTAAAACTGGAGGTGGCATGATGGGGTTAGGACTGGTAATGGGCTCTGGGCTGATGGGGGGGTAGGACTGGCAATGGGCTATTGGGGGCTGGCTGCAAATGGGTTGATGCGGTTAGGACGGGAAGTGGGCTGATGGGGGGTTAGGACTGGTAATGGGTTATAGGGGGGCTTTAAACTGAAAATGGGGTGATGGGGGGTTAAGGACTGTACGTGGGGTGTTGGGGGGGCGCGGACTGGTATGGGGGGGGGGGTTGCTAGGACTGGAAATGGGCTGATGGATGGCTAGGACTGGAAATGGGCTGATGCAGGGACTAGAAGGGAATGGATGCTGGGTGAGGCTGGAACTAGAAGGGAGCTGATGTTGGGGGAGGATTAGAATGGGATGGGGCTGGAAGAGTAAAATGGAGAAGGGAAAAATATTTTGTGTGGGAGGGATAAAAAATCTACAATTGGCCGGGTATTGGGAGAGTAAGTGGGGATTGAGGATGGAGGGGTAAAATTTGAGTGGAT
This sequence comes from Ichthyophis bannanicus, assembly GCA_033557465.1. Taxonomy (NCBI): domain Eukaryota; kingdom Metazoa; phylum Chordata; class Amphibia; order Gymnophiona; family Ichthyophiidae; genus Ichthyophis; species Ichthyophis bannanicus. The sequence continues at coordinate 19,597,830 of CM066032.1, forward strand.
GAAATAGGAATGAGGAAAGAGCAAAAGGAGAAAGATTAGTATGTTAAAGCAGATGTAGAGAGAGAATGGAAAAAAATCTAGAAGAGAGAAGAAAGGACAAATGGACAGCAGACGATGGAGAGTTAGCAGAAGACACGAAGAAACCAGAAGAAAGTGGCTGGAGCAATTGCAGCTGAAAAAAATGCACAAAAGGTAGAAAAATATCTCTTTATTTTGAATTTATTAATTGGAATATGTCAGCTCTGGTAAATGTGCATCATTAACGTCTGCGCTTTGTTTAGTACAAGAGCAAATTAATGTATAGTTTTATTTCTACAGTGTTGTACATTCCAAGTTTGGCTTTTGGGATTCCCAGTTTAATTATTGTCTTCCTGTTTCTAAATTGTGATTACTTGTTTGGTGATGGTCTATGTTCTGCATGTGTAACTGAGCTGAGGTGTTCTGTTTATATAATTCCTATTTGACATTGCCACTTGTTCTTTTTCCCCAGTAGGTCATGTATTGTTGTTCTCTGAAATGTATTGGTTTAATATTTGCAGTGTTGCCTTTTGATTGGTAGAGTATGGTGCTTTGTGAGTCCTGGTAGTGCTGTTAGGATACGGCGGGTTTACTATGGGTTCTAAATGGGCAGTGTTTGTAGTAGTTCCTAATGTGTCTGGCAGTTGGCACTGGATTATAGTAATGTAGAAATCTTTTAGTCTTTCTTTATCCATACACTCATTAAGAGGCACGTTTACTAAAAGTTAGTATATGGTAATATTATGCAAATATTTATGCAAATGAGGCCCCTTATGCAAATGAGGCCCCGCACCCCCCTTGGGCCGACCCTGCTGGGGGCCCACAATTTTTGTTGGCGTAGGGCCTCACTCAAGGTAAATCCGGCCCTGATAACAATCATTCTGATGTCTGCGGTGTGTGCTGCAGGTCTGGTCTCTGATAGTGTTTACCACCCTGGGGAGTGACCCCCAACAGTATTGCGTATCATATCCATGCCTGTACTGTGCCCAGGACTGGTGTGGTGGATATGGCTGCTGAACACCTCTATAGTAGCACAATGCTGGCATAGGTGTGGGGGTGGCTGTCTGTCTATCCAGTGTGTGGTGGCTGAAAACACCTTCCACAGCCCACACTGGCAGCAATGTTGCCAGTATTGGGCTGCCAATGTGCATAATGAGGAGCAAGGTACCATGGGTATAGGCTGGACAGGGTGGCCTGGCCAGGGTGCATCTGCACAGGGCATGGGGCACTGACTGGGACATTTTAGTGCCCGGCCACCACATACACAGACAGGGTGACCTCAGTATGTCCTGCTGAGAGATCACTCTCACCCTGACTGTGCAGTGACCATAGCATGGCTAGGCACCCCCATATTGCTATATAGCATTTCACTCATGTGATAGATATGGGTTTCCTTTTGGGGCCCAGTCACTGATTTATCTGCTTTCTGTGTATGCTGACATCCCAGTTCTTGGTGCATGCATCTCCACTGGGCACATGCACTATGGACTAACTAGCAGGCTGTTTGCAGCTGGTATGTGTCTTGATGGAGTGGCTTGCCGGGTGCAGTGGCTGATGGCTTGCAGCAGGAGCATATCAGATAGTGGCGGGGTGCAGCTTAGCATATCCAGGCCTAATGTCTGTCTGCTATTGTGTTATGGATGTGTACAGAGCTGCATTGACTGCCCTGTGGGGTGTCTGTTCCTCAGCAGGACAGGGGTTGATGTTCCCCTCTACTGCCACCTTTGCAGGGAGTGTGGATCTATTGTTAGGAGACCCTGTTTGCCCCGGGGGGGGGGTGGTGGTGGTACATGGGCCACCTGGGGGTCCATGGGGGCTACACCTGACTGAAACAGACAGAGATATCCAAGGTGTTTCTGCAGAAACTACGTATCTCACACATTAACACTGCTTTGGACCTGCGCCATGGCCTCTTTCAGCCATGGACGGTGCTGTGGACCTGGTGCTGGGCGCCTCACTGCACCCTCAGCGTGAGCACAGTACCCGCACAATGTGACGGTGTGTAGCTACTCTGTGCCAGTACAACACACGGTCAGTACCCCCTACAAGGCCGAGGTGCTGTGGGGGTGCACATGGTTACTTCCCCCTACCAGGCCGAGGTGCTGTGGGGGTGCATTCCCCATGGTGTGCATCTGTGGACAGCTGATTTGCATGTGCAGTGCATCATGGGTGTGACTGGCACAATCCAAACCTGGGAAAATCTAGCACCTGCTCACAGGCTCTGATAAACCATAGGCCATCACACGTACATCTGTTAGCATAATGCATAGGTGCAAGACACCCTAAAGAGTCTGTAATATAAGGTGCCCACGCTGGTAAAAACACACGTACCCACGCAGATTGTACGCACGCACCAACGCACGCAGCTACGCACGGGGCTACGCCCATACCAACGCACGCAGCCTCGCACGCACCAACATACGTGGCTAGGCACACTCCGAGGGTGTGTTTCTGACACCACTACTCCACGTAAAGAAAAACATGCCTCCTCATTCCCTATGTAATGTACAGGGTGATACCTGGGCCAGCCTTCTGCGTTAGGCACACTGGGGACTCGAACCCATGCTGCCTGTAACAGCGGTCAGTACAGTAACCATTGTGCTACAGCTCTGTTTCCGTGCTTTGTGTCTGTACGCCTTCTTACGATTAACGTGCAGTAACGCGCCACGGCACCCTGTAACGCTCGCTAGTTTTTGGAACGCGCATTAGTGGTAACGATGTACTGCCCATGTCCTTATTTGGGGTTTCTGTCACTACCGCGGCTCCTAACGCGAATTGCACTAACGCAGTTTAGTAAACATACCCCTTAGTGTAGGTCACAGTGAAAGTCCAGAGAAATGAGGAAATGGCCATGTTTCTGTGACCCCATTTGGGGTCCTGATCCCAAGTTTGGGAACCATTGATCTAGTATTTTTAGTTTCAACTGATCTAATGTTTTTTTACCTAGAATAAGGTTATGTTGTGATTGGATGATTTATATTGTTTTTATGATATGATGCAGATTATAAACAGATTATAAGTAATCAAATTAAATTATAGTGACATTTTCATGTTTTGATGTATATAGGACCTGTTTGAGGGAAATATAAGCATAGTTTGGCCAGTCCTCATAATAAACTTTCATGTGTAGTCCGCAAATCCATGATAATGAGCTGCTGTTTTTGTGAAGGTTCCTACAGACAGATGCATTAACCAGGTCCATCCTAATCACCAGAGCGATAACAATGACAACAGATACCTTGTGGTAGCCAAGACCTATAGATTAGGCCATAAGCCTGAACCTGAAAAATGACAGGCCTAAGAACCAAGCCTGGATTTCAGTAGTGCTGAGACATAAAATTAAAAGACAGAATTAAATGCTGTTTTAGAATGAAATGCTGCTATTGCAAAGTTTGCACAAAGTGAATACAATGCCTGTATGTTAAATGGTTACTCCAGAATTTTTACTTACACATTTTAGGAGCTAGATATGACCTTGATGTAGAGAAGTAACCAGGTTTGAACCAAACCATTGTTCAGCTAGCTGGAAAAAGCAGAGCAAAGGGCATAGATCCTGATTGGTCAAATTCAGGGAAATGTCAGACCAATAGAAAGTTTGTAGAAATTAGCATGAGACCAATGGAAAGTTTTCATGTATCAAGCTAGAAAAGCAGTATAAAAAGTTATGTCTCTATGAAGAGCTCCGCTCAGTTCCTTTTGCTGCTTTGACTGACTGAGCCTGTGCACAAATAAACTGGTTTGGACCCTGTAAATTGACTCCTGGATTTATTCATTGACTGCAGCTTGCCGCTACATTTCTTGGTGCGTTGGGCCGGGAAGTGCGAGTGGTGGATGGTATTCAAGTGAATAATCCACGTAATTCGCCTTGAGGTTTGGTCCGGTTGGAGCCATGTCTGTCCGACTGCAGGGGAAGCCTCAGGCGCCGCCGATCACTTTGTATCGGAGAGGGTTCTGCCTGCCTCGGCGGGCCATCGGGTCCAGCTGGTCAACACCTCCGAACCGGGGGAGTCCAGGGTCCAACTCAGAAGCTGGTGTGGTATCGGGGACCGGATCCGGTGAGTATAGAGTTTTTGTATTATTAAGTCAGACAGTACTGGAACCTGGAACCATATGGTAATGGGAAAAATGGTAAAAGGACACTGATCACGTCCGGAGCGGTCCGAGTACTCTTGCAAGGGCTATTAAGAGCGCAAGAGGAAACCACTGACTCCTTCTGGTAAAAACAAATCATGATTAACAGTAATGGTAAAAAAAATAAAAAATTTTGGAAAGCCTAGATAGTCAGGATTGGGCTTTTGGGAAATGAAATTGTGTTTGTGTGTGAGATGTGTGAGTGATTTCTGTTGTCTGTTAAAACCGCGCGTTTCCCTTCTGGTATGATGTAAGATTATTCTGTTAGGTAATTTGTGACAGTTTACCGATTAAGAAATAGTATTAAGAAAAGGAAAAAGAGGCAAACACTTCACTGAAGAATCAAGAAGCTGTTTCATGCATTTTAGTTTCTGTTCCTTCAAGCACAGCTAGTGGGGAAGGAGACGGGGCGTGTTTGAAAACAGGAATGTGGCAGTGTCTTGTTAACCCTGTGAAGGCTTAATTTCAGCGTTCTATAGCTGAGTTAATTTATGCTTATTTCAGGAAAATTGTACCTGTTTTATTCAATGTGTTTAATAGTGATGTTCCTTCTGCTATGGTCATGTATTATATATCATTTAATAAGAATGTTTAGTCAGAATTTTGAATCCCGATAGTTTTGGGCTTAAGCCTAGGAAAGGGTTAAGTTCTTATTAACCCCGTTCGAGTTCCTGGACTTGTGCGGACCAAGTGAGATAGGTATAATGCAGTTGTGGGCTTAGCTTTGTTTTGTGTTATGTTCAAAATCTTCAGTAAGCACTGTAATAGTTTAAATAGGCAGTGATAGAAAAATTCAGGAAACTGCTTTTGTTTTCCCTTTGTCCTACGAAGTAGAGGTTAAGAGCATGAGACAGGACTATGAAGCCTCCCAAGCCAGTAGCACCAGATCGTGACTTGAAAATGATTTAAATCCTGAGTGAATAAGGAGTTTATCGTGCTTGAATTCTAGTTCCTGATATACTGCGGCAAGCACCTCATAGAAGACATGCTTATTGTTAATAAAAATAAAATGAGGAAAAAAGTGTATATGTATTCCAGATATCCACCTACTTTATTGAAAAAGTATCCGGAATGTCTTTTGAATATCTCCTTCCTAAACTGTAAGATTTAAAGTACTTTCTTTTGCAGAGACGCTGTTCAGCTTAAGTGCGGATTACGGCTGGCAGTTAGCTTCCATGCCAAGTATTATCATTCCAGTCATAAGTAACAGATATGTGGTCGTCATGTTCGGTTCTTTCTATTGGAATTGTTGTTATCACATGTTGCAAAATAATAAGTTTATATTTTAAGGACTTTATCTAAATTGTTCCTGTTTAGAATGAGCACACACATCTATTATGCTTATTGCAATCAATCTATGCTTATGTTTTCAGCCTACCCTTTGTTTACAGCAATAATATGTTTTTTTTTAATAAGTGCACCCAGAGGAATATTATTGTATAGTTCTGATTCGTAGTCCATAGAAAAATGCAGCCTGACTGGCCGCCCCCTCTGTCTGTTGTTAACTACGTCACCATGGGGGGAGGAAGGGGGGTCAGAGTCCATGCAGATTTCAGTGTTAGTTGCTTCCTGGCCTCGTAGTTCCCTGATCATTTCCCCTACATAGGATTCTTGGTTAAATGTTTGAGGAAAAGAAAAAAAAAAAACCCCTGCCCGTTTATTATCTTTATAGGCCAGTTCCCTCAGCTCTGCCATCATCCTGGGCAGAGCCTGGAGCAAGGGGGGGGGGATACCTCCCTGCAAATGTCACTAGCCACCTCCGCAGCAGGAGAAGAGAAGCCCCGGCACAGTTTAAAGTACCGATGACACTACAAGCAGGGATTTATTTGCTAGTTCAGCCTGATTGCTGTATGCCTTCAGATGTACAACTACCAGTAAAAGAGAGGATCATGCAATCCCATTGCACTAGGTCCAGGGCCAGTTTTGCACTAGCCAGCTGACCAGCTTTGTTTCTGCCACTAAATTGAACGATAGTTAATGGAAGTAGCGCAGAAAGTATTTGTGAATTGTGAAAATAAATATGAAAGAGAAAGTGAATCTAAAATAAAGAAGAAAACAGATCTTCTTGCTGATACTTTAGTTGAATGATGTGGAGGAGGTTTTCCTAATCGAAGGAGCAGAGGAAGTGAAAAGGGGTCGTGAAAATGATGGCCCCCACTGGGTGCGAGTCAGTGCGCCCATTGCAGAGAAGAAGGACGTTAGAGAAGTGAATGCCCGTATCTTGACTCCACCCCAAGAGGGGAGGAGGGAGTACTTGATTTAAAAAAAAATAAACCGAGCATAGTGTTCCAGCAAAGAGAGGGAAGCAGCCATAGAGTGAGTGGCAGCCAAAGAGGGCTAAAGCATGGATGAAGACTAGGCCAGACCGGACTCCAAGTTTCCCTGGGTCCCCAGGAGTCAGTCTGAAAATAGGGGACCAATATATGGACTTTATGGGGAATACAGTAGCAGAATACTAAAGCCAGTAGCCCCTTTGTTTTCTTGATGCATCACCATTGTCAGAGCTACTGAGGCTAAGGCCACAAAGCCTCTCCTGCAGAACCACATGTGTGGACTAGGGGGACAGAAAATAACGCACCAGTTCTTGTATATGCCTGAGTGTCCAATTCCACTTCTGGGCCGAGACATGCTTGTTAAGCTCCAGACACAAATATCTTTTGCTGAAAGGGGAGAAATGCAAATGACTGTGAACCTAAAGCCTGCTGGATTGATGGTGCTGACTGTTCCCCAAGAAGAAGAATAGCGGTTCTATAGTGCATCTCCAATCAAGCCAGCTAGTTCCTGTATACCCACCAACCTCATAGCCCCACCTGAAGTATGGGCAGAAGATAATCCACCTGGCCTAGTGAAGAACATAGCCCCTGTCATTGTCATCCTCAAGCTAGGAGTGGAACCAGTGCATGTGACCAGCCGTTGAAGAAACTACTGCAGTATGGACTCCTCAAAGAATGCCAATCACCATGGAATACCCCTCTTCTCCCAGAGAAGAAGCCTGGAACAGGGGATTATCGCCCAGTACAAGATTTGAGAAGAGTAAATGACGCAGTTGAAACAATACACCCAGTAGTACCAAACTCTTATACTCTCTTGGGACTGATCCCCGCTGAGGCTGCTCACTTTACCGTTTTGGACCTGAAAGATGCCTTTTTCTGTGTGTGCCTAGCCCCCACCAGTCAACTTTTGTTTGTTTTTGAATGACAAGACCCCACAACAGGAAGGCGGGGCCAACTCACCTGGACTAGATTACTTCAAGGATTCAAGAATTCACCTACTCTCTTCAGTACTATTTTAAATCAAGATCTTTCCAGCTACTATGTGAACCCAGGAGAAAGGGTTCTTCTCCAGTATGTGGACAACTTGCTCATAACCACCAACTCAGAAAGTGAATGTCCACAAGCCACCAGTGAACTCTTGCACTCTATTTAATGAGGCTGGATACAAAGTCTCAAGAGCCAAGGCATAATTATGTCAAACAAGTTAAATACCTAGGAATCCAGTTGTCCAGCAGAATTAGACGCCTGGGACCAGAACGCAAAGAAGCTGTATGCAGTATTCCTACTCCAACCACCAGGAGGCAAGCGAGAGCCTTCTGGGGTGCCGCAGAGTACTGTCATATATGGATCCCCAACTTTGCTCTAATTGCAAAACCACTATATCAAGCCATCAAAGGATTGGAACAATCTCCATTAGAATGGGGACCTGAACAAGAAACAGCATTCAAGACTCTGAAGACACCCTGATGACATCACCAGCCCTTGGACTACCAGATGTACAGAAGCCATTTCGTCTATATGTTCATGAGTCACAAGGAAATGCCTTGGGAGTGTTGACTCAGTCACTTGGATCTTGGCAGCGACCTGTAGCGTATCTATCTAAGCAATTGGACATTGTTGCAAAAGGATGGCCACCTTGTCTGAGAGCCATTGCAGCTACAGCACTTCTAGTAACTGAAGCAGACAAGCCCACTCTAGGACAAAATCTCTGTGTAATAGTGCCACATTCTGTTCAAACCCTCATGGACCACAAAGGAAATTACTGGTTCACCAACTCACGAATGCTAAAGTACCAGAGCATGTTGTGTGAAAATCCTCGATTGCAATTGATGGTCAGTCAGGCCTTAAACTCAGCTACACTGTTACCAATTGGAACTGACCCTCCTGATCATGACTGCATAGAAGTCATGGATACTGTATTCTCAAGTCGACCAGACTTGACAGATGTATCTTTTGAAGATCCAGAACAAACTTTCTTTGTGGATGGAAGCAGTCTTGTAGTCAATGGACATCATTGTGCTGGATATGCAGTAGTAACCCTGGATCTTGTAATTGAATCATCAGCCCTAGCCTCAGCAACATCAGCACAGAAAGCAGAATTGATAGCACTCACAAGAGCACTAATACTTGGAAAAGGACTCTGTATAAATGTATACACAGATTCTAAGTATGCATTCACAACATTGCATGCTCATGGAGCCTTGTACAGAGAACAGGGATTGATAACTTCAGGAGGAAAATCTATCAAATATGGCCCAGAGATATTGACATTGTTAGATGCTGTATGGGCCCCCAAGCAAGTTGCAGTTATGCACTGTCGAGGACATCAAGCAGGAAAAGGAGAAATTGCACAAGGGAACAGATTTGCGGATGCCTCTGCTCGTAAAGCAGCCATTACCGGACAGACTAACTCAGAATACTACAATTCAAGCAGTTCTATTTCCTGTACCTCTTAATTCATGGGATCCCCGATATACTACAAAAGAATTGGACTATTATTGTGAACAAGAAGGGGGAGTACTCAGAAATGGATGGATAGAACTTCCACCTCAGGAGGGAAGTCAACCTCCTGGACAAATAGTGATTCCTGAAGCATTAAGTTTAGCCTTTGTTCAAGCATTTCATCAAGCAACACATTATGGAAAAACTGCAATGACAAAAGCTTTGAAACCTCATTTTTATATTTATTTGTTGGGACCTTTGACAGCTTCAGAAGCTCATCAATGTAAAACATGTGCCAAGAACAATGCCAAGCAAGGTCCTAATCTACCAATAAGAATTCAATCAACAGGAGTTACTCCCATGAGTAATTTTCAAGTAGACTTGACTGAAATGCCAAAAGCAAATGGATATCGTTACTTGCTTGTTCTAGTGTGTACCTACTTTGGGTGGGTAGAAGCTTTTCCCACCAGGACTGAGAAAGAACATAAGAACATAAGATATGCCATACTGGGTCAGACCAAGGTCCATCAAGCCCAGTATTCTGTTTCCAGCAGTGGCCAATCTAGGTCATACGTACCTAGCAGTTTCCCCAAGGGACACAGGTTCCACAATGCTTGTATTGGTTCAAGCATTGATATCCTGGGTCCCTTCTTAATAATGGTTTATGGACCTTTCCTCCAGGAACTTGTCCAAACCTTTTTTAAACCCAGCTACACTAACAGCCTTTACTACATCCTCCGGTAACAAATTCCAGAGTTTGATTACACGTTGAGTGAAAAAATATTTTCTTTTATTAGTCTTAAATAGTTTACCCTGTAGCTTCATTGCATGTCCCCTAGTCTTTCTATATTCTGATAAGGTAAACAATCGATCTACGTTTACCCGTTCCACTCCGTTCATTAATTTATAGACTTCTATCATATCTCCCCTCAGCCGTCTCTTTTCCAGGTTAAAGAGCCCCAACCTTTTTAGCCTTTCTTCATAGGAGTAGCCTTCCATCCCCTTTACCATTTTGGTGGCTCTTCTCTGAACCTTTTCTAAAATCGCTATATCCTTTTTAAGATACGGCGACCAGAATTGCACACAATATTCAAGGTGCGGTCTCACCATGGAACGATATAGAGGCATTATAATATCTTTTGTTTTATTTTCCATTCCTTTCCTTATCATACCTAGCATTCTATTTGCTCTCTTGGCCGCCGCTGCACACTGGGCCGAGGGTTTTAACATGGTATCCACAAGGACGCCTAAATCTTTTTCTTGGGTGGTGGTTCCTAATGTGGAACCTTGCATCGTGTAACCATAGTTTGGGTTGTTCTTCCCTAGGTGCATAACCTTGCACTTCTCCACATTAAATTTCATCTTCCATTTTGATGCCCAGTCTTCCAATTTATCAAGATCCTCTTGCAATTTTCCACAATCCTCTTGGGTTTTAACAACTTTAAATAGTTTTGTGTCATCAGCAAATTTGATAACCTCACTCGTTATTCCACTTTCCAGGTCATTTATGAATATGTCAAAAAGCAGCGGACCCAGCACAGATCCCTGGGGTACACCACTATTCACCTTTCTCCATTGGGAAAATTGGCCATTTAGCCCTACCCTCTGCTTTCTATCTTTTAACCAGTTCCTGATCCACAGTAGTACACTGCCTCCTATCCCATGACTCTTTAGTTTTGCCAAAAGTCTCTCATGAGGGACCTTGTCAAAGGCTTTCTGAAAGTCCAGATACACAATATCAACCGACTCACCTTTGTCCACCTGTTTATTCACTCCTTCAAAAAAACATAACAGATTAGTAAGACAAGATCTTCCTTGTCTAAAGCCATGTTGGCTGTCTCCCATTAGGTCATGACTATCTATATGCTGAGTAATTTTATTCTTTATGATGGTTTCTACCATTTTTCCCGGTACTGATGTCAGGCTCACCGGTCTGTAGTTTCCCGGATCACCCCTCGAACCCTTTTTAAAAATTGGTGTTACATTGGCGATCCTCCAATCCTCAGGTATTAGAGATGATTTTAATGATAGTTCACAGATTACTGATAGCAGGTCTGCAATCTCAAATTTCAGTTCTTTCAACACCCTTGGATGTATACCATCCGGCCCAGGTGATTTGCTACTCTTCAGTTTATCTAATAGTTGTAGGACATCTTCCCGATGTATCGATATTTCCTTCAATTCTTCCACACCTTTAAATACCACTTCAGTCGTGGGTAACATCCCTACATCTTCCTCAGTAAAGACCGAAGCAAAGAATTCATTCAGTCTCTCCGCTATCGCCTTGTCGCCTCTTAGTGCTCCTTTAACCCCTTTATCATCTAATGGACCAACTGACTCTCTCACGGGTTTTTTGCTACGAATGTACTTGAAAAGGTCTTTATTTCGCGTTTTTGCTTCCGCAGCAAGCTTCTTCTCAAATTCTCTCTTTGCCTGCCTTATCAATGCCTTGCATTTGACTTGCCAGTGCTTGTGCTGTTTCCAGGTTTCATCATTTGGCTCTTTTTTCCATTTCTTGAAAGATGCTTTTTTGGCAACAACAGCCTCTCTGACCTCAGCTTTAAACCATGCTGGCAATTTTTTGGACTTCCTTCCACTTTTCTTAAAGCGTGGAATACAGCTGGTCTGGGCTTCCAAGATAGTATTTTTCAACAACACCCAAGCTTGATGTACGTCTTTAACCTTTGCAACTGCTCCTTTTAGTTTTTTCTTAACTGTTTTCCTCATTCTATCATAGTCTCCCTTTCGAAAGTTAAAGGGTAGTACTGTGGATTTCCTTACTATCCCTCCTCCACTAATTAAATCAAAGGCGATCATGCTATGATCACTATTGCCAAGTGGCCCCAACACCCTTATCTCTTGCACTACATCTGGTGTTCCACTAAGGACTAGGTCTAATATTGCTTCCCCTCTGGTCGGTTCATGAACCAGCTGCTCCAAGAAGCAGTCATTTATTTCATCTAGGAACTTTATCTCCCTAGCATGTCCTGTTGTGACACTGACCCAGTCGATGCCGGGGTAATTGAAATCACCCATTATTATTACTGCACTGTAACTTTTGCTAGCTTCCTTGATTTCTTTGAGCATTTCATCATCCATTTGTTCATTCTGGCCAGGCGGACGATAGTACACCCTCACTGCCATCGCCTTCCCCTTTTTACATGGAATTTCAATCCATAGAGATTCTACAGCAAATTTTGTTTCTTGCAAAACTTTAATCCTTTCTGACTCAATGCCCTCTCTAACATAGAGCGCAACCCCTCCACCAATTTGATCAGCTCTATCATTTCGATATAGTTTGTACCCAGGTATCACAGTGTCCCACTGGTTGTCCTCCTTCCACCATGTCTCTGATATTCCAATCATATCTAACCTCTCGTTTAGTGCTATATATTCTAACTCTCCCATCTTGTTTTGTAGACTTCTAGCATTTGCATACAAGCATTTTAGAGACTGTATTTTATTCATATTAATTTGGCTATTGGTAGACATGGGTAATTTGGGATCTTTAAGTTCTGTCTGCTCCATACTCGAGGGCATTTGGGCTACTTTACTCTTTTTTGGAACCTCTCTGCTTTTTGTAGTATCCTTCAAGGATACATTCTTCCGAACCATGCGCTCTTGGGCGACTGTCGGCTTTCCCCTATTATCTAGTTTAAAAGCTGCTCTATCTCCTTTTTAAAGGTTAATGCCAGCAGCCTGGTTCCATCCCGGTTAAGGTGAAGCCCATCCCTTCGGAAGAGCCCCTCCTTTCCCCAGAATGTTCCCCAGTTCCTAACAAATCCGAACCCCTCATCTCTGCACCATTGTCTCATACATGCATTGAGACTCCGGAGCTCTGCCTGCCTATTGGGTCCTGCGCGTGGAACGGGAAGCATTTCGGAGAACGCTACCCTGGAAGTTCTGGATTTCAACTTCCTACCTAAAAGCCTAAATTTAGCTTCCAGAACCTCCCTACCACATTTTCCTATGTCATTGGTACCAACATGTACCAAGACAGCAGACTCCTCCCCAGCACTATCTAAGACCTTATCTAGGTGGCGTGTGAGGTCCGCTACCTTCGCACCAGGCAGGCATGTTACCAGGCGATCCTCACGTCCACCAGCCACCCAGCTATCTACATGCCTAATGATCGAATCACCAACTATAACTGCTGTCCTAACCCTTCCCGCATGGGCACTTGGCCCTGGAGAAACCTCCTCGGTGCGAGAGGGGTTTACATCACCTGGAGGACAGGTCCTAGTTACAGGATCACTTCCTGCCACACCAGGGTGATGCTCTCCTGTCACGTGACCTCTCTCCTCCATGGCAACAGGGATGCTGCCAGACTGGAGGTGGGACTTCAGGACTATATCCCTGTAGGTCTCGTCTATGTACCTCTCTGTCTGTCTTATGTTTTCCAAGTCTGCTACTCTAGCCTCTAGAGAACGGACTCGTTCCCTGAGAGCAGAGAGCTCCTTGCACCTAGTGCACACGTAAGACCTCTCACCAGCTGGGAGAAAATCATACATGTGACACTCAATGCAAAAGACTGGAAAGCCCACATCCCGCTGCTGGACTGCTGTCTGCATCTTAGTTTTAAGTTTGTGTTTAGATCTTTAAGTTCTATATGTACTAAAGGGTGCAATGGATATTTATACCACTAAAACTGTACCTAAGAAGTTTAATATACCTTGTTCACCTGAAGCTTAATTAATTTCAGGTCCTTGGTGTATGACTGATTTGGGTAATGAGCTTCACCTGAGAGCACCTCCTGTCTTTTAAGTTGTGCAAGTACCTATAAAGCTGTGATTTTCCCAGGGGAGAAAGCCAGAGAGGTCACTAAAGTCCTACTTCGTGAAATTGTTCCAAGATTTGGAATACCATTAGTCATAGGGTCAGACAATGGGCCCTCATTTATATCCCAAGTAACTCAACAGTTAGCTAAAGCTCTACAGATACAATGGAAGTTGTTCAGGGAAAGTAGAGCATATGAATAGAAGCCTGAAATCTCAGTTGTCCAAACTTTGCAAGAGGTTTACCTGAAGTGGCCCCAGGTTCTTCCTATAGCCCTTCTTAGGATATACTTAGCCCCTGCTAAGTCTTTAGGAGTTTTCCCTTTTGAAATTTTGTATGGGCGACCCTCGCCTATTGTATAGGAAATAAAGGGAGCCATGAACAGTATCTGAAATTACTAGACAAGAACTATTGGTTTTAAGTTCTGTTTTGCAGAGTCTTCATACGTGGATACGAGATCAGCTACCCATCAACTTGACTGAACCGCTGCATCCTCTCAAGCCTGGAGTCTCGGTGTGAATCAAAGAGTGGAGAAAGACACCGTTGGCACCGCATTGGAAAGGACCTTATGTTGTCATCTTGTTAACCCCAACAGCAGTTAAAGTTGCAGAACTCGAACCCTGGATTCATCACAGCAGAGTGAAATCAGCAGCAGCTCCAGAGCCAGACCAGTGGACATCAGAACATGATCCAGAAGTTCCATTGTGGCTAACTTTGCGAAGACAAGCAAATTGAAAAATTCAGGAAATTTAAAAAAAAAGAGACTGTGCTAATATAGAATTCCTGAATCTCAAGAGACTATTTGTTTATTCTGAAGAGATTATCATCAACAGAAAGAGACTGTATTATGGACTATATTATTTGTGCTATTTTGATCAAGGACAGTGCAAACTAAAAGGACTGTGTCTATTGAAATACGTTGGAATCTACAGCTCTACACACCTACCAATGAAATTGGTAAGGTCATGTACAGCGGAAGCTTGAGGATCTACAATCAACGCTACACCTGTTGCATGCTACTGAGAGCAAAACAGGTCAACGTATAGTAAAGAAGAAGACTTCGTGGTCAAGAATTATCAACAGTTGCACTGGTTTTTCAAAGACTTGTACTAATTCTTCAGAGACTTTTCATCATGATTCTCTACTGTTTCATCTTGATAGCAGCCTTGAGATGCTTTGAACTGACTTTTGCCTTGCCACCCTGTGCTGCATGCATAACTACTACTCGTACTGGAGAAAAGATTACACAGACTTTGCTTTATCATACCTACTATACTTGTACAGGCATAGTGAGTCAATGCATATGTAATGGCACGGAACTGAACATTTGCACAAAAGGAAAGAGCAGAACTTGTTTTCACCCACGACAGAATCCATCCTACTATGTGCTGATAATACGATGGAATGATGAAGATGGAGCTCTCTTAAATGCTACTCGACAACTTGAAGACCCTACAAAACCTGTAGCTCTATACTTTGATGCTTGCGATGCCATAAACAGAAACTATAATCAGAAATGTGGGACTTGGGAGAGAAATTATTATGTTGGTAATTGCAGCACTAGTAGTAATAACATGTTTAATACTTCCATGCATTTTACCCCTCTGCCTACGCAATATATCTGCAATCATTGAGAATATTGTAGAAAGAAAGACAACAGCTAAGCTTCTAGCTATGAGACGGTATCGGCCTATACCACATAACATGGCAACAACTCAAGTATAAGTGATTTGTTTCTCACCCATCTTAACATTCTGGGTGAGAATAATCAAAGGGGGGAATGTGGTAGCCAAGACCTATAGACTAGGCCATAAGCCTGAACCTGAAAAATGACAGGCCTAAGAACCAAGCCTGGATTTCAGTAGTGCTGAGACATAAAATTAAAAGACAGAATTAAATGCTGTTTTAGAATGAAATGCTGCTATTGCAAAGTTTGCACAAAGTGAATACAATGCCTGTATGTTAAATCGTTACTCCAGAATTGTTACTTACACATTTTAGGAGCTAGATATGACCTTGATGTAGAGAAGTAACCAGGTTTGAACCAAACCATTGTTCAGCTAGCTGGAAAAAGCAGAGCAAAGGGCATAGACCCTGATTGGTCAAATTCAGGGAAATGTCAGACCAATAGAACGTTTGTAGAAATTAGCATGAGACCAATGGAAAGTTTTCATGTATCAAGCTAGAAAAGCGGTATAAAAAGTTATGTCTCTATGAAGCTCCACTCAGTTCCTTTTGCTGCTTTGACTGACGGAGCCTGTGCACAAATAAACTGGTTTGGACCCTGTAAATTGACTCCTGGATTTATTCATTGACTGCAGTTTGCCGCTACAACCTAACATTCAAAACCAGGACCATAGCAAGCAAGAAATGTGCCCTGTGCGACTTGTGACCCTGGCGCCGCTCTGCCCCATGCAGGAATATACTTTTATCAGGCTTCCTGGAAGCCCAGTGATGACGTCAACACCCTGTCTGTACTTGCGCTCTGTGCGGTCGCACCGCTTACACAGCCCTTGGTACAGCCCTGTCCACAACATCCATTCAAGATCGAAACTTTAAAGTTTCTTAGGGGTATGTTTACTAAACCGGGCTAATAGTTAACCCGGGCTATCTGCCAGTAGGTCCCATATTATTCAATGGGACCTAGTTGCAGATAGCCCGGGTTAACCGTTAGCCCGGTTTAGTAAACATACCCCTTAGTTTTTCATGAAGAGGTAAGTACTTGTTATGAAAGAGCAGTGGTGGAAGATGTTGCCAGGCAAAGTTCTTTGTTGTGAGCTCTTCCTTTATCTGGCAATCTTCTCCCCTTACCATGTTCACATGACAAGATTATTCAGGTAGGGTGTCTGTAGTTTGCATGTAGTTCAGCCTGACAGATAGGCCATTGCTTATTCTGGAGAAGTGGCGTAGAAATTCTCTCTTCTCTGACATTTGTCCTTTGTATTTTTCTGGCTTGTGCCTCTCTGTTTAGTTCTTGTGGATCTCAGAGATTTGCTATTTGCATGGACATGTTTTTTTTTTTTATTTAATAATCTGCTGTTTGTTCATTTTTCTGGTATGAACCAGTACAGGGACCAAAATGTTTGACACCTCATACGCTTAATGCGGTTTCGTACTTTATATTTGTGTTTATCTATATGGAACAGTGTTACTGGACAGTTATTTGGAAATTCTTTAATAAACACTAGCCAGTCGGAAACAAGATGCTGCAAATATCATCTGACAATAGAAACCCGCTGATTCGTGCCACCAATATCGTGGGTTAATAAAATGTAATGAGTCATGTTAAAAAAATGTCTTCTTGTTAGAAAGCTGCATCAGTAGATAATTGCCTTTGATTTTACATTACAGGCTTTATTTTCAGCTTATTGCATATAACTTTTAGTACAGGCAATTACCTACGGTAACAGTACAGGCCGCTGTGTGGGAGCTATTACTAAATTAATGGCATTCGGTATTCTGCTCCATAAAGGCTTTTTTCGCTTTCTTACTCTCTGTTATTATAAACAAAAGGCATGTACAATATTTATTTATTTTTTTATAATTTATTAACCATCTTCTTGAAAAAAGATTTACTCAAAAAGGTTTTAAGAAAGTTAACTTGATAGCAAGAAAACAAAATATAATAAGATGATTCTTATGGTAGCAACCTAGCATATGCAAAAGATAATATGCCAAATACACATAAACTGAGAATGACATTTCAACAGACCATGCACAAATAATGTGCAGATAAGGATATGACATTGAGAAGGTTAATTATGATGTAATAATACTGCAAATAGTGGTTAAAATCTATGCATAAACTTTGACATAGATGCTCATCCCCTGTATACAATTTTGGCACAGTAGAGAGGATTCAGGGGGTAGAGACAAGATATGTTTCGATTTCCAGCTGATACTAGGTAAGGTGGGCAAGGTTTTTCTGTCAACCTGATTGCCCATCACAGTGCTGGCAGAAAATCCAGGCTTTCACTTGCTTTCTGAAATGGAGGTAGTCTAGAGTTAGCAGAGTTCATCTAAGAAGGAGTGCCATAGGGTAGGGCTGGTCCTGTGAAGGCCAGCTGATTGCTTAATTTCTTTCAGTGTAATTAGGGACTTACAGGCTATGAAGGTCCAGAGAGGAGTAGCCCATTCTTCAGGTAACCTGTTCCATTTTCTCGAAGGGTCTTGACGATCAGGATCAAAGATTTCAGTTTGGCTTGGTAGAGTAGTGGTAGCTAGTGGAGGCAAGGTTGGTGCTATCATCAGGCAAACTAGGCAGTCACCTAGAGCACTGAGATTTTGGAGACACCCATTGCTGTTGTTGTTACCCCTTGCCAAGATCAGCACTGATGGCAATGGCAAAGGAACCACAACACAGCGCTTACCAAAGGCTTGGGTGCTATGTCGAGGTTCCTGGCTTCTATTATTGGCTGCTTCCACCCCCTCCCCCTCCCCCTCCCCGGTGCAAAGCAGAAGTCTGCATCAGAGGGGGCGGCAGTGGTGGCAATTGGGGAGGGGAGGGTGGCAGCATGGAGGAGTCTGCCTAGGGTGCTTCCAGTTCTTGCACTGGCCCTGAGTGTAGGTTTTATAGGATGGATGTAATATGGTCTTGCCACTGGCAGCCCTTTAACTTCCGTGCCGTCGCATTCCAAATTAGTTGGAGCTGGCATTCGTCCTACATACAGTATGTCACATTACAGAAATCCATCTTTGATATTATCATGACGTGGGCTGCTGTGACAAGGATCAACTTCTCAGTAAAAGGGCAGATGAAAGAAGCAGATTTTTAAAGTTGTCTAGATTTGTAGTAGTGTTGTTAGTACTGAGACCGGCCGGATCCCAACTCTTGACTTGTGGTTTTAGGGGCAATTCATGGTTCCTGAAAGGAATGTTAACACTGGGAACATGACTGCTAGCAATCTGAATTCAAAGAATCTCCATTTTACTTGGATTCAGTAGAGTTTGCTACTGTTAGTCCATTTTTGAATAGCTGAGAGATATGTAGTTCTGTGAGCAAGAGTAGCTGAATGGACAGACCAGAGACCTTCTGGACACAATCTTATTTATTTATTTAACATTTCTTATATACCGCGCCATTTATCATCAGTGCGGTTTACATTGTAACAATAAAATACATTGGTCAGATAATTTGACCTTCATTTACAGATAACAGGGAAATAACTTGGAGTTAAACCAGGGGAAACTATATACAATCTTGGTAACTATATGTTGGTACATATGTCAGTTCTATGCAGTCATATAGGATAGGTATGGAGTTGTGAGGGCAAGGGGTGGGAAGGAGGAGGGATATCCAGAGGCTTAAAATGTGTAGTAAAGAGGTGGTGTTTGAGGGCTTTTCTAAACTGTCTCAGGTCCCTAATTGCTCTAATGCTGGGAGGGAGTTTGTTCCAGCATCTGGGGGCGAAGTTGACAAAAGCTCTGTTGATGGTTGACTGGTTTGTCTTTATAGAATCACTTGGTATGATTAGCATGTCTACTGAAAGAGATCTTCTAGGCCAGTTTTTCTCAGTATGTGTGATCAGATCCGAGATGGCTGAAGGAGATAAGTTTTTGAAGGCCTTGAAGGTAATGAGGAGGGCCTTATATAGGATTCTACAGTTTATTGGAAGCCAATGAAGCTCTTTTAGAATGGGTGAGATGTGTTTGCTCCTTGCGGCTCCGCAGAGGACACGGGCTGCTGCATTCATGGCTAGCTGTAGGGGGTTGATGGTGATCTTTGGAAGGCCATGCAGTATTATGTTAGCATAGTCGAAGTGCGGAGTGACTATTGCTTGGAAGATAGTGCGGAAGTCATCAGGTTCCAACATAGGTCTCAAGTGCCGCAGGGTTTTAATTTTGAAGTAGATTGTTTTTATGGTGCGTCTTATATGCTCCTTGAAGTCCAAATGTTGATCCAATATCACTCCCAGATAGCGAATGTTGGGTTTGACCGGAAGTTTAGCATCTCTGACTTTTAGAGTAGGTGGAGGAGAGAAGCATTTATTTCTTGTGATTACTAGGACTTCCGTCTTTTTGAAGTTGATACGGAGGTTTTGAGTAAGTAACCAATCTGTTATTGCATTAAAACAGTTGATTAACACTGTGTAGTCTGGGCATGCAACAGTTATGGGTGAGAATAACAGAACATCGTCTGCATACATGAGGCAGGATATGCCGAAGGAGCGAGCGATGTCACAAATTGGCTGCATACATCTTACTGGAACTAGACTGAAAAACAGGGCAGGTATAGCTAGTACCGTTCTTAAGCTGGTTCTAGTGGTGCGGCCGCACAGAGTGCAAAACTATAGGGGCGGAGTTTGATCCGGCCTGGAAGTGAAAACCTAGCCCCACCAGACGTGAAGGTCGGAAGATTGCAGGAGCACGAATGCACCTCGCCCCATCAGTGGTACCTAATCTCCTTCTCAGAAAGTAGGAGGAGCAGCACAATTAATTAGACTTGAGTCATGTGGTTTTGGAGAGTGGGAGGGCTGCCCGAAATTAGGCTTGCTAAGGTGAGCCATGCTGACAGAGGAGGGTGGGAGGGCTAGCCATGGTGCACAGCTGTACTCAAAGAGGGGTATGGGGGGTTGGAGGATCAGTGCAGCACATGAGTACATCTCGCCTTGCCTCACAGTGGAGCAGACCAGCTGGAGCAGTGTGGCCTCAAAGGGATCCCTATGCCCCACGGTCAAAGATTCTACAGGGTCAGGACCAGGGCTGGGTTGAGCAGCAGGAACTGCAGCTCCTGACTGCTCTACTCAGGCTTCAATGCTGGCAGTGCAAGCACGTTCTAAACAAGCCCTTGTGATCTAGCATGTTTAGAATGTACTTGCGCTGCCGGCATTGAAGTCCAGGTAGAGCGATGGAGAACCGCAGGCAAAGCTCCCCCAGATCAGAACACTTGGACTAGAGAACTGCCACATGCCAGAGGGATTCTGATGGACAGGGAAGTAAGGGAGAAGCAGAATACTGCTATCAAATTCTGGAGAGCTGACTCCTACCTACATCCGGCGTACATAGATCAGCAGCAAGTTCCTGGACCCTGGTTGCTGGAAAGGAGAGAGGAACAGGAACTCCCCTGCTGGAAGAGAAGCACTGTCCACACTCTGTGGAAAGTGTGCCTGAGACCTGTGGTAGCTTCCTTTTTTTTAATGATTATTTTCGCAATCATAGATGCGGGGTTTATTTAAATATCTTGGGCTAATTTGGTAAATTATGGTTTCACACAAACTTAGCACGCATCATAATCACAATTTAAATTTTCTGAAGAATATCAAAATTCATAGTGAGAGCAAATTCATTAACGCTAGGCTCTCATAAATTTCTTCAACAGTCCCAGCTCATACATGGTACAGTTCATAGCACAATTCATATACATATAGAGAGAAGCAGCCAAACATATCTTGTTATCTTGATATTGAAAAATATTTAACAAAAGCTATGAATTTTGAGGGTCCTCAAAAAAATTTAAATAGTACTTGTAATCAATAATCAGTAAAAGCAAGAGGGATAGATGAAAACTAGAGACCCAAAACCAACCACTTCAAAATGCAAGGAATGCAAAAAAAGCTGGGAGTTAAAATTTCTTCACGGGAAGGTAACAACCAGACCCTGACAGTCTGGTTTATATTATATATTATTTGTTGTTATCTGTGGGACAGTACTTGTGATGCATGCCAAGATTGTGTGAGACAAATATTTTGATGCCTTAGCTGATCGGGTAGGTGAAGATTGAATATGGATTTGGTAAATCAAGCAGCAACTGCTGACTTTATTTCTCTTGCAAGAGCCAGGCAGCTTGATGCTAGAGATGTTCCAAAATTAGTCAGGCAAATTAAGGTGGCAAATTGCACATGCACGCATACACACAACACACGGGACGGCTTTGGAATGTGTTCGTTATTCTAATAGCAGCAATACTGATTCTAATTGTGCAGAACACTATCTTAAAATTGAAGTAGAAATGACTTTTTGATGGCAGGTAGACAGTAGGGCAGTGGTGGTGGCGGTGTGCTATGGTGTGTCCCAGTGCCCGCGAGGGGCACAGTAGGCTGGATGAAACCTTTGCTACTGCTGAGCCTCCTGTATCCTAACCAGACACTTCGCCTAATGACCGAAGGAATGTGTATGACTGTGTTTTCGTCTGGTAACTTTGTTTGTTTGGGGTCCTGTTCACATCAAGTTTAGGGGAACCATGGGGGCTTCGACAGGGGCTGCGACATGGATGTTTGTTGATGTAGGGGTCAAAAAACCCGGCTCTCACAGTTGTGGGTAGAACTGTCACATACCGAACAGATGATTGGATTTTGGCTTTTGACATTCACATGCATTATCATTACTAGGCCAGCTCCTACCCTGATTTTGGGTATGATCCCTTAATCCTCATTCTTCTCCTTTCCATGCAAATCTCTAACTTTATTCCTCAGTCACAACCCTGTTGCTTACCTCCTATGTCATTCCCCCCCCCCCCCCCCCCATAGTATCTCTTATTCCACTTCTCCCCTCTTGTTTTCTTCTAGCTGGTCCTGTTGATTGAAAGCTTGGAAGGGCAATGCAGTTTACTCCGAAGCAGGGCTGACCCCCCCCCCCCCACACACACACTATAAGCTGCACAAATAGGGCTACATTTTAAGCTAGTGCGGTCAGTGGCTTAAGTTACACACTAGTGCTGCCATTTAACTTATTCCATATATTCATCACCACTGGCCATATAGGTAGTGGCACGGCATATATGGATAGTACTGTATCTGTTTCGTTTAGCCGAAGGTAAAATGTATAAGTTATCTAAGCAGTGGCTGAATACTGCTGCTATCCGGATAATTTTCTCACCTGCCCTTGCCCCTCCCCTGACATAGCCCACAAATATACTGTAAGGATGTCTGGCCATTTAGCAATCTAAAGGGCCCAATATTTGTATCCGTAGGTTCACTCTCTCCCTGTTTTCAAGCTATATTGCACTGTGATTGCTTTGTAGTGGTCTGGGCATGCCACAGACTAGTTTCTATTGTCTAACTTGCATCCACCTATAGGTATCGCCATCTTTCATTGCCATCCCGCCTCACAACAGCACTGTCCATGCCCACAGCAGCTTCACAGCTGCATGTTTAAAGGGGGGGGGGGGAGGAGGCGTGGCCGTTCGTGGGTCTATCGCAGAGAAAGGCAGGATCGCAGACATACATATTTCCGGAATATGGTGAGCGCGGGGATGTACAAAGCCATTGTTGGCCTGTATCCATCTTCATACAATGTAGTGCTGTTTGTGGGCTGCGCCTAGCATGTCTATATGGGCAATTCTGTGCATGTGGCTGTGTCTATCCCTGCGTGTGTAGAACCGGGTTCTATTCCTGCCCGTTTCCATTTGGACATGCTCGCTGCCCAGACATGCACATTTTCGGAATTGGTCTCCAAGTGAATCAGTGGGGAAATGTCTGTTATATATAATTCAAATCTGTATGTGAGTGAGTAAATGGTGGGGGTGACTAAAGGCGTGGCTGCTAGGTAGCAAGTTGCTAGGTACAGTGTGCGAGTCCCATTCCCTTTTTATTTGCTCTCATCCTTCTTCCCTTCACTTCCCTTCCTTCTCTCATGCCTATGTACTGTACCTATCTTCCCTCTTCTCTTATGTCCCATCAAGTTCATCACCTCTCTCTTGCCCTGCTCCAGCTCACCCCCTCTTTCTAACTCTCACCATAGGCTCACTTGTCCCCAGACTCAACCATTTGTGGAGGGATGGGGATGTGATTGTGTGTGGGGCGTATGTGTGTAACTGGGTGCTGTGCGATTTTTATGAGCGAGTAGGGGATGTCTTTAGGTATGTCGATGGGGTCAGTGTATGCATGTGCTGCATGTCGGAGTAAATGGCTAGGAAGGAACGTGTGACTGAGTGGATTTTATGTGGTGTGTGCATGTGTATGTTTGCATGAGAAGTGAGAGAGAGGGGGTGGTATGTTTGAGAGTATGCTATGCCTGAGTCACGTTTTTCTCCCTCTTCTTCTCCCCCTCTCCCCTCTTGTCTGCTCTCTCCATCCTACACTCCCTTCCCTTCCCTTTTCTTTCTCTTCTCTCCATTCTGTCTCCTTCTTTACCCTCCAACTGAAGGCACAAAACTCCCCCACACCCAGACTTTATAATGCATTCACTCCTTCCCAACTCACCCTACCTCTCACATTCCAGGCACATCTTCTCGTTCTGTTCTTTTCCAGGCTCTTTCCCCTTCCCCTTCTTCTTCAGGCTCAACTTCCCAGAACCATCCTTTCTCATCCACAACCAAAGGCTCACTTTCCAACTCATTCACTAGTCATCCCTTTTATCTCACCCTCACTGCCTCTGCCAGACACATCCATGCACCATTTCCCCCAAATGTTTTCCCTTTTTATTTCCCTCCAAGACTCACACACAGACTCTCTCTCTCTCTCTCTTTCTCTCTCTCTCTCTATTTCTCTAGGCTCACCACTTCATTCTCTTCTCCGCCCTACTGTTCAACATCATCCCTTTTCATTTTCCATTCCCCCCTCCCCTGCTAATTCCCTGGAACCAACCATTCTTTATCTGTATGTCACAGGAGCTGTTTTATTTATTTATTTATTTAGTGTACACTTATATCCCGCTACTTCCAGCGATCAGCAGCGGTTTGCTATACATAACAGTATGGTTGTACAGGCCATGGATTAAAACATACATAAAGATTCAGTACAGGACACAAACATTCAGATTACAGGTTTACACTTGATTGCAAGACATTGATTACACATGTATGTACATGTTTACAGGTTGGCGGAGTCCATAGGTGTTTGACATGTAGTGCTCTTTCCTTGTGCATGGTGAAAGAGGTTATGTGGGATTGAAGTGTGTCTGGAAAAGATGCGTCTTTAGCTTTTTTCTGAATACCAACAGGTCACTGATTGCTCTCAGTTTGCATGGTAGTTGGTTCCATAGCAGTGGCGCTATGAATGAGAATGCTCGGTTGCTGGTGGTTGCAGTGACAGCTCTCAGGCTAGCCGGAACAATGAGGGTATTGAGGTGTGTGGTTCTTCTGCTTCTGTTATTTGGCTGTGATGTGATAAGGGCGTTGAGAAACGAGGGTGCTATATTATGAATGAGCTTGAAAGTGGTGATTAGGATTTTGTATTGTATGCGTGCAATGATGGGGAGCCAATGTAGGTCCATTAGAATTGGTGTGATATGCTCCTTCAGGCCTTTCCTCATGATTAATCTAGCTGCCACATTTTGCGCCATTTGGAGGATGTTGAGGGGTTTTTTAGGCAACCCTTGTAGTATGGCGTTGCAGTAATCCAGGTGAGGAATGATGAGGGCTTGTGCAATGGTCCTAAATCTGAGTGCTCTATGATGCTACGTAGTGGGTGCAAGACTTTTATTTTGTGGAAAATGGCTCGATTGGTAATTCAGAGATGCTTTTCCATCTTTAGGTTGCAATCCAGTGTCACGCTCAGGTATTTTAGCTCGCTCTTTGTGGCGTAGACGTTTTCTCTCCTCTCTCTCTTTTGTTGCCCTTGCTTTATAATTCAAGCCCGTGGTGCCAGAGGGCTGTCCTTTCTGAGAGCAGAAGAAAACAAGACTACCTGCTTAGTTCACAAAGGAATTTACATTTAGGCCGACAGCTTCTTGGCTTGGAAGGAGTTGCTTGATATCAGGTGTCTCTGACATTGCTTCTGCCAAAACAACAGGTGGGGATTTTCTCCACCCCTCTTCACATGCTGCTGCTGCTGCATGTTATAGGTAATAAGAGAGAGAAAGCAAATCTTTTCTTCTTCCCAGAGCTCAGCAAATTGCCGGGCATAGAGGAGTACGCATACTTAAACAAGGACTGGGGAGGAGTCATGGGGACTGATTCCCAATGCAATAAAAGCCATGTGATTTGCAATTCCGGTCACAGAGCAGAGCAACTTGCTTCTTTTCCTCCCGGGCCAGAGGATAGTGGTGCCTTCAAGTCTTTACTGGTTGTTTAGCAGTGAACGGTAAAGGCAGCACCACTGGTGGGAGAAAAAAACATGCTAGGGATTGGGTCACAGGTGATGATGAGGGGGAGAGGGGGAGTTGCACAAAGGTCCTGAAGCAGCTCTGACTGCCCTATTCCTGCCTGCCTCAGTTACTCAGAACGGGAAGGTAAAATATTGATATAACAGGCAGGACATTTTGGCTCCCCTTATCTTGTGCACCCTGAGACAGTGCCTTACTGGCTCACCTGTTAAGCTAGTCCTGCTCTGAAGTACGGAAGGCAGCAACATGTTTTTCATTTATGTTTTTTGGGGGGGTTGTTACTGTCTAATTTATTGATATGAATGCTATTTTGAATGCTATTTTGTAAGAAGCTTAGATTTTGATATGCAGCTTAGAAATGTTTTTAAATAGAGATAAAAATAACAAATGTTAAGTCTGATATGTGGGGTGCCAGGTTCACAAGTTGCACCAGGTGCAGTTATAGCTTGGTACGGCCCTGGGTATAGCTGGCATCTGTCTCCCTTGAGGGCTTCCTTCCTTGCATCTAAATTGCCCCTGTCGCATCAGCAGGAAATGGGCTGTGCTAGTTCTGCCCCATCTTGCAGACATCATTACCAGCAGATAATCTCCTCATAAGGACAGCACTGGAAACCTAGTGGACACCATCCTATCAGGACCAAGTTGAAGAAAGGGGGCTAGTGGAGTCAATACCATTACCATCTTCACACTGTCTCTGGTATATCAGAAAGGAACAGGGTTCTGGATTGGCCATTGTTGGAAAAAGGATACTGGGCTTGATGGACCTTTGGTCTGATACAGTAATGTATATCTGATGTTCTTATGTTCCCTGTTTCATTGATGTCGTAACCAGCAGTTGATGCTCCTCCTCAGTGTCTGGGCTGGAGGTAGATACCTCACCAATGAGTTCACCACCAAAAAGCCATGCCAAAGAGTGTGCCTCTTTGTCTGCCCTTTCATGTGTATATCAACATTTCGTAACAACCCCTCTTTAACTGATAGATGGCAAAAGTCTTCAAGGATTTTTCAAGCTAGTAAACTCTGCCCCAAGGTCTCCTATGTTGCTTTTCTACCATCTCCATGTCCTCCAACAATAGGAAATGTGCAATGGTTCTGCTATTTATTTATTATTATTGAAAGCTGTTAATTTGCAATCCCTGACTAAAACTCTAATCAAAACAAATATAGGGTATAATGACACTGGAGTGGAGGAGTAGCCTAGTGATTAAAACACTGGCTTGGTAACCAAGCAACCAGGGTTCAATTCCCACTAGCACTCCTTGTGGCCTTGGGCAAGTCATTTAACCCTCCACTGCCTCAAAAGAAAGGCCTGGCAATCTGCTTCCAGTAACACTGCCAAGAAAACCCAGGAGCTTCTGGGTCACCAGGAGTCAGGAATGACGCAAAGGCACACATTGCATTTGCATTGAAGCTTGGATTTAGTCATAGAAAACATAGGCAACTGCCTCCAGCGCTAAATTTTCATAGGTGCCTCAATCCGAGCTGTCACTGTTGCATTGCTTGTTATGTTCAGCACACTGGCCTTGCATCCATGAAGCACAGCACTGGATCTGTTAGCTTTTGCACACTGGCAGGTCCTATGGTGCCCTACCCCTTGCATATCTTAAAATGTCGACCATGTTGTTTAAATATCAGCAAACTTTGAAGGCCTACCTACTATAGCAAAAAAATCAAAATTCACTCTTCAGCAAAACGAGCCAAACCCATTCACACACTGTGAGGTAAAGGATGCACCTGATTAGTAGATCCTTTCTACTCAGCATCAAGTCATCTAGAGGCTGAGCAGGGAGGCATCTGAGTGATAGCCCCTCTTGTACTCTTTGGGTTTTCTCTCCCCTCCTCTCCTCTCCTCTCAGAAGGACAAGCAGTTACCTTCTCCTTGGCACACTGGCTCCTCTGCTAATATGCTTTTTCTCTTTATCACAGACACTCCTTATCTCCTTATTCTCTCAGCACTCTCTCTTCCTTCTTCAATTCAATCCAGCTTAGAGTGACTGCAGTCTTCAAACTTCAGCTGAGTAGATTACAAACAGATGCAGCATCCTTGCTGTGCTGGGCCCTAACCTTGGGCTCAATAAACCTTACTTACGTCTACCATGGGATTCCTTGTGGAAGGAAGACCCTAGAAACTGACTGTACAGGCTCTTTATACTTCCCTCCAAATGTGAAGATGACTCCTGCACTGACAAGCAGGAAGGCCATTGGATATTCCCAATTACCTCATCTTGTTGAGTACTAGCACCCACTGTCATGAATGCATCAAGCACCATGGAGAACACCAGCGACCCTGAGCCTAGGTCAAGTGTGTCAACCTATAATAGCCCCTTTTCCCTTTGAAGTGAGACCTCAGGTACTTGGAGGCTACCAAGGCTTAAAGTATGAGCCCAAGATGTCCCCCATAGAGAAGCATAAACTCTAGATGCTAGATGGTAGGACAAAACCGACCAATACAACCCAATTCAAAAAAGAGTGATGCTTAAAAATATAAACACACAATGCAACATCAACTCTGAAAACTGAGAATGTGATATGAAAATACTGGGAAATCCACGTCACAAAAAAATCTTCAACAATGTGCAATATATCTTCAAATGTGTGCAATATTTCATTATGAGCTCGATTCACTATGGGGCATGCCTGGGCCATCTGGACAGCCCCAATGAAGACAGGGCCATTTGGACCCGATTCTGCATTGTGGAAGCAAAACACTTCTGTGGGTGCAGCATTAGGCCCAGAGACGACCCAGCATGCCCTGCTGCAAACGGGGACATCCTCCCCATGGGCCGATCTTCCCCGCTGTGTGCCTACCCCTGCAACTCCGCTGCCTGACCCCTGGTGGGTGCTGCCAGGGCCCGGATCGGGTGGCGAGGACTCACCATTGGCCTCCATCTGCACCAAGGGGGACTTCCTGGATCCTGGGAGGGGCTGCCATTCAGGACTGGGGGGGGCACCCCACTCTTATTCCACCTCAGAGACCATGCTCGGCCAGATCGGGGGTCGGGCTGCAGGGAAAAGATGGTGTCGCTGTTGCCTGGGGATCACAGCTCCTGAATGGAGCCACAGTGCCATGGTGACAGGAAGCCATGGTACTGCGGCTCCATTCAGGAGTCTGACTGAGTTAGCCGGGTATGTGGGCTGGGCATGCAGCCAATCAGAATCATGGCCCAGCCTGCACGTCCAGGCCTTAGACCCGATTCTGAGCCCATGAGCATGTCTAGCCCCTGTGGGATCAGAATCGGGTCTACCTGATTCTGGGCCTGTATGGAATCGACCTCATAATAAACAAATATGAGATCCCCCAAGAAAAATCAGTGATAAAGCCCATAACATACCCCTAAAAAGCTCTCTCCAACATCTACAACAAATCGTCATTGCAAACAATTAAAAACAACATTACTTATAGCATGAGTCCATACTGCTATATCACAATTTTCATCACAAAGGAACGAGGTGGCATAACTGCAGGGGATAAACTCACACACCTCAAAACCAAAAGACAATCATTCAAAAAATGCCGCATAGTGCAATAAATAGCCAGAACAAAAATACTTATAAATGGGTTTAATAACGATGAAAATCTTAGAAAAAGAAACCACTCACTCATCCAACAAAAAAACAAAAAAGCAGAAACCATTAAATATCCAAACAAAAGTTCACCAACAAACGGACCAATCAATGTTAGAATTGAGTCCATTCAGGTCAACAGTGTCCATGTGGTACGTAAATCCATTGTTGTTCACAGTGCAATAATTGCGATCAACATTTCCCTTCCTGGCAGAACATACAAATCTGATCAATACAGAAACACTGGAGATCATGAAAAACATGCCCTCACAATTTGCAGTGCTTAACCAAATAAGACTCCAGAACTTCATACGCAAGCCAGTTCTTATGCTCCAACAATCTGGTGTGGAACGGATGGATTGTTTTGCCAATGTATAGGAGATAGAGGAGGTAGGAGATGTAGAGGAGTGCTGCGTCAAAGTGGTCAGATTTGCTAGAGTACTCCCAGCTGAATAGGAATGGTACAGAATCAGTAGGAACAAATGTGATTCAGATCGGGGCAGACTAAACAGGATCAGAACCGATAGACAAGCAAAGGTCAGCTACAGTAGACCAGCAAAGGAGGTAGGTCTCCTAGGAGCTCATGTGTGTGACTTATCCAAGGTTGAGGTAGAATGGGATTTCCCAGGTCTATATAGGTGCAGAGGACCAATCAGAAAACATACAGTCTCCGAGAATCTATTAGCGCAAGATTTGACCAGAGACAACAAAAAAGGCAGGAAGAAACCAAAGATTTATTTATTTATTTACATTCTCTTATATACCGCGCTATTCTGCATCAGTGCGGTTTACATTGAACAAACTGAAGATCACTTTTTTTGTAGGGATATCAAATACTTACTCTCTCTGGGAGGAAGGGGGGGGAAGCAAGTGACAGTCTCGTTTTTTGCATGTTTCAATGTGCAAAACCTTTTTGCAATAAAGAAAACTTGCCAACTTGATATATCAGCTTCCTATCGAGAGGCCAGTGTTAGCGGGTAAAAAGACAATTGAAATGTGAAATTCTTTGGTTGCAAGCTTTGATTCATTAATTTAGTCTAGTTTTTGATTTCTCAAAGAGAGCATTTCAACAGAAAGGTCTTTTGCATTTTCGCACAGCATTTTCAATTGAACACTTTGAGAGTGAAGAATCAAACTCCTTATTTAAAAGGTTTCTAACAACTGCATCCAGAAAGTTACAAAGATGATATTGCTTCAAATCGTAAAAAATAATTATTCAAACTAAGTGCTGTGAATTGAGCATTATGAGAATGCTTCTTGGGTGAAATTAATTTATCAAGAGCATTGATTAAACTAATAAAATGTCAAGAAACAGAATGAACAGACTGTACTCCGGTACTCCAATGTGTTTCACTCAGATGTTGCAATGAACAAATGGTCTTTTCAATTAACATCTCCCATCTCCAAGGATTTCCACAGAAAAGCATGTACACATGATTTACAGTTCTGAAAAAAGCAATTATATCAGGGTAACAACATGCAGGGTTTATTTTTACTTTTTAAATCTTGCCAACAGTACATTATTCAAAGAGATATATGACATACTTGCACCATCACCATAAAAATAGCAATCAGTCCATGGCAGATAAATACCAAACAGCCCATATACCTATTCATTATTCCTGGTTAATCCCAATCAGACCAAACCGTCCCTAAATGTTGCCATCCTGAAGTTTTTCTTATGATAAGAAATCTTAATAAATATCTTGCCCCTAAAATAGAACTTCAAAATATGTTTAACAGTTTATTTTGTTAGATGTTATAAATAAAGGGCCCAATATTTAGCCCGTGATGGTCAGTTTTTTAAAGTACCTGGCTGCTACGGAAAAAATTGAAGCCAGATATTCAGTGCTGGAATCCAGATATCACCCTGCAATGAATATCCAGTTTCAGCACTGACTATCTGGTTAGAAGTGATATTCAGCCGTTCTCTGGATAGCCGAGCCGCATCAAGTTAGAACAACTACTGAAATGGCCTAATTTTATGCCGTCATATATACAATTAGACTGAAAATTGCATTTAACCAGATAAGTGCTCAGGCTGCCCTCACCTCACCCATAGACTTCCCCAGTACTGTCTGGACACTGTCACGGCAGTTAGAGGAGATATTAATTGGCACTGTCTGGTTAGTACTGCTGAATTCAAGACCATTCCCATTTGCTTTGTCTGTCTGAACAATGTGGCATGATGTACCATGTCAAATGCAGCAGTTAAATCTATTAAAATCAAACCCACCCTACAACCCTTCTCAACCTAACCATCTGAGGCCTTCAAGTAATGTTTTTGTACTATACAGAGCTCAGAAGCCAGACTGATATACCTCTAGAACCTCCTCTCGCCATCCTCTAAAACGTTTGCACCTGCAAGTGGATCATCCTCTCTGTCAGTTTCCCTAATTAAAGGCGATTCAAGAGTGATCTAAAATTCACCATGTTTTGGAATGACAGCGATGGTTTCTTTAAGGAGTTCTGGAAATTACATGATCCACCCATCCAGCAAAATCCTTATTCTATTCTTATTGCCCATGATGGACAAGGGCCCTCGGCACAAAAAGTAGTTGAGGATAGAATTCCAAAATTTACTTCTGATCTATCTTCTTAAAAGATAGCCATAGATCACAAAGACTACCTACAAAGGATTTAAAGACCATTAGAATTGCCTAAAAGAATTACCTCATTCCTTCCAGCACTCTGAGCAATAACCACTCCCCCTTTCTGCTGCTTGGATCTGTGGCAGCAGATTGACCCCCACCCTGTTGTCTTGTAGTTGGCTCCTAGCTAAAACGAGTCTTATCTGGGGAAACTTCATTACATGAGAATTTCCAGGTAATCAGATCAAAATGTTCTTTCAGTATTTTGTAAACTACTCATAGTGCTTCTTTGAAATGCCCCCTTTCCTTGAATCGCAGGTGCAATAGCCAGCCTTTAACAATATTAACTTGTTCTTTTGATTTATTTAAGGAGGTCTTTTAAAGTTCACTGAGTTCTATTTCAGTTTTCTCAAAATTGTCACTAGAATCCATTTCTGGCATGTGTAGCTCCCTTATATTTTCCTCAGTGCAGGTTGAAGTACAGAAGTCATTTAGGGACCCTTTTACTAACACAGTCCATAGGAATAAAATGGAGCATTCAGCAGATAGTATGTACTATGTGTTGATAGCTTGCCGCCGCTGCTTGTCCTCACCACTGCTTGTCCTCGGATCTGGGGACTAAATCATCCCCCCCTGTCGCCGCTGTCCTAGATCCGAGGACAAGCAATGGCATCAAGCTATCAACTTTGAAAAAAAAGGAAAGCAAACGTGTGGGTTCTTGCAACTCCAGTATGCTTGTAAGGCCCTGATGGGTCCCGCCTCCTCTAAAGATGCTTTTTACATCAGAGATGGGAGGGACCAGCAGGGACTTACAGTACAAGTGCACCAAAGTCTTGAAGACCCCGTGCTTTTGCTTTCTTTTTTTCTTCCTCCCCCTGTTTTTAAGTCACCACTTCCGCCGATATTGAGAGAGGCATCAGCAGCAGCAGCAGAAATGGAGGTGGAGATAGAGGGCAGATGCTGGACAACAAATGCTGAGGGGATGGGGGCAGAAGAACAAATACTGGACAACGGAAGATGGGGAAGCAAGAAGAAAAATGCTGGACATGAGGGAAGCAGGAGGATAAATGCTGGACATGGGGGGCGGGAGGGAAGAATTAGGAAGACAAATGCTGGACACATGGGGGGGGGGGAAGCAGGACGACAAATG
Organism: Ichthyophis bannanicus; assembly: GCA_033557465.1. NCBI lineage: Eukaryota > Metazoa > Chordata > Amphibia > Gymnophiona > Ichthyophiidae > Ichthyophis > Ichthyophis bannanicus. The sequence continues at coordinate 19,630,757 of CM066032.1, forward strand.
CTGGATAGAGGAAGCAAGAAGACAAATACTAACTGGACATGGGGGGGAGCAGGAGGAAAACTGCTGGACTAGAGCCAGTGCTACCCAGTAAGCTTGGTAAGTGCAGCAGGGGATGCTGACGTCAGGAAGGCACCGTCGCTAGTTGCCCAGCCCCTACTCTCCATCCCGGATAGCCTGCAGAGCACCAGTGGCCTAATGGAGAGCCTGCCCATGGGCCACTCTGCTCCAGCAGGCAGAAGGCTGTGAGAGGCCGAGATCATACAGCCTTCTGCTTGAGGAAGCAGCGTGTCCTGTAACACCCACTAGGCTGCTGGCACTCCGCAGGTCATCCTGAATGAGGAGTGGGGATGGGCGGCTAGTGATGGCACCCTCCTGACATTGGCTCCTGCGAGCAGGCTCTGTTTCTCTGGGCCACAGTCACAGCTTGCATAGCCCCTGCTCACAGGACATGCTGCTCCCACAGGCAGAAGGGTATGAGAGGCAGCGATCGCAGCCCAGGGAAGCACAGCCTGCCCATGGGAGCAGCATGTCCCAAGGGCAGGGGCTGTGCAAGGCCAATTGTGCCCTGCCTCTCTGGGCTGGGATCATGGCTTGCACAGCCCCTGCCCGAGGGACATGCTGCTCCGCAGGCAGGCTCTGCCCCTCGTACATACAAGAGGTAGACTTGAGGGGCCATTTGGAAGTGGATGTGGATGGGCAGAGGGAGTCAGGCGGGGGGGGGGGGGGAGGGGAGTTGGCAGGCAGCAGGGATAAGACTGAGGTGGGGGGCTAGGGAGATAAAGGAAGATACTGGACATCAGAAGGGGCATGGGGGAACAGGCATATGGAGAAGCAACAAGGAGGGGAGATGGAGTGGTGATGTTGGCCAGGGGGTTATAGGGAGACTATGGGAAAATGCTTGAAGTGGGCAAGGGGAGGGGAAAAAGGGAGACAGAGGGAAGATGCTGGACAGAGGGTGATAAGGGGAGAAGGAAATGCAGGACATGGGGTAATAGGGAGAGAAAGGGGAGAAGATGGACATAGGGTAAATAGTTTGAGAAAGAGATGGAGGGGTATTGAACATGGGAGTAATAGGGAAGGGATGATATGGTATGGAGATGGGGTAGATGCTGGTTGCAGAGGGATAGGAAGGGAGAGGGCAGACATGGAAGGATATGGGGAGAGAGGGAGGAGGTACTGGATGGAGGGAAAGAGAGCCAGTGATACTGGATGGTGGGTGAGAAATGTTAGACATGGAGGAGGAGACAGAGTGAGCAAAAGACTGGGGAATAATGGACCAAAAAAGAAGAACTGGGGAATGGAAGGACTGGGGTGAAGGTAGAAAAGCGGTAGGTAGATGGCATAAAAAAGAGGGAGATTGAAAACTGGATAGCAAGGAGTAGTGAAATTTGGGTTGGCAGTGAGAGAGAAATAAAAGGAAGAAAGCTGAAAGGAAAAAAAAATCAAAATCCAGGATGAAGAAAAGTGAAGAAATGGCAGATGGACTAGAGACAGTAGAGAGAGCTAAGAGAAGACAGAGGAATGTAGAAGCCTCAGATCATAACCATCTTGATCAGAGAATAAAATAGTCAGACAACAAAATAGTCAAACAACAAAGGTAGAAAAAAATAATTTTATTTTCAATTTAGTGATTGGACTTTGCGCTATCTTTATATTTTACACAATATGGGGAATTTCATCTCTTTTATTTCTCTGGTGTTGCATCACATGGGGAGTCTGGCTTTTTGGAATTTCAGCCCTTTGAAGGCCTACTTTAAATTTTTAATCCACATTCTGCAGCCAGGTTAATTTTTGCATATTTCAGGAAAATTGTACCCGTCTTATTCAATATGTTCTAATAGTGATTTGCCTTCTGCTATGGTCATGTATTATATACCATTTGATAGGAATATTTAGTCAGAATTTTTGATCCCGAGAGTTTTGGGCTCGGCCTGGAAAGGGTTAATTTTTGTCTACATGTCCCAATCTGTGAGCACAACCATAACACCACGTTGATCCAGGGGTGTGTTGGAACCCTGGCACAGGGTACCCAAAGGGGTAACAACGGACAAATATGATGAATTTTCCCCTGAGAATGGCAGTACATGCCTCTGCTGCTAGGGTGCCTAATTCAGCTAGAAACAGCTATGTATGTGATTGCACTGTTGGATAAATGTGGGCACAAAAGGGTTCTAATCTGATCCTTTACCTCTCTTCCACAGTGAATTTGGTGTTTGGAGAACCCTGGAGGCATTCAAGTGCAGGTTCCGTACCATGCAGTGACAGAGGCCTGACTTCATCCAGCGCCTCAGGGAGGAGGTTGCTGCAGATGCAGGTAAGTGAGGCACAGGGAAGTTATCACATGCCACCTGGAACAACAGCCGTGACTAAATGAAGGCCTACACTTGTACATGACATCAAATATGTAGCTTGCACAGCACTAAAGGCGTGCTGCTGCCTCATTGGTCCATAGTGGTGATACAGAGCAACTAAGTAAGCTTTGCATGTACATGATGCTGACATCTGTCTGCAGAGAGGTCCACACACTGAGTGTTGTCTGTCTGAGTGCATACCTCCCACATGGCTCCCACACAGACAGCTGTGTCAGATGCACCACAGACATGGTACCAATTGTGTTTCCAGGGGCTGTGTGTGTCATTGAGCGGGGGTAGACTGACTGAAACCTATGTAAACACTGTGCAGAGTGGTGCTGAGGGCCCATTGCAATACTCTGGCAGGGGGTGTTGGGGAGGGGGGGCTGGTGAGGGAGCCGGGCCTGGGACAGGCTACCCAGAGCAGCTATCTAGGTTTCCTGACAACCCAGTCACCATGTGAAATGCGCCCAAAACCCTGGACTAAGCCTATGCAGTTTACGGCACTTTGGGCCACCGTACTGTGCCTTTGAATATCCCCACAAAGCGGGTAAGTTGAAGCCTCGCCCTGTTACACTCCATTATGCTGTCATGGATATCCAGTTACTGCTGTGCACAGAGCCCGGATATTCTACAGTACACAGGTAGCTGGGAAATAGGGCTCTACGCTGTCTTACCACTTGAAATCAGGTAGTAGGAATATTGCGCTGACTACACAGGAAAGTCTTCAAAGGTTAGGGCTTCTGAACAGTGAGATGAGACAGCTGAGTGGAGACATGATAGAGATGTACTGAATGGAATAGAAGGGTAACTGTAGATCAGATGTTTATGCCATCAAGATGTAGGGGGACAAGGGGAGATGCAATGACGCTACAATGTAGGCCACTTAAGACAACTAATAGGAAATATTGGTCTCACTCAATGTATTATGAAACTGTTATTTGTTAACAGAGGATGTACAAAAAAGCTGGTACTGTATCTGGTGTCAAACAGGTGTTTATAGCCAATCTGGGCACCCTAGCAGCAGGGGCATGTACTGCCATTCTCAGGGGGCAATTCACTATATTTGTCAGTCGTTACCACTTTGGGTACCCTTTGCCAGGGCTCCAACACACCCCTGTGTCAATGTGATGTTATGATTGTGCTCACAGATCAGGCCATGTGCTACCGAATGCTTCCAGCTCCTGTGACCGCAGGGAAGACGTTTTTCTCTGGCAGCCCTTATGTTGCAGCTCTGTCTGATTCCCATTGGTTTATGGCACTAAATGTGGGGCATAATGTACACTACCTATTAGCTCTCACTGGCATCCCATGTCATCCTTAGCCTTTGCCAGTCCTCTGAGTACCAGTACAGTATGGCTGTCACCTTGATCCTGAATCTGCTTCCTCAGATAACTGTACTTCTCCTCTGGACCCCATAGGCCCATGTCCCTTCTGCAACTGCCTCCTCACTGCCCCTAACGAACACTCCTAGGCTACCTGCTATGTGCCTCCACTTTCTATATCCTGTCTCTTCCTCACCATTTCCAACCACACACCCCACTCTGTCCCATCTTGTTTCATCTATGCTGGATGACACCATCCCTCTCACTCTGCTACCCTGGTCCTTTTCCCCTTCCCCCTCAGTCTCCCTAGATCCCTTGTAATATCTATGTTGTACCCCTTCTGACACCACTCCCGGAGCAATTAGCCATGGTATGTGGTTTGTAAGGGTTTTCAGTTGCAACGGTGTTATTGTTGCACAGAGGCAGCTGTCTGATGCTGCACACATCTCACAGCTACACAAGATGTGGTAATATGTGGGGAACAGGGGGGCCTCGGTGCGGACATGCTGGGGGATCCACATCTGTTCCCATCTGTGTGAATCAATGTTCTACAAATGTTGATATGTCTTAAAGGTTGGGCAATTGCAGCAGACCACAGGCTCAGAGCTACAACAATTACAGTGACACCCCCACAACAAGCAACACCGTAAACAGGCCCCAAACTATAATAGTTCCCCTACTGTGGTGATTTAACTTTGGCCCATGCATTTGCTAGACGTCCTCCACCAGGGGGACTCTTGCATTCTCCCATGTGATGTCTGCAGCTTCATATTGATATCGGCAACCTGAGATGGCAGGGACCTACACTATAAGGTGTGGAACCTGGCAGAGTCATGAACGATATACATGGTGCTGACGGCAACATGTGCCATGACCCATCCTCACTGTTTGCATGTGCAGTCCCACAGCTAGGCCTGTGGCAGTGTATTATCTATGACCTGCTGCTCTTCCCATCCCCCCACTGTAATCCCTGGGCCTACATATCCCATTGGCTGCTCACCTCTGTAGCTGGATCCCCCTCCAAATGCCCATGGAAAATTAGTTGTGCTTCTCACCGCCATTCTACTGCTGTGTATCTGCCCAGCCAGAGGGGGCTCCTGCACTGGCAGAGCATGGAATTGATAACCGGGTATGGGAACCCGTACACCAAACCCCGTGTAAACAGTGCCTCGCTGTGCTCGCCAAACCTGGGTGACTGCTTATATACGGGCACCATCTCACTCTACCCCCTACCCGTGTATAGCGGGATATTGCATTCTTGGCTGCTTTGGAGGCTCTACCCCTATACCGTTCTAAATTGCTGACTTACCCGGTTTGTCCTTCCTTACATGGTTATGCTTTTCCTTCTGTATCCTGTATGGGTTATGGGTCGATATTCTTGTGAGCCCCGCTGCACAAGTATGATGAAAATCACCGCTTGCTGGATAGCCAGGTAGCTCGATTTGCCCGCCAGCCACCATTGATCGATAACCGCCCATATTCCATGCTTGCCCGCATGTGCGCTGCCTGACTCACGATTCGTGCCTCTTTACTGTGCAGGTTTTTTGGCTGGTAATCGGCTTTTAGGCACCTCGTGCAATTTTGCAATGCTTTAAACTTGCTATTACTAGCTGTTAGCCTTTCCAAATAAAATCTAGAAAATATTCTAAGTCTAAAGAGTAATCTGTTCAGTCAGTTGGGGGGGGGGGGGTTTGTGACTAGGTGCCCAATATTCAGCCCATGGCAGTCAGCGCTGTAAAGCGCTTGACCATTGTGGGCAAAAGTGAAACTGGATATTCAGTGCCAGATGCCAGACATCTACCGACACTAAACATCTGGTTTCGCCACTGACTTCTATTGCTATCCGGTCAGCGGTGATATTCAGCAAAATCACATAAAGTTAGGATGACCATTGACCTGCCCTAACTTTATGCGCTTATCTATCTAGTTAGTGGGCTGAAAATTGCCACTGGCTGAGTAGGTGCCGGGACCGCACCAGCCCTGCCTACGGACCACCCCAGCACTATCCGGATTGTGGCAGGCTGTCTGGGAGGATATTGAGCGGCACTGACCAGTAAGTGCCACTGAATACTGGGCCATAGATTACTTAAAGTTCTAAAGCACATATCACCTTTGCATATGCTGTGGAATAGCATATTCTTGGTTTTCTGTCAGCACTCGTGTGTAAGGATTGCTAACCTACTGTAATGGATGTTTCAAACCAGCTCTTTCAAGTCCCATGATATGAAAAGTTAAGTTCCAGAGCAAATGTTATTACTAAGCAGAATGATTATTGTATATTATACTACACATTTCTAGATAGTAATTTTTTAAAAAATTAATTTAGGGCCCGATATTCTTTTGGGACAGCTGTGCGCTGCTACGGCTCATAGCCGTCGCCGCCAAACTTTAACCCTGGATTTTCAATGCTGGGATCATATGCAGCTCTGGCATTGAATTTCTGGGGTCACTGCACAGCCCACAAGCCTGCAGAAGTTAACCAGGCAGTGGCAATATTGAAATATCGCCGCTGCCTGGTTAGCGACTGGTAACACCCCTGGGACGCAAGCGGTTAGCACTGGGGTATGTAACGATATTAATCAAGGATATTCGGCTGCATTAACCATGTTAGTGCGGCTGAATATCCCGTTCAGCGACATTGCTTTTAAATATCGGGCACTTAATGCATATTTGTATAAGTAAGAGCATATACAACAGTGCATCCTTAATTGGGGGCCTCATAGCTTTCTATATTTAGTACATACTACTTTTGTGCTTACTCATCCGATGGTGTAAATTCTGCCTATGCAGCCCCCACAGTGCGGAGGGGCCAGGGCAGAAAGGGGGATTATACAGTGGTGGCAGCAGCAAACTTACTTTATCATGTTTGCCGCACTGCCTCTACTTTATAAATCTGTCATAGTAACATAGTAAATGACGGCAGATAAAGACCAGTATGATCCATCTAGTCTGCCCAGCATGATGGCAACAGCAGATGCATCTGCCACTCCGTGCAGGTCACCCCTCCGCATGCCTTTGTTTAGGGGAGTACCAACCGCTCCGTGTAGGTCATCCCTAATTTGTTGAAATAGTTATGTTTATTTTGATTTTATCCTGTTGCTATAAAGGGATCCACAGTATCTGTCCCATGTCAGTTTGAATTTTGTCACTGTGTTTGCCCCCACCACTTCGGGAGGGCATTCCAAGCATCCATCACCCTTTCAGTGAAAAAGTATTTCCTGACATTGCCTTTTAGTTTACCCCCTTGTAGCTTCATGTTATGCCCTCTAGTTTTACAGCTTCCCCGTCTTTGAAAAGGGTTTGTTTGTTCATTAATACTCTTTAAGTATTTAAAGGTCTGAATCATATCTCCCCTGCCCTTCTATCCTCCAGAGTGTACATATTCAGGTCTTCAAGCCTCTTCTCATGCGTCTCCTGATGCAGGCTCCAAATAATTTTGGTCGCCTTCCTCTGAACCCTTTCCAGTCTTTTTATATCCTTTGCGAGATACGGTCTCCAAAATTGAACACAATATTCCAAGTGAGGCCTCACTAGCGACTTGTACAGTGGCATTAGTACCTCTTCTGTTTTGCTGGTAATTCCTCTCTGTATGCAACCCAGCATCCTTCTTGTTTTTGCCACCGCCTTGTCACACTGTTTCGCCACCTTGTGATCCTCAAAAACAATCACTCCGATGTCCTTCTCCTGGTCTGTGCACACCAACCTCTTGCCCCCTATCACATACAATTCCCTTAGATTCCTGTTTCCCAAAAGCATGACACTGCACTTCTTCACATTAAATCTTAACTGCCAAGCATTAGACCATTCTTCCAGCTTTCTAGATCTTTCCTCATGTTCTTCACTCCCTCAGGGGAGTCCACTCTGTTGCAAATTTTCATGTCATCTGGAAAAAGACAGACTTTTCCATTGAGTCCCTCCGCAATATTGCTCACAAATAAATAACAGTACCGGTACCAGGACCGAATTCTGGGGCACACCGCTAATTACCTTTCTTTCATCCGAATGAGTTCCATTTACCGTCACCTTCTGTTGTCTCAGTCAACCAATTTCTGATCGGGTTCACCACCTTGGGACCCATCCTCAAGCTATTTATTGATAAGCCTCCTATGAGGAACAGTATCAAAGGCTTTGCTGAAATCTGTCGTGGGTCTAGCTGCTGTTCCTTGCCAGGCCAAAGTTACACGACAACAGTCACACTGCAAGACTTCAGCCCACCAGGGAAGAGCTGCTAGGCCCACAGCAAGTTTACAAGAGCAGAGACACTGCAGCAAAACAATGAGGTATGTTTCCCCCTGCCACCACCGCATGGGGGCCCGCACGGGGAGGGGGGGTGCATCACTGCCATGACAATGGGGGCCCTCAGCGATATTTTGTTTGGGGGATCCTCATTATAACTTGCACCACTGTACTCATCATATCCGAGTACTTTTCAAAATGTTCCCCTTCTCTTCCTGCTGCTCTCTGTCCTTCATTTTTTCCTCCAATGAATTGCTGGTTCAAGGAAACAATGGAAATCTGTGCGCTCTGGTGAGAAGGTAAAGGATGGCTGCTTTAATCAGCAGTAAAACTGGAGGATAGACCCAGCAGGGCCATATCAAGGGCTGTACAAGCAGTGTGTCTGCACAAGGAGCATGTACAGAAGGAACACTGATGTAACACAGTAACATAGAGTATGACGGCAGATAAAAACAGTATGGTCCATCTAATCTGCCCAGTAAGGTGGAAAGAGTGGTTGTACCCGCCGCTCCAGGCAGATCACCCTCCTCTATGCCTTTGTTTAGGGGTTTTTCCTCTCCTTTCCCCGCTTCCTCTTCCTCCCTTCGATTGGATTAATACATGGGTTTTGCACTTTGGTTCTTTCCTCCTCTCCATTCTCCAGTGTCCCCACATATACACACATATGCATATGTTTCTAATGTCCTTGTATCATCTTTTCTGATTCTCAGTGCTTCTATATTGTATCTCCAAGTACCATTGGGTAAATATTAATTACAGTTCATCTATTGGTAAGTTATGTATGTAGCATGCATTTTATGTTCATTTTCTATTGATTTATTAAATATTTTTATATTATTTTTATGTGCACACAAATATATATATTTATGTATATTAATTTTTTACAAAAATGTTTTGTATAATTTATACAATTTCATTTGTCTGCAATAATTATGTATTTATACAAGTTGTATGTGTTTTAATTCTCACAATGAATAGTCACCATGTTTTATTTATGGTTTTCTAATATATGTTTTTTATTATATATAATTATATATTTTTATGTATTTTTATGTTTTTAGTGGTCACAGTCCCCTGAAGAAGGCCCGTGTGGCCGAAACACGTGTAGGGCTGACCCCCCAATAAACAATTTTTCCTTCCAAGGGTTCTCCGCTTTCTGCTCTTGTTTTGTGTGCTGGTCCTCTGCAGGTGGGGTGCTTCCCTTGTTTGCACAAGGTGCATGTACAAAAGGGACACTGATGTAACACAGTAACATAGCTTATGAAGGCAGATAAAGACCAGTATGGTCCGTCTAATCTGCCCAGTAAGGTGGCTAGAGTGGTTGTACCCACCACTCCAGGCAGATCACCCTCCTCTATGTCTTCATTTAGGGTTGTACCCACTGCTCCGTGCAGGTCACCCCCCTCTATTTGTTGAAGTATAAAAGATATTTAGGTTTGTTTTGATATGCTCCTTTTGCAATAAAGGAATCCACTCTGTTTGTCCCATGCCATTTTGAATTCTGTAACTGTTTTTTGTCCCCACCACCTCCATCGGGAGGATATTCCAAGTCCATGCCATCACTGGTCTTCTAGAGAGCCAATCAAGAGCAAGTTCCTGAGCCAGGTTCATGAGTCCATTTCTAGCTTGGTATGGTCCTGGGACCCAGTTTTATGGGTCTGTAATCTACTATATCCTCCTTTTAAGTTTCACAGAGAGACTGCATAGAAAATCACTGGCAAAATCATCTTTTGTTAACACAGGCTGCTTAATGTGTGCCGCAAGTGTGTAAATAAGTCACATCATTTTCAAAGGGAAAGAGTGCATGTACTTTCACCGAAACCAGACACACATTTATAAATGCTGCTTGGTACACAAAAAAATGTAGAGAAAATTTACATGCATACTTTTGGAAACTTAAATGTTATGATGGATAATTATCTGAAGGGGGGTTTCTATGATGTTAATTAGCAAGTGTTCAGTATGAGGTGGTGGGTGGGGGGAGGGAGGGTGGTATTAAATATCCCAAAAATTGGAAAGCTAGAAGAGGAGCGGAGGAAAGCAATAGGCTGAGAGTGGGGTCCCTTGAAGCAGAATGTGCACATGGCGCTAAAATAAGTCGGATCAGGCACCTCTTCGGCCTGCATGTTTGGTGCCTTCAAAATGTTGCACCCTAGGCAGTTGCCTGTGTTGCTGATGTCTAAGTTTGGGCCTGCCACAGACATTGGGCTTGACAAGCCCGTGGCCTTGAAAGGATAGCCAAAACTCAACTATATTATGAAATATACTGGCTAATGGGAAAATAAGAAGAAAATAAATTAATTATAAAGAGAGGGTGATATAGTGTCATCTTGAAGACCTATGTGTGCACATATTTAAAGTCTTATTAACAAAATCAAAGATTTAGAGATGACCTGGAGGGTAGGGGCAGACTTAGATGTGATTACAACCATAGAGTACTATTGTAATGAAAATTATTATTTTGAACGATCATCCTAGGCTATGAGTAGTTGTTTGTCACACAGATGCAAAGGATAACCCACACTTTCTCTCCCCTCTGGGTCATAATTTCTTCACCTTGGCCAGGAATGACGGTCTCGCCACACTGCCTCTTGGATGGGGTCTTCTCCTTAAAGACACTTCCTTCTAGTCTCTCTGCTCTGTCCTAAAAGTTGGGCTGGATTCCCAAACACATCTTTGGGCCAATATTTTATCTCCATGGTCAGAGTTTTAGTAAACTGCAGCTGCAACCTTTAAATAATTTACAGATATTCAGCACTGCTGTCAGGTTTGCAGCCTGTGCTGGATATCCATACAGTGTCGTGACAGCTCACTATCTGGATAATTATCCAGATAACTTAGGACAGTTTTGCTGTCGTAAATTTATCCAGATTGTTTTCTGAACAGCAGGCTGAAAATCACCACTACCTGGCTAACTTGTCGCTCTGCCCTCATTTTGCCCACACACTGCCTGGCACTATCCAGATAGTGCCAAGGAGGGCTGTCAGGATATTCAGTGGCAATAACTGGATTGTGCTGTTGAATATCTATGGATAGCAGTGGCTAAGGGGTTATCTGGATAATGGCGGTTTCCCTTTGAATCTCAGGCCATTTATTTATAGTCCACGGACTCTATAAATATCTTTCTGCCAATAGCTGTCATCTAGGCAGGGGTAGGTGTGGTGCCATGCTGTGGCAGGTGCAGGCCTGTGACCCACGGTGTCTGACATAAGCAGGCCAGCATGGCTAGCTTGACCTGTAAATGAGGCCTGTGGAGAGGCATATAGGATTGCACATCCCCCAATATGCTGCTGTTGTAAGATAGAACTCAGTAGAAGTATTGAATTAGCTTAGGTAAGCAGAACTGCAGAACTAAGAAATGGAAAAATACAGAAAAGACATGTTTGAAAGTTACTGATAAGAAAAAGTACATCTGCAGAGAAATAATGAGGAGTGCTGACAGATGAGTTACAGAACCTTGCTCTTCTGCACGCACAAATTGGTCCCATAACCTTGAGAGTGTGAAAGTAACAAGTTGATGAACTGACCATTGTAATTGGGACTAGAAGGGGGGCAGGCAGGTGTCATGCCCACAGAAGGGACATAATTGGAGAAACTTATCAGTACCGGGACCAATGGAAGAGGTACGGGAGGTACGGGAGGTTACCGGGACCAATGAAATGTTTTTCTATACCTAGAATGGAACAAAAGTCTATAAAAGTTGTTGTAATGCTTGAAAACTTTGCTCAGCCATTTTGAAATTGACTTGCTTGAGACTTGTGCACAAATAAATGATTTGGACCTTCTGAACAGACTCCTGGTATCATTGGTTTGTCTGCGCTTTGCTGCTACATATTCCTTGGTGCGTTGGCCGGGAAGTTGTGGAATCAAAGTGTATATAGGGCAATATACCACGACTTTCCGCCTCTATAGGCTTGGTCCTGCCGGGATCGCGCCCTTCCGACGAGGGCCGCTCCCTGGCGCCACCGGTCCCTTGTATCGGAGGGAGCTGGTCGGACCTCGGCGGGTGCCGGGCCCGGTTGGAGCCAACGCCTCGAACCCGAGTGAGGGGAGTCCGAGGTCCAACTCATGCGCCTGCTTGGGAAGTTTGAGGACCGGATCCGGTGAGTATAGTTTTGATTTTGGGGTCTAGACAGAAATAGAAAGAGCAGTACTGCCATTGGAATTTGTAATCTCGAGATATTGGGAATTGGTAAGAGAGCATGATCAACTCTCAAGGAAGAGCCGAGTAGCCTGGCATGGGAATTCGCTGGGTGAAACCCTCATCCTTTTTGTAATTGGGAAAAAGACTAGTCAGAACAGATAGAAACGAATGCATTCTGGGATACGTTGCTAGCATGATTGTGTGAACGAAGTGTGAATGAGAGGTCTGGCAGCACGGACCAAGTGAAGGCGGACCCCTGATTAGCGCATTTCCTGACCGGGCGACCGCGTTCAGGTCGCGAAAAGGGGGAAGCGATTGTCGTCTTGTCTTGTTATTTGTATTCCCTATACGTTTCCAGGGCCGTGAGGACCCCTTACCCACGGTCCGCTCTCCTTTTCCCTTCTGTCTGTTGTTGCGCGCACACATCGAAATGGGAGGGGCGGGATCTACTAGAAACACTCCATTAGAATGTATGATCACACATTTTAAAGAGGGATATTCAGGAGATTATGGTATTAAAATGACAGCAGCCCGTTTGCAGATTTTGTGTACTAGGGAGTGGCCCGATCTAGACCCCATCTGGCCCCGAGAGGGAACGTTCACTGTAGAGATTATTCAGTCAATACATCGTAGAGTGCGGGTAGCGCACCCCGATCAGTACCCCTATATAGATTCCTGGTTAAGTATTTGTGAAGATCCGCCCTCCTGGGCGCAGCGCTGTTATGAGGAACAGTGCAGAATAATGTTAGCTAAAACAGATTCTAGACAGAAAACGGAACAGCCTAGAATGAAAGAGCAGGATAAGAAAGCCAAGAAGAAACCCATCTTGGTAGATCCTGATTCCCCAGAAATAGTCCTCAGGCAGCCCCGAACCCCAGGTCCAGTAAGAGTAGCCCGGCGTCCTGCCCCAGAACCCCAGAGACGGCCAGAGCCGAGGCGGGACCCAACCCCTGATCCCCCTCCTGGAGAAGAGAAAGAGGAAGAATTAGTGGAAAGAGAAGTGGAGGACGTAAAAAGTGAGTCAGAAGCGGAGATAGAAGAAGGAGAAAGAGAGAATTCCCCAAAAGAGGAGGAGGACAGTGTACAAATAATCGAGAAAGCCAGCGCTAGCACTAGCACGCCAGTGAAAGAGAAACCCAAAGCAAAACCTGTTGAGAAAAAGAAAGCGACTCCTGCAAAGGCAACGACAATAACCCTTAGATCCCAAACGACGCCTGGGACAGCCAAACTGTTTCCCTTAAGGCAAGTCCCGGGAGTGCCCGTAAAGAATGATAATGATGAAGTGGTAGCGGGACCCCTAACTTATGTGTATATCCCTTTCTCTACAACTGATTTATTAAATTGGAGGTCGCACTATGCCTCCTATACTAGTAAGCCCCAGGAGCTGACAGAATTAGTAACTAGTATTATGGAAACTCACCAACCCACTTGGCCAGATTGCCGTCAGCTCCTGACCACCCTATTCACTACAGAAGAACGAGCGAGAATTAGAAAAGCAGCTATTGAATGGATGGCAGAAAACCCTGCAGCTCCGGCGCAGGGGCAGAATATAATAGACCGTAGGGAAGCAGCTCAGAGAGAATTCCCGAATGAAGACCCCCAATGGGATCCAAATACAGATGAAGGATCCACAGCCCTAGCCCGTTTTCGCCAAGGCTTTTTACAAGGCCTGAGAAGGGGGGGCCAAAAAGCTATGAACCTTTCCAAAGTCACAGGAGTTATCCAAGGGATAGATGAGAGCCCAGCAGATTTTTATGAGAGATTAACTGAAGCTTACAGAATGTATACTCCCTATGATCCCGAGGCACCAGGAAGTTTATGTATGGTGAATTCTGCTTTTGTAAACCAGTCTCAACCAGACATTAGACGTAAATTACAGAAATTAGAAGGGTTTGCGGGCATGAATGCAACACAGTTATTGGAAGTCGCTCATAAAGTGTATGTGAATCGTGATACTGAGAGACAGAGAGAATGTGATAGAAAGATGAAGAAGAAAGCTGATTTTTTGGCTGCGGCCATAGTTGAAAAGAAAAGGGGAGGTGTCCCTAGTCGAAGGAGCAGAGGAAGAGGGCGGGGTCAAGGCGGAGGCCGGACCCAGAGACTAGGCGTGAACCAATGCGCCTATTGCAGAGAGGAAGGACATTGGAGAGATACGTGCCCGCAACTCGAAGACGCCCAGCAAGATGACGACAACGATCATCAGTGGCGAGAAGAAAGACGAGGCCGTCCCCGAGGCCGAGGAGGAGCCAATCGAGAACAATACCAGCGAGAGAGAGGAGGAGCCATTCAAGCATTGGCCACACAAGCCCATGATGAGGATGACGTGGATTAGGACAGACCGGGCTCCAAGTTTGCTTTAGGTCTCCAGGAGCCTATGGTCGGAATACAAATAGGAGACCAAATTATGAACTTTATGGTTGATACTGGAGCAGAGCATTCAGTAATAGACAAAAAGATAGCCCCATTCACTACAAAAGCAGTCACCATTATAGGAGCAACTGGTGCCAAAGCCACAAAGTCTTTTCTTCAAAACCGAATATGCAGTCTAGGAGGACAGCAAGTAACTCATCAATTCCTTTACATGCCCGAATGTCCAGTACCACTACTGGGACGAGATATGCTAGCCAAGCTTCAAGCACAAATATCTTTCTCTGAGCAAGGAGAAATGCAAATGACCGTAAATTCCCCAGCCAAACCAGCAGGAGTAATGCTGCTGACAGTTCCCCGAGAAGAAGAATGGAGATATTACATTGATGATTCTGTCCAAGATACCTATTTTGAACAAACTTTAAAGAACATACATGCACCACCTGGAGTATGGGCAGAAGGCAGTCCCCCAGGCCTAGCCAAGCATATAGCTCCAGTGATTGTAACCCTCAAGCCTAGTGCTACACCAGTGCACGTCAAACAGTACCCTCTCCCAAGAGCCGCAATTGAAGGCATCCTTCGCCACCTACAGAGATTGCTCGAATATGGCCTACTAAAAGTATGTCAATCCCCATGGAACACCCCACTTTTGCCAGTAAAGAAACCTGGGACAGATGATTACCGCCCAGTGCAAGATTTGAGAAGAGTGAATGATGCAGCTGAAACCATACATCCAGTTGTGCCCAATCCTTACACTCTTCTAGGACTGATACCTGCTGAAGCTACCCATTTCACTGTACTGGATTTGAAAGATGCATTCTTTTGCATAAGATTAGCCCCTGTAAGCCAAATATTGTTTGCATTTGAATGGCAGGACCCCATCTCTGGAAGAGGGGGCCAACTCACCTGGACAAGATTACCCCAAGGATTCAAGAATTCACCTACCATCTTTAGTGCTGCACTAAATCAAGACCTTTCAAGCTATCCAGTAGCCCCGGGGAAGAGAGTGCTTCTCCAATACGTGGATGATCTGTTGATAGCTGCCGTATCAGAAAGAGAATGTATATTAGCCACCAAAGATCTCTTGCAGTTACTAGATGAAGCTGGATACAAAGTTTCCAGAGCCAAAGCACAGCTATGTCAAAAAGAAGTGAAATACTTGGGTTTTCGTATTACCCAAGGAAGCAGAAGATTAGGCAGAGAAAGAAAAGAAGCAGTATGTAGAATTCCAACTCCAACAACCAGAAAGCAGGTCAGAGCCTTTCTGGGAGCGGCAGGATATTGCCGAATCTGGATACCCAACTTTGCCCAAATTGCCAAACCACTGTATGAAGCCACAAAAGGAGAAGAAAAGTCACCACTGGAGTGGGGACTTGAGCAGGACACAGCCTTCCAGAAGTTAAAAGAAGAATTGATGTCATCACCAGCACTTGGACTACCAGATGTCCACAAACCTTTCCACTTGTTTGTACATGAAGCACAGGGAAATGCCCTAGGCATGTTGACTCAGAAATTAGGAAATTGGGAGCGACCTGTAGCCTACCTTTCGAAACAATTGGACCCTGTGGCCAAAGGATGGCCACCTTGCTTGAGAGCAGTTGCAGCTACAGCGCTACTAGTGAGTGAAGCAGACAAACTCACACTAGGACAGAACATACGAGTCACTGTGCCACATGCAGTCCTTGCCCTTATGGAACAAAAAGCAAATTATTGGCTCACCAATTCCCGAATGTTGAAGTACCAGAGCATGTTATGTGAAAACCCACAGATACAACTTGAAGTGAGCCATGCCTTGAATCCAGCTACCTTGATACCCATTAGTGAAGAACTCCCAGAACATGACTGTATCGAAGTCATGGAAACTGTGTTCTCTAGTCGACCTGACTTAACAGATGTGCCCATAGACAATCCCGACCAGATCTATTATGTTGATGGGAGCAGTCTCATCCTTGATGGACGACGCTGTGCCGGATATGCAGTCGTCACTCAACACGAAGTAATTGAATCATCAGCTCTAGCCTCAGGCACATCAGCCCAGAAAGCCGAATTGATAGCACTTACCAGAGCATTGTTGTTAGGAGAAAAACTTGTGCTAAATGTATATACAGATTCCAAATATGCCTTCACTACCTTGCATGCCCATGGAGCTCTCTATAAAGAAAGAGGACTCATCACATCCGGAGGAAAATCAGTCAAATATGGTCCCGAGATATTGATGTTACTTGACGCAGTCTGGGCCCCAACACGTGTAGCTGTCATGCATTGCAGAGGACATCAAGCAGGGAAAGGAGAAGTTGCCCGAGGAAATAGATTTGCAGATGCCTCAGCACGACAAGCAGCTATGACAGGACAAATTGCCCCACAAGCCATGCCAATGCAAGCAGCATTGTTTCCAGTACCCTTGAATCTATGGACCCCACGATATACCACCAAAGAATTGGATTACTATTGTGACAAAGAAAATGGAGTATTGAAAGATGGATGGATTGAGCTGCCACCAGAAGAGGGCAGTCAACCTCCAGGACGAATAGTAATTCCAGAACTGTTAGGACCATCCTTTGTCAAAGCTTTCCACGAAGCCACCCACTATGGGAAGAGTGCTATGGAGAAAGCACTCAGACCACATTTCTACATCCCTCTGATGACAACCATATCAGCCTCAGTAGCACGTCAGTGTGTAACTTGTGCCAAAAATAATGCCAAGCAAGGCCTTATTACAGCACCCCGAGTTCAGTCAGGAGGTGTCACCCCCATGCACAACCTCCAAGTTGATTTTACCGAAATGCCAAAAGCCAATGGATACCATTATCTACTAGTATTAGTCTGTACTTTCTCTGGGTGGGTAGAAGCATTCCCAACCAGAACGGAGAAAGCCCGAGAAGTTACCAAAGTCTTAATGAGAGAGATTGTCCCCAGATTTGGAATCCCAGCAGTAATAGGGTCAGACAATGGACCCTCATTTGTCTCCCAAGTTACTCAGCAGTTAGCAAAAGCTTTGCAGATACAGTGGAAACTCCACACTGCATACAGACCCCAGAGTTCAGGGAAAGTTGAGCGAATGAATCGTACGTTGAAAGCCCAAATGTCTAAGCTTTGTCAGGAGACACACTTGAAATGGCCCCAAGTGCTCCCCATAGCTTTACTCAGAATACGCTCAGCCCCTGTAAAGTCAACAGGATTTTCCCCTTTTGAAGTTTTGTATGGTAAACCCCCACCAATAGTGCAGGGAGTCAAAGGAAGTTTAGCCCAGATTGGTTCAGAAGTAACCAGACAAGAACTCCTAGCTCTTAGTTTTGTTCTGCAGACTCTCCATACGTGGATCCAAGACCAGTTGCCTATCAACCTGACGGAACCCTTGCATCCCTACCAGCCTGGAACTTCGGTGTGGATCAAAGATTGGAAGAAGATACCGTTGGAACCCCATTGGAAGGGACCGTACACCGTCATCCTGTCTACCCCAACTGCAGTAAAGGTAGCCGAGATCGACGCCTGGATCCACCACAGCAGAGTCAAGCCCGCCGCCGATCCTGAACCAGAGCGGTGGACAGCAGAGCAGCACCCTGATGTACCCTTGCGAGTTACTTTGAGACGGCAACCAGCAGCATAGACACTTCATCACAAGTGCTTTGCAGTAGCCAAGTCTTTCGAAGAGGATTGCTGTTTTCCACGCAGCAACAGTTTTGTTTCAACGAACCCAATTTGTGTGTGATTTGACACACTATTTTGAGACTACATTGACTAAAGCCAGACTTCACAAGCCAACTGAATTGCTAAGTTGGTTAATGTGTGCTGGACATCTTGAGGATCTTCAATCAACACTCAGCACCCGTTAAATTGCTTCATTAGCAAACGGGAAGAAGAATAATAGACCGTCGTGATCAAGATCAGCAAGCTGAGGATTCAGAAGAACTCCAATCAACATCAACATGTATCTTTGTTTTTGCTTTGCCTTGGTTGCCTTCTTTGGAGGTTTTGAACAGACTTATGCTCTACCTCCATGCACTGCTTGCATTACCTCTACTAGAACTGGACTGAAAGTAACTCAGACTTTGCTTTACCATTCTTACTATACCTGCAAGGGAACAATAACTCGGTGTATCTATAACACCACTGAACTAAATGTTTGCACTCATGGCAAAATCAAAGCATGCTATAATCCGCATCAGAATCCATCCTATTACACGTTGGAAATAAGATGGAAGGATGCAGATGGACCTATATTAGCTGCTACACCACCACTTAAGGACATTACTAAACCTGCTGTTTTGAACTTTGATGCATGTAATGCTATTAATAGAGATAGTCAGTCCACCTGTGGTACATGGGAGAAAGCGTATCGAAATGACCATAAGTATATGTGTCCAGAAGGTGCCACAAATTGGTGGAAGTGTACAGGTAAAACAGGATCAGGGTATAGTACTGCTACAGCGGCAGATTACTATTGCCCGTATTGGGGATGTGTTTTTTATGCTACCTGGAACACTGGTATAACTGATGAGAAAATAGATAAGCGGATGGCTACTCTAACCAAGCCAACCACAAATGATAAATGTCAGAAAGATGCTTGTAACCCCTTACATTTGCGTGTACATAATCCCCATGCATGGAAACAAGGATATAAGTTTGGTTTACGTATTGCTGGAGGAGCAATAGATCCAGGGACCATTGTGTATATCAGATTGAATACCCAAGCCCACAAGTCATCTAAATATCATATTCATAATACCTTTTATGAAGCTATGCATGTAAATAAGTTTGAGATCCCTCACCCTTCACAGAATTTGTTTCTAGAATTAGCCGGAGCAGTAGTATCTAGTCTTAAGATCACAGATTGTTATTTCTGTGGCGGAACCCAAATGGGAGATCAATGGCCCTGGGAAGCCCAAGAATTGAATTATTCCATGATTTACAACCAAACTGAATTACACAAGACTACCAGTGAATGGGTGTTAGCGCACTCAATCGTTGGACGTCTTTGTTTTGCCAGAACTGGACCCCAGTTCACCCAAAAGGTAGGACAGCTGGTCTGTCTTAGCCAGAAATACTATAATGCCACGACCAAAAAGACAGCATGGTGGTCAGGAATCAGACATCCTGAACCTCCTAACCCATTAGCTAGATTTCCTGAACTTGCAGGTCTATGGACTAACCTTGCCAAAGTCCAAGCCTGGCAAGCCCCACCTGGCCTATATTGGATCTGTGGAAACCGAGCATATGCACAACTCCCGCCACACTGGGGAGGAGCATGTGTCTTAGGAACCATCAGACCTTCTTTCTTCCTGTTAAACACTGAACATGGAGAACAATTAGGATACCCTGTATATACTACCCACAAACACAAAAGAGCATCAAGACAGAAAAGAGAAGCCTTACAGATAGGCAAGTGGGAGAAGTGGCAAGGTGATGATTGGCCACCAGAAAGAATTATTGAGTATTATGGACCTGCCACTTGGAATGATGATGGTATGTATGGTTATCGTACCCCAATTTATATGATTAATCGTATTATCCGCTTACAAGCAGTAGTTGAAATAATAACCAATGAAACTAGCCATGCTCTCACGCTCTTAGCTAGACAAAGTACTCAGATGCGCACTGCCATATACCAGAATCGCTTAGCACTTGATTATTTGCTAGCAGCTGAAGGAGGAGTATGTGGTAAGCTGAATTTAACTAATTGTTGTTTGAAAATAGATGATAAAGGTCAAGTAGTTGAAGAAATTGCTAAAGATATGCAAAGACATGCTTATCTGCCAGTACAGACTTGGCACGCATTGAAATTTCCTAACTGGTTTGCTAACCTTTTCTCTTGGCTGGGAGGATTTAAGACTTTCATTGTTTTAGTACTAATCCTTGTTGCTGTTATCCTCTTATTACCATGTTTAATCCCATGTTGTATGCGTTCCATTCATAGTGCTATTGATAGTACAGTAGAGCGGAAGACCGCAACTAAAATAATGGCTTTATACAAAGCTAGTCCTAGTAGAAATCCTTCCATCATGATGTGATTCTTCTAAAAGTGATTTAATCCTCACACCTTATTGAGTAATAGGGTGAGATTAATCAAAGGGGGGAATGTGGCAGGTGCAGGCCTGTGACCCACGGTGTCTGACATAAGCAGGCCAGCATGGCTAGCTTGACCTGTAAATGAGGCCTGTGGAGAGGCATATAGGATTGCACATCCCCCAATATGCTGCTATTGTAAGATAGAACTCAGTAGAAGTATTGAATTAGCTTAGGTAAGCAGAACTGCAGAACTAAGAAATGGAAAAATACAGAAAAGACATGTTTGAAAGTTACTGATAAGAAAAAGTACATCTGCAGAGAAATAATGAGGAGTGCTGACAGATGAGTTACAGAACCTTGCTCTTCTGCACGCACAAATTGGTCCCATAACCTTGAGAGTGTGAAAGTAACAAGTTGATGAACTGACCATTGTAATTGGGACTAGAAGGGGGGCAGGCAGGTGTCATGCCCACAGAAGGGACATAATTGGAGAAACTTATCAGTACCGGGACCAATGGAAGAGGTACGGGAGGTACGGGAGGTTACCGGGACCAATGAAATGTTTTTTCCATACCTAGAATGGAACAAAAGTCTATAAAAGTTGTTGTAATGCTTGAAAACTTTGCTCAGCCATTTTGAAATTGACTTGCTTGAGACTTGTGCACAAATAAATGATTTGGACCTTCTGAACAGACTCCTGGTATCATTGGTTTGTCTGCGCTTTGCTGCTACAATGCTAGCACTCTGAGTATTGGTTTAGCCCTTTGAGACAGGGTGGTCTGACATTATCTAGGTCTCAGCATCTGCTCCTGTCGTGCAAGGCTAGTGATCATGACCCCAACCCCTTGTTCTAGCTTCATAAGATTTATATGATGAGTGCAGTTTATCAAGGGCCCCTTCCTGGCTCTTGTCATTAGTTGCTTGCTTGTAGAAACTGCTGGAAGTCCCTGTAAATCCACTTAATATTATCCTTGAGGCCTAGTATAGAGGCTCCAACCCAGAGTCCCTTTGTCTAACTTTCCCATTCTGTTACTAAATCAAGCTCTGTTATAACACAGAAATATGTAGGCAAGTCCAAATCTTAACCCACCTTTGCCCCTGGGAATATCTCTGCTAATCGCATATAAAATTATATGCAAGATAACAATACACATAGGCTTTTCACATGTATACAGTGGGAAATTCTATAACAAGCCACACCTCTTTTTTTAGATAAATAAGTGGCTTTAAAATTACCATCTGTTTAATCAGTTGTATCACAGTCATGCTGAATTTGAGACATATCTGTTTTACACACAGAGTAACCATCTTTCTCAAAAGCGTTGTGCTGGTTTAGTCACTGAAATGGTGTAGAGTTACACTGAAGTCAATTAGATATGAGACCGGTGTTGTGGAATTATATGTAAGTGCTAAATGCTGAAAGAAAACTGACTAAAGACAACTTAACAAGAGACAGCATTATTGTTAGGATGTGGAAGTGTCAAGTTCCATGATTTTTTGCTTTCAAAATGTTCCGTGAAGCAATTTTCACTGTGTAGCAAGTAATCAAGCCAGAGCTTGGTAAACCCTCCACTCCTTCCTAGAGCTAACCATACAATTGAGGAGATTTAGGGATATTATCAACTGTGAGCAGAAAAGGTGGAAATCAAGTAGGTAAACCAGCAGGGAAGAAGAGGTAAATGTATCTGAAAAAGTGAAGAGAATTTGAGAATTTGAAAAGATGTGGTTGAAAGGATGGAAACTGGAACAGCGAAATGGCAATACCTCCTTTAATGGCCCTCTGGAGGTGTCAAACGTATGTTTATTTATTCTAAGGTTTTGAGTATACTTTTAATAGACTTTATAGAGCATGATCAGAAAAGATTCAATCAAACTAGCTGTATTGAAAGTGTTGCCTTTATGGCACAATAATAAACGTAAGGTCTGAGTCTTGCACTGAGGCCTATCCCCTCTTGGCCTTTTATGTGAAAATGAGAAGCTATATAACCGGAAAGTTAATGCACTGCGCTCAGTCTAATGGGGGGTCATAAAAGTGTGTGGATTAAAAGAAAGAGCTGTAAATCCGGCAAGTATTTCAAGCAATCTCTTATTTTTCTTCTTTTCTTATTTAGAGCAAACCAGGCCCATGGGGCTAGAATGAATGTTTGTTATTAAGTATAGGATTAGCAAGTTACAAACAGAGAGACGTGTCATAAGTGTTAAGCTAACTGCTATTCTCTTATTCCGATAGAAATAGGTTTCTTCTTGCTCATTATTTACACTTCTAAAACATTTATTTTGTAGTTAGCAAGCAATGCCTAAAGCAGATCACATAATCCAAAAAAAGGAGAAACGGCTTGGGCACATGAACTAAAGGGGAGTCAGAATAGAACCGAAATAAAGATAAGGGGTAAAAACTGCAGAAGAGAGTGTGGGGTACAAGAATAAAGAAGAAATAAGGAACAAATAATTTTTTTTTAGTGTTTACTAAAAATAAAGAAGACTGGAGAAGGACCATTAAAAAAATGACAAGAGAGGTAGATATCAGCCCCTTTTCAGAAGAAGGAAGTTGTATGGAATAGAAAAGGTAAAGAGGCCAGATGAGAAGTATCTTTGGGTATTAAGGGGATTCAGAGAGGTTCTGAGTTCTGACCATTCAGTTGATCTATGGAGACAGACACAAGGGGTAGAGCTTGGGAGCAGCGGCACCAGCTTCAAGATTTTTTTAATGCTTTTTTTGGTGTATTTTTTGTGTTTATTCACCATAAGGGGAGGGAGGGGGCAATATGCAAAGCAATTAACATGGTTAGCAGCCTGCTAATCACATTAAGCACCGTGAGCGGAATATTCAGGTGCACATAGCTGTTCTGTACCACTGAATGTCCTCCTCTAATGCTACTGTGTGACCTGATGCTAACCGCGTAGCATCGGGCTGTTCCAGGGACACCCGGGGCAGTGCTCGTGCTGTAGCAGCAAAGCGCAGACAAACCAATGATACCAGGAGTCTGTTCAGAAGGTCCAAATCATTTATTTGTGCACAAGTCTCAAGCAAGACAATTTCAAAATGGCTGAGCAAAGTTTTCAAGCATTACAACAACTTTTATAGACTTCTGTTCCATTCTAGGTATAGAGAAACATTTCATTGGTCCCGGTACGCTCCCGTACCTCCCGTAGCCCTTCTATTGGTCCCGGTACTGATAAGTTTCTCCAATTATGTTCCTTCTGTGGGCTTCTGTAGGCATGACACCTGCCTGCCCCCCCTTCTAGTCCCAATTACAATGGTCAGTTCATCAACTTGTTACTTTCACACTTTCAAGGCTATGGGACCATTTGTGCGTGCAGAAGAGCAAGGTTCTGTAACTCATCTGTCAGCACTCCTCAATATTTCTCTGCAAATGTACTCTTTCTTATCAGTAACTTTAAAACACATCTTTTCTGTATTTTTCCATTTCTTAATTCTGCAATTCTGCTTATCTAAGCTAATTCAATATTTCTACTGAGTTCTTTCTTACAATAGCAGCATATTGGGGGATGTGCAATCCTATATGCCTCTCCACAGGCCTCATTTACAGGTCAAGCTAGCCATGCTGGCCTGCCTATGTCAGACACCGTGGGTCACAGGCCTGCACCTGCCACATTCCCCCCTTTGATTAATCTCACCCTATTACTTAATAAGGTGTGAGAATTAAATCACTTTCTGAAGAATCACATCATGATTGAAGGATTTCTACTAGGACTAGCTTTGTATAAAGCCATTATTCTAGTTGCGGTCTTCCGCTCTACCGTACTATCAATAGCACTATGAAGGGAACGCATACAACATGGGATGAAACATGGTAAGCAGAGGACAACAGCAACAAGGATTAGTACTAAGATAACGAAAGTCTTAAATCCTCCCAGCCAAGAGAAAAGGTTAGCAAACCAATTAGGGAATTTCAAGGCGTGCCAAGTCTGTACTGGCACATAAGCATGTCTTTGCATATCTTTAGCAATTTCTTCAACTACTTGACCTTTATCATCTATTTTCAAACAGCAATTAGTTAAATTCAGTTTACCACATACTCCTCCTTCAGCTGCTAGTAAATAATCAAGTGCTAAGCGATTTTGGTATATGGCAGTGCGCATCTGAGTACTTTGTCTAGCTAAGAGCGTGAGAGCATGACTAGTTTCATTGGTTATTATTTCAACTACTGCTTGTAAGCGAATAATACGATTAATCATATAAATTGGGGTACGATAACCATACATACCATCATCATTCCAAGTGGCAGGTCCATAATACTCAATAATTCTTTCTGGTGGCCAATCATCACCTTGCCACTTTTCCCACTTGCCTATCTGTAAGGCCTCTCTTTTCTGTCTAGATGCTCCTTTGTGTTTGTGGGTTGTGTATACAGGGTATCCTAATTGTTCTCCATGTTCAGTGTTTAACAGGAAGAAAGAAGGTCTGATGGTTCCTAAGACACATGCTCCTCCCCATTGTGGTGGGAGTTGCGCATATGCTCGGTTTCCACAGATCCAATATAGGCCAGGTGGGGCTTGCCAGGCTTGGACTTTGGCAAGGTTAGTCCATAGACCTGCAAGTTCAGGAAATCTGGCTAATGGGTTAGGAGGTTCAGGATGTCTGATTCCTGACCACCATGCTGTCTTTTTAGTCGTGGCATTATAGTACTTCTGGCTAAGACAGACCAGCTGTCCTACTTTTTGGGTGAACTGGGGTCCAGTTCTGGCAAAGCAAAGACGTCCAACGATTGAGTGCGCTAACACCCATTCACTGGTTGTCTTGTGTAATTCAGTCTGATTGTAAATCATGGAATAATTCAATTCTTGGGCTTCCCAGGGCCATTGATCTCCCATTTGGGTTCCGCCACAGAAATAACAATCTGTGATCTTAAGACTAGATACTACTGCTCCGGCTAATTCTAGAAACAAATTCTGTGAAGGCTGAGGGATCTCAAACTTATTTACATGCATAGCTTCATAAAAGGTATTATGAATATGATATTTAGATGACTTGTGGGCTTGAGTATTCAATCTAATATACACAATGGTCCCTGGATCTGTTCCTCCTCCTGCAATACGTAAACCAAACTTATATCCTTGTTTCCATGCATGGGGGTTATGTACACGCAAATGTAAGGGGTTGCAAGCATCTTTCTGACATTTATCATTTGTGGTTGGCTTGGTTAGAGTAGCCATCCGTTTATCTATTTTCTCATCAGTTATACCAGTGTTCCAGGTAGCATAAAAAACACATTCCCAATACGGGCAATAGTAATCTGCCGCTGTAGCAGTACTATACCCTGGTTCCTTTTTACCTGTACACTTCCTCCATCCTGTGGCTCCTTCTGGACACATATACTTATGGTCATTCCGATACGCTTTCTCCCATGTACCACAGGTGGACTGACTATCTCTATTAATAGCATTACATGCATCAAAATTCAAAACAGCAGGTTTAGTAATGTCCTTAAGTGGTGGTGTAGCAGCTAATATAGGTCCATCTGCATCCTTCCATCTTATTTCCAACGTGTAATAGGATGGATTCTGATGCGGATTATAGCATGCTTTAATTTTGCCATGAGTGCAAACATTTAGTTCAGTGGTGTTATAGATACACCGAGTTATTGTTCCCTTGCAGGTATAGTAAGAATGGTAAAGCAAAGTCTGAGTTACTTTCAGTCCAGTTCTAGTAGAGGTAATGCAAGCAGTGCATGGAGGTAGAGCATAAGTCTGTTCAAAACCTCCAAGGAAGGCAACCAAGGCAAAGCAGAAGCAAAGATACATGTTGATGTTGATTGGAGTTCTTCTGAATCCTCAGCTTGCTGATCTTGATCACGACGGTCTATTATTCTTCGTCCCGTTTGCTAATGAAGCAATTTAACGGGTGCTGAGTGTTGATTGAAGATCCTCAAGATGTCCAGCACACATTAACCAACTTAGCAATTCAGTTGGCTTGTGAAGTCTGGCTTAGTCAATGTAGTCTCAAAGTAGTGTGTCAAATCACACACACAAATTGGGTTCGTTGAAGCAAAACTGTTGCTGCATGGAAAACAGCAATCCTCTTCGAAAGACTTGGCTACTGCAAAGCACTTGTGATGAAGTGTCTATGCTGCTGGTTGCCGTCTCAGAGTAACTCGCAAGGGTACATCAGGGTGCTGCTCGGCTGTCCACCGCTCTGGTTCAGGATCGGCGGCGGGCTTGACTCGGCTGTGGTGGATCCAGGCGTCGATCTCGGCTACCTTTACTGCAGTTGGGGTAGACAGGATGACGGTGTACGGTCCCTTCCAATGGGGTTCCAATGGTATCTTCTTCCAATCTTTGATCCACACCGAAGTTCCAGGCTGGTAGGGATGCAAGGGTTCCGTCAAGTTGATAGGCAACTGGTCTTGGATCCACGTATGGAGAGTCTGCAGAACAAAACTAAGAGCTAGGAGTTCTTGTCTGGTTACTTCTGAACCAATCTGGGCTAGATTTCCTTTGACTCCCTGCACTATTGGTGGGGGTTTACCATACAAAACTTCAAAAGGGGAAAATCCTGTTGACTTTACAGGGGCTGAGCGTATTCTGAGTAAAGCTATGGGGAGCACTTGGGGCCATTTCAAGTGTGTCTCCTGACAAAGCTTAGATATTTGGGCTTTCAATGTACGATTCATTCGCTCAACTTTCCCTGAACTCTGGGGTCTGTATGCAGTGTGGAGCTTCCACTGTATCTGCAAAGCTTTTGCTAACTGCTGAGTAACTTGAGAGACAAATGAGGGTCCATTGTCTGACCCTATTACTGCTGGGATTCCAAATCTGGGGACAATCTCTCTCATTAAGGCTTTGGTAACTTCTCGGGCTTTCTCAGTTCTGGTTGGGAATGCTTCTACCCACCCAGAGAAAGTACAAACTAATACTAGTAGGTAATGGTATCCATTAGCTTTTGGCATTTCGGTGAAGTCAACTTGGAGGTTGTGCATGGGGGTCACACCTCTTGACTGAACTCGGGGTGCTGTAATAAGGCCTTGCTTGGCATTATTCTTGGCACAGATTTGACATTGTCGGGCTACTGAGGCTGATATGGTTGTCATCAGAGGGATGTAGAAATGTGGTCTGAGTGCTTTCTCCATAGCACTCTTTCCATAGTGGGTAGCTTCGTGGAAAGCTTTGACAAAGGATGGTCCTAACAGTTCTGGAATTACTATTCTTCCCGGAGGTTGACTGCCCTCTTCTGGTGGCAGCTCAATCCATCCGTCTTTCAATACTCCATTTTCTTTGTCACAATAGTAGTCCAATTCTTTGGTGGTATATCGTGGGGTCCATAGATTCAAGGGTACTGGAAACAATGCTGCTTGCATTGGCATAGCTTGTGGGGCAATTTGTCCTGTCATAGCTGCTTGTCGTGCTGAGGCATCTGCGAATCTATTTCCTCGAGCAACTTCTCCTTTACCTGCTTGATGTCCTCTACAATGCATGACAGCTACACGTGTTGGGGCCCAGACTGCATCAAGTAACATCAATATCTCGGGACCATATTTGACTGATTTTCCTCCGGATGTGATGAGTCCTCTTTCTTTGTAGAGAGCTCCATGGGCATGCAAGGTAGTGAAGGCATATTTGGAATCTGTATATACATTTAGCACAAGTTTTTCTCCTAACAACAATGCTCTGGTGAGTGCTATCAATTCGGCTTTCTGGGCTGATGTGCCTGAGGCTAGGGCTGATGATTCAACTACTTCGTGTTGAGTGACGACTGCATATCCGGCACAGCGTCGTCCGTCAAGGATGAGACTGCTCCCATCAACATAATAGATCTGGTCGGGATTGTCTATGGGCACATCTGTTAGGTCAGGTCGACTAGAGAACACAGTTTCCATGACTTCGATGCAGTCATGTTCTGGGAGTTCTTCACTGATGGGTATCAAGGTAGCTGGGTTCAAGGCATGGCTCACTTCAAGTTGTATCTGTGGGTTTTCACATAACATGCTCTGGTACTTTAACATTCGGGAATTGGTGAGCCAATAATTTGCTTTCTGTTCCATAAGGGCAAGGACTGCATGTGGCACAGTGACTCGTATGTTCTGTCCTAATGTGAGTTTGTCTGCTTCACTCACTAATAGTGCTGTAGCTGCAACTGCTCTCAAGCAGGGTGGCCATCCTTTGGCCACAGGGTCCAATTGTTTCGATAGGTAGGCTACAGGTCGTTCCCAATTTCCTAATTTCTGAGTCAACATGCCTAAGGCATTTCCCTGTGCTTCATGTACAAACAAGTGGAAAGGTTTGTGGACATCTGGTAGTCCAAGTGCCGGTGATGACATCAATTCTTCTTTTAACTTCTGGAAGGCTGTATCCTGCTCAAGTCCCCACTCCAGTGGTGACTTCTCTTCTCCTTTTGTGGCTTCATACAGTGGTTTGGCAATTTGGGCAAAGTTGGGTATCCAGATTCGGCAATATCCTGCCGCTCCCAGAAAGGCTCTGACTTGCTTTCTGGTTGTTGGAGTTGGAATTCTACATACTGCTTCTTTTCTTTCTCTGCCTAATCTTCTGCTTCCTTGGGTAATACGAAAACCCAAGTATTTCACTTCTGTTTGGCATAGTTGTGCTTTGGCTCTGGAAACTTTATATCCAGCTTCATTTAGCAACTGCAAGAGATCTTTGGTGGCTAATATACATTCTCTTTCTGATACGGCAGCTATCAACAGATCATCCATGTACTGGAGAAGTACTCTCTTCCCCGGGGCTACTGGATAGCTTGAAAGGTCTTGATTTAGTGCAGCACTAAAGATGGTAGGTGAATTCTTGAATCCTTGGGGTAATCTTGTCCAGGTGAGTTGGCCCCCTCTTCCAGAGATGGGGTCCTGCCATTCGAATGCAAACAATATTTGGCTTACAGGGGCTAATCTTATGCAAAAGAATGCATCTTTCAAATCCAGTACAGTGAAATGGGTAGCTTCAGCGGGTATCAATCCTAAAAGAGTGTAAGGATTGGGTACAACTGGATGTATAGTTTCAACTGCATCATTTACTCTTCTCAAATCTTGCACTGGGCGATAATCATCTGTCTCAGGTTTCTTTACTGGCAAAAGTGGGGTATTCCACGGGGATTGACATACTTTTAGTAGGCCATACTCGAGCAATCTCTGTAGGTGGCGATGAATGCCTTCAATTGCGGCTCTTGGGAGAGGGTACTGTTTGACGTGCACTGGTGTAGCGCTAGGCTTGAGGGTTACAATCACTGGTGCTATATGCTTGGCTAGGCCTGGGGGACTGCCTTCTGCCCACACTTCAAGTGGTGCATGAATGTTCTTTAAAGTTTGTTCAAAATAGGTATCTTGAATCGAATCATCAATGTAGTATCTCCATTCTTCTTCTCGGGGTACTGTCAGCAGCATTACTCCTGCTGGTTTGGCTTGGGAATTCACTGTCATTTGCATTTCTCCTTGCTCAGAGAAAGATATTTGGGCTTGAAGCTTGGCTAGCATATCTCGTCCCAGTAGGGGTACTGGACATTCGGGCATGTAAAGGAATTGATGCGTTACTTGCTGTCCTCCTAGACTGCATATTCGGTTTTGTAGAAAAGACTTTGTGGCTTTGGCACCAGTTGCTCCTATAATGGTGACTGCTTTCTTGGTGAATGGGGCTATCTTTTTGTCTATTACTGAATGTTCTGCTCCAGTATCAACCATAAAGTTCATAAATTGGTCTCCTATTTGTATTTCGACCATAGGCTCCTGGAGACCTAAAGCAAACTTGGAGCCCGGTCTGTCCTAATCCACGTCATTCTCATCATGGGCCTGTGTGGCCAATGCTTGGATGGCTCCTCCTCCCCTCTCTCGCTGGAATTGTTCTCGATTGGCTCCTCCTCGGCCTCGGGGACGGCCTCGTCTTTCTTCTCGCCACTGATGATCGTATTCGTCATCTTGCTGGGCGTCTTCGAGTTGCGGGCAAGTATCTCTCCAATGTCCTTCTTCTTTGCAATAGGCGCATTGGTTCACGCCTAGTCTCTGGGTCCGGCCTCCGCCTTGACCCCGCCCTCTTCCTCTGCTCCTTCGATTAGGGACACCTCCCCTTTTCTTTTCAACTATGGCCGCAGCCAAAAAATCAGCTTTCTTCTTCATCTTTCTATCACATTCTCTCTGTCTTTCAGTATCACGATTCACATACACTTTATGAGCGACTTCCAATAACTGTGTTGCATTCATGCCCGCAAACCCTTCTAATTTCTGTAATTTACGTCTAATGTCTGGTTGAGACTGGTTTACAAAAGCAGAATTCACCATGCATAAACTTCCTGGTGCCTCGGGATCATAGGGAGTATACATTCTGTAAGCTTCAGTTAATCTTTCATAATAATCTGCTGGGCTCTCATCTATTCCTTGGATAACTCCTGCTACTTTGGAAAGGTTCATAGCTTTTTGGCCTCCTCTTCTCAGGCCTTGCAAAAGCCTTGGCGAAAACGGGCTAGGGCTGTGGATCCTTCATCTGTATTTGGATCCCATTGGGGGTCTTCATTCGGGAATTCTCTCTGAGCTGCTTCTCTACGATCTATTATATTCTGCCCCTGCGCTGGAGCTGCAGGGTTTTCTGCCATCCATTCAATAGCTGCTTTTCTAATTCTCGCTCGTTCTTCTGTAGTGAATAGGGTGGTCAGGAGCTGACGGCAATCTGGCCAGGTGGGTTGGTGAGTTTCCATAATACTAGTTACTAATTCTGTCAGCTCCTGGGGCTTGCTAGTATAGGAGGCATAGTGCGACCTCCAATTTAATAAATCAGTTGTAGAGAAGGGGATATACACATAAGTTAGGGGTCCCGCTACCACTTCATCATTATCATTCTTTACGGGCACCCCCGGGACCTGCCTTAAGGGAAACAGTTTGGCTGTCGTCCCAGGCGTCATTTGGGTCTGGGATCTAAGGGCTATTGTCGTTGTCTTTGCAGGAGTTGCTTTCTTTTTCTCAACTGGTTTTGCTTTGGGTTTTTCTTTCACTGGCTTGCTAGTGCTAGCGCTGGCTTTCTCAATTATTTGTACGCTGTCCTCTTCTTCTTCTTCTGGGGGATTCCTTCCTACTTCTTCTTCTAGCTCCGCTTCTGGCTCACCTTTTACATCCTCCTCTTCTCTTCCCGCTAATTCTGTCTCTTCCTCTCCTCCAGGAGGAGGGGGGTCAGGGGTTGGGTCTCGCCTCGGCTCCGGCGGTCTCTGGGGATCTGGGGCAGGACGCCGCCGGGCTATTCTTACTGGACCTGGGGTTCGGGGCTGCCTGAGGACTACTTCTGGGGAATCGGGATCTGCCAAGATGGGTTTCTTCTTGGCTTTCTTATCCTGTTCGTTCATTCTAGGCTGTTCCTTTTTCTGTCTAGAATCTGTTTTAGCTAACATTATTCTGCACTGTTCCTCATAACAGCGCTGCGCCCAGGAGGGCGGATCTTCACAAATACTTAACCAGGAATCTATATAGGGGTACTGATCTGGGTGCGCTACCCGCACTCTACGATGTATTGACTGGATAATCTCTACGGTGAACGTTCCCTCTCGGGGCCAGATGGGGTCTAGATCGGGCCACTCCCTAGTACACAAAATCTGCAAACG
Source organism: Ichthyophis bannanicus (assembly GCA_033557465.1). NCBI lineage: Eukaryota > Metazoa > Chordata > Amphibia > Gymnophiona > Ichthyophiidae > Ichthyophis > Ichthyophis bannanicus. The sequence goes on from CM066032.1 coordinate 19,662,734, forward strand.
GGCTGCTGTCATTTTAATACCATAATCTCCTGAATATCCCTCTTTAAAATGTGCGATCATACATTCTAATGGAGTGTTCCTAGTAGACTCCGCCCCTCCCATTTCGATGTGTGCACGCAACAACAGACAGAAGGGACAAGGTGGGCGGACCGTGGGTAAGGGGTCCTCACGGCCCTGGAAACATACAGGGAATACAAATAACAAGACAAGACGACAATCGCTTCCCCCTTTTCGCGACCTGAACGCGGTCGCCCGGTCAGGAAATGCGCTAATCAGGGGTCCGCTTTCACTTGGTCCGTGCTGCCAGACCTCTCAATCACACTTCGTTCACACAATCATGCTAGCAACGTATTCCCAGAATGCATTCGTTTCTATCTGTTCTGACTAGTCTTTTCCCAATTACAAAAAGGATGAGGGTTTCACCTAGCGCATTCCCATGCCAGGCTACTCAGCTCTTCCTTGAGAGCTGATCAGGCTCTCTTACCAATTCCCAATATCTCGAGATTACAAATTCCAAATTCCAAGTTCCAATGGCAGTACTGCTCTTTCTATTTCTGTCTAGACCCAAAATCAAAACTATACTCACCGGATCCGGTCCTCAAAACTTCCCAAGCAGGCGCATGAGTTGGACCTCGGACTCCCCTCACTCGGGTTCGAGGCGTTGACTCCAGCCGGGCTCGTCACCCGCCGAGGTCCGACCAGCTCCCTCCGATACAAGGGACCGGTGGCGCCAGGGAGCGGCCCTCGTCGGAAGGGCGCGATCCCGGCAGGACCAAGCCTATAGAGGCGGAAAGTCGTGGTATATTGCCCTATATACACTTTGATTCCACAACTTCCCGGCCAATGCACCAAGGAATATGTAGCAGCAAAGCGCAGACAAACCAATGATACCAGGAGTCTGTTCAGAAGGTCCAAATCATTTATTTGTGCACAAGTCTCAAGCAAGACAATTTCAAAATGGCTGAGCAAAGTTTTCAAGCATTACAACAACTTTTATAGACTTCTGTTCCATTCTAGGTATAGAGAAACATTTCATTGGTCCCGGTACGCTCCCGTACCTCCCGTAGCCCTTCTATTGGTCCCGGTACTGATAAGTTTCTCCAATTATGTTCCTTCTGTGGGCTTCTGTAGGCATGACACCTGCCTGCCCCCCCTTCTAGTCCCAATTACAATGGTCAGTTCATCAACTTGTTACTTTCACACTTTCAAGGCTATGGGACCATTTGTGCGTGCAGAAGAGCAAGGTTCTGTAACTCATCTGTCAGCACTCCTCAATATTTCTCTGCAAATGTACTCTTTCTTATCAGTAACTTTAAAACACATCTTTTCTGTATTTTTCCATTTCTTAATTCTGCAATTCTGCTTATCTAAGCTAATTCAATATTTCTACTGAGTTCTTTCTTACAATAGCAGCATATTGGGGGATGTGCAATCCTATATGCCTCTCCACAGGCCTCATTTACAGGTCAAGCTAGCCATGCTGGCCTGCCTATGTCAGACACCGTGGGTCACAGGCCTGCACCTGCCACAGTGCTAACCTGTCAGTGACGATCTTCAGCCACTTGCCGGTTAACGTAAACTGGCTAAAGTTAGGTATTTTAAAATCTTCCATAACTTTAGCTGTTTAGCTAACGGGCCAGGGGCAGAATAGTACTGCAACCATCATATCCCGGCACACCAGATATTCAGCGTTACTGGCAAGATCTGACCTTGGCATTAAAGATCTGGCTCAGAATTAAAGTGGTGACGGCCAGCCACTTTACTCGGACTGGCTGCTGTCGTTGAAAATGCTCTCCCATATGTCCAAAATATGCACACCTATTTTTCTTTGGAGATAAGTATATATATTTTATAAGCATAAATAATTCCGGAAAACTGGAGAAGGGTAACTGTGGTTCCCCTTTGCAAAAGTGGACATGGGGAATTGATTGATAATTACAGGTTAATTAGTCTGATCATAATTAGTGGGTCAATTACTTAATAGGGATGCCATTAATAGAAATGAATACCTTCGGCTGAGCAAGTTTCATGATTTTACCAGAATGTGGTAAACAAATCTGGTCGATATCTTTGATTGAGTGGCCAAGGAATTAAGAGGACCTTTTACTAGGATCCGCTAAGGTTTTGCAGTTAATGTGCATGTTTCCAGCAGCTAGCATGTGACTCAGTACTGTAATGAGTGGTGCGCTTAACACTAATGTGCTTGTCATGCCAAAACTCTGCCTCTAACCCGCCCACTCTCCACATTAGTGTGTGAATGCCAGTTAATGTGTGTTTTAGCGGTCAGTAGCTGGAATGTGCATGGGTTAGAGTTCACCGTGGCCAGTTATCAGACACTATAATGCACATTAACTGGTTAACGGTGCTTGGTAAAAGGCCTCTAAATTAGAGATGAGGACTGAGTGTGCTTTGCTTGGATTTTAGTAAAGCCTATGAGATTCCGACATAGCAGACCCATAAATAATATTCGGCCTTTGAATGGACCTGAAGATGGCTGACTGGGTTAAAAATGGTTGAGTGGTAGACAGTAAGAAGTGGCAGAAAACAGAGTTCACTCCAAGGAAAGAGAATTTATCAGTGTAGTACCTCAGGGATGAGTCCTGTGGCATGCAAGTTCTGTTCAATATTTTCACAAATTATATGTCAGACAAATTAATAGGTAAGGTTTGTCTTTTTGCAGATAAGAAATACTTGATAGACAAAATGAAGAGTGATCTAAAAAAATCTTGAGGATTGATTGAGTGTTTTACAGCTAAGATTATGCAAAGTATACAGCGGGCAATATATAATGAGGGGGGTGGGGAGAGGGAATATTGACAATCACCAAACATAAAAAGAAATATTAGGATGGTTATATTTGAGGATTTCAAGATTACAAAACAGTGGGACAAATGCAGTGGCCAGAACTAGAAGAACGCTAGGGTGCTAGTATTATCCATAGACACTGAGGGCCCAATTCCTTCCTGTATGTCCAGGCCCTCTGTGCGCCCGGTCAAAACTGGATGTACAGAGGGAGTTGCGATTTCGATCCTGCGGGGCACATCTAGTCCCGCGGGATCAGAATCACGAACAGGCCTGTATGTGCAGGCCTGGAGCCCTATTCTGTCTGGCCTGCACATAAAGTTCTTCCCTGACTAACTCAGTCATGGATCTTTGAAGGAGCCACGGCGCCATGGCATCCGGTTTCCATAGCACCATCGCTCCATTGAAAAGCTGCGATCCCGGCCGCCAGACAAGAAACTGCATTCCCCGCAGCCCGACCCTTGATCCTAAGGCCAGGGTTGGGCTGTGGGGAATGACCTCGCCCTCCCCCCCACCCCATCTGTGCACTGGGCCTGCCATCCCACGGCGACTAGGGAACTTATTCCACCTCCGAGGTGGAATAAGTTCCTGATGCAAGTCGCCGGTCCCAGACATACAGGGCCGACATTAGAATCGGCCCAGTATGTCTGGGGCCGACAACTGCCCACTGCCTGCCCTAACGCTGCCCCCGATTCAATCCTCTATTCGTGGCTCAGAATGACCCCGTGAGAGGAGACCCCGTGAGAGGAGATGTGCTACCAAAATCCCTAGCAAAAGAGATTTCGGGCCATAGTTACTTAAGTGTATAAAGGATTATTGTGCATTAACACTATTGATTCATGTTAGTAGTAATTGGTTATGTGATGAGGTATATAGGAAGTTACCTATCCCTCTCCAAAGGGATTGTCCGCAGTCCATTTTAAAAGGGTCTATAGCTCAGAACTTAGGGCTGGGAGGGCATGACTCAGACAGAGGGATTTAGAGTCCAGCTGTGTGCACAAGGGGGAAGAGAGGCCCGTGAAACAGAAGGCCCTTCCAAGCAAGGCTGGAAGAGGAGTCCTGTGAGGTAAAAGATTCAGGAAGCAGGAACCACATTCACAGACACTGAAGTCCAAAATACTGTCTGGACTTTGGAATGAACTTTATATTGTGAGTCAGGGGAATGGCACTGAGAACCAGCCTTGTGAAGGTAATAAGCTGGGGAGTGATTGCTGGATAACTGCAAGGCAACTGAAGTGTTTCCCCCCCCCCCCCCCCCCCAGTGGTTGGGTTTTTATTATTTTATACATGCACACTTGATTTTTATTCATTTGGGGTTTTAATTATTTATTTGTTTGATGTCTGAGATTTGTTTATTTAGACAGTTTTGTATACCACCTTATCCTTCAATCAGAGTGGTCACAACACAATTGGGGGGTACATTTAACACAAGGGGATATGAGATACATACACTAATACTTACAGGGAACATGGGCAATGGAGGGTTAAGTGGCTTGCCCAAGACCATAAGGAGCACCTGTGGGGCTAGAAACACCAGTCCTTCTGGCCCAAGGTTGCTGTCCTCTAGTGGGATTTGAACCCCCAACCTTCCAGCCTGAGGTAACTTACCCCAACCACTAGGCCAATCCACCCTCAAATTACTTGTGTATATATACAGTATATGCTCATTTGCCCTTTGACTCTTATATCAGTTTGTACCATGTTTTTATTTTGGTCACAATTTTCTCTCATTTTTTTCTTTCATGCAGTTTGGCACGATACTCTTGTAGTCATGTTGATTCTTCCTGGATTTAAAATGTAATACAGTCACCTGCATCTGGGTGCGCCACCTTTTATGTCCTCATTAGTTCTTTCTTCTTTCTTCTTTCTCCCTTTTTCTTTTTTATTTCCTTATTGGTTCTTTTCCTTCCCCCCTTTTCATCCCCTTCCCCACCCCCAACCCCCTCCCTCTCCCTTTCCCGCCGTCCCTCTCCACTTCTTCCCTTCCTTCCCCTTCCCATCTCCTCCCCTCCTCTCTCCCCCCTCCCCCACCCGTCGGATATTACTCTGGATACATCAGTCATTTTTTTGATCTCCATCTCCTCTGTTCTTTTTCTCAAACACTTGGGGGTATGTTTACTAAACTGCGTTAGTGCAATTCGCGTTAGGAGCCGCGGTAGTAACAGAAACCCCAAATAAGGACATGGGCGGTACATCATCACCACTAACGCGCGTTAAAAAAATTAACGAGCATTACCAGGTGCCGTGGCGCGTCACTGCGCGTTAAACGTAAGAAGACATACAGACACAAAGCACTGAAACAGAGCTGTAGCACAATGGTTACGATACTGACCGCTATTACAGGCAGCATGGGTTCGAGTCCCCAGTGTGCCTAACGCAGAAGGCTGTCCCAGGCATCACCCTGTACATTACAGAGGGAAAGAGGAGGCATGTTTTTCGTTACGCTGAGTATTGGTGTCAGAAAAACACCCTCGGAGTGTGCCTAGCCACGTACGTTGGTGCGTGCGAGGTTGCGTGCATTGGTATGTGCGTAGCCCCGTGCGTGGGTACGTGTGATTTTACGTGCGTGGGTACGTGTGTTTTTACGTGCGTGGGTACGTGTGTTTTTACCAGTGTGGGCATCTTATTTTACAGACTCTGTAGGGTGTCTTGCACCTATGCATTATGCTAGCAGATGTACGTATGATGGCCTATGGTTTATCAGAGCCTGTGAGCAGATGCTGGGGTTTCACAGGGTTGGATTGTGCCAGTCACACCCATGATGCACTGCACATGCAAATCAGCTGTCCACAGATACACACCATGGGGAATGCACCCCCACAGCACCTCGGCCTGGTAGGGGGAACTGACCATGTGCACCCCCACAGCACCTCGGCCTGGTAGGGGGTACTGACCGTGTGTTGTACTGGCACAGAGTAGCTACACACCATCACATTGTGCGGGTACTGTGCTCACCCTGAGGGTGCAGTGAGGTGCCCAGCACCAGGTCCACAGCACCGTCCATGGCTGAAAGAGGCCATGGTGCAGGTCCAAAGCAGTGTTACTGTGTGAGATAGGTAGGTTCTGCAGGACCACCTTGGACATCTCTGTCTGTTTCAGTCAGGTGTAGCCCCCCATGCACCACCACCACCACCACCACCTCCTCCCCCCAGGGCCGAGGGTGGCAAACAGGGTCTCCCATCAAGAGATCCACAGTCTACCTCCCTGCAAAGGTGGCAGTAGAGGCGGAACATTAACCCTAGTCCTGCTGAGGAACAGACACCCCACAGGGCAGTCAATGCAGCTCTGTACACAGCCATAACACAATAGCAGACAGACATTAGGCCTGGATATGGTATGCTGCACCCCACCACTATCTGATATTCCCCTGGTGCAAGCCATCAGCCACTGCACCCTGCACACCACTCCATCACAACACCTACCAGCTGCAAACAGTCTGCTAGTGCCCAGTGGAGATGCCTGCACCCAGAACTGGGATGTCAGCATACACAGCAAGCAGATACATCAGTGACTGGGCCCCAAAAGGAAACCCATATTTATTACATGAGAAAAATGGTAGATAGTACTATGGGAGTGCCTAGCCATGCTGTGGTCACTGCACAGTCAGGGTGAGCGTGATCTCTCAGCAGGATATACTGAGGACACCCTGTCTGTGTAGGTGGTGGCCGGGCACTACAATGTGCCTGTCACTGCCCTATGCCCTGTGCAGATGCACCCTGGCCATGGCCACCCTGTCCAGCCTATACCCATGGTACCTTGCTCCTCGTTATGCACATTGGCAGCCCAATACTGGGCTGTGGAAGGTGTTTGCAGCCACCACACACTGGATAGACAGACAGCCATCCCCACACCTATGCCAGCATTGTGCTACTATAGAGGTGGTCAGCAGCCATACCCACCACACCAGTCTTGGGCATAGTACAGGCATGGATATGGTACACAAGACTGTTGGGGGGTCACTCCCCAGGGTGGTGAACACTGTCAGAGACCAGACCTGCAGCACACACCGCAGACATCAGAATGATTGTTATGGTGGAGCTCAATGAGCAAAATGTGCTTAACGTAGGAATTGAAATCTGCCAGTTATCAGAGGAAACGTTTGATAGCTGTGTACCATATACCCAGGTGTAGGGTGGCATTGCTAAGGTATGCAACTGCTAGTATTGGGGGATACAGGCAGGGCCCAATGTCTTGCCTCTCCAGGAGGCATTGGCCAATGGGGCCTGTGGGTGGGTGTGCGGCCCTGTTGGCTGCTGCTTTACGGCAGAGTTCCCCAACTCCAGTCCTGGTGTTCCAAACACTGTTCGGGTTTTCATGCTGTCCCTCATGAATATGCATGAGCTACATCTGCATACCATGGGGGTGGTGTATAGCTATGCAGCACAGGCATCTTTATTAGAGGCAGCATGAAGCCGGAATGGTGTGGGGCCCTCCAGGACTGCATTTGCGGGACTCTGCTTTAGGTAATGTGCCTGTTTCTGGTGTCTGTGTTTGGTGTAGTAAAATATAGGCCATGCGTATGTTATCTGCAATAATGAAGTGTCTTTACTATCACTGTTTAGAGGTGGGTAAAACTATGGGGATTGGGTTGGCAGGAGTCTTAGCTGGGATTTGAACCTGTGACCCTCTGGTCTTACAGGCACTGGCTGTGTCTGTTGCACCACACTGTGGCCACAGAGACAGTGTAGTCCCTGGAGTTAGTTAAACCGGCCTGACGAGTCAGAAACCCTGCTCTGCAACAGGTTTACTGTGGCCTCATTTACCTTGTATGCAGACAAAGGTGCACATAAACCTCAGAACAGACCTCAGAAAAGGGGCACACACCCATAACAAAGCTGGGCAACAATGATATCATTGGGCAACATTACACAACACTCCCAGGACAGCTCCATTACAATGAAATGATCTTTGAAAGGGTCTGCGGAGCGTAGACCCTTCCACACATCTTTTGTTTTTTATTTGGTGCTTTCCAGGGAGTGTTGTTCCTTGTTGCCCATTGCTATCACTGTTGCCCAGCTGAATTATGCTTTTTAAAATGTTTCTTGTGGTCATTTTTATCGTTTTATGTGAAATTTTGTTCTGTGCACATGTATCACACTGCTCACGTTTTGTGGGTTTCCCCGGTTTTTCTGTACATTGCTGACGGAAATGGTTTCTCTTCCCTTTAAATGCCTTTAACGACAGGTTTTCATTCGCGTTGGAATTGAGCTCGGAAATTCAGCGCGTTAGTATGAGGGGAGCCTCTCCCTGCCCACTCCCCGCCCATTGACCCCTTCTCTCCGCCCACTCTCCACCTTCTGCGCTGTTTTAACGCGCCGCGGAGGTTTACGATCGTTAACTATGCTTAACGTGCATAGTATTACATTAATGGTCGTTAGCGCGTCGGTACGCACGTTATACGGCACTTACGGCCGTTAACGTCGTATAACGCGCGTTAGTCACGTTTACCGCACTTTAGTAAACATCCCCCTTGGGGTTCAATATCTACACACATAATTTTCTTAAGAGAGTTGGTGTTTTTTATTTTGTTTTTATTCATTTAAGAGTTTTAATTATTTGGTTTTATGCCCTTCGGCTGCTTTGTTTGTTTGTTTTTATTTTTGTTTCCTTGTTTGGTCACATTTTTGTTTTTACTGTTTTTTACCATGTATCTTGGCACGACATACTTTATAATCATCACAATCCCCCCTTGGTTTTTACATATATATAGACAAGTGATTCTTGTCTATTATCTACTATTCATCATTACTTTTGGCCTATGCTCAGTATAAGTGTTTTCCCCTATTGTGTATAACATTCTGATTTCTGATGATGGTTGAATATAAGTGTTTTCTCCTGTGACACTTTTGTCAGGCAATTCTCCACACACTTTTAGCCATTGTCTTTCTACCTCTTCTTTTGATTCATTTTCATTTTTGGCAGACACATTACACATTCTTATGTTACCTTAATCACATTCCATACAACTTTGTGGTCTAGGCCCACACTGTGGCACATTACGTTCAGTGGATGTATTCCCCAATAATGTTATTTTTACAAATAGCTTTTATTTTTTCATAGCCATGTTTATAATCATCCACTAATGGCAGCAAGACACTATAGGGCTCATTCCGTTCCAGACGTGTGTGTCTGGTCTGAACCAGTCGTACAGAGGAGATAGCGATTCTGATCCTGCAGGGCATGTCTAGACCTGCAGAATCAGAATTGCGAACAGTCCTGTATGTGCAGGCCAGAACTGCGATTCAGTCTGGCCTGCACGTACAGGACTATACCCTGCTAACTCAGTCAAGGCTCTTCAATGGAGCCACAGTGCCATGGCACCGCGGCTCCATTGAAGAGCTGCAATGCTGGCTGCCAGAAAATAAAGCTTATTCCCCTCAGCCCGACCCCTGATCTCGCCTCCCAAGGCCAGGGTCAGGTTGCGGGGAATGTCCTCTGGCCCCTCTGCCCCATCAGTGCCCCGGCATTGTGAAAATGACACGTCCAGGGAAGTTATTCCACCTCCGAGGTGGAATAACATCCCCGCACATGTCGCCAGTCCTGGACGTACAGGGCTGACATTAGAATTGGTCCTGTAGGTCCAGGGCAGGTGATTGACAAGACTCCACCCCCAAGCAGCCTCTTCCCTGCCCCCATCTAACTTCCCCACGCAACTGGCGGAGAAGTTAGATGCGGCAGGGGAGGGCACAAGTAGTGGGGACAGACATCCCATTGGAACATGCATCCCTGCTATTTGTGGCACAGAATTAGGCCCTATTTATTTTTAATTTTGATCATGCATGCTTGCTTCACGTTTCATTGTTGATCTTTGCCCTGTCTTTATTGGCGCAAATTAAGCATGGCGCTTTAAAAGTGTATCGGCACAAACATATGGCTTCTTGCTTTTACAATATAGTAAACTTGTCCTGCCATCTGCTAGGTAAGATCTTTATTCACATTTATTATGTTACAATCATGGAAGCTGTATTGTTATTGTTTATTTATTTCCTGATCTTGCTTCCCCTATGTTGCAGTGTTTTTATTGGCTTGATCTTGTGGAGTTTTCTCTCTTCTTCCTATAAGCGGTACAAGACACAGGAATTTACTGGTCTTTCTCCACCCTTCATATAGGTTTCACACAAGGATGGTTTAATGATTTAGGGGTATGCTTACTGAACCACGGTAACGTCACTGGCGATAAGGGCAGCATTAAGGTGCCTGAAGCCATATAAGGCAGCGAGCAAGACTCTCTCATGAGGGCCCTTGTCAAAGGCTTCCTGAAAATCCAGGTACACTATATGACTCACCTTTGTCTACCTCTTTATTTACACTTTCAAAAAAACATAACAGATTAGTAAGAGAAGACCTTCTTTGGTGCTGTCTCCCATTAAGCCATGACCATCTATATGTTCAGTAATTTTGTTCTTTATAATGATTTCTATCATTTTTCCCGGTACTGGTGTCAGGCTCACCGGTCTGTAGTTTCCCGGATCAGCCCTGGAACCCTTTTCAAAAACTGGCATTACATTGGCCATCTTCCAATCTTCAGGTATTACAGTTGATTTTAATGATAATTCACAGATTACTAATAATAGGTCTTCAATCTCATATTTCAGTTCTTTCAATACCCTTGGATGTATACCATCCAGTCCAAGTGATTTGCTGCTCTTTAGTTTATCAAATAGTTGTAATACATCTTCCCGGTGTATCGATATTTCTTTAAATTTTTCCGCTTTATCACCTTTACATACCATTTCAGTCATGGGTAGCATCGCTACATCTTCCTCAATAAAGACTGATGCAAAGAATTCATTCAGTCTCTATGCTATGGCCTGTCCCCTCTTAGTGCCCCTTTTAGCCCTCTATCATCTAATGATCCAACTGAATCTCTCACAGGTTTTTTGCTATGAATGTACTTGAAAAAGTCTTTATTATGCATTTTTGCTTCTAAAACAAGCTTCTTCTCAAATTCTTTCTTTGCCTGCCTTATCAATGCCTTGCATGTAACTTGCCAGTGTTTATGTTGTTTCCAGTTTTTGTCATTTGGCTCCTTTTTCCATTTCCTGAAAGATGCTTTTTTGGCTACAACAGCCTCTCTGACCTCATCTTTATACCATGCTGGCAGTTTTTTGGACTTTCTTCTGCTTTTCTTAAAGCGTGGCATACAGCTGGTCTAAGCTTCCAAGATAGTAATTTTAAACACCCGTGCTTGATGTAAATCTTTAACCTTTGCAACTGTTTCTTTTAGTTTTTTCTTAACTATCTTCCTCATTTTCTCATAGTCTCCCTTTTGTAAGTTAAAAGGTAGTACTGTGGATTTCCTTGCTGTCCTTCTTCCATTTATTAAATCAAATGCGATCATGATATGATCACTATTGCCAAGTGGCCCCAACACCCTTATCTCTTGCACCAGATCTTGTGTTCTACTAAGGACTAGGTCCAAAATGGCTCCCCCTCTAGTAAGTTCATGAACCAGCTGCTCCAAGAAGCAGTTATTTATTTCATCTAGAAACTTTATCTCCCTAGCATGTCCTGCCATGACACTGATTCAGTTGATACCAGGGTAGTTGAAATCATCCATTATTATTACTGTGCTGTAACCTTTGTTAGCTTCCCTGATTTCTTTGAGCATTTCTTCATCCATTTGTTCATTTTGGCCAGGCAGTCGGTAGTACACCCCCACTGCCATCACTTTCCCCTTCTCCTTTTCACATGGAATTTCAATCCATAGAGTTTCTACAGTTTATTTTGTTTCCTTCAAAACTTTAATCCTTTTTGACTCAATGCCCTCTCTAACATAGAGCGCAACCCCTCAACCAATTTGATCAGCTCTATCATTACAATATAGTTTGTATCCAGGTATTACAGTGTCCCACTTGTTGTCCTTCTACCGTGTCTCTGAGATACCAATCATATCTAATCTCTCATTTAGTGCTATATATTCTAACTCTCCCATCTTATTTTTTAGACTTCTAGCATTTGCATACAAGCATTTTAGAGGCTGTATTTTATTCATATTAATCTCGGAAGGCAGGGGTAATTTTAAGCTCTGTCTGCTCAAGGGCATTTGGTTTACTTTTGTCTTATTGGAACCTCTCTGTCGATATGCCCTAACTTCAATCTTTTGCTAGTTTCCTTCAAGGAAACATTGTTCTGAACCATGCACTCTTGGGCGACTGTTGGCTTTCCCTTATTAGCTTGTTTAAAAGCTGCTCTATTTCCTTTTAAAAGGTTAATGCCTACAGCCTGGTTCCATCCCTGTTAAGGAGGAGTCTATCCCTTTGGAAAGCCCCTCCTTTTCCCAGAAAGTTGCCCAGTTCCTAACAAATCCAAAATCCTCTTCCTTGCACTGTTGTCTCATCCACACATTGAGACTTTGGAGCTCTGCCTGCCTTTGGAGTCCTGCGCATGTATAGGCAGGGAGTCTGGTTATGGACATGTTAGGTCCTCATCTGTGGGGGTTATGTTTGTTAAAAAGAGTTAGACCCATTCAGGGTCATTTTGAACCTCAAATAAGCCGTTTGCACAGGTAAGTTGGACGTGTTCGGTACTTGGACATTCAGACGTGATTCCGATAACAAGCAGTTATACGTGTACAAATGAGTTGCATGTGTTGTTTTCGATGAGGGCGGGATGGGGCAGAATGTGGGCATGGAGGGGAGGAATGTGGGTGTGCCCTGCTACTAAAATATCTACTCCGTATTCTAACAGAAATGTGTATGTCCATCGTAGATGTATATCTTAGACCTTCTAAAACGTGGAATAGCAGCATATGTCTATGAAAGTAATAACACAGAAGGTGATCTATGTTTAAATAAAGCAGATAGCATAGCTGGGATTTGGAAAAGGCTTTGGAAAAATTCCTGGGGGAAAGTCCATAAGGTAGACATGGAGAAAAAACACCTCTGACCCTGGGGTTAAGCAATGTTTTGCGGGTGCTACTCTGTCATTGTGATCCAGATTGGTCACTTCTGGAACTAATAATAGGCTAGATGGACCTCTGATCTGAATCAATATCGTAATTACTATGCCCTTAAGTATAGTTATGTGATAGAGTAAGCAGACTGAAGGTGAATAAACAGCAATAGGTGTTCAAATGGTAGCCAGAAACATAGAGGGACCGCTTTGACCCGGTGAAAAGCAGGATATGAATACAGTTAAATAAATAAATACATAAAATAAAAGAAGGGAAAGAAACATCACTGCATATAGCCGAACATAGTATACCGCTCTGTGACCCATCACATCCAAACAAGAGGTTTGACAGTGACACCACCTTTGTGCCTGCTGTAGCAGGGTGCATAGGATGCAGATGTATGGTGGTGCACAAAGGAGGGACATGTATAAGGTGCAAGAGAAATGACAGGCAGTTCCAGGGAAACAGGACCAAAAGATACATATGCTCACGGTGACAGAAGCAGCCAAGTGCACCTCCTCGGTGCCCATGAGTGTGCTATAATTGATGAGCACCTCCTCAATGAGATGGGCCAGCTCCCCTTCCGTGAGGTTCCTCCATCCCGAGGACACCTTTGGAGCCATTTGTACATTAAAAAGCCTATATTGACGTCTGGTTTGCAGTCAGTGGCATTCCCAGAGGCGTGTCCATGCCAGAGTTACACGTTTTATAGCGGTTAGACATACAACAATGTAAACATCTGTCTTCTCAGAATACCGAACACGTTTGTACATTCGGATGCACGTGTTCATTCATCTTCCACATTGCACGTCTGCCCCAGTACAGTTCCATAATTTTTCTTTTCCCGTATTCAATGAGTCTTGGACATCGGGGTATGTATCCTGTTATGGAAATAGTTTATTTTGGGCTCGAGGCAAATGACATCATGATATTTCTCATCAAATAACTATTATTTATCTGAACATTTTATGGTTCTTAGTGCATATGCAATGTGCACTGACCAGCGGCATGTCTGCAGTTGTTATGACTTCATGATGTCTTCATTTGGATCATCTGTCGCTAAATACTCAAAACTCAGAAGTACTGGTTGTTACTCTGTTTCATTAGTGTTACCTAAACATGTGATGGCAAATAATAACATAGTTCCCATCCATAGGGCCACCAAAATGACCCTGCTGTGCAACTGAAGGCATAACATTTATTTTATGCATTTATATATTTATTAGCTTTTAGATACTGCTTTGTCTTGGTAATTAGAGCGGTTTACAGATAACATTCTAACAACTGCACAAGGCAGTCTACAAGGAACAATTATAGAACGGTTTACAAGGAACAAGGAACAAGTATGTAACAATTGTACAATTAACAAACAATGACATTCAATAGATATTTAACAATAAAAAAGAAGTATGTACAGGAGGTATTAACATTAGTGGTCTGGGTGATATTCCGGTGTTATGTGAGTCAGGTTCATGGAGACAGGAAGTAGTTGTAGTTAAGTGTTGATAAGGAAATGTATGAGGTTTATGGTGGCTGATCACTGAATAGTAGTCTGTAAAGATGAATGTTTTGAGATGTTTTCTAAATTGAGTTATGTTTTTGATTTCTCTTAGAATGTAGGAAGACTAGGGGCATAGAGTGAGAATGCCTTATTGGTTGTAGATTGGTTTAGTTTTCTGACACTAATAGGAGTCGATTGCATGTTTTCAGGTTGTCTCTTTTTGTTTGTGTGTATTGTTGAATGTTTAGCAGTGTGCTGAGGTACGTTAGTGACATGTTGTTCATTGTTTTGAAAATGATCATGAGATCTTTGAATCTGATTCTTTGAGGTATCGGGAGCCAGTGGAGATGAAACAGGATGGGTGTTATGTGATCAAATTTATCGGCTCTCATAATTATGCGTGCAACCATGTTTTGAGCAAGTTGAAGGGGCTTTTGGGCTTTCTTTGGGAGACCATGGAGTATGCTGTTACTGTAGTCAAAATGGGTACTTATAAGTGCCTGGGCTACAGAACGGAAGTCTGTGGGGGAGAGCAGTGGCCTCAGATGCTGAATCAGTCTGGTTTTATTGTAAAGTGCATGAGTAGACATCTGAATGTGTTTGGTGAAATCCAGGTATATCCCAAGCTATTTTATTTCATTTATTACCTCAAGTGGAACATTAGGGTATGTTTACTAAACTGCGGTAATGTTACAGACCACGTGTTATTAACGTTAACGATCGTTAGGTAACGTTAACGCGCAGTATGTAACGTTAATGCGCATTAATGTTACTTAACGATCGTTAACGTCCCCGGCCATGGTAAACACCGCAGAGGATGGAGAGAGGGCGGGGGAAGGGGTCAATAGGTGTGGAGTGGGCAGGAAGAGGCTCCCTGCACACTAACACGCTGAACTGAAGGGCTGAATCCTACCATGAATGAAAACCTGCCGTTAGATGCACATTTGCAGGAGAGAGAAACCATTTCAGTGTCAGCAATGTACAGCATAGACAGGGAGCCCAAGAAATGTGATAGTAGTGCCTCATTTCCAGCACCTGCATAGTGCCCAAGTATGAAAGGCCACTATGGCGATGGTGCAAGTGGGGCATAGGGGGCTGCAGGCGGAACATGTAGTGGGTGCAGCTGGGGCACAGGGTTGACTAAGCGGGCGCCTAGGTGGCACATAGGAACATAGAAATCGGAAATCAGCATGACAGCAGCTGACAAAGGCCAAACACAATCCATCTACATCTACCTGGTCTACCCAAGCTAACAGTTGCCAGGGCACTGACCTGACATCCCCCAGCCAACCCTCCCCCAAGCGGAAGGAACAGACTATTGGTAGGCAGTGATGGGGGGGATGTGAGGTTTCTCATGTATGCCCCATGCCCCAGACCCCACTCCCTAGGCGACCACCTAACCACACAGTGGATGGCCTGGGACTGTGCACTACCAGCACTGACAGCATATGGCCATGTCAGCATGGCAGGGGGGGGGGGTGTGCCCACGCTGGAGGAGGCAGTGGAACCTGCCTGCAGTGGACCTAGGCCATACCCTTTATCAGTACGTGGTGTGCAGTGCAACATAAACGGTCTGGCTGAGGAAAAGTACAGGTAGCCCCAGGGACCACCATACATCTGTGGCAAAAGTGTGGTGCAGTACACCCAGCCAGTGTGTCCAAAAGCAGAGGGTCACAAATTCAGGCCCCAGCTGTGGTTCCTTCAGAGCATGTCCCTATGTTTTACCCTACAATGCAGATACAACAGCAACATGTGCAAAGCCCAAAGCAGCGGCGAACAGGGGTACAAACACCCCCTCACACAGGCTCCACAATCCAAAGCTGCATGGAGAGTCAGGCTGTTGGCACCAGCATTGAGCTGCAGTTATCACCAGGACACTACTACTACCTCCTGCACAGTTTAGCAATGTTGGCACTGTGATCAGGACCAGTGTGGCGGACAGGGTTGCCAACCACCCCTATCTTTGCACAATGTTGCAATAGAAGTGTGTGTGTATATGTCTATCCATTGTTTTGTGGCTGCCCACACCTCACCGGGCCCACAATGTCCCACTGTTACCAGTGTTAGCCTGAATATGTGCATAATGAGGAGCAAGATGTTGTGGGTATGGCCCGGATAGGGCGGATTGGCCAAGATGCATCTTCACAGGGTGTGGGGCAATGGCTGGGACACTGTAGTGCCCGACCACTGCCTGCATGGACAGGGTGGCCACAGCATGGCATGCTGGGAGGGCACTCACTCTAACCGAGCAGTGACCATGGCATATCTAGGCTCCCACATAGCACTCTATACTATCTGCCTCCCGTGTTACTTTTGTGTTGCTAGTGCTGAGGCTCCAGTCACTGAGATGCCTGCTTGGCGCATGTAGTTCCTCTGTAAGCATGCACTGTGGACTGTTTGCAGTTAGACTGTGCATGGTTGGAACACCTATAAAGTGCTGTCTGCTAGTGACTGGCAGAGAGTGTTGTGCAGCAGTTGGGGTGTTCCAAACCAAACCCCAACATTGCTTCTGGTTTTCCACTACCCCAGCCACAGGTATGGCTCTGGCCCACCAATCCTGGAGAGCTGTTGTATACCAGCAGGATGGAAGTTTTTTCAATGGGGCTGGGGCACCTGTCCCTTACCTACAAAAAGGGTGATATGGGCCCTTTGGGGTATGTAGTGTATACCACTTTGACCTTATAAAGGCACTGCTACATACACCTCATGCAGGTCTAGAAACCCCTTGCCCTGATAACAGGTGCCCATGTCAGCTAGACCCTAACACAGGGTACACACTAATCTGGGTGGTGTCTGGTCACAGAGGGCCACATGTGACTGCAGGATACAGATGGACACCGAATTACCTTTGGCTGCACTGCAAGGAACACCTGTTACACACTGGTAGTGATGGGGATGTACAGCAGGACCTATCTCTAGCATCACATGTACTGCGGACCTAGTGCTGGGCACCCATCCTATCCCTCAGGAGGAACACAGAACCTGCAAAATGGCATGGTCTGTAGCTACACTGTGCCAGTATCATGCACTGTCAGTTCGTCTTTCCAAGCTGAGGTACCGGAGAGGTGCAGACCCCATTTGCTGATCAGCTGTAGACAGCTATTCAGCATGTGCATTGCATCATGGGTACTGGTGTGGTTACCTTATCCTGGCACTCAGAGCAGCCAGTTTGTGCGGTGACCTGCAGTCCTTCTGTACCCAGCCATTGCTGTGACATACACCATGGAGGTATAGCCTACTGGTTAATACAATGCCGTTCTCGGCAGTGTTCATGGGTTCCATTCCTTATTGTTCCCTCCTCTTATGCCTGTCTTACTCAAATAGTGTGCATGCCTGTAACAGTCATATTTTTGCAGATCTGTGCTGCCAGTCTATAATACCCTTGCCACAATTGCCAACATTCCCTCAGTCCGTCTATCTGCAACTGTCAGCTGTGTAGAGTCCTGTCTGCCTGTGCGGGCTGCCACCCCATATCCTGCACTGCTACCCTTTCCTGCATTGTGCCTCACCGTGCTTGCCTCACCTGTGCCTGATCTGCATGGCACCATCATTCCTCTGTCCACCCATCATTGTAACTATCCTGCCACCCCCGCCTCCACTGGGGGACACGTATTCCCATCGTCTGCCGCCAACTAACTTTCCAGTACTTTACATTGCCAACACTCTGTGCTGTGGTACAGTTGCCCCCACCATGTTTGTCCTCAGTACTGTCAGCCACATGGGCTGCCCACAGATATGGCTGGTCCAGCAGCTCCCAGCTCTCCCTCCTTCACTCACCTGTTCATTGCCTTTCCTGAGTGCTCTATCTAGTGTTGGGGATACATCTGTCTCTGTTCCTCATAAGTCATGCATGTCATCCTGCGGCACCTTGCAGCCCTTAGGGCACACTAACCTAGGGCACCGTAACCTTGTTAGGCCACCTTGACCTATGGTTCCATAGCCCAGGGTGCCTTCTAGAGTGCCTTGTCCAGGGGTGCCTACTACGGCGCTTAGCCTAAGGAGCCCTATAGGGTGCCTTACGAGGCACCTTACAAGGCATCTTACAAGGCACCTTACAGGGCGCCTTACAAGGCACCTTACAGGGCGCCTTACAGTGCACCTTACAGGGCGCCTTACAAGGCACCTTGCAGGTCGCCTTGTAAGGTGCCCTGTAAGGTGCCTTACAAGGCGCCTTGTAAGGTGCCTTATGAGGCACCTTGTAATGCGTGGTAGTTTGTAACATGCGTTAGCTGATACGGCTTGCTGTAACGATGCACCGCTCACGCCTTTATATGGGCATCTGTACCTTTACCGCGAAACCTAACATGAATGACATTA